>CM061117.1:10244230-10907145 GCA_030770115.1 Daphnia galeata
CCACACATAAAAATATGCGATATGCAGTCGTATGAAACAAAGAAGAAAAAGGAAGGAAAAAACTATCAATCTTTGTAAGATGAGACGAGTATAAATCGATGACGATGAGGGAGCGGTGATCGACGACAAGCCGGTCATCTATTTCCTACATCAAATATATAACCAACTGGACGTGTTCTGTTGAGTTGCTGCTGGACGCGATTCTCAGAAGTCCGAATATGTCCAGTCCCCCCCCCCCCCCCAATCCAAAACCTTGGTAATCGTCATTGTCGATCCGTTGACGACTATTTTAATATGCGGGCATTATAGATATAGAAAAGAATACAAAATAAATAAAAGTGAGGAACCGCATACATGTAGGTATATAAGAGTCACGTGTCTTTTGTGTGAACGTATTTACAATCATGCAAATTTAATGTACATTATAAATGTATGTAGTGTACTACATCGACTCTGCGGGATCAGTTTTGGCCCTCGTTTTAATATGTTTTTACTTGTCCGTGAGTGATCCGTGTATATAGTTCAGTTATCTTCTCTGTAGGAATAAAAAAAAGCTTTTATAATATATACGAAAAGTCCGTCATTTTTCTTGGTATTCGACGCTTTTGCCCGTGAGACTTGCAGGCCCCCACTGGACTGTGAGAACATTTTTTGAATTTGTTTCTGAAATGGACGATATGATTTGGCTATTGATGGCTTATATACTACATCTTATAAGCTATTCATCAAGGGCACGGCCATAGTCGATGTGTTTACATGAGAATTCGTCAATCACATGTCGCGCAGCTCTATTGCACGTAGACAAATCGTCGTTTAGCGTCCAATTTTGGGTTTCCCACCAAAGATAAACCATAATACGAATTGGAATTTCACTAGAAATTTTGAAAGGGAAAGAAAAACAAAACACCCACACGGTACAACAGTAACAAAAACGACAAAAAGTCTTACGGTGAATACAAGAAAAGAGAGAGGTCTGTTATAGTAGAAGGTATACTACTGGAGTACTTGAACTCGTTATATATGGCCTTCTTAAATTATTCCTCTCACTATAATGTGGCCCTGTCGTTTTCTTTTTCTTTTTCTGTCGACTGTCGACAATCCGTCCGTCTCTCTCCTGGGCCTTGTTATACAACAACAAGAACAAGAGCTCGAACGCGGTTACCTATAATAGAGTGTATAGCCTGGCGGAGGAGGCTGGTATTACGTGGCTAACTGGGAGGGGCACTAGAGAGAGAGAGAACATTTCCTCCTCCATCTTTTATTCCTCGTCTTTTAGACTTACGTACACGTATATCCCATGCAGCGCTAGTGTCTACTATAGGCTATACTACGGGATGGCTGGAAGGAGAGTGGGGTTTGGAAGGTGGGAGATGGAGAAGGAAGAAAAGGGTGGAGTGAAGAGAGGAGGGAGTTAAGAAGTCAAGAAGACAAAAAGAAGAAGAAGAAGAAACAAGAGAGAAAGAGAGAAGAAAGAAAGAAAAAAGAAAAACAGCAGGAAGCGAAATAATCCACAGGTGACTCGAAAGTCATCAGCCACTCGATCGCCAAGTCCCAACCAGAGAGCTACCGTTCGCCGGAGCGCGCTCGCCCCGCAACGCCTGTCTTTTGTGTTGTCGTTTACATGAACAGGTAAGAAGAGTTCTTATTATAGTTCTATATATTATAAGAATAATTTTTACATAGTTCATTCAATTTGTTGGAACTATTGCATCATATCAGAGTAGATCTTTTGTTAATTTGAAATTTCTTTCATTTTGAAATCGTGTCGCGTGCGTTCAGTGATGAATCGAAGAAAGGGGGATTTATCGTGTGTGTGGGTACCCTTTCATCGCGGATTTATATTTGATGGACCGTTCGTTCAATTCCCCGTTTCTTTATTTAAAAAAAAAACAAAACAAATGGTCGTATTATCGTAATTTGCATTGAAAATAACTTTTTTGCCAGCGTCATATCGCTCAATTGTGCAAATAATTCAAGGGCGACATCGTTTTTTTTTTTTAATTTAATGTTTTTCATTTAATTTTGCAATAGAAAAAGTGGGTGGATTTGGTCGGTGGGATATAGAATAGATGATAATGACGATTTATAAGGTGCCAAATGCAATCAAAAACGTTCACTTAAGATTTCATGAATAGTTCTTTCAATTAGGGGTGGAGTGAGGAGACCTTGAGGGAATTTTATAAAAATGTCATACCCGTAATCGCCAATGGTACGTAAGTACCAGTCAAACAAGATGAAAAGGGCAGCAAAAAAAAGAAAGATTCAAATTAAATTCATTAAGCGAGTTGTATATGCTCTGATGTGTTGAATTTGATTATAAAATCATTCCGGTTTTTCTTTTGCTGAATGTATTTGAGTCTATCTCTCTTCCATTTTATCTATATGTTTTTTTTTTAAATCCACAGTGAACAAGAAGAAATGTATCGAATCGAATTCGTCGAATCAGGCAGACCAACTTTGGATTAATAGCAACAACTTCTACAATAATAGCAACAACTTCGCCCATTAAATCGCAATCATTCCGCCCATCGCTCGTTGTTATATTAGCAAAGAAAAGAAGATAAAGAAGCATCAACGTTTAATCACATCAATAATATCCTGCACTGTCCACCATATCTATCCAGCACCACTCTATAAAGCATTGTAACGCGCTATATCAAAAGAATAGTAACCTGTTCCAGAAAAAAATTTGTGGATAAAAAGAAGTCGAAGAAATCGAGTAAACATTCAAGAGAACGTTCCAAAGACACCTCGTCAACATGATCTACCTACAAATCACGGTAAGACCCCCCCTTCTCTCTCTCTCTCTCTCTCTCTCTCTCGCAAATTGGCCCATTGTTTCTATTTGTTTTTAGATGTTGTTTGTATTACCCACACCGTTCCCTCTATTGTGGCTGTAGACTATGGTCACCCTGCAGTCCTGCATCCATTCATTGAGCCAGTCAGGGCTACTTAAGAAATATTCATTATAAGAATATAATATAAGCTCGTAGGTAGAGAGAGATATTGGGTCAGCTAGACGCGTTCTGTGTGTTTAACACGTTTAAGTCGAGGATGTACAAGTGCGCACCTTACAGCCAATTGCCTATTTATAAGCTAACTGTATTTCGAATAAGGGAAAAGAGATTAGTTTATTGTGAGACTTTGGGTCTCTAGTTGAGAAATTCAGGGTTCAGCACCCAAATGGAGATGAAGAAGATGGTGATGATGATGAAAAGGAAAAGGTACAAACAGAACATTAAATTATTACTCTTTGCCAAAAAGAAAAAAAAAATACTGAAAAGGAGAGAGACGAGAGACCCTTCGGGGGATTACCAGCAATTTCAGTGTAGCGATGAGCCACTTGTTTTGTTGTTGAACAGCAATTCTCCCCGTGGACGGAATGCTGCACCGTGAGGTTGGCGACCCCCTTATCCTATCCGATTGACTAGTGTTACCATGTCATCTCTTTTCTCTTCTGTTTTGAAAAGGAGAATATTTCTTCTTATATTCTCTCTAGTTTTACCTGTTGCCACCTTCAAGGTCGGCGTACATCACATTTCAATTGCAGCTCGACTGCTGGCCATCGTTGAGATTTTTATTTTCTAAAAAAAAATTCTATGGTATATGTATTTACCTGATAATATAACTAAGATCGTCTCGCTGCTGTAAAATATTTAAAATCCCCCAAATCCCAAAGTCTTTTTTTCCTTTAAATTTTTTTCGAGTTGTTATTTTGGATTTTTTGTGTGTCGAATGTTGATGGACGTGGCTGATGGTCGGGTTAGAGAGCCCAGTCGTGGCGCCCTGGACACACAAGACATCAACCCCTTGACTTCTTGTTTTTTTTTTCTTTTAAATTCCTGATTACAGCAGAGAGACAGGGGCTAAAAACACACACCAACACTCTCACAAAGTCATATTGAAAGAGAAAGAGATGCTGGCGACATTCGTTCAGGCTCGTGTCTCCGACGGGACGTCTCGAGAGAGCCACTTTTATTTATATATATAAATTTTTTTTTTTCAAGTCGTCAGAAAATGAAAGAGAGAGTGTGTGATGTTGTGCTTTGCTTTTCTTGAGCTATTGATGAAGAGACAGAGTCTGTTTCTTTCTATTTTATTTTTTATCTCTCTAGCAGCCCCGGAGAGATGATGGTCTGGCACTGTTTCTTCTTTAGCATTAACCCTGTTTACCTTTTTCTCTTGGCTGCGTTGTTGTATTTATATAATAGCGTTTTCTTCTTCTTCCTTTCTACTTCTTTGATGTTTTATTTGTCTAAAGAAATATCGACGAATCGCGTTTTCTTAGATTTGAAAGCTCTCATTTTCCCTTTTCTATTCGTCGCCATCAACATGTAAAGAAAAAATTTCTTTTTGAAAAAAGATCTTGACCAGGCCATCTTATGTGTATCTTATTCTTTATAATCACGGAGATGTGTATAATATCGGTGCCCGGCTCCCGACACGTTATTCTTGGCGCCGGCCGGCCGCCAGTCCCCACCTTTCGACTCCATTTGAACGCCCTTAAAATCAAATCAAATCTATCCATTTTGGCGAATGGATAGAAGAAAAAAAGGCGACGATAAAGGACGAGCGAGTTACACATGACTAGAAGAAGAAGAAGAACGCACTAGGACGACCTTGCCTACCGCGTTCGTTCGTTCGTTCGTGTGGGGCTGTGTCGCGTACGAGCGAACCGAACCACCACAACCACGAAACAATGATGGATGAAGGTCTCGTCTTCAAAATGACCCCCATGATCCAACTGTTGGAAAAAAAAAAAGAAAGATAAAGAAAACTGCGGGGAAGGCGATTTAAGAGAAAAAAAAACAATCTGGCTAACATTCCGCCGTCCTTTTCGGCAGTGCCCTCATTGCACAGCGAGAAACAATAAAGCAAAAAAAAAAAGAATCTATTCTTTTGAAGCCATAATTAAAGTTTTATTACCTATTACACTCGGTCTATTGTTTATGATATAAATGGGTCCTCATTTTTGCGCCGATTCAACCGCATCTCTTCTTCTCCGGTCTACCGTCCTACGCACTATAAAACGATCGATGCCATTCCACCGCCCAGTCGGCGGTATTTATTTAATGTAATAACGTGCGCGATTCTGAATAATAATTCCTTATGTGTAACTCAATTCTAGAATACCTACAGTCGAGTGTAATGCCGCAATTGACAAAACGATAGTCCATTGTGTCTGGCGCTATTACAATGGCAACAGCAATTACACATCTCACTCAGAAGATTGGCGGTGGACTTGGTGGGGAGTGCTGTGCTCCCTCAGTCAGTGCAAGACCTTGATGATTAGCGTGTATTGTAGCTTATTTTGGTTATTTTCCTCTTTCTTAAAAGAGCATCAAAGCAGCCAAAAAAAAAAGTGAAGAGGGGGGACTAGAGTCTAATATTTAGGAGAGAAGGGAAAAATAGGAACCGGTTTATCAGTCGCCAGATGCCAATCACGTGATCTACAATGAACTACAGCCCTGTTAGACCGGACTGGCTGCTAGCTGCTGGTTGCCGAGCCAAGTGCTCAATAAGAAAGAGAGAGAGAGAAAAAAAAAAGAAGATAGATCTTTATCTTTGTCTTTCCTTCCTTGACTCCACGTGGATCATGATTGAGAGTGGCCAAATGAATGAAAGGACAACTTTTGTTTCGCGGCCAAAGCGAAGAAAAAAAGAGATTCAACAAAACTATTTCATTAGTATGCGAATATTGTAAGCTATAGGGAAGGAAGAGACTTAGCAGAGGAACAACATCAGAGAGCAGTATGCCCCAAAACGGGTCAGGGCGTTGAGGTGGTGTTAGAAAACTAAGCGTTCATCGACGGACAGCGAATAGGTGGGACAAAAAGATGGCACGGCAGTTGACGATCAACTTGACGGTCAAAACTTTTTTTTTTTTTCGCTCTTTCATTTATTTTTGTTTTTACTTTTTCCCACTGGCTAAAAGTGGTAAGACGGGACATTTAGGTGTATTTTGTGCTGTCGGTCGGGAGAGAAATGAAGGACGACCAAAGAAATTTCATGTAGTACACCATTTACCGATAATTGCGTCATGTGGAAGGATTGCATTGCGCCAACCAACAACAATTCACCGGCTATCTTTTTTCAAGAATAACTTGACTCCCATTTCCTCCTCTTGCCCTATTTTACCTGGTAACTCTAACAGGTGGAATTTCCGATTTTAAATTGCGTTGTGTGTTTTCCAGCCGGTCAATTTCGTATGTGTACGGGGATGTGAATCATTTTTTGGCTTGTCGAACCCCACTGTAATAGTCGATATACCCAGGCTGGAAAGAACCAATCAAAAGAGATGGGGAAAAACAATCGAAGAAACGACGATGCACAACGGGTCTAGAATAATTTTATGAATTTATTTGTGTTTGAATTGACTATTTCCCGAACGAAAGAAAACGTCCCGGGGCAAGGTCGAGGAAACGCCTTGTTTTTATATAAAAGAAATACCAAAAATGTTTCTGTTGTTTTTTTCTTTTAAAATAAAAAAAAAAAAAACATTCAACAGTTAAAGGAGAAAAGAACAGGGACGAGAGAAGGTTCTAGCGCTCTATGTTCCTTTACTCCATCACGACTCCACCCAAAGTCGGAATGGCGATGAGAACAGCAGAGAAGGTGGGTATTATATCAAAGTTTTCCCAGAGACAAGGATTACAAAAGACACACCAAGGAAACACTATAGTCCTCATCCATTGTCTCTTGTCCTGTCAACTTGTTTCTTTTTTTGTTTGGTCCCAGCGATGGTCACGCCATTGCGATTCTTAATGAGCTCAGGGAAAAAGGCTGACAAAGTGACAAGGGAGAGACTTACAATGCCAATATTATATACATAAGGATCCAGGATCGCTATTGTTAGGGAGAAGCTGTTCAATTGAATTTATTCTATTCCGTTCCGCACAGTTTGAGGGCTCATTTGCCCTTGTCTCTCTTTCTCATATTCTTAGGTTTTTACCTGTTACTCCATCAGCTCGTATAACAATTTTTAAAACAAAAATTTAAAATGTAATAATTATAAATACCTGTTTTGTTTTTTTAATTTCTCTCTCTCTCTTACATTTTTATTTATTTCCTTTTCTTTCATTCTATCCCTCGTAGGTATGAAACTGCGAACAGGCAGCATTCCATATTTAGAATTTACTTTCGATAGACATTTCTGGCCCTTAGACCAACAGCAGCAGCAGCTCAAAATGAAACATGTGTGCTGGCAAAATAATGAAATCATTATATTCAACTAGTATAGTTGGCTTGTTTTTCAGTCTCCATGTCGTTAAAACAGCAAACTATTTCATTCTTTTGGCTATGTGCTGGCCTGTCTCACAGATTTAAGCTACAATAACTGAGTCGAAGAGTACACTTTACAATGAGTTATAAAAGATGATGAATATATTAGCAGCTTGGCAAATCATCGTCATTATTAGCTATTCAAACGACTCGTTTCGAAAAGAAGAAAAATGATGCAATATATCTAACTCCATATTCTGCCGACTCCGTTGTAGACTCCACAGGGCTCCAAGTATACATGCCAAAAGAAACGATATTCTTCTCTCAGGCGATACAGTTCACGATTGTATAGCCACCACCGTAGGTTTATGCATTCTCTCCTTTTACAGTGGTGGCCGGTAGGACTCGGTAGAACCTTCAGTTTTGATAGACCACTCGCATGACGTGTGTAACTGTGTTACTACGCCGTGAATACGCATTTCAATGTTGAATCGTTATTCAAAATGTGAACGAATATTCTTGACCTTTCGTTGACTGACTATGGAAACGAACGAAAAATGCCGCTTGCATGTTTAGGCTAAACCATTTTTGGTTCGTCATGTGTCGTATTCGATTAGATACAATAGGAAGAAAAATATGGGCAAGCGGGGCTCAACTGGTCACCAAGCAAAAGATTTCAATCTGTTATTTGTTTCTTTTGATTTTTCTACCCTCATCTTTGCTGGGCGATTTTTGCTGGGCATTTGTCGCCGACTTTTCTGTCGAGTCCTTGAAGTTTGTGTGCAGCCGATTGGCCGCTCTGATTACGGAATCCTCAACTGCTCCAGGGTGTTTTACCTTGTTTTTTCTATTAGAGTCGAGTTTTCACGTTCAAAAATTGGCTTCTTCTTCTTCTTCTTTTTACTTGTAATTTCGTTTTTGGTAAGGTAGAAAGAAAGAAAAAACAGAATTAGATATTCCCACACACTCAACAACAGAGTCAAAGTCGTTGACCGGTTAGAAGTCTTGGAGAGAGGAGAACCTTAAACTTGACCGTGTCGAAAGTTTATTGTATACGGATCGCCTCGCCCCCTTGAAATATCTGAATCCGGTAGGAGTATACGGAAAAACCAAAATGTAGATCACGATTTCATGAGATAGGCTAATTTTTCTTTATGATTCACGTTCCAAAAACAAAAAAAAGATAGCGACCTTGTCTTACACCGCATATCGCTTTTGTTAACTGTGTTGTGGTAGTTTAAAAGATACCATCTTCAGAATGGTATATAATAAGCGGACCAGGGCGTTGGCCAGCCAAGTCCGGTTTTGCCTCCTACCCACCTTGTTTTATTCTTCTTCTTTTTTATTATCATATTTATGTAAAATAAATGCGCTTGTCATTTCGCAAGTGCAACGATTTTTGAAAAACAAAAATTAATTTCGTGATGTTTGACTTTGACTCTTTTTTTTCATGTAGTTTTGCCTTCTCGTCATTGTTTCCAGCGTCCGGCTAATGCCCATTGCCAACGTGGAAGGTGAAACAGAGACGACGGAATGGACTCACGACATCACGACAGAAGAGGCAGCAGCGGCGACGACTTGGCTGGCGCCCGAATCGCTCACTAAAGAGATAACGACGGACAACAAAAGCCCGTCAGTTGAAGTGACGACAGAGGAGCCGTTCAACGCCGTCACCGACCATGACGAGCCGACGGCCGTCTGGTCGCCGTCGCAAACCATCGAGATCCGACTTCATCCTCAATCGTTGAGGACCGAAGAATCCAAAGGATCTCACGATCCAACCTCCGAGTCTCCGCTAGGACCTCAAGAAGATGAGACTTTGTCGACTTCGATGGCGACGCCCAGCGCCGCTACGTCCGAGGAGGATGTCTTCGGACGGAGGATGGCCATGGAACCGCAGCAACACGGGAGCTTCAGCGTCCAAACGGGCCGTTTAAGATCTAGGGACAGTGTTGGAGCGGCCCTTCGCCGTGCCGTAACCGGTTCACCAGCTGTCCAGAAACTGCAACAGAGTACGACGCGAATGGCCAGTAGTTTGCCCGTTTCCAACGCGGGGCGTGACAAGGCCGGCTCTTTAACTGGATCGCGCCCTGGACGAAAGATCGTCGGTTTTGGCAGCTTGTCGACTTTGTCCAACACACAGCGAGTCAATTCGAAAACAGCTGCAGCTCTGCGAAAGGAAAGTTTCTTCAAGAACCGGCAGACTGGACATGGCCATGGCCATGGTGGTGACACGCCTGCCGATACCCATATGGAGCCTTCACCTCAATGGCTATACGGAACTAGCAAAGGTACTATTAGAGTGTATTATAGACTACTAAATACCATAAGTCTGTTTGAGAACTAGTTCTCATTTTGATGCAGAAAAAATAGAAACCGGTTTAATTGATTTTGATTTCATTTGATGTTATAGACACAAGGAAAGCAGTCGAATCCTTCCGGCTATCTAATAACGAGCGATTGCTCGTTCTAGGTCTGCGGGACAGGGTGTTGACGACGTCGACCGCCAGCACTCAGGAAGCAGAAATGGTTACAACTACCATCAAGCCAGAAGAAATGGATTCAACAACAACAACAACCTTGACATCGACATCGACGACGACGACTGTTCATCCGCCGGTAAACGAAGCAATTTCGATCAACGCTGAAACGGAAATCGACAACCCATCGACAACGATGCGGCCAGTCGTTCCAGAAGTGGATTCAGCGATGCAGGAGACAAATGACGTGCCGGCGCAGATCAAGGATGCGGCGGCACGTGAAACGAATGACGCAACTCCCGAAATCAATCACGACACATCGGAGCCAGCTCACGACAAAACAAACCAAGGCCAAACGACTGTCCATCAGCCGGAAACGGTGACGACATCGCCAATGACAGTCAGCTCGACGGAAACGAATCCGTTCACGTCGTCCAAACATTCGGCAATGAAATCGTCGCCGCCGACGTCCGCCGCCATTGTTGCGCTGGATGTGGAAGGCGAGCAGCCGATCAAGAACCTGGATAACTCGCCGCTAGATGCTCAAAGTGCTTCCAAACAGGAATTGGGAGTTTTGACGACAGGTGACGACTGTTTCGGTGCCGACTGCAACGGCGATCAGGAGACGGGATTGAACATGGGCCAGTTGGATCATGGAGGCTTCGATCAAGAGGCTCATCGCTACTTAGTGGAGGAGAAAACTCATGACGGTTACATCATCGGAGAGTTTGGAGTCGTTAGCCGGTCGAGCGACTTGAGAGCCGTCCGTTACACCGCTCATCCATCCATCGATCCTCAACTGATCCAGGAAATGTTGCGGACATTCTGGTTACTGAAAACGGGCGAGAAAAAGTAAAAAATCATCGTTTTGCTTTGTTTTTGATGTTGTGTCGTCATTTGCTCTCACCAATCATTCGATTCCTATCTATTTTTTGCGTCCCGAAATTGTGTTTTTTTTTTTTTTAGTTTGTCGTAAGAGCCGGCGGGAGACGGTACGACCCCCTTTTATTACTGGAACCAGTGCGATTTTCCGTTTCTCTTTTGATATCCACTTTTTTTTTTAGAAATTTTGCATATGTTTAAAAGAAAAAAAAAGGAGTGCTGAAGATATGTCGGCTGGATGATATGAAATTCCGAGTCTTTTTCATTTTGAATTTTTTTTTCCTCCCAAATCATTCTCAATTATTTTCCTTTTTTTTCTAATTTGGTTCGTTATACATTTTGTTACGTTGATTGAAGGGTTCAGCGCGTTGGTATTTTATAGAATTTTTTTTCTTTTCTTTTTCACGAATGTGTGCGAACGTTTTTGTGTGTATCTGCTGTGGCCACGTCCAAAATCTATGTTAACTCTTTTTTTATTTCTAAAAATTTCCTTAACTTTTTGGGTCTGCTACTGTGTGTCTTCTTCTTGACCTGTCCTCTCTGTCCTTTCTGTTTCTTCACACTCAACTTTTTATTCTTCTTATAGATGGAATCTAATTAGATTGCAGCGTGCCATAGTTTTGTCGCGTGTATTGTTGTTTGTCTCTGCGGAACGAAAGGAAAACAAAAATAAATGATCTTCCACTCTATCAAAAACGAATAATTATTATAATAATTCATCATATTCGGCACCCAATTCGAAGGTGAAACTCATTCATTTCCCAGGTGGTGAAAGGTTGGCACAGTCATTGATTGAAGGTGAGAAAAACGCCACAAAAAAGAATCGTTGCAAGAATACGTTGCAAATTTCAAAAAAAAACAAAACAAGTGCAAACAGCATCAGTCAATTATTGCCGCAAAACTTGGCGAGACTTGATGACTAAGTCCGATCGATCGATCTTTTTCGATTATAAAGAAGAAAATAATTAATTGCCGACTGGTTTATTTCCCATGTGGAACGGGATCACGTGGCACGTGAACGCTTGAATAATTGGACTCGAAAGAAGAATTCGAAGAACGTGAAACGGAGGCAA
Source organism: Daphnia galeata (assembly GCA_030770115.1). Classification (NCBI taxonomy): domain Eukaryota; kingdom Metazoa; phylum Arthropoda; class Branchiopoda; order Diplostraca; family Daphniidae; genus Daphnia; species Daphnia galeata. Next base: position 10,255,887 of record CM061117.1, read on the forward strand.
AAAACAAAACATTACCGCAGTGTTTTACATTGTTACACAACATTGGTAACAGCGTCGCATTCTTTACGCTGAAAATTAATGGCCTACATGTTTTATACTCGCCAACTAGTTCAATAACTCCCCGCCATTTTGGGTCATTTGCAATCAATTCACGCTGAAATCGACTCTATACTATACGCTCTTGGTGAGTTATAGCAGAGTAAAATACAGTTTGCGCGTGTTATAGTATAAAGCTTGTCTTTTAAAAAGTGATATGTCTATATTTGTGAGTATACTGGAAGGCAGACCGCATTTTAAAACAAAAAAAAACCATCAAACCCTTAACGTGTATGTATATTTATTACGTCAACGTGGTCTATCCCTTTAGGCTCGATGCCTTTATTCTGACGTTATTCGTTCTTTTTTTGAAACTACACCTATATCATTAATCACTGTATATGTATATAGTTATATACATAATTAGAGTTCCTTTCACATTGATGTCGGCAGCCTTGGATTCGATTTTACCCACACGCACTGACGCACCGCAGCATTCTCCGCCTCTTAAGCAGTTAAAAAACCGTAGCCATGGCTATACATCGCAAATAATATGCGTCGACGATGGAACTCTGTGTGTGTCTCATACGTCCATGAGTGTTGTAGGAAATGAAACCCGTTCTTTATAATATCGCTTTTATCTCTGACGTGCACAGAGAAACGAAGTGGACGATATATCAATACTACAATCTGATATAGCTATTCATGAGGGATATAGCCTTTTGTACGATTGTCGATTGCATTTCACTTTGCCGCTCAGCACATTTCACGCAGTCTATAGAAAATATTTTATTTCCAAGTTATTTCATGTAATTACGATGGACATGTTGGTTTTGTTGAATAATAACTGACAAGAAAATGATACAGGCGTGCGGTTCGTGAATTTCTCAAGTTGGCATATATTGAGGTAGAAACAGGTTATATTTCCCCCCTTCGCCAAGAGAATAATTTTTAAAAAAATATGATGTAGTACCCTACAAGGTAGTTCGAGGCCTAAATACAAATGGCAAACGTCCATAGAATAAATTTGAGACTTGTTGCTCAATCTTTTATTTTTCCGCGTTGATTAAAATTTTGACGATGGCAAAAGCAAATTCTCATCTAATGAGAGAATTCAATCCCCAGGGGGCCAAACAACAGATCTATATTTTTTCTCTTCAACTCATGTCCAACAATGGAATTGTCGGGTAAACATTATTCTGTTATAGTGATAATATTCAAAACAGGAATTGTTTTTGGTCTTGATCTATTTTTGGCAACCAACTCAATGATTTGTGACAAGGAGATTTAGTTACAAGGCGAGACATTTCTCTCTCCAACTACGGTGCGTATCATTAGGACAAAAAAACGGGGACTACTTCCCGGTATAATTTGTATACCATTTTGCACGGGTGGACAGGTTGAAATAAAAACAAACAGAAAATATAACCATTGAGTGTGTGTGTGTTTTTTGGAACTCTGTGCCTGGAGACGTTGAACGAGTTACAGTGATGTTATATGCCTGCCCGAATTCAGCTCACTGTGACAGTTAAATAGCGCGCTAGCGCATGCACGGCAGTCACTTGTCTAGTTAAACGAAAGGGACGTCTATAGAATACGCAACAAAAAATAGTTCGCTTTTATTTTTATTTATATTTTTTTGAATATAAAACTTGAAAGTTTGCCATCTGTTGGCTTGTTTGTACGCACAATCCCTAAAAGGGATTGAATCAGATGACGATTTCCTAAATACAACACACACACACAAAAGAAGGAACCTCAAGGCTCTGCTCTCTCAACTCAAATGAAATATAAAAAAAAGATGGAAAAATCTAGCTGCAGTGTTGAGTAATCTGTCATTTTCAATGAGAGCCAGGGAGCCTTGAATGCATTTAACAATTTTTGGTCTGCTCCACTAACTCTAGTTGTTGGCATTTTGGTTATATAGGAATAAATAGGAGTCCTTTAGCTCTTCTAATTGGAGTTTGCATTTGAGTGAAGTGTTGGTTAGGACGAAAAAAGGTGCCATGAGTATCAAAACTCGTTTCGGTAATGCCTTATACGTACAGGGACTTTTTATTCAACATATCGACTCGTGTGAGCAGATAGATTTTGCCTTTATTTAGCGAATTAAATCACGAATGACAATAAGAATCTGAAGAAAAAAAAACTGTAATTCCAATCCCCTCTCTATCCCCTTTGTTACAACAGAGCACGCCAATGTTATAGATTATTCATTTTGATTTTAGAAATGAATTTGAAATAAAAAAAACATGGGTGATTGATTCATAATGGAAGAGATATGATACTAAATATTGTATTTGTTGTTTTCCAAATTCAAGTTTATTAGCCTTGAAATTACTGTCATTTTCATAATGATAAGTTATTCATATCGATATCAAAACGCGCTTTAATGACACTATAGAATTTGCTTATAAGTGCAAACAAAAATCGTTGGCTTATCTGCAATCAAAGGGAATCAGACATCAGCTAAAGGGCATATGGGATAATAATTAATAATTCATGGCGCCAAGTAATGCAGTTAAATCTTGCGCTGACCTTGTATAATTACACTCTATCAGATTTTACCTTTATTAGTAAAATAATTACAAATAAGAAAAATAAAGCACCAACCAGCACAAGGTGCATGACCAAAATTTCCATATCAATTGTTTACAGAGTCAAAGACTCCAAAGTCGCATCAAGATATTTGCAATAAATAATGTGTCTCTCAGTCATGTCAAACAGGAAATGCCATACGCAATAGCAGCAAATAGTATCCTTTCCCCTTTTCTCTCTCACCTCCCCCGTTATTGTTATCAGCTCTATACAATTTCATATCGTATATTTATGACGGGGTTTTTCTTATTAAATTGTATTTTGGCTTTTGATTCTAATCGCAAAATGCAACTTGTATACAGTGTAGCGTTACCATGGCAAAAAGACGAATGCAACGCCCTTGGAATTCCCGATAAGGAATTCCCCAATCCACAAGTTCAACAGTAAAAAAGAAATAAATAAAAATAAAATTAAAAAAAAACCTTTTGAGCAAGCGGGAGAATTAAAAAGGAATGAACCAGGGAGAAATAGAAATCACAATCACAACAAATATCTATATTAGGGTATGTGTATTTATTCCATATTTCCGAAGAAAAAATTCCCCATTTTTTTTCCCCACCCAAACATATATACTGAATTAATAAGGTTTTATCCTACATTAACCCTTGGAAAAGAAAAAGGAAAAAAAAAGTAAAACCCGCATTTGTCATATGTTGATTTCCGCCATTCTCCTTCGTCAAATCGTTTGAAAGGACAACACATCAAGAACTTTAACTATAAGCGCTGGGTCTTTCTTATATTTACCTTTCTTGGACTATTATATAGTATAGAGTACATTTGAACTGAATCAAAGTGAAAATAGTTGGGCTCTCCAGTCTCCACATACTATTAAGAGAACTGCTAAGCCACACATCGAAAGCATTTCTCGCGTATACAGACAACATCCAACCGGTCTATTTAAAAAGAAAAGCTGTTTTCACATCCTGTGCCTCTCTCTCGCTATTTAGACACTCTCTTAGACTCTTATATCAAAGTTGGAATTCTCTTTTCGAGCTCTGGAAGCCATGGATAATATACAGACATCATCAACAGAGCGTTCGTCCTCTCTATAAAGACTCTATATACCTTGTAGACATTTCACGGGCATCGATTCTTATATTCACCGATGAATACCGCAACAAACCTCCAATGGTCGACGTATATCATCTATTGTAAATATACAGCGAGGGTACTACCTATATCTCTATTGTATATGTATACGACACCGTATGGGGCTTAAAAGTTCCAGCTCTTTTCCTCCCTTGCACACATACACAGATCCATTGAATTCTCTCCCTTTTTCTCTGTTGTGTTGTGCTATATAGTCGAAAATCACTGGCAAATTGGTCTTGGTGAGTTACTAAGTCGCTATGAGGTCTCTCTCTTGTCTCCCTCACCCTATATGTAGTGTAAGGCTGTAGAGACTGATGCCTATGCATGCTTTAGTGATTATATACAGACTGGTGAGCAGTCCTTTTCGGAGATCCCTTACTGGCTAATAGACTGACGGCTCTAAAGTCTATTTACAATATGCTGATGGGGGCCTTTTTACATCATATCAAAAGATGGTCGACGGCACCTTTTCAGCGCGAGCGTTCCAGCGTCGGCATTCCCGCGAATGGAATGTCGCTATATGATGCAACTCTATACATTTACCGCCGGTATTGCTGGCATACTGCATTCAATTCTTTTTCTTTCATCCGTCGTCACATTTTTTCTAAAAAAAAGAAGAAAATAACAAACAACAAAAAATTGAGAGAGACAATCTGCTGGAGATCACAATTTTTCTGGGATGTTACATAAAGAAAACCGGACGGACGTGTCTATAGTATCTGGAACATCAAACAAGCGGATTGTCATCATCTCACTGATGTGGGGTCTATAAGTCCATCCGGATGATGCGAACCCCAACTCATCTGATTTCGTCACACATCGCAACACATACACACAAGGTATAAAGAAGTAATAGGGGACCTTATTACGATGGGCTAATAAACATCTGCGGTAAAATGTAGGACTTTTATTTCATCATCAAAGCAGGAAACGTTGGATGATTTTCTTCCATCAACTCAGATGCGCTTGGTAGTAACCTTATTTAAAGCCTTGAATTATGTATTCCCGTTAAAGCATTTCTTTCGAAAAAGGAGTTGAAGAATCATTGAAAATTCAATACATAAAAGCGTGCCGTTTATTGATGTTATAACCGCTTCTTTTATCGCATAATTTATTATGTCCCGTGTTCCAAGCGCGCGGGTGGTCCGCATAACTATATTACATCATCCACCGCTGAACTAATAATACCATATTTGACTATATTATAATGTTGTACAAGTATATAAAGCTCGACATTATTAACATACGCAGTATATTAAATATATATATTTTTTTAAAAAGTATAAGGACTGTGACTGGTTCTACTATAAGGGTGGGAGAAAGAAACACAATCGGTGTGACAAGATAACTTTTTTTATTACTACCGAAAGAGCTTTTTTTTTTCTTTCATTCTGTTCCCCTGACTGTTGAACAGACTTTATAGTAGAGAAATAAGAAAAGACCAAAACATCGGAGCCCTGTCGTCGTCCAACTATAGGGTCCGTGTATTCAACATAATGGAGTCGCACAAATATACAGTATATTAGAGAATAGGGAGGGGAGGATATCCTTTTGTGCGGTGCCATCGATGATGATGGTATATACTACACGCTCACACAATCATCAGCGTGCATAAAAAGCACAGTGGAGAGAACACAAACTACTATATATATCTCCATCTAAAGGGGCCTGGGAATTTCTGATCAGCAGCCCAACATACAAGAAAACTGACACCCAGCAACTTTCGAGTGTGTGTCCCTGTTCGGGGTTGGTCTGCGCTCCATCAGTCCAAGTCTCCAGGCAGTGACTGTATACAATATCGCGTCTTATTTTGATTTTATTTCACCCTCAAGCTCGTCCATGTCCCATCAGTCACATATACAGCGGACTACATAGTCGACGTCGTCGGCTTCATCGTCATTTCACTAGACATTTGAAAAAAAAAAAAAAATATTTCAATGGGGGACAAATGACAAAAGAGCGGAGGTCGCTCTTTCAAGCTCGGCCAAATCTATTCATCATTGCTCTTATATTCTATCATGTTGCTTTGGGTGACCAGGTATTTAGTGAACTGACGCTCCTCCTCGTTTTGTCAAAAGACGCTCCCGTATATGTGTACACACACGGGGGAACCCGCCTCTCTTCATCAAACCATCGCTAAATGGCACACACACACATCACAGCCAGTTCTTCTTCTTCTTCTTCTTCTCTTACATATTTTTTTCTTTTCTTTTCTTTGACATCATTGACTGAGGCTGGTTTGGTAGTACACAACTGTCTCTATAGTAACTCGCCCCCCTTTTTATTTCAATAGACGATGTTCACAATAGAAAGTATGTATACTGAAAAAAGGACAGAGTTCATAACATTCAGGAGCCAGAACGAAACCCGAGTAATCAGTTCTTCTCCGACGTGTATAGACATTCCGTCGTCAACGACGCGCACCTCTTCATGGCCCGATGAAATTTTTTTATAAAGGGAGAGGTACATCCAAGAGCAACGCAGAGTGCGCCTCTCTCTCCACGCTTGTATCTACCAGCAGAGCTAAAAGCAGCGCCTTTTTGGCTTGATATGTTTGAAAAGGAGAGAATAAGAAAGAAAGAAAGGAAAAATCTTTATATTATTATAATACTATAAAAGAGTGCATCAGAGTTATGTAATGCTAGTCGAAATGTGTTCAACTTTCATCTTGGAACAGTTGTACAACAATGAAAAAAGCCGATGTTTCGTCGACAGTTCAACAAAGAAGAATGGCCCATCTGTACACCAGATTTTGTTCATTATGTCTAGTGATTTTTGGATGGAAATGAAATTCTGTTATTCACAATTTTCATGTGCGCCGCTAAACTCGTTTGGCTTCTTTTTCATTAGTTTTTCTAGCATTTTGTCTATAACAGCTAGCAGCAGATGAGCCCGTCCACAATATGGAGCACCTCTACAAAGGCCATCGAGCAGGAAAAGTGTCTTATCCATCAAGTGGTCAGCCGCAGACGAAGATAAAGAAAATGATAACCCGGGAGCCCCCACCGTTCTGTACTCCTATATACAAGTCTATGGGTGCTCAAGATTCTATTTTCTTTTCTATACACATCATTTTGGCACATGAACATCTTATCTTTCAAGAAAGTCTACAGCCCATCAACATGCCGGACGACCAGCAGAGATACAAGCATCGCGGGGTAGTACGGCATACACAAACATCCGCGCCCAGTGAGAGACGGAGAGTCGCTAATCTGTCCAAGGGTCTGCTGGAGCACCAAAATACAAAACACAATGGGTGCCGTGAAATAGAAAGGGAATAATATAAATAATAAGGTAGTAGTCGTCGTAGTACCTACAAGAAAATATAAGAAAAGAAGAAGGACCGTACGTGTATTTATAACAATAAGAACCCCGAAAGGTCCATTATATTCTTTTTTCAAGTGTGTGCATAGTGGGAGTCTATACTATATTTGATAAGAAAGAAAAGGGAAAAAAAAAAGCTTCTGTGCTATAGGATTCAATCTTTTTGTTGTGTTTCTTCGATGAGTTCTGTGTCCTCCTTTTTTTCCACCCTTGATATGAATGAACACGGTCACCAGCAGTTGACAGATAACTTCATCGATAGACACTTGGGATATTGGCGGCTGTCTGTCAAATAGTTTAAGGTCGTCCTGTATAAAGAAGCGGGCGAATACACAGAGACATCCCGAGCATATGCTGTGGACTCTGGAGACTTGTGTGTACACACACAGTATAGCCTAATATATAAGGAGCTAAAAGTAATATAACTACCGTATGCTGCTCTGTCGATGATAATAGATTCAAAGTTGATAATCATCATTTCAAGGATCAGTCAGCGCTCAGATATTCAAGGCGAAAAACCTGGTGCTCTCCTGTTATCGATAACAGGGAAAAAAGGGAATCTTATTGAGGGACGCGCATTTTATGTTGTCCTGACCAGCGATAGGTAATTGCGATAACGTCATTCGACTCTTGTTAGCTGCTGCAACTCTATACGTAGGTAAGGTCTTCGTTGATAATCTCATCGACAAATCAGCGGGATTTTAGGAGTTTTTCGGTTCAACATTCAGGTAACAACAACAGCAACATTGTACAAGCCTTGTTTTCATCCTTGTTTCTCTATTTTGGCGACACGAAAAAAATGTTTTTTTGAAAAACGTATACGCGAACGAGTGTTGTCTTGTTTTAAGGAAAATTTATGCAAAACACGATTCCCACCTATATCCAAATCAAGATTTGTCGAAGGTCTTTTTCAATATTCTTTTTGCAAGGGCGATTATTAAAGTTATAATGCAAAAAAACCAACTGGGGCACCCTCTGTCTGCGGCGTTGTGAATATCCGATAGATATGGAGCGGTGCGCAAAACGGTATATACTAAAAAATAGGAAGGACAGATCAAGATCAGGATTAGAGAAAGATGATGAAAACAAAAGAATGTCCCAAAAAAAAAGAAAATCTTTAGAGGAGCGATCAAGGGCAAGAGAGTGTCGGTCATTTTCCGCTCGTCATGAAAATCCGGTTCGCCTCCATCTTTATCTATAGGATAAAAATGTGTACACACAGACGACAAATTCTCTCTCTCTAGTTTTATATACCAGCAGCACTAGTGATGGTTCGTTATTATTATTCCTATACTCTCTCATATGTGTTTATACGCATAGCCTAGCAGAGGATCAGGATTTCCACGGTTGGACCATCAAGGAGAAGAAGAAGAAGAAGGAAATGAAAGGAGACATTCTCCGCCTCTCTATTCTTTGGACATTTCTACAAATGCCCTCAAAGGCTAGCGCTTCCTATTTGTACATACAATAAGTAATTTCTAATAGCTGCATGGCTATACAGTGATGAACTCGTTTCTTTTTTTTTCTTTGCCATTCTCCTAGCATCATCATCATCTCTTTTCCTCTTCTACTTGACAGTTTGTTTGAAGAGGATCTACTGTATTCGATCAGGATATAGAAAGAGAGAGAGAGAGAAAAGGTAATACGGGCCCTGCAGGCCGATATCTACCGTAGGGAACCGTGTACTCGTCTCTTTCTCATCCATTTGTAGTGATACAGAAAGAGGAGAAAGAAACAAGTAAGTTCCGCTCGGAAATCTTCTTTTCTCCTAAAACACAATAGGACCATCATCATCATCATCATATCAGCGCCGGTAGATGAACAAGAAGAACTTCAATTGATGAATCCTCATCGTATATATCATCGTCTTTTCTTTTTAGAGATCGTTGCACTATAAATTCTACATATTAGAAATTGAATAATATTTAGGAATAAATCAGTCGGCCTATATTATGATTCATATTTGCATAAATATACTGAAATTTCCAGCATCTGTGTGTATTATGCAAATCAATATTTAGGCCTATATAGATGTTTACAGACTTGGACTGGCGTTGTTTGTCGTAGTTATTTCCTATCGAACGATCATCAGGAATGCCGGTAACAGGCAAACGGCTCCATGAAAACTGTCCATGTTGATATCGTCCAACGATTATCAGAAAAGGTGTATTTACCGTTCGTCTTATAATTTCTCGGTCTTGCCAATCCTTTTTTTTTTTTCATCACAGAGGATTCCTTTATTCTCGCACACTGTGTTCTCTGTGTGTCTGTGTTGTGTGAACGGGTTAATCCAAGCGGCATGTCTCACTCAACAGTTCACAAACCCAACAAGGCGGCAAATTATAGACCCAGCAAAACCCCTTTTTTCTTCATTCATTCATTCTTCTTCTTTTTCTTCGTCCAATTCTTTTCTTCAATGCACATCAGGATAAAAAAAAAAGGATATTTTCAAATAAAGAAGAAGAACTCCCCTATTTAAAAAGAAAAAGGCTATTGGAGATGCACAATAGTGAGACGGACGACGGACCAGTATGTTTTTAAAAACTGAGCATGTAGTTACTGTGTTTTTCCGCGCTCAACACAAGCAAAAAAGACGATGGACTCTGGTCTCCAGATACAAATCCCTCTCTCTCTCTCGAACAAGACAATAGTGAATACTATTCGCTCTCAGCATGGGACGGAAAAATAAATAATGATAAGAGGAGAATAATACAAAAAAATATCTCACGGGCTGACAAATTCTCTCCTTGTCCTTCCGTTTTTTATTTCTTTTCTTTTTTCTAACCTTTTTTTTTTACTCTGTCCCACTCGTTCAGTTCTCCAATGACAAATAAATATCTCTCTCTCTCTGTTTCTTATCGAGATGAATATAGAGCAAAATACAATAGTACTACTATATAGATTGGATATTTTGATGTGTGTTCTTTTGCGGTGCAAAGCGGCGGGCACTCGCCATTGGTCCGCTTTTTTTTTTTAAATAATCCGTTCAGGAATGTTTTATTCTTCCTTTAAATAATTATCAACGTTTGATCACGCGTGAAACAAGCCTTTCTCTGTATAAAGGAACAGGAACTTGCAAAAAAAAAATGGCCCAGAATCTATTGACGATACTGCGCTCTCATTCTCGTGAGACGACCGAAATGATTGACATGTCATCTCTTATTTTCTATTCAAATTTTTTTCCCATTTTTTTGCTATAGTTTAGTGCGCCCACTCGATATTTTTTTCATGGATAAATGTGTACATCAACATGCCACTCGATAACACTGGCCCCAGAATGTCGTACGCCTTACTATAACCCCTTAAACATTTGTGGAAATAAAAAAGGCGAATAAATAATATAAGATCCTCTTAAGGCTCGTCGTACCAGGTCATCCACTTTGGAATTTTTTGTATTTTTGGGGTGAGATTTATGTGTTATCATCTTTTTTTTTTTCTACTATCATTATTATTCGGCCTACATAGTACGTACGACTGTTATATAGAATCTAACAAACGCAGATTGTCAAAAAAACATGGAAAGCAGCTGCTGTTGCTGCGCTGCTCTTATTTCCATTCGGGTTTTTTTTGTTGACGTGCTGTGTCTCATCACCGTGATTGAGGTAACGACCTATGGCCTGGCTGGCCTGCTGCTCTGTGACACTGTACACAATACACACAAAAAGAGAGAGAAAAAGGTTTTTTACGCCCCCGTAATCATCCAGCTGCCTCTCTCAGCGGTTATGGCCTAATAGACACGCGCCACATTATTCAACAACCGTGGCCCATCATCCATCCTTCAGTCCTATTACGCTCTTCAACTCGTATACTATCAACCGAAATTGCATAATAATCATTATGCAAAGAACTCTATATACTCTTTCCCCCCACAACATATAATAATGATGATGATTGTTGAGCTTTTAAAATGATTTTATTGCTATTACGTACCATTGGAAATATAAATGACGAGATTTCGGAACTGTCAATTTTGTCCATTTGTTTCCCAGCATATCACATCCGGTTTGTGATCACTGTGTGAGTTGGGATGATGTTTAATTAGCGCTCGCACACCATAAAATGCCGGCATGTGTGTGTAGACTTAAAAAAGAGAGAGAGAAAGAGAGAAATAACGATGTGTCGACCCGATTTGTTCGCTTTCAATCTCGACTTACTTTTTTTTTTTGAAAAAAATGAAAAGCAATTGCAAAAAACCTAATTTTGTTTTTGTTGTCTACTTGATGATCTTGATCTCTTTTCTTCTTTCCTTTTTTTTACTCACCGAAAACCCCCCAAAAAAACAAAAATCCGTTTTTCTTTTGTTTCCCACTTCTCATTACTTTACGAGGACACATATACACAGAGAAAGAAAAACAAAAAGGAAAATTTTCTTTTAGAAAGATATTGGGGTAGGGAGAGGGGGTGTATAGTGTCTTCTAATGGCCGCGCTTGAGTGAACAGGTATACCGTATCATTCAGTAGCTTCAATATAGGACAACACAACAGATTGGCAATAGGAACAAGAGAGAAGAAGCCATTGAAATTTAAACAAAAAAAAAATAATCAAAATCATTTCAAAATATAAAAAAGTCGAGTTTAATAAGTAGCCGGACCTTAATAAGAAACCATTTGATCTCGCGGGGTTATACCTGACTAGTAGATTAGATAACCGGATATAGTCAATGTAACTGTACATACAAGTGTTGGAATATGATGAACAGCAGTCCGTCATGTCTCCCCCCTTTTTTGGTTCGATTATTATGAAAGGAAAAAAAAAAGCAAATCTAAAATGAATCACCACACACGCGTCTACGGGTCAATCTGCCCTTTTGTTGTTTTGTTATCGCTCTATAGTCGGTATTGTCTTTCGGTCAAGAACAGGTGCGCTATCAGTGAACAACTTCCGGCCAAAAGTCTGTGCTGCTGCTGACATATCCTGATGAAAAGAGGAAGAAAAAGGTTCAAATCGGAAGGAAGCAAGGAAACCCAAAAGGAAGTGCTTGAAGTTGTACAGCATTTTGATGAAAATTGGCACGAGCGAACGGCTGTAAAGTCCCCGGAAAACCCCAGAGCACAACGCACACGAAAACAAAGCTCCTCCGACACGCACAGATAACAAACACAAACATAACGTCGCCCTCAGCATTTAACCCATCGGTTACACTCTAACCGAAATTTTAAATTTCATATTTAGTGTCAACGACGGGTAACGTAGAGAAATGAATGAATCAGGGGGGTCACCTGTATATTCACTGCATCAAATAATAAAAGAATAAGACACTTTGATATTTCCGTCCAAGAGAAAAAGGGGAGAGTTAAAAAGTTGCTGGTTCCTCGTTATTGTTTGCTTTTAAGGGACACACACAACATGTTCAGCTACTACGTACTATACTAGAGATATAACGTCAGCGTTTTGTTGTAACCGTGTCCGTGTGCCACGCGCCCGGTCGCGGTTGCCAACTGACGCGCTACCGGAAATCAAAAGGTCAACTTCCGGGCAGAGGGCGAGACCATCAGGGCAAACGGGAGAGAATATGAAGAGGGGGGAAACAAAACTTTGACCAAGTTTCCCTCTCTTTTCTTCCTTCCTTCCGTATCATCAACGGGACGACGAAGCGCATTAAACAAAAACGTAACCTACCATTTATTTGGCACCGGTCAGTCATCATCATAGTTCACCCCTCTTTTTTTTACCTTTTATTTTATTTTTATTTTTTTTTTGTTCTCCAACAAAACTTGTTCATCACTTCTAGGGGTCCCTGAGGTCCCCTTATAGTCCTGTCTCCCCCTTGGTCTCCCCCGGAGAAACTTTAGTTCCGTAATTTATATCGGGCTACGATTTCACATAATCACCGGTGTGTGGGCACAACTCCCCCCCCCTTCGCTCTCTCAATCTATGTAGAATGAAACATCACCTGATATATTTGAATTCAATATGGAACGAATGTATAACGGTCAGATGTGTTCGTTGTTTTGATTTTGTGACAAATAGAAAAAAAAATTTCAAAATACAAATCCCAAAATCAGATTTACGAATCAAATTTCTTTGTGGGTTTCCCAGCCAGTCAATTTGTGCGCGCATTCAAATCTCTCCTTCATTTCCCTAGAGGTTTTTATTTTTAAAGTTGTGTATAGATAAGCCATATTACAATGAATAATCCGCGCTTTTATAAGAAGATTATTATTATTGTAATAAACAGCTCAGCCCCGTTATCAACATTTACATGTTCGGGGTCTCTACAAATCGCTGGACACGCCAAACTGCAAACTGTTTTTCACACGACCCCGTCAAATGTGAAATTTTCACATTTTTTTTTTTAAGAGATAATAAATATGACATCATTCGTTCCCTATTATAATGTACCCTCAAGGGTCTTGTGTGTATAGTAGACGACAAATGTGTACAGGGGGGGGGGGGGGAATTGATTGGCGACAACTGGCAATCATTCAAACGGCGCACCAGTGATGCATAGAAAAATGATTGCGCATCTATGGGAGAGAGCTGACATTTGATGTAAGCACTCTATATAGGTACCAGTCGCAGTCCATCTATTAAAAGGAGATCTAGAGGTTGCCATATGAATATAAGGGGACTGTATTACACACATGTTGGAAATCGGATCCGCCAGCCATTGGAGTTATTTGTCTGACGTTATAAGAAAAGAAGGGAAAAACGAGTAAAGAGAAGTAAGAAGTAGAAGAAAAAAAGACACAGCAAAAGCTCATAAGAGAGCATCCCTCCCCTTTTTGCTGCAGCAACTGCAATAAGAGTCTTTTCTTGTACTATATACACAGTACGGGTTATATGCACAATCATGGATATAGAAGTGTAAATACAATCACGGGTCCCCAGCATATGTATATATCACTCTATATGTACAGTATATAGTTACTAAATATGGGGGATATATAGGAGCCAGTCTAGGAGGAGGGTTCTGAGCTATACAGAAAGAAAGACAGATAGGGCGAGAGAGGGTGAAAAGGAGGCGGAGCTGGCCTATAGCTTTTTGGCCGGCAAAGCTACTTACGTTCGTGTCTATAGAATAGAGATGTATACACAGAATGGCGACCGAGGAATACGAGAACAAGAAATCATCAAACATCTATATAAGAAAAGAGATCGGGCCAGGCAACAACCAATAGGGATATAGAGTCAGCTGCGCTATAAGCAGAGGCAAATAATCGTTGCTCTAAATCTCTTTTCTGGTATTATATTTATATACATATTATTCCCATGCAGGAGCAAAGTCTTCTCCCTTTTTTATTTCACCCCGTCCGTGCGGCAGGAGCAGCAGCAGGCGACTGCCTTTTGTTGGGTGCGCTGGATGCGAGCAACAAGTCGGTTATATAGCAAATCTGATGCCCGGCTCGAATGGCATCATTGGGGAGATGCGCTTATGTACAACGCTCACATTCCATTTTCTTTTTTAACATGGAATCAAAGAATTTTTTCTTTTGAGTCATTTTCTAATCCAACGTCTAAAATTTATAAAATCAGCAAATCAAACAAATATTTATAATTATCCGCTCTAAGGTCTCATCCCCAAGAGATTATAGAGTTGGATTAACAAAATGATGCTAAAGCTGCTGGAGTCAACAAATGAAACTTGGTTTGAAATTGATCATTTCAATTAAAAATGGATTGGAATTGCAAATTGAATTGACTAATGTAGGCGATCAAAGAGGCGGATCCACAAGTCGTTGCCATGTTTTCTTGGAAGGAGGCGACTTGTGAATTGTCTCCTGTGCTCCTGAATGAAAGAAAGCTGTTCCTTTCTTCTCCTTTCCACTGGGAGGAAAGAAATCGAAAGAGCAAAAAACGAAAAAGAAAAAAAAAAGAAAAATCTGTGTCAATGGCTACGACTGCTGGATGGCTGGATGGTCAAAAAGTAAAACGATGACTTGCTGGTGGAACTTTGAAAAAGAAAGAGAGCCATTGGGATTTGCCCTGTGATTTGTCGTCCTGGCTTTCGAAGGATGGGAGAGAGGGCGGGCAAAGAGTAAGGCCTTACGGCCAAAGGGAAGAAGCCCTTTGGGTTGACTGGGCGGATCAAAGGTCACCCCCTCTCTCCAAAAATCTCCCCCCACCCTTAGTAACCCCCCCTCTTCCCCATTTACAATATAGCACACCCATCTCTATACCTATTTGGTTTGTTCTTATTTTTTTACCTACCCCCCCACCCTAGCCCTCTCTGTGACTTGACGGCTCGCCGACGTCAAAAGGCCCAAATCTCGGTGCACTTTTCAACAGTTGCCAGCCATCTGCTCAGCGAGTCAGGTCTCTGTGTGCTTCTTCTTAAAATCCTTACAATTCCGTCGATCATTCCGCATTTTCTTCCGGACTTGTGTAGTTGTTCTCTCGTTCTCATACCGTTTGCGGATTGTGTTTGGTTTCGCTCCGGTTTTGGTTTTGATTTAAATTTGTGAAGTTTCATCAATGAAGTCCTCACCAGTCGACATGGATCTCCGTCTCAGCCAAAAGAGTTCCAACTCTACTCCGTCCAGTAAGTTGTTGATTGAAATTTTGTCCTTTTTTGCAATGAAATTGAAACGAATTTTTGTTTCTCCTTCAGGCCGTATCCTGTACGATATTCCCTGTCGAGTGTGCCAGGATCATTCCTCTGGCAAACATTACGGCATCTTCGCATGCGATGGATGTGCTGGATTCTTCAAGGTACGCAAACATCGATCGAATAACAAGATTTTGGTTTTTCCTACTACTTAGAAACGCCAAGTTTCTTGTTTTTACCCATTCGATGGGAACGTTTGGGGACCAGATTTATTGACCGTTTTCTTCTTCTTTCATTTGACATTATAGCGTTCCATTCGCCGGAATCGCCAGTATGTTTGCAAGGCCAAAAGTGAGGGTGCCTGTTTGGTTGACAAGACTCATCGCAACCAATGCCGCGCTTGCCGTCTCCGCAAATGTGTCGAAGTTGGCATGAACAAAGATGGTAAGAACCGTAAACAACCTCAACATAATTATGAATTCCCCATTATTAGGAAATTTGTACAATTCTCTAATAATTCATTTCTTATCTAAACGTGAATTAACAGCTGTTCAACACGAACGCGGACCGAGAAATTCGACTCTCCGTCGCCAAATGTCCATGTTCTATTCGATGAAAGGATCGACTTCATCGTCGCCGGATAATAACGGCTCGGCCGACGCTGACAGTCCGCCACCATCTACGGGACGCGCTAGCCCGTTGATGCCGTCGGGTATGACTACACCACCATCGTCCACATCGATCCCGATGTTCCGTCCACAGCAAATGGGAGCGTTCTCACCTCCGGCCACATCTACGCCTACCAGCAACACGGTCCTTAGCGTGTCTTCATCGCCACCTTCGAGTTTGCTCAACTGTCCAACGGCCGATCATCACCTTTCGCATCATTTGACCCTGGCCGAAAGGATGTCCATGTCCCTGTTGTCTCATCACGCAGCACGGCCCATGAACCTCTTGTGCGCTCCTCAGCCCAAGGTAAGAAAGATCAACGTCAGCTGATGAGATAGATTTCTAGTATAACTCCAGCATTTTGCAAATTATTCTGGGAACAGTCCGAATTAACTGTGGGATTGGATTATAAAAGTGGAAAGAGATCAACATTTTGCAAAGATGGCGAGGGGGAAAGAATTTTTTTGTTTTGTTTTGTGAGAGAATCTTTTAAATACTAAAAAGAAAATGGGCCACTGACTTCCTCATACCTGACGCAAGGTCGTTTGGGAATTTGACCTCACCTGAGATCACCTCAAAAAGTCACACACACAAACGGCCCAGCAATTCTCAGTGTCTTTCTATTGTTTCGTATTGTTTTCTTTTCCAACTTTTTAAATCTTATAGTATCTAGGCTTATCTAATTGAAGTCGTTTTTCTTATTATTCTCTGCTAATGAGCATTTTGGGGAGGAATCGAAATAGCTTCTTTTCTATTGTGTACATGATTAGATATACTAGTTAAACGCACTACTCTATGACCGTTAAATTAACGAGTTGCATTTCGTTTTTCTCTTATTTGCAGTATCCCCATGAAATGTTTAACGCCGTTCCAGCTGCCGCTGCTGCCGCCATGATGCCGTGGAGCTTCAGCCCTGAAACCATTTGCGAATCGGCTGCCCGTTTGCTGTTTATGAACGTTCGTTGGGCCAAGAGCGTCCCCGCTTTCACCACACTGCCTTCTCGTGATCAGATCATTTTGTTGGAAGAGAGCTGGAGGGAATTGTTCGTTCTCGGTGCCGCTCAATTCACGCTACCCATCGAAGCTGGCACTTTGATGACAGCTCTAGGCCTAAGCAGCTCACCATTCGGTATGAGTGGCATGTCTTGCCCGCCCACCATGCCACCAGTCAGCACCGAGCGTCAATTAGGCCTTCTCAGTGAAATCAAAGCTTTCCAAGAAACAGTGGCCAAATTCAAGCAAATGAACGTCGACGCTACCGAGTACGCTTGTCTCCGCGCTGTCATTCTCTTCAAAACCTGTAAGTTGTTGAGAAATTTCTTTTAAATATTTGAATTCTCGAGACTCATCAACTTATTTTTCTATTTAGCCGCTGGATTACGCGACATTCCATCAGCCATCAATTTGCAAGATCAAGCTCAACTGACGCTCAGCCGCTACGTTTCAACTGCCTATCCGAATCAACCTCTTCGCTTCGGCCGCCTTTTGCTCCTGTTACCCGCCCTGCGCACCATTGCTCCATCGACTATCGAGGAATTGTTTTTCCGCAAGACAATCGGCAACATTCCCATCGAGCGCATCATCAGCGACATGTACAAGTCTGGCGATTTGTAAAACTATACAACTTCACTCAAATACTTAAAACAGAAAAATGCCTTTAAACGAGAAATTTGAATTGTTTTTCACTCATCCATCAACCGTTTATATTTGCCCTGCCCTACTGTACAAAATTTGTACAAAGAAATTTAACGTTTTAGTTTATAAGAAACCAGAGGAAATTAGGAGAAAACCTTTTTTAAAAATCTTCAGAGATAGCGTCCAGCATTTTCATTCGTCAGTTGTGTGGGTGTGTGTTGCGATTGTTTCATTTGAACTCATCTTCAATACAAGTTATTCAATATAAAAGGGGCCACCCTCGTTATTTGCCTATAGAAGAAACGAACCGCCATATGTCCGTGTTTTATTATTTTCTCTCGATATCAAAAGACCGCAAATGGCCGAAAGTTTGAAGTTTGGAACACAAAAAGATGTTTTTTATTCGAATTGAATAGCTCGTCGTCACTCCCCCATGATTTGATGTGGTGGTTTGATGATCATCGAACTGTCTATCAAACAATCCTCTTGTAACGCGCACAAAAGCTTGTGTGTGTGTGTGTGGGAGCAGGGTCAGCCGGTGATGCTCGAGTAGGATCTAACCCCTCGAATTATTTAGACTTTGATAATATTACACACATACAGAAAATGCAGTTGATCAATAGTGACGTTGAAAGGGGGACGTGAGAAGAGAGAAAAAGGGAGGAGCTGCAAGAGGAATCAGGGAAGGGGTTTGACAAGGCATCAAACAAGGCTTAAGAATCAGCTACAAGAGTATACATACTATATACATATAGTGCTAGCTGGGAACATATACGAAGCCTACAGCTTTTATTTTTCATTATTATTATTGAAAAACAAGGTGTTGAGCTTCCTAAATACTTCCTCTCTCCATTCCGAGCCCTCCACACCCCCCTTTTTCTTTTTTTAAAAAAAGTGGAAGAGCTTCAGCCTCTACAAGTATAGAGAGAGATGATAAAAAGACTATAGAATGAAAGATAGCTTTGACAAATTTTTCTCTTTTCACTGTGCCGCGCCCTCTTATATTTTTCATCAGCACCCTGCATGGTTCTCTTTGCTCAACAGTCGGCAAATTGCTGCGACCAATTTGCTCCGTCAATCATTCAGGCTCAGCTTCCCAATTCGAGAAAACTATACATATATCCACGGGTATACTGCAGAGCTAGCTGTTAGTCCCTGGTCCACTTTTTTCCTTCTTTCTCTATATACTTTGGTGATCTATCGCGGTCTTGAAATCTCTGGGGTCAATTATACGCTACTAAATATACTAAAGGTACTAAACTCTACAGACCGATTTGTGAATGATGAAAATGAACCCTTGTTTGAGCGGATTAATACCTTTCGATGCAAATCTAAATATATCAACGATCGGTTTCTCTCTCTTGTCGACTATAACATTAAGTTTCATTGAAAAAACAGAACAAATGTAACCGTTATTATACATGGCAGCCAGCTAGTATACGTACACACCTTGATGTGCTTAACTGTAATACTACTGAGCAGCAGTGACTGACTAGGGGTCGTTTTCAATGATTTTAAAACGGTTCAATTCACATGGACGAGCGCAAACAAAAGCGAAATACTATCAGCAGCATCGAGGTTGAATTGGCAAATTTAATCGAATTCATTCGCTTCTCTCCCCTAGCTCTGATTTATAGAGCCTATTACGCACATGTTTACCCTTGTCATCATGAAATATACACGGAGCCAATGTTTAGTCGACATCTTCTATGCGACTTGGTCGATAGAAAAAGGGGAGGATCTGAAAAATCCGTTTCTTTTTATGAAAATGCAACTTAGGGAAGTTGCAGAGAGATTGAGAGCCACTTCCGGAGATTGGTGTGGAACACGCCACGTCAGGCCACTCTCGAGATGAGGGCTTTCCGTGCATGTATACAAATTTTCATCCAGAACACAAGCGTATCGAATCGGTTCCAATTGGAAGGAGGAGGAACTCGATTATCCGTTCTCCACCCACAAAAAAACCCACCACCTTCTCCTCCAAAACTGCTCCTCCTCTTCCTTGGCAGTATATAGCTGAGTTGTTCAAAAGATCCATCAGCATCTCTGTATCCAGCGGAGAGAAGAGAAAGACATCGCAAAGGCCTACACAGCACAGTATATACGAACAAATGAACAATACGCTTAAACCCCGTTTCACTACTTTTCTTCTTTCATTCATTCATTCATTCATTAGGAGCTAGAGAGAAAAAATGGGCGGCATGCTCACCTTTGAGTCTTTGACAAGTGGAAAATCTTTTTTCCAATGTTCTCAGCCAGTGCCTCCCTATATACGTGTACTGTACACAAGAAGGACTAATAAACAGGACGTGGATTAGTAACAAACGGGGTCTATATTCGGCCAAATCAGGCCCTCTCAATCGTGAGAACCTCACCATCCATCATTAATTGGTCTTCCTCTTCTTAGATTCTTCTTTTCATATATTTTCGAACATGTTCCTAATTCAAACAAAGCACAAAAGTGTGCTTTGTTTTTCCTCCAAGATGACGATCAACTTCATATCGCTTTTTATAGCGGTTCTGCGTTGTAGATTCTTTCTTTTCTTGTATATGTACAATTGTACACTCTACCGACAGATATATAGGTTTTCACACAAGTCTTTCGACCGTACTTAATAAAGGGATCGGTGTGAAACAAGAGAGCTCTACTAGAGCAGTGATAATATACGTTGATATATCGGGCGCTCTACATGTACCTTCGTTTTTCCCACACAATCATTTCTTGAGTCCGAAGAAGTCCGAAGAAGGGACAGAAAGGAATCTATTCACTGTTTTTTTTTCATGATGGGTCTCTCTCTTTATGCCGTTTATCTTTTAGCCGGAGAAAAAAAGGACCGCTCATCATATGCAGCAACGGCTATACTCTAAATTTCGATGCGCGTTTCCGTTTCGCTAGAACTTCTGTATGGCATATAAACATACAGCGTAGGAAACGGAGGATTTGTTCCTCCAAGATAAAGTACTACTGCTGTGCTGCTATGACCTCGATCATCATCTTCCCAAGGCAGTAATTATTGGATTGCTATTCATCGCTGAGTGAACCCAGGAGCATAGTATCCGCGGACCGGCGTATCATCTTACACGTAAGCCACATCACCAACATATGGGGTATTTTCTTCATGCGCATTCAAAAACTGTAAAATGAGTTTTAAAAAATAAAAGAGAGAGAGACTCGGTCGTCTTCGTCGTTGCCCTCTTTGGACTGTTTGATAATAACACAAACAACAACAATCAACAATTTCTTGAGAACATGAACCCAATTTTCCACATATCAAATTTAGCTTTGTATTGTATTGTGCAGTATGTCTGCAAGATATTTAGTTCTTTGACTACCTATTGTGAGCCGTCGAGGATTAAAAGTGCTGGGAGGGGTCGGCAGAAGCATATAACAGAAGGTTAGAATATGAAGAGAATGCAGAGATGATGAAAAACTACTTGAAATTGAACCTTATCATATGCAACGCTGACGTGTGAATGTATTCCATCACTTCTTCGGGGATGAAAGGCATTTTCTCTTGAAGTTCAGCCACCAATTTGTCAAGTTTTTTCACTTGCTGCTCATGAATCTGTGAATAAAATTCGATATCAATTATAGACATTCAATTATAATCTGCTTAGACTGTTTTTGTGTAATCATTACCAAACGGTAAGTTGTGGCAACAAGTTGCGTAATGGATTGAGCTTCTTTCAATCCAGCACCCACTAGTCCCATCACAGATTCAGAGCCGGTATGTTTGCCGGCGGATTTGAACCCTGTTACAGGGTCGACAGCCGGAAGATCCTGAACAACTAGACCTTGTACCAACATTCCTTGAACTTCGGAGCGAGAGCCCAGCATTTGAAATATTTCTTGGAAAGTTTTGTTGGCTAAAAATTCATCGGCAATCTAATCGGAAATGACAGCAAAAGTGAAAATGTTAAAACGTTGATTACCTAATTCCTTCCTGGACAAAAAAATTTAAAAATTCCCAGAAATGTCACACGTCAAAAATATACCCCGTGGATGACGCCAGGGAGAGTGGCAAGCCATTGAACAATGTGTTGGAAAGCCTCATCCTTCATTAATTCACTAACGACGTCGGCAATGATCTGCTCAAGGTTTAAACTTGACATTTTTGCGTCAGCAGAGTCCAGCGAAGTCATCACAGCTGTGGACGGACGTAATCCTGCAATCTTTTGATCCGCTTCGGCCACTTCTTTTTCCAAGTAGTGGATAGTTTGCTCATTGGGCCAACGTGTCCTTTCACATTAAAGAATATTATGAATAATTCATTCCAATTAAAAGAACCAATCAAAAATGTCATGGGTCAATGTAATAGCCTAATACCTTCTGGCAGCTGATTGAACGGCAGAGGTGACGAAATCTTGGGCAATAGCAAAAGATCCATCAACGAATCCATTGATGGCAGCGATTTCCTGAAATAGATGATCTGTCAATCGGTTGACGACGACGTCTTCAATTTCGGAACGAATCGATGTGGGAAGATGAATCTGATCTTCTAGCGCACGGTGAATGCCACGTTGAACGGCCGTTCGCAGACTACGTTCGGACCAATCTGTAGACAATCGTTAAGTGTTATATTTCACTTGGTCGTTTAATTCGCAACCTAAAAAAAATTTCAACTACCTGCCCACTCGAAAACCACGCCCTTTTTGCACCTTTTTTTTTTTAAAATATAACTAAAGTGAAATTTTCTCTATTTGTCGTGGCACCGAGTACCACTTTTAAATAGTAGATGGCTCGACAGTTTCGCCAGGTACAAAAATTCGAAATGAAAGATACGTTATCACTGTGAACATCGCAGGACGACGTTCTCGATTGCCTTTTCTTTAATTTTGATGCGTCTGAAAACAACTGTCTGAAGAACTGAAACAAGTTTTTGTTTCGAGAAGAAATTTCAAAGAATTCAGTACGGGAAAACAAGAAATAACCACTCTGATCTGGTTTGAACCGCAAGACGACAACGAGTCCAAGACCAAGGACGTGAGTGAAGTCGACTCTGAACTCGAAAAATATACGGGAATATAGAATGAATCGTGAAAATTCAATTTTGACCCGAGTCACTAGTTATGGTCAAAAAGCCTATGGGCTTGAATAATTTACGATCTAAAATGTTATGATACGCTCTAGGGAGTCAGTGTATAGTAGCAGTCAAGTCATGAGGAGTTTCACTTACGTTGATTGACCGCTCCAGCACTGCAGAGCGCAAGAGCGGCGCACAATGTCGTGGCGAGAATCAAGTCGAATTTCATGATGAGAAAAATGAACTTTTTAATTTTTCAAACAAAAATTCAAGTAAAAATTTCGAGTGTGACGAACGAGACTGTAACAACTGTAAAGAAGAGACGATAACATTTGTTTTTTTATAGCCACAACAGGACTGGAGATTCATAATCTGACAGTTATCAGTCAGTTTATCTTTCACGGTCCGGCGTGCTGGTATTAGCCACGCATCATTTTCACCAAGGTGACAGGTTCGAATTATTCATTTAAATTACTTGTTTTTTGTTTCACGAAATTTTGTTGAATAATTGCATCAGGCCGCATTGCGCCCGTGACATTTCTGACGTAACACATCCGCTGACTAATTTTCTGCTATCTATAATTGTGGCAACATATTCTGTTTTATCTTATTGTGACCAATTTTGAAAATTGCAATGAAACACTTATTCACGAAGTCAAAAATTTGCGTGCCGTCTTAAAAAAACAATTCAATGCGGAGCGCGGAAGTGAAATTGGAATATCGAAAGCGAAATCAAATAACACAAAACATTATAATAATAAGGGCTATCATTATTCGTTCAGGGTTTTTTCTTATCTTGTGCATAATTTGTTCACGGTAATCTTTCAGCTTGGTCACAAACGGTTTGAACAATCACATTAATTGGATTTGTTTGTTGTACCCACAGATTCACGACGAGAATTTACGGTCGACGCATTTTAATGTCCATCGCATTTTATATATACGTACGATTCATTTATTTTCTAGAAATGGTTGGATTCAGACACGGAGATGACGCATTTGTTGATTCAAGGATAGTTCAATGAGTTCATTTCCAAAAAACCATCACCGGACAGCAGGATTTTTCTTAAGCAAAAAAACATCTACACCTTTTTTTAGAAATCAAGCTCTAAATTCGTATCTGATTCCAATTTGCCACACCTCTTGTTTGTTGGCTTATACATATACCATCAGATCTTTACCTTGTTTTGCTTTCAAATTAAAAAAAAAACTGGATTTAGGAGCCTCAGGCTTACGAAATACTACAGTTCCTAACTATAATTGAGTTTGTTTTTTTGTTTGTTTTTTTGCACGGCCAAAAATGGAAAATATACTTTACTACACCAGACGTGTTGACGAGATAGACCGGTAGGCTATGGGCTATGATGGAGAGCATTGAGACACCAAGGTTTACATTTTCAAATGTTTTCGAGGATAACAACAAATTTATTCTTTAAGCTCAATTTTGAAAAATTTATAAGGAAGTCATTGAACAGTTTCTTTCCAATTGATTTTATTGGGAGTTCAACTTGGAATGGAAAAAAACAAAACAACAAAGTTCCGACAACACAACACGATCGCCAACTTTCGAATTTTTTTATCTTGTATTGTTAAATGGTTCCGTAATAAAATATCCGTGGTCAAGAATTGATTCCGAAAGTCAATCAATAAGCAATGTAAGATAAAAAGAGAAGAATTTTGGGTGAATGCACTCAGAAATGCTTCACTTTCACTTTGCCTCAACAACCTCCGCGCGGTCTAAAAAGACAATACGAAAATCTTTGTTGGTTGTAAATATAAAGAATTCCAATTGTTCTTAGCGCAGTTTACCTTTTTTAAATTTTTAAAATTGGTTTTTCCTTTATTAATAATAGTTCCCAAGAAATTAACGAAATTTATTCTTGGCGACCTTGAATACATCGTTTCAAATTACAATTTTAAAAAAAAGAATTTGGCCATGTTTTTAAACAACATCCACTTTTTCTGTTTTGCATCTTCGTTAATTTTGATAATGATTCCTGCAGGTGACACTCTAAATAGGAAAGAGAAATAAAAAAGAGGCACATTTTTATTCGCCTCCGGTGAAACAATTGATTGATCGTGAATTGCTTCGTATAGTCGTGTACCCGCAAAGTAACCGTGAGTTTTGACTATATATTATCAGCATCGAGCGATCGTTGATCATAGAGTGACTTGGCTCATTCTAGAGTTAGGAATGTTTTATTTCAGTACGTGTAATAACAAGAAGAAATAAGAGCTCGACTCCCTTTGTAACAATGTCCATTTATCAAGGGCAGTTGGGCAGTCCCCACCTTTGGCAACCGACGTCTAGTCGCCCGCAGGAAGAATTGAAAGAAACACGCGTTCAACGCATGTCCACAGCATGCCGCGTAAACTAGAAAATCTAAATTCAAATAAGATTCAAAAGCGCGCACCAAATAGCATCAGGTTCAATTCTGAACGCAAAGAAATCTTAGAAAAAAAAATCCAGTTTACCCGCAACTCCGCACGATGAGAACCTTGTGCTGTGCATAGCTAAATTTGTTTCGCTCTCCTCTACCCGATCCGCACGTCGCCCAAGGGGATTTGTCTTTTACGGGAGGGCCGTTTTCTTTTTTATCTCTCATCATCCTTATAGCGCAACGTTTGCTCTATATAGACATGCACGTACGCACACATTGCTCCCGAGCGTCTGTTGATCGTCAGCCCCAGCCAAGACTTCCGCCTTGAGTGCAAAAAAAAACAACTAACAAAAAAAACCAAACAACTTTGGATGGATTCTAAGACCTGTAGCAGAGTCCCTGCTTACCGCCCGAACAACTGGTTCACTGAAAGTTGAACAGCGCACACTGGAGTTAGGATAGTATAGTTACGTTGGCGGTCACTACACTTCCACGCAGAGGGCCAACAACAACCGATCGGGTCGCGACTCACATCTTGATCGTGCTCGGGACTCAGCAGACGTGTCCCTTCTCCCGCATTCGATCAGTGACTTGTAACTATCCTTTTGACGTATTGAATGTTGACAGTTGGAATTGTTCAACGCAATCATCTCCTTGATTTTCTATTTCAACGTTGTTGTTGTTGTACCTGAAAAGCTTTTCTTTGTATATTATTCATTCGATTGATTTATTGAAATGTTGTTACTCACAGAAAACAGTAAGTACCTCTTTCGAGTTAGATATGATAATTACATTTGTATAACGAAATATTGATCGGTTCAGGCATGTTGCTGGTATTGTTGTGTTTTATGTCGCTGGTTGGATTGATGGTCGTCATCAAGGCCTGTTGCCAGTCGCAATTCTTCCGGGGTAAAGAAACCGACAACAGTTCAGATGACAGCGTCGTTCAAGTCTCCGTTGTCGAGTCGACTGTCTCGACGCCGGTCCTCCCTTACCACACGAATATCAACATCATCCCTGATGTCCTATTCGAAAGGACCTGCCGGATGCAGAACAATAACAACAGCAATAACGATTTCATTGATATTGATTTCTCACTTCCGCCATCATATGAGGAGGCAGTCAAAATGCCTCTGCCCTTTCGATCAGTCAGTTGATATGGTGACAGCATAAAGACAATACCCCATTGCGAGAACTTATAAATATTGATGGTCTTATCAAATATTCCTAACACAACCAGAAAAGAAAAAAAAAGACGTAAGAATTTATTCAATTGCTTATTGTTTCTTTTTTTTCATTATTTCTAAAATGTGTCAAGTTTGATATTAATTTTCCATCTATGATGTACAGTATGTAATTCTGATTGTTGTTGTATACTGATAAAGGTTAAAACATGAGAACTTAGCCAATTTTTACCGAAGATGAAACTTGAGAGAGTAAGCTGGACACACTTAAAAAGAGGTGTGATTACGATCGCACAAATCTCTTCATTTCCTCTTCCCTCTTCTCTCTCTCTCTCGAACATTCACACACAAACACACACACATAGACACACACAGACCCAAAACACAAAAGGCTCTCGAGAGCGGAACTGCTATCCGCATATTCCGCTGCTCTCTCTTTCTCATCTCTCTCTCTTGTCCTCGTGTAATGTTGCTGTGTACTTTCACCAGACGCCTTGACCTCTTTTTATTTTTCATTACTAAAGACTCCCTCCTTATTCTGATGCTATTTATTTTTCCTTTTTTACTTCTTCTTTTTTTTCTCCGCGTCTGTCGTTAATATTTTTTTTTGTGTCGGCCGCGACCATCGCAGCAATATCCTACCACATGCAGCAGGGTTAAGAGAGAGAAAGAGGGGGGAAAGCAGCTTGTCAACCTGTCAACCCCCGTCATAAGGTCAAAATAACTCTGACCTCGTTTTCCAGAAAAAGAACAAAATTCCCCGCCGTCCGCCTTTTACTTTTTTTGAGTCCGCAATGGACGAACAAGCTACCAAGAGCCCTCAACTTTGCCACCCTTATAAATAAGTGCGGGGGTCACCAAAATTGAAACACTTCGTATTCCAGTTCCAGTCCTATAGCGACCGATGAAGCTCGTCCACTTATTCCAGGTAAAAAATTCTGTCGTGATTTTTTTCAAAAAAATTTTTAAAAACAAAATAACCTGTTGATTTATTATTCCGGTTATTTAGTTGCTGTTGCTCGGCGTCGCCGTCTTCGGTCGTGCAATCGAAGAGCAAATAGCTGACACAAGAGTCGTCACGGTAAGCTTTTATAATTATTTGCAGAAAAAAATACAAATGTATGATCGTGCTCTCGACTTTGCTTTGTAATAATAATAATAATTGATCTCGTTATTATTATTTATTAGGGAGATGCGGAACAGCTTCCTTATCGATTCCGGTACAAGGTTGAAAGTCAGGACTCTGGTGACTACAAGAGCCAAACGGAATCTCGTGATGAGGACGGTGTCGTCACCGGAATGTATCGCGTCCTCCAACCTGATGGTTAGTAGAATTTGTGTTTGATTTTTATTTCCCACGTCCCCTTTCTCTTTCTTTTATTTCTTGATTTTGGCTCATTACTCTTTTAATTACTTGTTGCTGCTACAGTTGCAGAAAAGACATACGTGATCGCACGTATACAACGTTCAACTATTTAAAAAAATATTTCGCAATAAATTTATTGTTTCACAGTCACATTTTTGCGTCTTCCGATGAAACTGGTTTGACTCCTCACGACGTATTTATAAAACGCCATATCCTTTCCTAATATATTGTTCTTCCTTATTCTTTGAGAAACATCCTTGATGACTTGTTGGTTTAGGGAGGGGCAGATATATGCGTAATTTAATGACGACTATTTCTATATCTCTATCACGTATACACAGCAAGAAAATAGCGAAGGACGAGGGAATTCATCTTTGTCTGTTTGAGTCATTTTGACGGAAAAGCCAAAAACGTTTTTTTGATGTGTGCGCGCATTTTAGGCAGATCGTCAAAAGTCGTGATTTAGCTGATAGCAATCGATCAAATAGTTGTAAATCTATAGACTGTATACACGATATTTTTATTTACTTTGCGGAAATCAAGCGCATCACAAAAGTCTTGACAAAAAGGAATGTGGAATGTTTCCAATGATTTCTCTCTTTTTTCCTCTCTTTTCTATCCCATCACTGTATTCTACCTACGTCTTGCGTGTTTGGGAAAACAAAAAAAAAACAAAAAAAAACCCAAACAGGTTGCGTGCGCGTGGTTCATTACACAGCTGATGCAATGGGCTTCCATCCGACAGTGACCTACGAAGGAGATTGCCAGCAGCCCGGTGGATCGATCAACACGGCCGCCGTCATATCGTCCGACTCTACTCAACAACCATCACTAAAAGATGTTTCAGCTCCCATCGTCAATCCGTTGTCTTCTTCTTCTTCGTCGTCGGCATTCCTCTCCAGGCCCGTACTCAGCGCCGTCCCGGGTCTTATCAATCCGTTGACGACAGACGTACGAGATTCCACTCAAGAGGCTTTCGTTTCTCGACCCAGCAGCAGCCAGCAGCAACAAATTCAGACAGTGAGCCAGAACGAGGATTCCACTGACGCTGTAACTTCATCGACACCCAACGAGAAGATGGTCATCGCACCAGTCCTGTTGGCTACGGCCAGCGCAGCATCTTTATCGTCGGAGAAAATCCCTGCCGACATCGAAAGATTGTGGCAGAGCTTAGGTGAGCCATCTCGGCCAGCTCAGCAGACAACGGCTGATACTGGCATCGTTCCAACAATAACCAGTAATGGAAACTCTGAGACTGTCAAAGCCCAAGCCCAGCCGAGTGAAGAAATCATTGTTGAAAGCAAATTGCCGGAGGGCCTTTCAACTTTGACTAAACTGCCAGCGTTTGCCAGCAACACGCAAACTGTTGTCGACGTAAACGTCGTTCCTGTTGAAAATACACAAGAGCAATCTATACCTGTTGTTGTTCAAGTGCCGGAAATCGTGCCGGTTGTCTTGACGGGCAAAGTTCAATCATCAGACACGGTTCCAGATTCAATTTTGAGTTTGTTTGACAGTTTCGAACCCACCAAGAGGACCATCATCAACCAATATGAAGAAATTGATCCACTTGAAGCGCAACCATCTGAATTCTCTGAACGCATCTTGAAAGACGAATCGGTAGATTCATTCGTCGAAGCTGTTGAATCAGTTCCGGAAGAATCAATTCATTCAAATATTGAATCCAAGACTTCTGAAACTATTTTGCCTGTTGTTGAGGTTCAGTCCGATGAACCGATAGTTGCTGCATCCACACCGGAAGAAGCTCTTATTGATGCAACTGTCGACAATCAAGAAACGATCGAATCTAAAAGTATTCCACAGACTGAAGAAACAAATGCTGATGTCGATGAAACTGCGCATGAGGAAGAATATTCTTTTAAATCCGATATCGATGAAACGATCCAGCCTAAAAATATCGAGACTGTCGAATCGCAAGTAGCTGATGCTCATCATCAATCCGACGAAACCATCAACTCTGAAAAGGAGAGATCCTTTAGTACATTGACTCAATCGGCTTTGGGAAATGTGAAAAATTTCACCGCTCCTTTGACTCAATTGATTTCATCTTCTGTTCAAAACCTGACCAATCCTGTCACTGCCTTGTTGAATTCCTTCAATAAAAACAAATCGCCGACGACGGTTTCGCCCGTGACCGAAGCGACTCCCGTTACAGCCGAACCCACGGTGTTGCCTAATCCTCCAGCTGGAAAGATCGAAACCCAAGAAGGAGAAATCCAAGACATTCCATCTGGAAAACTAATCGTGACAGATCATCATAATCAAGAAGAAGCTTTCACTGGCGGAACTGATGATGGAGCCGTTTCAGACATTCCGGCAGTCTCCCAACACACGAAGCAAACGATTTTGGTGTCTGAAGACTTGCCAGAAGTGGAGGCACAACGGACTCTTTCTACATCAGAAGAAGAAGAAAGCTTAGACCTTAAAAAATCTATCGTCGGCCAAAATCTTGAAAGTATAAGTATCGATGTTAACGATCCGACAACCAGAATCAGCCAGGTAGTGGTGGAACCTGTTCCATCAGAGGAAATCCTTCAAGATTCCGCCGAGCCCAATATTGAAGTGTCTCAGGACAACACCCAGGTGGCTGTTATCGATAAAAAACCAACCGTTTCCGTTGGTGCCGACCCTGTTCCGGCAGTTGAAGCTGAAGGCAGTACCACTGACCACTTGCTGGTCGAATCGTCGAAAGTAGCTAGCCTTGAAGAGACACCCAACAATCAACAGGAGGCTCGGGCCGTTGTCCGTGAGACCTCGAGCTCCAACGTCCCTGATATCTTAGAAATTGAAAATGTCGAAGAATCTTTGAAGGAAGTTGTTCCAGCTAATGAAAATGCGGAACTCTATCAAGAGGTGAACGCCGACGAGCCAATTGTTCCAGAAACTTACGTCACCATCGCCGAACCGGTTATCTACAGTCACCAATTGGCAGCTGGACCGTTTTACGTTAGCCAACCCGTCGCCGCCATTTCTCCTCATGCCTATCCGATGTCCGTGCGTCAAGCAACGGCCCGCTCCATCGACTCGGTCGCCGCCGCCCGTTACGGTTTACGGGTCCAGAAATTCGTGCCAACTTATGCGACATTGGGTAATAACGCTGCCCCATCTCTCGTTTACAATCAACATCGTCGTCAAGGCCATCACTACCAGAAACAAGAACAGCCAATTCAAATGCATCACTACACTACTCGTTTCGCTCCGGCCGCTCCCATCCGCAGCGTGAAAAAGCAGGGCGAAGCTTACGGAATGCGCTACACGTCCGTCCAGCATGAACAGCAGACCCCACCTACGAATTCGCATCACAACGTTCGCCCTAAGGCTCCTAAGCAGCCTACTTGGTCTCCGACGTTTTACAGCACCTATGTCTACTAAGAGATTCCTCCTCTCTGCTCAACTAACTTTTTAAACATTTTTTTTTTTGTTTGCATTTTTCAGTGCCTATTATGTTGGCGCATTTACATTTTTGACGTCACGCACATGTGCAAACCCCATTCGTTCATTCTTCAGTGTTTGTTTCCTTTCCTGTTTCCCTTCTTTATTTTTTCTGATATTTTTCGAAATATAATGCAGTCGAACGCTTCGTAAAATCAGCATTTATTGGTTAGACTCTCTAGTCTTTTTTTCTTTTCTTTGGCCACCTGGATGCGGCAACTGAAAGTCCAAGGCTGCCGGAATGGGTCCCATATTCGGCGAATAATGATGGAAGCAGCACATCAATGAGTACATAAGTCGGGAGTCGTTTGGTTTGAGCTCTTCGATGACTGCAAGTGAAATTTCGACCAATATTGGGTTATATGTGCTGGCCATTATCATGGGTATAGAACCGGTGAAAGAACAATAAACGGCACGATATTCACAGTGAAATTTTTACGACGAAAAAAGTCGTTAAGTTTTGCAGAGAGAAGCGGAAAAAAAGGGGCAATTAAAAAAAATAAATAAATAAAATTTCATACATTTTTTGTGTTTAGATGATGAAGATGGCCAACTCACTGAATATTGGGGTGTTTGCCAAAATTGGCCAACCGTTGGAATGATGGAGAAAGAAATAAACAAAAAAAAAACTTTTGGATTTTTTCCAAATTGGATTTAACCCGCTAGATTATATAGAAACCAGATTGTTGCGTTTCTTTTTTCTCATTCCAATCGAAATGAGATGACCAACAAAACAAATTTAAACAAAAAACGCGTTCTTATTTTGTTTGTTTGTTCTCCAAATTAAGTCAGTTGCTAGTTGCTGCTGATTGTCATCGTGGCCCCAATAACCTGTCAGGTTGAATTAGTTAGCCAACGTGGTGTGGTGCAAGACTATAGGCTATACACGAGAGAGTGTGCGCGATCAGAGTATAGGTGAAATTTTAGGTTTTATTTCATTTTCTTCTTCTTTCCACCTTATATATCGTTGGTATTCACTTGGATATCATGATGCGCTCCGAGTTGAGTGCCAACTGAATTTCAATGAAGATCATACAAAGATGGTGTGACCACAAACATGGCAAACTGTAAAACACGTAACTGTGAATATGACTAGAGAAAAATTCTCCCCTATTGGAAACGACGATGGATGCAAAAATACAAAACAAAACAAACCCGCATTCGGAATAAGTGACCACGTAAGCACACACACACGCTTTGATGAGTTTCATCTGTATAATAGATCGATACCGTCATGGATGCGATGATATTTAACAAGCGATGCAGCACTCCAATTTCGTTAGATTTAACCTCTGAAGGTCCTCCAAATGTCCTTTGCCAAATCTTATCATCTGGCGTTGGAAAATTCAAATCACTTTTGGAAATTTTCAAACAAAATAAAACGTGACCACAAAACCCCAAAATCCCGTTTTGCCACTTTGCCAATCAGCATTTCTAATCGGTTGAAATTGAAGTATCACTGTATACACTATGTTGTTCCAACTCAAAAAGATTTTTAAAAATAAAAAATTGTATCGAATTCATTTTGAGAGAGAGAGAGAGAGAGAGAGAGAAAAATGTGTAGACGTGTGTCAACTACAAGCGTGTCCCATGCAGGTGGTCATCAAGAAAATGCAAAACTGTCAAAATAAACAAAAAAAGAATCCATTACACATTTCTATGGAGTCTCCCGTCCACAGCTGATGGATGAGATTCGAGCAATCGATTCATTGTTGTTGTTGTTTTCCTTCACGGCTGCGAAGAAAAGAAACAAAACGACGAAAACGAGAAAAAAGGAGAGAGAGAGAAAACAGACCAACTCCGACGTTATTCAGCTTTCTCCATTTTTCTATCTACAATATAAACGTATGCGCAACTCTTTTTTTGATTATTATTCTTTTCTTCTCTCCTTTTTTTTTCCCCCGATATTTCTATTCCGTTTGCCGTTCGATGATGAGCCACTCACACAAATAACAACGTGTACGTACACGAAAAAAAAAATATATAATTCTTTGCCGTGTCTAAAGCCTATGTCCAGGTTGAAGGGGGGGGGGGGGGCAAGCATCATCATTAAGCCGCAGGTAAATTTCTCCTTCTTCTATCCCGTTTGTTTTTTTCTTCTTCTTCTTCTTTTAAGTGGCCGGGAATAGAAGAAGAAGAAATAACGTCGTCGTGCCGTATCCGTTCGATGTTTGTTGGCTCTCCGTGATGATGATGATGATCCACTCTCTCGCCAGATAAAGAGAAAGTCTTTTCTCCTCTACTAGTCCTTCCTTATGATTGTTATTTTAATCCATGTTAATGAACTTTCTTTCCACAGCTCAGCAGCCGACGGCGCTAAATTCAAACCCGCCAGAATGAAGAAAACTAACTAACCGTTTTTGAAAACGCAAAGAAAATTGTATTTTTGTTTTGTTTTTTTTTAACGCCATCACGAAAATGAATAGATAGAATATGGTATAAATGTATGTGTGTACACAATTTGTCGTGGGCTTTCGGGGTCGGGAGTATAACTTTCGAATTTGAAACAAAAAAAAATGTGGTAATGAATTACCCCATACAAAAAAAAGAAAAACGGAAGAAATAACAAAATAATCCGGTGGTTAATTTGTTGTGTCAAAACCAAAAAAAAAAAAAACAAAAACAAAAACAGAAAAATTACACAATGAAGCTCGAAAAAAAGGGATATGCGTTCCCGTGCTGTTAAAGACGATGTAGGGACAAAATGTACACGGGCTCATACAAATTTCACCCGATGCCTGTCAAAATGGTTAGATTTTTAGAAAAAAAAGGATGGTGGTATAGGGAGGGAATACTATTATTATATACTTGAAATTTATGTTCATTTTTAATTTTGTAATGTTTTTACTGCGGTGGTAAGTAGCTCTGGGCTGGTGCGTCGGGTGTGATAATACCATTGGAAATAGCTTCGACGACGTTGGGCGCCACGTTGGGTGGCAAGTAAGACGAGGCGGGTGCTTCAACCTTGACGGGTTCTTTAGCGGGTGGCAGGTAATCTAAATTGGGACTGTCCACCTGTTGCGTGTCGACGACTGATGGAGCGACTGACAACGGCTCGGTCGACTTTTCATCCTTCTTCTCGGGTACGACGCCGATCTGGGCGTTGAGGTCGTAAAAGTCCTTGGAAGCGGCGCAATCCACGTTGAAATACCAGTTGCAAACGAAGACCTTCTGATCGAAGATTGTGCCATTGGGGCAGAGGAAAGAGAATTTACGTCCATCGTGGCAAACGTGGAATACCTGGCAATCGAAACCAAATAAAGTTATTATTAATATTCAAAATATGAAACATGATTTTCAATGGAATTCGACCTCCTTATATTGCAACTAGCGGAAATATGTGTTTGCGCGGATCTACTATAACTAACCTGACAACGTCCTTCATCGACATCGGCGTAATAACCACCGGTGGGTTGATCGTTACAGTTGAATTTCGTTTCGGGGATTGTGTCGAAAATGGGGTAGTCAGTGCCGGGATTGCCGGGAATTTCCCCGCCCATCATCATCATAGGAGCGGCTGTTGAGCTGTCGACGCGCACCTCCACTTTATTAGCGGCCTGTGGGGTTTGTGGGTCCAACTTGAGTGGATTGGGTGGGTTCTCTCTGGAGTAACCCTTAGGAGCCTCCTTGACGGCTTCCACAGGTGGAAGATACTCTTGACTGGGTGCTACCTCCTTGGCCGGCTCGTCTTTTTCAACTGGTTTCAGGTCGATGGCCAACGGTGGCTGCGGGATATCCTTTCCGTAACCTTTCTTCGTCTCAACAACGGCTGAGGCTGAAGCAGAAGCGCTGACTTCTTTGGCTCCGTGTCCGTGATGTTCGTCGTGATGATGGCCACCGCTCAGATGAAGTCCAATATCTCGTTCCTTTTAAAATTTCCAAAATTGTTCAAAATGAATTCGAATTTTTTTTTTAAATTTGAAATGAATGAAAACTTACTGGACGTTGAGCGCCAGCCGATGCTGCGATGAATAGGACAAATGCGATGATCCACTTCATTTTTCTATTTCAATTTTGTCTCTTTAGATATTCGTTTGGTACACGGACCCTTGTTGGGTTATCACAGAGGAGCGAGTTGCAGACGAGTGATGTGTGCTCAACGAAGCGCTCAGCTTGTCTTTATATAGCCGGTCGGTATCCGAACGACAACGAAAGAAAAAGCGAACAAAAAATAAAGAAGAGAACGAAGAAGAAGCTCTCAGCAAACGGATATGTGTGAAATGATCCCGCCAATGAACGAAGGGGAAAGTTCCTCCGCTTTTGGTACCCACCTCCTCTCGACCTACCCGTCCGTCCGACCGAC
The DNA here is from genome assembly GCA_030770115.1 of Daphnia galeata. Taxonomy (NCBI): domain Eukaryota; kingdom Metazoa; phylum Arthropoda; class Branchiopoda; order Diplostraca; family Daphniidae; genus Daphnia; species Daphnia galeata. The sequence goes on from CM061117.1 coordinate 10,291,441, forward strand.
AAACATACAAACACACAGACACACACACACACACACATGAGAGAGAGAGAGAGACGCACAGCATCTTCTTCTAGCCTGCGGATGCAGAGGAGAAAAGAAAGAGTTAGATATTATTTACTAGAAGGTGTGTACTCTGTCTACTCTCTTACGTTCAGTCCCCCCCCCCCTCCCCCAATAATCTCCCAGCGTGATACCGTACACAAAAACAACTCAGACGCCAAGAGTATAATATGCATAATATCGTCACTGGTGAATTGCTATAATATTATGGCCGGCGTCGTCGCCGTCATCTGCGTGTGGAACTCGAACATGACAGACAAAAATGTGAGATTTTCACACACTAATATATTAGTGTCATATAAAAAAGATGGTTGGGGGTTGTGGAAATAACAGAAAAACAAAACAAAAAAACAAAACAAAAAAACAACGTTCTCGTCAACACATAAACCTTCGAAGAGAGTTCAATGCTGCGGCCTCCACATATTACGTTACACGTTGATCGTCAACACGAGCACAACGAGACTGATGTTGAATTTCATTATACAACCGAAATCAAAGAGCGACTTTAGTTTCACGTTATTTAGCAATTGGAAAGTGATGGTGGCTGGCTGTGGCTCCGGCCTTTGAATTTTGTTACCAAGACGACGACGAAGGTGAAAGATCGCGAATCAGAGTAGATGCTGCTGGAGGAGTTGGCTGTCGGAGTTGACCGCCTGTCTGAGATTTATAGAGCGACTCGTTATAGGATTGTCTCTCTTCTTTTTTTTTAAACGGTACAAATGTTTATTTTTATCGATTTCTAAGGCGTTTTCTTTCTTTTTCTTGGATTTTTGCACCACCAAACCGTGAATAAGAACAATTCCCCGAAAAACGACACACGCCAGACAACCATCTGAGATGTCTGTGCGGAGATTTTGTGTAACAACAGCAACTTGCTGGTATAACATGTCGATGCCCGAAAACACGCCAAGTCTTTTTGTCGATTTCCCCATTTTGCAAAAAAAGCCTTACATTTTTCTACCGCGAATTATATTTTTTTAAAAAAGTTGGTCAAACTTCTACGTAGCATACATAATAATAATAATAATACAAATAAATGTCTGGGATATTCTACTGTCCTCAATAGCTTTATTATTATTCTGTTGCGTCGTCGTCGTCGTCGTTGCCTTGTATTATTCACGCCGGATACTGACATATTATTTTAATATTTTGAAATTTTCTACATGACGTTCAAAGTCGTTTGCCTCTGCATGGGCTGTGTGTGTGCGTTGATGGTGTTGTCGTTTCCCGCGCGCTACTTTTTGCGTCCCGTGACATCGTCAAACTTCAACCAGCCAACCCCCTGAAGAATAATAGATAACGAATCTGCCATCAACTCGAAGAAAAAGAATGTCAACCAAGCCGCCCAATTATTCATTTCAGTTTTTCCCTTTTTCTGCAACACGAAAAGTGTTTTTTTTTTTTTTGTTATTGTGCAGAACAGATTTTTATAACCCGATACAAAACAAAACAAGAAATGATGATATTTCAGGTCTCCTTTTTTATGTTTTTAATCTACATTTTCGTTGGAGAAAAAAAAAATAAATAAATACAAACAAATATTTTTATCGCCGTCTCTTGTGCCGTTGTCGTTTTGTGACCTTTTCGAATATAACGGGCATGACCTCCCGCAAACATTTTTGTTTTTCTTTTGGTTAAAACGAGCGGACTTTCTCCAGCAAAAGCTGAAAAATATGTCGTCTCGTTCGTTGTATTTTCTTTTACTTTCCGCGTGTGTATTCAAAACGGAAAATCCCATGCTGCACAGGCACCGAAATAGCCGCAAAATTTTATTCTAACCAGGATGCAGCGTATAAGAGAGTCAGTCAGTCAGCTAAAGGACTTGATTCTAATAATAAGATATGATGACGACGATCGCGTTTTATCGACTTTTTTTTTTTTTTTTCTTCTCTTTTATAGTTGGCGAAGGAGGATGTGTGTCTGCCTCTGGCCGTTTTGGGTTTCGTGTTCATCCTTTTTCCTTCCTTTTTGCTCTTTTTTTATTTTTTTTTGAAAAACGCGCTAAACCAAAGCGGATTGAAACGGCGCAAATGTTGGACGTTCGCCGATTGTTTTTTCTTTTCGCTGCTCGACTACAATAAGCGCGGCCAAGGGATTGTCGTGTCGAAACAAACGAAGCACAACAACAACAACAACAACAACAAAAGAAGAAGAATAGTAAAACCCCAAGAAAGGCTCTTGTTGTTGATGGTTATAAGTCTCGATGACGTCGGCCAATGACGGAATCCCATCCATATCAGACTATCGACTCTCTTATTCGTTTTTTTTTTCCCGGCCCTCTCTTTTTGCAACAACTCGGCGCACAGAAAATTCATAAATATAAAAGAGCTTAAAAGAAAAGAGAGAAATAACAAAAGACGAACGTTGTATAGTATATAGTAAATGATCCAACGAGTCCATTCGTTTAGAACGAAAATGTTTCTATTGATTCTCATCGCTCATTCAGCTGCGATGGAGGTTTCTTCGAACACGCCTCTTACTCTTCTCTTTCTCTGAGTTGTACATCAGAGCTATAACTTATTTCATCTCCCCGCCGGTGGTGGTGGGCTCTTCATTTCGCAGCTTATTAATAGTTCTTATATAGAGTTGAACCGAAACGATAGAGAACCTGCCCAGCTGTCCGTTCTAGTCCTGATGGTGGCCAAGGACGGCCTTGACAGGAGAAATGGTCATAAACTGAGTCAAAGAAGATGCAAAGTAGTGTTATATAAGAGATGGGACGAACAGCTTTCACTAAGCCACAAAGAAAAAAAGAAAAAAGAAAAAAAAAAAACAGTTTCCATCGCAACTGGCTCATTCAGATCAGCTGCTGCTGTTTTTATTACGGCGATATAAAAATGCGAATGTGCAAATCGTTTCCAGTTGGCGAAGGTTGTATGCCCCATCACCACCACCATTTACAGACATGTGGAATAAGAATAAGCAGAAGAAGAAGAAGAAGATTACTATTTACTATATGGTATTTCTAATTTTCCATATGTCTTCTTCTTCTTCGTTCTTCTTTATATTATTAGTAAGCGGACGAGGCCAGCGTTTGAATCAGTGGAGCTTTCAGTCCATTTGATGGACGTTTGATTGCCTCCTCGATCAAAACAGGCTGAAGGACTGCAGCAGGTCCTTGCGAAGAAGGCGGGGGGCCATAAATTTGTTTCAACGGCTTTTGCGACACGACCGACTGTTGCGGCTGCTGCTGGACGACAAGTTTAGTCGGAGCTGATGGCCCCCCGTATGAAGACGGAAAATTGATGGAATTTTTAACGGCTTGCTGTTGGGTCGGAGGCGAGATGCCAATCAGGTCGTTGAGATTGTAATAGTTTGCCGAAGATGCGCAATCGACATTGTGCCACCAGTTGCAAACGAAGACGCGCTGGTCGAAAATGGTGCCGTTCGGACAGAGGAAAGAGAATTTCTTTCTCAGAGCGCAAATGTGGTAAACCTTTTTGGAATGACGATAAATAAAAAGACGATTATAAACGAGATAGGAGCCCCAACAACAATAACAACAACACCGTTTTCTTCTTTTCTATACTGTACATTTAATGGAATAACAAATTGAACATCATGATGCGCCTAAACTGATTGCAATCAACAATCACATCCCCCAAAAAGATAAAAGAAAAGGAACTCGAAAGAGATAGATAGATGGAATCCAAATGGAGGGAGGTTTTTATTTAAAAAAAAACAAAAAGAAAAAAGAAAATGAATATCGCGACCAATTCATCATCATGTTTCAGGATTGAAATCCAAGAAAGGATAGACGAAAGAAAACTCCACACAGTCCCATAGCTCCAGCCAGCCAGCCGGCCAAGACTTTCACTTTGGAGCAGTCAATCATCCAAAAATAAAAATAAAAAAACCATCTCTGACCATCTCTCTCTCTCTCTCTTCTTATACATTAATGTGTTCGCCTTGGCTCTTGTCATATTTATAAACTACTGTTATATAGAAGAGGTGTGTGTGTGTACTGGACATATACTATAAGAAGCCTGGCAGCAATTAATAATGGAATGAGGTAAAAGAGAAAAGAAAAGAAATATAAAAACAATAAAACAAACCGCAAAGTGCTGTTACATCCCTTAAAAAGATAATGCGCGCTATATACAATTGAAATTGATTTTGGATCCCGTGAGACGACTGTACGATCTTACCTGACAGGAAGATTCGACGTCGGCGTAGTATCCACCATCTTTCCTACCGTTGCAACTGAAAGAATTGACTCCAACTTTGTCCAGGATCGGATAATCTTGTCCGGCCACTCCGGGGATCGAGTCGGAGTAGTTTTCATAACCAACATCATTTGTTGGCTGCTAGAAAAATGATCATAAATAAAAATATAGAAAAGAAAACGGCACGCGACTCACATTCTGATTTGGGCGGATTCTAATGGCCGACGATGCAGCAGACGGCGAATAATAAGAATAAGACGATGAATGATCCCGTCCAGCATCCGACTGGATATCATGAGGGCAGTCCCCCAGAGGCGGAAAGATTTTGTTGTTTTGTTGTTGTTTTTTTTTTTTCGCCAGCATTGGCATATCATTAACATAGAAGAAGGAATGGCAAACCCACATTTCAGACGTAGCAGACAAAACATATTTATTTATTTATAGAGAGAAAGAGAAATAGCATCGAAAAAAGGGCCGCGAATAAGGCGCGGAGACTTTTTGATTGCACTCTCTCTACTCACGCTTTGGCGGTTGCTTGCGACGTTGGCCATCAACTGTTGAGAAGAGTAAGAAGAAGAAGACGAAGATAGGGACGATGGATCATTCACGCCCGCGACGCCATTACCCGATGCCACGACCTACATCGATTCGAGCGCAGAAAATGAAACCGATCGATTCGACTCGCTGATGAGTGGTTGTTCTCTCAGTTCCTATCAACTTAAATCCTCTCTCTCTCTCTGATTGTGAATATATATTTCAATAGTTACCGCCAAGCTCTGAAAACTCTGACGGTCGATGGCGACTGGCGAATAAGGTGCGGAGTAAGAAGAGCCGGATGGAGCTCCGTCGACGATAATCTGCTTGACGCAATGAAAACGTCAACAACAAGAGTTTTTTTTTCATTGTCATAACAGCCAAAAGAAAAGAAGAGTTTGGCTATATTAGATAGATTTTTGAATGTTATTCACTCTGTTGTTGTTGTTGTTGCTGATGGTGGAAGGTGCGTTGTAGGATTGGCCTAGTCTGACCGTCGATTCATCAAAGGTTGGAACGTCTTTCAGATGTGAAATGGCCGCCGAGTAACTGTCGCTGTTGTGGACGTTGAGACTTTCATCGCCTTGTCCGGCGATTTGGACGAGAATTATCGTGTCACGGCGAGCAGGATCGTCTTCGGTCCTCAAGGCCATGTAACGGACATTATTTATGTTAATCATGTCACCTGTGCGAAGTCCAGACAACTGGCTATCTATCTGATCTTGAGTGAATCCAGCGAACGAATTGCTCGACACTTGTGCCGTAGCAGATGCCGTTCCAAACGAACTGGATGAAGATGATTGGAAATCATTGCGGATAGAAACATCATCTGCGGCAGTTTGGCTGGAACTAAATCCGTAAGGTTCGGCATTCTGCGAATAAAATCATCCACAATTAACAACAGGATGAAAAAAAAAAAAAAAGAAAATATTAACTGGCAAGGACCTTTGACGACTATACAAAATAATAATAACTGAATATTGATAATATGACGGGAAAAACTTTCTATTCAAAGTGACCGCGCACCGTTGTGACTGAATCGTATTAAACCGTCGCTAAAAGTATTTTCCCTTGCAGACTCTACTGATGATGCTGCCATGTCGCTGCCGCTCAGTTGGAGACACTCGTTTTCTCCGTGCGGACAAAAAAAAAAAAAATAACAAAATGAACGAGCGCCGGGCCGTAATAATATAACCCGTAAAGATCATTTGGGAGTCACATTTGCAATTTCAATGAGTTGGCGATATTTTAACCGAGATTTTCTCTTCTCTTTTCTCCTATTCAAACTTAGTTAGAAAATCTTCCGGGAATTTGTCGCCGGAAAATTTGTCTTTTGAGTCTGCGAATCAAACGAAATGCTCCGAATAACAATCGACGAATTTTCTCCTTTCTTCTTCTTCTATTTCTTTCGAAAGTCGTCAATTTAAATTTAATAGCGATAAAATCATTTCACAATTTATGCACAGTACCGTCGGTGTCAGCCATTCGCAGCAGGCGAGGACTAAGCAGACGGCCAAGAAGAGATGAATCCTCGGCTGTTGCGGAGGAGTTTGAAACTGGACGCGGAACATTTTCACTTTGTCCTGATGGCTGAAAAAAAGGAATATGAATGCGATTGTCGACTGTTTTAATAGCCGTAAATCATCGTCTTTATATACTACCTGCGTATAGCAAGCAGGCTATACATACGTACTACGATTGGAATATGAACGACGACATTGTCTTGTCATCAACTCCCTTCTCCATTTTCTGTTCTGTTGTTTCTCGTTTAGACATTTGCTGCACGACATGTTTATTCATCCTTGGCTACGCCTATTGTATTATTACTATTGTTACATCTTCATGTTTCGATTCGCCGTGATTATCAAGATCTCCTCAGATTTTCGATTTGGAACGTGAGCCCAAAAAAAGTCCCAAACAACAACAAACGAAAAAAAAAAAATCTCGTCATCTTCATGTTCTTTTGTGTTTTTGTGTGATGCCTTTTGGCTCGATACTCTGTTTGATTTTTCGATTTCACCGCGTCATGTGGGTGCCTGACTGTCTTTCTTATAAAGCGTGATGACACTTTCACCTATAGGCGATAAACGGCCGGACATTAAGGCACGTACACGCACGTACGTTGTACGAATAGTTTTCATGAAATTGGCAAACGGGCTAACGGACGCGTCCTGAATAAACAAATGTGTATACGAGGATATACGTAGGATAGCTGTGGATATGCCCAGCCGACTTGGGAAAGCCGACACCCAAGAATCGTCCTCAAAAAACAAAAGGCCATACATCATTTGTTTGTATGTTACGTATGCAGTACAGCAGTACAATATATTATACGATGGCCTTTTGTTTTTATTTTTAGGTACATTCGGTCATTATTATTCTTTTCTATTGTTTGGTGGCAACGGCCATAGGTCAGTCCTCCGGAAGAGATTTGTTTGACGTTTATAATAATGGCCATTTGGCGCGTATACAGCACCTAATATACAGTGTCTGTTATGTATGTGTGCGCATACATAATATAAGTTGCAGCAGCATAAAGTATATATAATCATTTGTCGAGGAAAAGTTCATTTCGAGAGAAAGTGAGCGAAATCGTTTGACGTTGTCTTGTCGTGACTCTTCCATTTGGCATCTTGACTATTTGGTGGTGCAGTATATACCACCACCAATATACTCTGTATATTGGATATAATTTTCCTTTTTATCTCGCGACGTGCGCTGCCTTTTGTTGTAGATGGTGTTGCACGGGTCCGGTCCGGGATTTATCTTGCGAAAGATATTTAGGCGGGTCTTTGGCGCTGGGCCGTCTTTCTTTCGACGTTGATGTAAAGACGAAGGATTTATCAAAAATCTCAATTTATCGCACGTTTGTTGTGTTTTATCTTTTCGTCCCGTGTTTCTTTTACGTCTCATAGATGAGATGTGATAAATTTTCAATGACGTCATTTATTTAGACGGAGCGGGTTAAAAAAAAAAAATACATTCCGAATATGTCTATGTCGGTCGGCTGTTGCCAAAACCAAAATCAAAACCAAGTCACGGCCGAATGTGGAATTCTATGTGATGCGTTCGTCTTGCCTTGGCGGCACACGTCTAACTATTTCGCCTGTGGTGCGTGAATGAAATGCTCGCCCCACCTTAACGCTGTTTTGCCCATCTTCAGCCGGGAGACGCCATTGAATCAGTTCACTTTCAATAGGAATATCTATAAAAGGACCTATATGCAACCAATATAATACAAAAAGATGAATAGATTAAGGGCTCATTATCATTAACATATTTTTTATTTATTTATTTTTTTTTTAAAGGGGGTTTTGTCTTTTGTTTTTAGGTTTCTCAAAGGAAAGTTTGACGGGGACAATGCTCCGATTGAAACGTCATTTAACAATATGATGACGCAATATTCCTGAGAGATCCGCATGGATGACTCTTAGACGCCAATGTGGGTCGTCGCCAACGATTTCAGGATAGATGATGATGATGATACGATCAATTCGCCAATTTCGACGCCCTTATTTTTTTTCCTTCTTTCCTTCGCCATTTGATGCGCCAAAACGCAATTATTTAAAACGCAATGTTTTGTGTGTTATGCGGGTTGGCCGCTGGATCGACGCCGACGCTCAGGATGTGTACAGAATTTTAAGGAAAGAAGAAAAAAAGGCGAAAGTTTTTTTTTGTTTTTTTTATTTTGAAGAGAGGGAACTCAACGTTTCTCGTGGATGCATCTGAACGCTATGGGCCAGTGACATTTTTACGACTGGAGATGGGAGAGAATTTTTTATCGCTTCATGCAAATTCAAATGTATATACACGCCGACGTTTCTCCAGCATATAGAATAGACTCTCTCCTCTCTAGCTAGCTTATAACCACTTGACAAGACTGCTGGCGAACTCTCTTTTTCATTCTCTATGGACGACGACGACGATATGGCGAACAGGAAATCTGATGAGCAGCCACTGATATCGGATCTGCTGAGCTGCTTCTTTCTTTTTTACCCAGTCGACACAATTCAGAATTCATTGCTATTTCAAAGAGGGGGGGGGGGGGCAGAGAAGAGATAGCCATCGATAAGTTCCAACGTCTTCAAACTCCTTCCAGCTCGACAAAGTGTTACGGGCACAGACGAGTGTATACAAGCAACAAAACCTAAGCGCAAAATTGATTGCCTAGCGATCTTCTTCTTTTGTGTGTCTGTCTGCTTCACTCAATCCGGCACGTCTATACCTGCAGGAATATATATACGGCGCTCTTAAAAAACACGCTGCTGCCCAAATGGTATTCAGGTGATGGCGGTGGTGGTGGACAACAGTAGAAAACAAGAGTATTTCGGATTTAATGTGCCTTTGAATTACAACCGAGCTGCCGATTGAAGGTTATAACTTATAATGGTGTGTCCTTCTGCATAGTTTGTTATGTCTGTCTAATCATCCCAAGGCTATGCCACCAACTGGAATTCTTAACTTATAATAATAAGCACAGCAGCAGCATATTTAAAAGAAAACGAGGTGTTTGCGTCGGTCACATTATGTAAGCCAGAAACCAGTTGACGTGCATTCACCTATTCGTTTTTTTTGTAGGTTTATTTTAGAATGGTGCAATCAACAAAAGCACGCACCGTATTTTATTTTCAATTTTCATTTATTTCTGAGAAAGGAGAAATGAATAACTCGTGAATAACTCTATAAACTAAATCAATCAAAGTGATTATTATTTGAAATTTTATGAAATCAAATTGAATCATATTATTGTATTATATTGAAGAAATGTGCGGTGATAAACGGAAACGATCAACGCCTCCCGTATTACCAGCACTTATTTTATCATCATCCATTATCATTTTATCATCATCCGTGCAATTTTAGTTATTTTTATTATTGAATTAACAAATTCCGCCACCGCACAAGATTGGGAGAGAGCGTCCACCGGAGGTTCCACCGTAGCTGCCGCTTGAGCTACCGCCGTAACTTCCACTGGAACTTCCGCTGGAGCTTCCGCCGTAGTGGCTGCTGCTGCTTGAACTGCCAGAGCTGCTGTAACCTCCACCGCTGTAGCTTCCGGCACCAACGACATTGGCTTGAGCGGCTTGTGCGGCAGCGTAAGCCTTGTTAGCGGCTTGTTGGGCAGCGGCAAGGTCGGAAAGCGAAGCTTGTTGTTTGGCAGCCAAATGCTGGGCGTTGGATTGAGCCTGAACCGGTTCCCATTAAATATCATTTAGAATGAATCGAAATGTTCTAATAATCCAGTTTGAAATTTACCTGAGATGCCATCTGGGATTGGGCACTCACAACAGCCTGGACGGCTTGAAGAGCTGAAGTGGCAGTGGCAGCGTGAGCGCGGGCAGCAGCTGCGGCCTATTAATGAAATCCAATCAGTATGTTAACAATGGCCCGTTTGAATTTGAAACGCAAGTGAAATCGTATACAGATGCGAGAGCCTGAGCTTGTTGGAGTGCTTGGACATTAGTTGCCTCTACAGCCTGAGCGGCCTGAGAAACTTGAGCAGCCAAAGAGGCTTCAGCTTGGGCGGCAGCTTGTGCGGCCTGGGCGGCTTGGGAGATCTATAAAGCAAAGAACCAAAATGGAAATATCATACATTTAGAGTCAAAATTGGCAGACGTTTTATACAAACCTGTGCGGCCTGGGCTTGTTTAGCAGCTACAACAGCCTGGGCCTGTTGGGCGGCTTGAGTGGCCTGTGCAGCAAGTTGAGCGGTAGCTTGTTGGGCAGCTTGAGCAGCTGCACCAGCCTGAGCATTTTGGGCCGCTTTAGCCTGGTTGGCTGCCTGTTGGGCAATGGCTGCAGCTCCTCCTGCTCCACTTCCGTATCCACTGGATCCGCTTCCGTGGCTTGATCCACCAGATGAGGAACCATATCCACCGCTGGCAAAACCACGCTTGTCCTAATCGATCCAATCATTTGCCTTGACATTTTAATGTTCCTGATTGGCGAATGATGAACTTACCCTGGTGTATGAGCTATCCTGTTCCTCAGCTGCGTACACAGCAACTGTAAATGATAGAAATGAAAAATTGTGAATTATTACGTTTCGTTTTTGTTTTTTTATCGATAGACGCCCGTCGTTACCAATAACAGCAACGAAGACAACGAAGAATTTCATTTTTGCTAAATACCAAATAAGAATAAATATCAATGCGGAAAGATTAGATAAGCTTTTGAGCTGTCTGCTTTGCTGCTGCTTGGATGAGATACCGAAAAGTAACTGATGATTTAACTTGACTTCTGCGCTGCTTTTTATTGCATAGCAGTAGCTGTGCAAATTGCTCCTTAGACCGTTAAAACAATATCACCCATACCTTACCCCGAGTTTTCAATTTGTAAAGGGAAACCACTTTCGCCTTTATATTTGGCGTAAACATTCAAATGAGACGGCATATCTCTGCTGAGTCATTGACAGAACGAACGACGAGGTACATAACCTGAAGAAAAACAAAAATATTGTTAGATAGAAAAAGAGAGTTCGATTCCAATAGCTTGATGTTGACAAAAATTCACGAATTGCATCAATAAAAATAATAAATAGGGTCCCAACGCTCACGCCCACGCATAGTTTTCTCGGGGATCAATGGGAAAACCCAACCTTCCGTACTATGAACTCTAGTGCAGCTCTCTCTTCTTCTGTTTTTGTTTTGTTTTTTTAAATCTAAACATATTTCACTGTGTTTTTTTTTTGTTTCAACTACCTTATTTAGGCATGGCTGGATGACGCTGAAATCGGTCAGGCTAGCTTCTTGTATAATATCAGAGATAATAAGAAGCCAATCTCCTTTAAGTCGTTAGGGTCGACGTATGGCGTGATTACTAATCAAGCGCGTTTGACATCAATTCACGTTGAACGATGTGCCTGTCGTCAAGTGATATTCGATCAGTTAGACCTACATTTAAACATCGCCAGATGCGGCGATATCCTATTGAACCCTGAGAATCAAATTGTGCATTCTTTTCGCGTCGTGATACCCTTGAACTATTTTCTAATTTTGGATTCGTCGTCGTGAAGCCAAAAATAATAACAGTAAAAATAAATGGATAAAAGATTAAAATGGTTGCTTTTGTAATATTGTCAATAGATTGATTGTGCCAATAAATGAATAGATCGTGACTTATGTCACACCGCCTCGTTTTCTTTGATTCATTTTCATTTTCTTCTTCTTTCTTCGACCCAATCATGGAACCGTAAAACTTCTTATTAATGTAAACAGGCTAATCACCGAAAATTTGTATTTAGCCCGTGTTGGATCTAAATTAAGGATTTGTAATTTATTAGTGTAATAAATGTGGGTGCAAAAGGACAGCGTGTAAAGATAAAAACGGACACTAAAAATTTTTTTTCCCCCCGAGACGACAGTTGTGAACAGAAAACTCAATGATGGGCAACACATTCAATTCAAATCTCATCATCGGTTAAGCCGATGGAAATCCCATAGTAATCATAAGTTTATCTATTAATTCTACCCGGGCTATTTTGTCTTATCATGACAAACTGACCGTTGGACTGCTGATTGAAACGTTTGTTATTTATTAACCAGCAACGTGCCGTACGGAGACATTTGGATCGTTCGTTCCACTTCATTATCAGATAACATTTGACAACTGACTTAATGTCAGTGATAACGGGGACAAATGTCTAAGTCAAAAGTCCATTTTCAGTATTTATTTCAGAATTATTAGTGTAAAAAAACAGAACAGACGGGAGGAAAACTTTCCCTTTCGCTCAACGAGAATGTCACACCTTTGTTTATGGTTTTCTATTTTTTTTTGTCTTAAAAATTAACATTACAATTTCTGTCACCTTAGTAAAGTCTAGAAATAAAAACACAGAGCCACTGGCCAAAAACAAAAATGAGTCGAAATCATTTCTCTGAAAGGATTGTCAAGCCCAAGTTGACCGGAAAAGACGAGGCGACAGAGCGGCAAATGGGGAAAGAAAAAATAAACAAACTTTGGTCCATTCTTCCGGTTCCTCCTCGCTCGTCCTTATGTTAGTTTAAAAAAAAAATTTTTAGAGAAAACTGGAGCGTGAAACGGCACACCGTCCTGTCATTCCGTGCTATACCACGCGCTATTTGAAATTCTGAAAATTTCTCTCTCCCTCAGCATCACTTTCTGCGTTCATACTGTTGTTGTTTTCTATTTTTCAAATAAATGCCACGTAATCTATAACTGTATAGTGTAACATTTGTGTTCCGAGCTGAAGCCCTGGCCCTTAGTACAACGAAAAATTCTAGGTCGAGCGCAGCATGTATTATACTTTCGCATTGTTATTCGCAGGTAATTTGTCATCGCGTATTAAAACACAATAATATCAGACGAGAAAGTTGAGACTATATACCCTACTACTGGGATATCTATCGTTCTATTTGCGGTTTTTGTCTAACATCATGTGATCCCATGCGTAATGAAGGCGCAGCACAAAGAAATGAATTTCCATCAAATAAACAGTCCAATTAATTGATTGTCTCGAATAGCGTTTACATAGAACGAAGAAAGACAAGTAAATTAAGACAGACAAAAGATACTTCTTTCAATGTAGCCTCCCACTGTGATTGTTTATATTCTGTCGCTATAATAACGCGCTTTTGAGAGATGAAAGCGTATGCAAATGCCAACTTACTAGATGACCGTTATTAGTCGGCAATAGCTTCAAAGTTATAATTTTTTTTCTGTTTTAAGAGTGAGAGTTTGGAAGGCAGGGCTAATGTCCTTGTCCGAGAATCATAGAGCAATTAAGGCAAATGTGAAAACGAATTTTTCAGGTGAATTTGAAATGAATAGAATCAGCGAGTCAAACGATGCCGGCAAGTTGATTCATTCCAAGCCACCACCCTTCTATTTAAGGCAAGGTGGTGGAAGCTGGAACATCATCAGTCGCTCTACATCAGCTAAACGCTTCGTTCACTAAAGCACCAGCAAACAACACATTTCAACATTTAACTCTCAGTGAAATCGTTAAAAAACAACAAAACAAATAATACGATGCAGTTCTCAATGCTACTCCTTTTGGGTATATCATTTTGCAAACCTCCGCCCTCCATCGTCTGGCATTGGATTTCAGTATTGAAATATTTTAATTACATGCTTTAAATTACAGGTGTTTTCTGCGTTTCGACTGGTGAAAATGTGACCGGTAAAAACGATACGGCCTCCACCAGTAAAACTGCGAATGTGACCGATGAGGAAATCGCTAGAGTAAGTTTATAATTTCCTGTTTATTAATATATGGATTTGTATCTTAAATAACAATGATTTGTTGTAACTTCTCATTATGTTTGATTTCAAAAGGATAAACGTGGATTTGGGGCTGCTACTTCCGGTGGTGGTAGTTATAACGCTTCACCTTCTGTAACCGTTCCCAACATCCCCCAATCCAACGATCCTTACTCTTCCGGAAGCTCTTCATCTTACTCTAACGCAGGAACCAGCAGCGGTTCATCTTACGATTCAAACCAGGCATCTTCATATCCTTCCTCTGATTCTTACAACTCAGCCCCAGCTCCAGCTCCATCCAGCTATGGCTCTTCATCTGGAAACAGCTACGAATCGAACCCAGCACCTTCGTATTCACCAGCTCCAGCCCCATCCAACTATGGCTCTTCATCTGGAAATAGTTACGAATCGAGCAACACGCCCTCATATTCATCACCTGCTTCCTACTCACCAGCTCCTGCACCAGCTCCATCCAGCCATTATGGATCCTCTTCTGGAAACAGCTATGGCTCAAGCCTCACACCTTCGTATTCAGCTCCTTCGTCTTATTCACCAGCTCCTGCCCCATCGGTGAACTATGGTGGATCTTCTTCCGGTGGCAACAGTTACGGCTCTTCTTCCGGCAGTGGCGGTTATGGATCATCAAATTCCGGATCGCAACATGGACCCAGTGCTACATCACTCGCAGAACAGGCAGCCAATCAGGCCAAAGCTGCCCAGAATGCCCAAGCTGGTGCTGCTGCCCAAGCTGCCCAGCAAGCGACTTCTCAACTAGCTGCACAGGCCTCTCAAGCAGCCCAACAAGCCCAGGCGATCGTTGCTGCTAAACAAGCCCAGACTGCCATGGTTAATGATTTTGTTTTCTCTCTTTTTTTAATACGCTTGACTGTAGCTAAATTTTGTATTTTTTTTTGCATCTGAAAGATTACTCAAGCGGCTCAATCTGCTCAGTCTGCTGCACTAGCCGAGGCAACATTGGCCAGTCAAGTTCAATTGGCGTTCCAGGTATAATTTGATATTTTTGTTTTCTTTTTTGTTTGAGGTCAATAGTTTTCACGTTTCTTTTTTAAAAAGGCTGTTCAAAGCACCCAGGTTCAAGCCCTTCAACTTGCTCAGTCCATCCAGAATCTCGCTCAAGCTGCCAACAATCACGCCAAAACGTAAATTCTAAACTAATTCCCAGCTCCACCAACTCCGAAAGGAAGCCATTTGATTACAATTTGATTACATTATTTATCTTTCATTTAGTGCTACCTCAGCAGTTCAAGCCATTCAAGCCGTCCAAGCTGCGCAGAACCAAATGGCGTCTCAGGTATAAATAATTGCATAAACATTTCACAACTCCTGTTGAAATATCCTTCTCTTTCAAAATCGATAACGAATCGAACTTTTGTTTTTTAAAGGCTCAACAGAATGCAGCTCATCTAGCTCAGAAACAGCAAGCCAGTCTTGCCGATTTGGCTTCAGCTCAACAAGCTGCCAATAAAGCAGCCGCTGCCGCCTCAGCCGCTCAATCCAACGTCTCAGGCGGTGGATCCTACTCGAGCGGCTACGGCGGTGGTAGCAGCTCATCCGGATACGGCTCAACACAGTCGTCTTCATCCAACAGCTATGGAAGCTCTTCATCTTCAACTAGCTACGGAAGTTCATCCGGAGGATCCAGCTATTGAGAACATGGACGAAGAAGATTCGCATCATCACCGAGACTTTATATTCCCTTTTTGAAACGACTACTATATGAATAATCTTTTGTATCTCAACCATTGACGTCCAGCTGTGCTGCGTCATTGAATTTTCCCACGAAGAATTGACTTATTTTTTTTATATCAAAATATACCGTATATTTCAAATGGTATCTTGAGAATGGGTATAAAAATACAGTAAAATGGATCGTGATAAATAACTGGTGTTGATGGTTGCAGTACAGATTTAATGCGGCTATTGGGACGGTAAGGTGTTGACCAACAATTCATCTACTTTAGCAGCCAAGCTGAAACGTTTGATGGCTCTCAGCGCAGTGACGAGTTCCCTAACAAGATCTAGATGTGATTTCGTGCGCCGGTAAAGGTTGAGCATCTAAGTTATGTGAAATCATTTTGTTTTTTAAATGAACACTGGATATTGGCATGAAATAAATCATACTTCCGAAGCGGCCAATTGTTGGTCGTTGCTGGTAGACGCTTGAATAGTCGCAATATCGAATTCTGCGAGCGTTAATTGGCGAGCCAGATTTCTCCAATCATTTTTGATTGATTCGGAAACTTGAGCGAAAGCTGGATCGACTTGACATTAATACAAATGATATTAGACTATAGGAATGTAAATTGCAGCAACTTACCATTGTCAATCAGCGCTGACATGTCCTCTGGATGAGATGACGGCAAGTAACAATAGCGACCAATGATTTGTTTCAAATCGGATCTGTCGGCCACTTCTGCCATGGCGATTAATGCCGACAAATTATCAGGTCGAACAACGTGGCGTGAAATCAAGTAGGTGAGAAGAGACGGACCGTCTACCAGATAATTCAGAGTTTGTCTTGAATCGATTTCAGTACTGAAACGTTCAATCAATGCGTTTAGCTGAAGTGTGTCCATTCTTGCCAACATGTTATTGCATTCTTCAATCAGCTCGTGAAATGGCAATTGATGGTGATTTTCAGCGGCACTCATCTTTCTTATTATATTCCAAATCTTGAAAAAACAAAAGAATGGGAGAAAAATGTTTGGGGCAGATTAAAAAATCGAACCTTTCCGATTGGTTTTCACGATGCGACTGAAACGCTCAGGCAATCGGGAAGGAGTCGGACTGATCCTGAAAACAGCACATAATCTCAGGAAGTGATAAGTGGAGTTACCCTCGAGAGTAATTACAATTTTGTTTTTTCTGTATTGAAAATAAAAATGGGGGAAAACCTTTTTAGTTTGATAATGACGTTGCGACTTGCGAGTTTAGATAAATTGTTTCAAACAGGAACATATTATTTCAAAACGACTTTAAGAATGACGATGCGATTCGTGGTCTATGATCGTGGCATGGGATGGCACGGTAATTTCCCGAGCGAGAAGAATGACACCTAAAATCCTAAATAACAATATGAAAATAACTATGGCATCGACACGTCGAAAATCTTGATTTTTACTTGTATACTTTATACCTACTCGTCTATAAGGACGTAAATGCAATAAGAAAATGCTAGTTTCTCTCATTTACTATCCTCCGAATTGCTTTTCCCTCGATTCATTTTAATTCTCATTATTCTAGATTATTTCAATAGTTTATTTTAACATATTCTTTACAACATTCTGTAAATTCTTAAGTGCATAAATTGGCCAAATTTATACAAATATAAACGATTGGTCCTTTTGGAATTTCATGTGACAATATGTGAACTTTTAAATGTATTCAGAAATGGACTGAAAAGGGGTGGGCCCACCGCGATAAAATCGGAGAAATCCATTGATCAAATATTCTTATTAACAAGTTTAGAGTTTTTAATACTGCAAATGGTTAGTATAATCCCGTTAAGGAATACCTTAAGAGCATCTTAAATCAGGGGAAACAATTAACTCAATTTTCCTACGAATTTCACTCCGTTTTATTGTATTCAAGGCCTGCATTATGGTCTGGATGTGATCAATGTTTGGGCTTCTCTGTCGAAAAATCTTCAATATCTACACCAAAGTACATTCAAAAGAGAATTATATAGATAATTATTTTCAATAATAGCAATCATAAATTTCAAGCATCATGACTGAATATTACTACATCCAAACTAAATTTACCTTTAGAGTGACTTCTTGGAGATCACCATTGCTTTGAATTTTTACAGTTTGTAGTTCGCTCTCGCTGAAATCAAAAGGAAGAGCTCGCGCAAAACTGTACACGTCCCGACCAAGAAGTTTGGCAACTTCTATAAACACTGAAAACAAAGTTATAACTTTAGAAAATAACTGTAATGGAATTTTGATTAAAACTATTGCTTCAACTATTGCACTGAAGTATGCTGTTGTCATCGTACTGGGTCAGCATAAAGTTGATGATGTTATAGTACATTTATATTAAGTTACTATAACGTCACCAACTTTATTCTACACTATTTTTATCCTACACCAACTTTATTCTACACTATTTTTATCCTACACCAGCTTTATCCCCATTATTACCTTTATCTGTCAATTTGTCTCTAGACGGAGAAAGGAAATCTATTGTATTTCCTGGTTTTGGAACAGGTATTGGTGAAGGGGGACGGATAACAATCTCTCTGTGCTTTTTGTAGTCTTCGATTCTTCTAGCAGCTAGGGGGCGATTAACAATCTTGGAAAGGTCAAGTAGGGCATCTACATTTTGTGGGTTTAGTACATTTCTGGCTTCCAAAATAGAGACAAGAGAGTAGATGTCTTTTATGTAGCTCATTACACGATTGGACTGGATTTTATCACGAAAATGTTCTACTGCATCTTTCAACTCCTTCTCTGTTAAAGCGGCCAGGTGTAATTTCACTACGTCTTCTATTAAAACACTGTATGGATTTCTAATGTCGCGGGTGGGTAACATGATGAATTTGTTGACAGAGATGTGGCGATTGGCACTATACGCTGCTAAGAATAAAAACAAAATGTAAAATTTCTTTAACAGTTCTATCACTTATCAGTTTTCCACTTTCACCATTAGTTATTACCCCTACTTCAACCGTTATTTGTTGATTACAAAATGTAAACAATCCTTTATGGGACAGAGCCATCTAACGACCAACGATATAGTTAGAATCTTATGCAGACGACGAGAGAATCGAAATTCAAAAAAACACTAAAAAAACATGGAGACATCCATTTGTGTGAAGTTGAATCATTTCAATGTTCCTCTTACACCATCGTTTATTTCCCAATGGGTAATTTTGGTATTTTAGCCGAGAAAGATTTTATGCAATGCAGGAAACCACAACTGGCATTTTCAGGTAAAAAAAAAAACAACTATTCTTATCTGAAATCGTACAAAATTGAAAACGTGATAGTCTGCCTTCTTTTCTGAGCATTAAGCAATTTGAGACGAGGAAATTGAGAAATTCCTTTTTCTGTGCATGTTCGATTATCTTGTTTAAGTTGTCTTTTCCTGTTCGGTAACACACATTTAGAAATAGCCATAATGTTGTGGTGATGCTTTATTTGACTGATAGATAGACTAACTACTTAAGTATTTTATTCTACATCATAAACAATTTCAGTGAAGAAAAACCATTACAAATGGGAATGCAAGAAAGAAAATTCACACATTCAATAATTAGACTATTTAAGGTAAGAGTTTATATTAATTGGAGTTTTTAGTAGCATCCAGGTACATTGTAGGGCCAATCACACACTATTTGAATAAAGCAAATAAATTAATCATGTGTAGCATTCTAATTGTACAGTTGAAAGTAATTACCGTTATCTTTAGAATTGAAAACCAAACCAGTTTCGCAATATAAAGTGACGATTTCTCCATTAACGCATCGGTAATATTTATTGCAATCGGCAGGATCAGCGAAGTATTGGCCGTTACTTGTGCACGTAACTAACATTACATCAAACGAAAATGTAATTCAATCAAATAAAGCAACCTTGTCCTTTAGCAACTTACTGGGTCGTTGTGTGGTTTTCGGATAGAGTGTCGGTGTTGGTGCCGGAGTTGAAGTATCAAACGGCCGCCCCTCCAATGTTGCAGTAATGGCATTCGAAAAAGGACTATTTAAACAAAATTAGGAAATAATTAAGAAAATTAGAACCAACATTTTAATTTATACCGTGGACCCATACTGCAGACACCAAGGAAATCATCCAAACTGAGCTCCCAAAACATTATTCCACCAAGGTTTTTGCTCATGGCGTATTTGACCTTAATGATTGTCATATCTATATCATCCCACGAAGCCCACGTAGTTGCACTATAACCATACGGTCCCATCTTTCCAGTAGGATCGGTGACGACTGTCCATCCACTCTGTTGGTACAAGCACATCTCATACAAAGAAATAAAGCCATCTTGTCCTGTGTAAGGTCCCAGAGGACCGGCGCCGATAGCAGGAGATAGTAGATCAGTTTTTGTTGAGTCTTGTAGTCTCCATGTTCGACCGTAGCTGGGCAATCCAAAAATTAACTTTTCAGATGGCATACCACTTTCCAGCCAAAAATCAACTGCCTCAGCTACTAAAACTGCTTCAAAGCCTTCTTCATAATCACGCCGATAAAGCGGAGCGTGGTGGTCTACTTGATTTTCCCATGCGCCATGGATATCTAAATTGCGAAATCATTTTGAATATAGGCTATTCTTGATAAGAGAATGATCGATTTACCATATGCCATGAAGTTGACGAAATCTAGCACTTCTGCTAGGGCCGGGATATCGTAGCTCATTTCTGCCCGCTTTTGACTGCAAGACGATGCTATTGTTAAAAGTAAATTGTGTGGTTTGAAAGCGTCACGGAGCAGCCTCAAGAGTGTAATAAAGTTCTCTTTATCTTCAGGTGTTCCTGGATCAGCAGGGTATTCCCAGTCGAAATCGAGTCCATCAAAGTTGTACTGAAACGGCCATACAAATTAATTTACCGCACTAATTGTAGCAGATGGAATAATCATTTTCTTTTTACCTCGAGCACGAAAGCAAGTGCCTTTTCTACAAAGTTCGCCATTTTCACGGGATCGGATACAAGTTCTGAATATTGAGTAGAAAATGCAGAGTCATTCCAACCTCCGAGCGCAATCAAAGTTTTCAGATTCGGATTTTGTTTTTTCAATCCGGTGAATGTTTGGTAACCGCCTAGATCGATATCTACCCAAGAATCGTAAACTTTCATTTCGTAGGTGACTGAATCAAGAACGCTGAAACCGTAGATTAAATGGGTGCATTCAAATGCATCAAGTTTGTCTACCCCATACTGTCCAAGCCCTAATGCGAAAAATAATACAATTTAAACAATTTGTATAACTAAAAATCTATACTATAGAGATTCTTTTACCATTGCGATAATACGCCCAATTAGCGAAATAACAAACTTTTTTGTAGCTTCCTTGAGCATTCGCTAAGGTTACCAGCAAAGATAACGCTAATACGACAACTAATTTCATTTTGACTTTGATTGGCAATGCAATTATAACCAATCGTATTCTTCACTGAAATGCTAGTGGCAAGCTTTCCATGGGAATAGACGGTTTTATACAACTCTATAACGCATTTGACATTCAACGTATTAGTCCATAAACAACTTGACTTTGAACAAGGGCCAGGATGATGAGATAGCGAAACCAAGTGCGTACCCCTCTAAAACAAATAATATTGTCGATTATTGCTTCTCGTTTCTATCAATAGTATGACGAGGGGATTCTTCTGGCTTAACCCTTGGATAGGGACGACAAGTTGAAAACAGCTCTTTACAAGCAAATACAATGTTCAAAAACATTGAAACCAAACGAAAACAAACAAGTAGGACCGAGAAATCGATGTACGATAAACAAATGTCAAACTTTGACTTTTGTTACGATGTGAGTTATTTTATGTAAGGAAAGTTGTGCTACCTACAAAACGAGGATAACACTGTACTAATAAAAGTAGGACATTGCATTTTATTCAACCAACAAAGTGGTGCAATATCCATAAACTAAACATTCTGATACCTTGATATGTCAACCAGCCAAATTCGGTATGTAAGGAAAACAAGAAAAAAGAATTACGTGACGTTGATCATGAAAGATAGAATGTGAACAACCCACTTTCAAACTAGGTATTGTCACATTTAATTCCCTGCCAGTAAACACCATTTTCAACAAACGATAAAAGAAAGAATGAAACACATACAGTAGTTGTTTTTAAAATTTGCTTTATTATGAACGAATATTATTTAAAAGATAGTTTATATTTTGTCTTGATTTAAAAATGATAAAAGAGATTACATAGTTTACGTATTTGCTCTTCGGAAACGATCAACATTTCCCAACAAAATATCAGTATGTGTGCAGTTAAAGTTCTTTTTCTTAGCTATTCGAATTAACAAATTCCGCCACCGCACAAGATTGGGAGAGAGCGTCCACCGGAGGTTCCACCGTAGCTGCCGCTTGAGCTACCACCGTAACTTCCACTGGAACTTCCGCTGGAGCTTCCGCCGTAGTGGCTGTTGGAACTGCTGTAGCCGCCGTAGCTTCCAGCACCAAAGGCCTGTGCGGCTTGTGCGGCGGCATAAGCCTTGTTAGCAGCTTGTTGGGCAGCGGCAAGGTCAGCAAGTGAAGCCTGTTGTTTGGCTGCCAAATGTTGGGCGTTGGACTGAGCCTAAACCGGTACCCATAATATCACATTCCATTAATACGACATTTTCACAACTTTACATTTATTTTTGTTGTTTTTAGGAAATTTACCTGAGATGCCATCTGGGATTGGGCACTCACAACAGCCTGGACGGCTTGAAGAGCTGAAGTGGCAGTGGCAGCGTGAGCGCGGGCAGCAGCTGCGGCCTATTAATGAAATCCAATCAGTATGTTAACAATGGCCCGTTTTAATTTGAAACGCAAGTGAAATCGTATACAGATGCGAGAGCCTGAGCTTGTTGGAGTGCTTGGACATTAGTTGCCTCTACAGCCTGAGCGGCCTGAGAAACTTGAGCAGCCAAAGAGGCTTCAGCTTGGGCGGCAGCTTGTGCGGCCTGGGCGGCTTGGGAGATCTATAAACCAAAAATTGATGTTATTGCGCTTTCATTACATTTTAAGTAATCTGGTATTTCATACTAACCTGGCCAGCCATGGCTTGTTTAGCAGCTACAACAGCCTGAGCCTGTTGGGCGGCTTGAGTGGCCTGTGCAGCAAGTTGAGCGGTAGCTTGTTGGGCAGCTTGAGCAGCTGCGCCAGCCTGAGCATTTTGGGCCGCTTTAGCCTGGTTGGCTGCCTGTTGGGCAATGGCTGCAGCTCCTCCTGCTCCACTTCCGTATCCGCTGGATCCGCTTCCGTGGCTTGATCCACCAGATGAGGAACCATATCCACCGCTGGCAAAACCACGCTTGTCCTAATCAATCCAATCATTTGTCTTGACATTTTAATGTTCCTGATTGGCGAATGATGAACTTACCCTGGTGTATGAGCTATCCTGTTCCTCAGCTGCGTACACAGCAACTGCAAATGATAGAAATCCATTATAATTTTTACTCTAGCCTTTTTAAATCTGCACTTCATTACCAATAACAGCAACAAAGACAACGAAAAGTTTCATTTTTGTAAGTATTATTTGGATGAAAGTAAATCCGGAAAGATTTGTCTTGTGTTAGTCTACTGATTGAGCTACTGCTGAAAGCTAACTGATGGTTAAACAAGATTTTTCGACGCTATTTATTTCATTTAGAGCCAAGTGCTCTGCAGACCATTAACACAATATATTGTCCTTTAATTCCAGTTGTCTTAAAACTTTCGCCCTCATTATGGTCACTTCAGTACCATAACGTCAAAGAACATTGCAAAGTCATTGACAGCTATTGATGACTCGAAGCAAAATGAGTTCAGATAGAGAGACTAGTACGCCTCTATAAATTGAAATAGAAGAACTCGAATGCCTAAACCGACCCCAAAAAATACCGCCGACGCCCACAAATGCTAGGAAAAATCAATCTTCCGCTCCATGAATCTCTGACAGCAACTCTCTCTCCACATAGTAAACAGTAGCCTATATTTATTTCTGGTTTTATTGTGATTCAATTTCAATAAATCTTCGCGCATGAGTCTATGCCTATGGCTATAGTGACACTCGTAACGATATGGTCACTTTATTGGCTTTGAATCTTTGAAAAAGAGCAGGCCATTCATGTAGTCTCGGTTCCGTTGTCTTTTGACATTATGAACTTCACGGATTGAGCAATTTGTTGTGCAAGAATAACGAAGCTAATTTCTCTTCTGTCCCTTGTGACCAATCGTAATCTTGCGCATCGCCATGCTGCTATGTTCTTTTGATAATAAATTATCAACTTAATTCTCTTGCGTTTTTTTCGTGCGCATCAGTAATTCCTTGAAATTTCACTTTTAATGTTTATCGACTTTATCCCTTAAAATTTTGTTGTTGCAGCATGCATGAATTAGTTAGAGAAGCCAGGTATCATTTCTGATTGGCGCTTACTAGAGCTTTACGTACTGTTTGCTTTGTGAATAACAAATGTCAAGCTGCGTAATTACGCATTATTATTCGTAATAAAAAGGTACGCTATCACAAGCGTTTCAAATGTCAAGTATAGACGGGCCAAATTGTCTGGTGATAACCTTTTTGGGTGATTTCGACGAGTAATATTCAATCATACGCAATAAAGGAAAGCCAACAAATAAACGAAAAAAAAGAGGAAAACAACAAAGAGAAAACAGATTATATATCCAATTTCCTTTTTCTTATATATTATGCAACATTCATGCAATCCAAAATATCGATAATTTAAGAATTTTTTTCAATTAAAATAAGAAATTGGGTTGGATAATTGAGTGTCCGACCAAAAAATTTTGTAAATAGAATAAAGTAGATTGGAAATCGGGACTTCACATTACATATGAATTTTGAACCTTCCCTATAGCTTCTCTATAGCTTACTTGGTTAAGATGTCATTATCTTGACATCTATTGGTACTGCCATTGTTGATCTGCCTACATCTACTATAGGTGTTATGCAATAATCAGTGGCGCAAATGAAACAGCTACAATTAGAACCGAAGAACCTAATCAATGATTCTTCGGCGTCGGAAATGCGGACATTTAAAACTCAATTTTCTTGAAATATTTGTCACAAACCAATTTCTCCATTTACACTATGCTCCCATGTTCGAATCTTACAAATTCCTAATCTTTTAAAACCAAAAACTCCATCATAAAAGTTACGCAATTAACATCATTTCAGGAAAATTGTGTCAAAATTGTAAACTTCATTTTTAGATCCTATCGATCCTTATTCATTAATATTTAAAAAAGTAATCGTTCAACGATAAACTACCGTAGCAGTATAGTGTTGTCTGATAATTGCAGTTTTAAATTGGAAATCGCATTATGCAATCCTTTCCACGTGATGCCGTGTCCCGACAGTGTTATCAACCAATATTATCATTCAATAAAAAAAAAAAAAAAAAACTCATCGGTATCAATAATCCACCTAGCAACATCATGTGCAATGGACAAGGTGCACCGCTTCACCACCAACCATAACTCATTAACTCAGCGCTTAACAGACGTCACGGAGGTAGTGTTCAGAATTTTCAGGCTATCCCCTTTAATAAGTTTTCTTAACCGGTTGCAAATTTACACAGGCTAACTGCTTTATATTTTGCTCAATTTCAAGTGACTGAAGGGAAAACTGAAATATAGCCTGGACAATAATGGCCTATCGTTTAGTGACAGCTGTGTTAAACCGGTAAAACTTTTTTCTAATTCTTGAAAAAAAAAGTTAATTTTTCTTTTTGAAAATTATACTTTTATAGATTTATACGAGATATGGAGAGCGATTCTGAAAAGTAGGTTTTAAAAGTCACAATACGTGTAATGAAAGCCATTAAGTTAACTCGAAAATTATATTTTAGATCATTTGCATGGACGACATAATTTTAAAAAATGTATTTTTAAAAAATAAACCAGAAAAACCGGCAAACCGCTGCGTCGCTAGCTACCGCTTGAACGGAACGGCAGCAACGAAATGGAATTGGTATGGATTATTAGTTTATTACATGGCAACCTCTTGGTTATCTTCTTTCAGGTACAGACGAATTTGTTTACGTTTTCTCTGAGTTCAGTTCATTAAATTTTTCGTTTCAATCTACAAGATTTTAAATTTCCGTACGAAAATGATGTCGTTTGCAAGTATCACCCGTAATAACGTACTACCCGTTCTTCGAAGATCAAGTCAAATTCAATCAACAGCATCACTTTCATCCTTGGTTAAACTAGAAGAAAAACAAGGTTCATTATACTGCACTGTTGTACACAACTTATGCTCTTTATAGAAATATTCATTTGAATAATATTCCATGATACAGGCTATGCTGTTGTATCAATGCAGAAACCACCAGTGAATTCTTTGAGCCTTGAAATGATCCAGGCATTATCTCAGTCCTTGAGTGAGTTGGAGAAAAACAAATGCAAAGGAATCATCCTGACATCAGTATGAATTTTTTGTTGTATGCTGTTTTACTGTACATAATAATTATTTATGCTATATGTGCAAATAGGCTTGTCCTGGTATTTTCAGTGCTGGTCTTGACATTCGAGAAATGTACCAACCAACTGATGAGAGATTGAGCCAATTTTGGTCTTCTCTTCAAACTTTATGGCTGCAGTTGTATGGTTCCAAAATGGCAACTGTTGCCCTTATAAATGTAAGTAATGTTTTACAGTTTTATTACAACAAAAAAATTTACTGTTTTTTCTTGCAGGGTATGAGCTGATGAAAACTACTATGTGCTTCTTTATGTAGTAATATAATTTACTTGCATCATTTACATCACTATGTTAGGTCATGCTCCTGCTGGTGGGTGTTTACTGGCAATGTGTTGTGATTCCAGAATTATGTTAAATGGAAAATCCAAAATTGGCCTTAATGAAACAAAGCTTGGGATAGTTGCACCTTCTTGGTAAAATGATAATCACTCAAAGGATTTAATTTAAATGTAAAATAAAAATTTTCCGTTAATTTAAGGTTCAAGGATACATTTGTCAACACAATCGGTATATACAGTTACTGCACTACATAATTATCTTTTCATTTTTAACATTTTACTTGTATTTGCCGCTTGATAGGTGTGCGGCAATCAGGTGTGTTTAAATTTATATTTTTGCGTTTTAAAATCATGTATGATGTATTTATATTTGTTTATTTATTTATTAGAACGTGCGCTTCAGTTGGGAAGTCTTTTTAATCCTGAGGAAGCACTTAAAATAGGTTTGGTGGATAAACTAGTTCCTGATATGGAAACTGCCACTGTAGTTGCTGAAGCAGAATTGAAAGAATTCCTGCAGATTCCAGGTACTTAAAGATGAAATAGTAATCTACTTTGATTTTTTTTCACAATTAAATTTTGCAAAATAGCTATGGCCCGCTATTTGTCCAAAATGAAAATCAGAGAAGCGGCACTAAAAGGACTCGCAGAGACCCGTGAAGCAGACTTGAACCAATTTGTAAATTTTGCTAAAACTGATGCAGTTCAAAAGGGTTTAGGATTGTATTTGCAGAGTCTGGCAAAGAAGAATTAGCACAAAATTTATTTTCAATACTCTAAAATACAACAATAGAAACTAATGCCTTGTAAATAAATCACTGTGGGCCTCCTCTCTGTGAAAAAGATAAAGATATTATTACATAAATAGTATTCAGTATAATAAAAAGAAGTTACGTTGATAAAGTCTATTTCCTCCTGAGAAATTGGCCTTCTCTTGTACTTTCCAGCCAGCTGCCAATCTTCTATAATAACTGAAACTGCAGGTTTGTTAGCAGTTTTCTGCAAAATTATAGGATGGGCAGTGTTTACAGGCTGCACAGTTGATCCTGTCAAAGGTAATTTACAGTTTCTATAATTAAAGAAACAAAACCTTGTAAAAAAGACAACTAACCGTGCATACCTCCAGCAGGTGTTTTCCGAAATTTAATCATAGGGATATGTTTATTTACCATCTAAAATAATAAATAAATAACTTTATTCCTATTTGAATTACTGAAATCAATAAAATTCATTCTTACTGCCCAAGTTCTGCTGGTGCTGGCCATTTTCGTTGTTACTATTGACATAAATAAAAAGTGTAATCTAATCTGAGACGAAAAAAACCAAGCTGTCTGCTAGAGTGTCCGGTGTTGCCAATTATTTGTGATTTTTTCTAAAAAAAACAACAAATGATTCCAAATGTGGCAGCGTCTAAACACTAGCAGACAAAAATTGAATCACTCCAAAATGGCGGTAAATGTCAGAAAAATGGTGTGAATTGAAGTTTGAAAATGGATAAAGAAAATAGTTTGTAAGTATTTTGAACATGAAATTCATATCATTCATAGGTTAATTGTGCATTTTCTTTGTCAGGTATGGTAGTTTGTGCAGGTTTTTTACTTTGGTGTCAAAATCAAAGTCTAGCGATGGGCCACTAACTTATTCCCGCTTCATCATCCCTGAAATTGAACATTCTGAAGCTAAAGAGAAAAAACGTTTGAAACGTGATGGATTCAGTACGTTATTCACAGCTCATGTCAGTGAGGAAGATACACTACCAAATGAATTTCAACTGGCATCCTGGATTTTTAAATTGAGAACATTAATTCCTTGTTCTCAGGGAAACAAAGCTGTTGAAAATACCATTTCTGATCTTGAGAAGGTTGCAGCCGGGCAAGTGGATAACATATTACCAGTGCTGAAATTTTTGTCATATATCACACCTGTTCATAATGAAGACTTACCTACCTTGAGGAGCATCGACCCTCAAAGTTACCAGAGGCAACATGCTGAAGTAAAAGATGATCATTTAAAGACACAATGTGTACCCTATCCAGTATTGCAACAGAATTTGTTTGAAGTACCACCTATAAATTTTCACATTGGAGAGCTTTACACTACAACTGTGATAGCCAAGCTTGAATCCACTCGGCAGTTGGATGAGCTGGATGTTGTCCACCGAAACCTGTTTGGTTCCCTGGAAAATCCACCCAAGAATCTGAACTACCTTGGAATTTCAAAATGCAGTAAGCTGACTTTAGGAATAAATGCAAACAGTTCTTACTCCAAACCAGTCATCCCAGATGAAGGGTATGAATCACCAACTTCTAATACAATCCCACCTTTTCCCAAAGAAGTTAAAAATTGTTGGGAAAATGTGGAAGATCTGTGTGATACATCAAGTATTCCTCGAACCTGGGAAGCAAAATTATCCGGTCAAGAATACCCACTCAAAGAATTACCTTACTTAACTCACGCTCCGTTGAAAGTTATGGAAATACTCTGTCATCACTTTGAAGAAAATTTGAGTTTGGTTGACAATACGTTACCAGCAAGAGACTCATTCCGAATGGATGAATCGGAATTCCGAAAAAAAATACTCTTCTTAATGTTAGGGATTGAGTCGAGCGTTTTTTCCTGCGTTGATGATGAATTTCGATTGAAAGGCTATCCCTTTATCGACGGAATTAGCTCTGATTGTTTATGTGATCTTGTACAGCCTCTGCTGGAATGTGGCCGACTGGTTCGACGTTTGAGCAGAGCTATTTGGAAACCCGAATTTGGCCCTGTTCGCAATACTCTCTCCGATCAACTTCTTGCCAGCCTACAACTCTACCAGGAAATGGTAGAGGAAGTGATGGAATCCCCGTCGCTAATTGCTATCGTCCAACAACTTAAAACACTTTTACCTCCTCTTCAATTAATGGATCAACTTTGGTATTGGCCTGGCTGGGAAGATAGTAACGGACGTGGAGTCGCCTTCCTGCAACACCTGGTTGATCTGTCTACCGTAACGGTTAACGAACAAGAACGGAATCTTTTGACGGCCTATTTTGCTGCTTGTGTTGGACCATTGCTTTCGTAATTACAAACACTCTGATTAAATATGAGGTTTATTAAGTGTTTATTTTTCAATTGGTTTAGGTATATGGACATTTGGTTATACCGCGGCCATTGCAACGATCCGCACAATGAATTTTTCATCCGTCCTAACAATGACCAACTTGAAAAACGTGATAGAAACTATTGGATCAATGGGTTTGCTTTTCAGCCCATTAACCGTCCTGGGGCGGGACCCTTCATAAATTCAACTGCAGAAGACGACGCAATCACTGGTCTGCTGAACGACGTTTATCTTTGTGGCAAAACAGTCCATCTTTTACAGCTCTGTCAAGCTAAAGTAACCATATGTTTGTTTACTGTTTCAAAAATGACATGTTATTTAAAAGGTAATTTTTCAAAAACAGGAACTTGAATACAGGGAGCCGACGTTGCGAATCGGACTCAGCCTATCCGAATTGAACGATATTCGAGTTGAATGTGCAGCATCTGCACTCAAGTTTCCACCAGTGGTAGACTTCGTACGGCCTATAAAAGATTTAGGTCAACAGGCTCGCAAAGTTCGTGATGCCAAATTAGCCGAACTTCTAGCACAGAAGGAAGCACAGCAGTTGGACCGTGCCGTGAAGCGAAACGCTCGTCATGCGTTAGCCAAGGCCGAGTTGGATGAACAGTTGGATCTCAAACGGGCAGAAGAAACTAAGAAAGCAAATCAAGAGAGACTTCTGGATGAAGATATACAACGATATCAAGATTCAATCGATAAACGCGAAGCTGATGAAAAAAGAAGATTACTCATCAAATATGCTAATCTTTTAGATGATAAAGATTCAACCGATGGGCCGTCCGAAGATGAGTTAAATGCTAATGACGTCAGAGAAATGGACGAAGAGAATAACATCGTTTCTCAAATTCAATCTGACGATGCAACTGTTGAAAAGCCAGCCACTACTTTACCTTTGAGGACAGTTCCACCTTCAGTTCCTGTTAAACCTTCAATTCCAGTAGTGTCGACTCGTCCGAAAAAGAAAGTTCTTACACGAGATGAGATCAAAACCAAAGTTTTATGGGAAGAATTTGGCGTCGATCCACGTTACACTAAAGAGAATGATGAATTCACTACAGAAGAGCCTCGTGTCGTCATCAGCCCTTATGTTCCAAAAGATTGGAGTCATCCTGCTTCAGTTTCTTACCCTTTGCAGTTTAATTTTGCTACTGAACCAGAGCCAACAATGCTGATCGGGCAGGAAAAGCGTGACTGGCTTCAGGAAGCCAAACCTTGTGAAGAGGAAATCCGTGACTTGTCACTTTCTTTCTTTGTTCAACGCAGTTTACTTTTGCCCATCCGAACGCAGTGTGAGTCGGTCAACCGCTCTTTAATGACTCTCCTGACAGGTCCTGACCATCGCTTCATGCAACATCTTGAAGCATTACGTCAATATTTGTTCCTGGACAATGGCGCGTTTAGCCACAGTCTGGCGAGTAACATTGGTCGCAGGTTGGGACAAATCACACAAATCCATCAGTTGATCAACGTTCCATCTATGAACTTCATTCTTCAAAGCGCTCTCAATTCCGTCCACGCTGACGAATACCATGCATCTCGCTTGAGTTTCTACATCAAGGAAGCAACTGGAACAGTTTCTAATTCACATTTAGAGGCACTGGAATGTTTCACTCTCAGATACAGAGTCGGCTGGCCACTCAATATCATTCTGACTGAAGAAGTTATGGATGATTACAGTCAGATATTCTCTTTCGTCTTGCAATTAAGATTGGCTGCTTGGGCGCTTGAGGATGTCTACATCAATTTAATGAGGGATCTCCCGAGTCGCTGGCATTTGGTTCACATAGCTCGACATTCGATTTATCACTTTGTTCAGACATTACAAAATTACGTCATGAGCCAACTGTTAACTCTTGCCTGGAGCGAGTTTCTGGCCGAATTGAAGAAATACGGAGCTCGTTCACTCGATGATTTATACGAATTACATTCCAATTACATCCATCGAGCCAAATCACGTTTATTACTCACGCCGAAAAGCGCTTCCCTTTTGAAAATTATTCGTGACGCGCTGAATTTGGCCCTTAAATTCCGCGGTCTTCTTCTGGCTGCCAATTATTCATATTCGGATGTCCTTCAATCGCAAATCAACGCAGTCAGCGCTAAAGCTCGAGAATACGCCAAATTTATCAGGCTAAGTAGGTTTAATTTTTTTCAAATTCAACTTCTTTTTCTAATGATTTTCTTTTAGTTCTTGAAAAAGTGAAAGATCGAAGCCATCAGTCGCATTTCAACGAACTTTTGGTGAAACTCAACTTCAATGAATTCTACAGTAGCTAGTTCTATGATGGCCTTCGATGGCCATTGATTGTTCAAATTGCAAATGCCGGAAAAAGGTAAATAAAAGTTTCACATTGGTACTCCACATTTTGTTTGTTCTCATCGGTGAGGGGCTTTCCCTGAAGCATTTTATTCCCCTTTTGTCACGCTCAGGATGATGATTGTTATTTTAGCTATTTCACAAATGATTTTGGTAACTATTGATAGAGCGAGAATTCGGGGAATTTTTGTTCCTAGTCATTCAGTCGAATCGAGGTACAGATATTTAGACGTATGCTATTTGTTGACGTCCATTTCGTGAAACCATCTGTCTTTTTGGTATCAGCCCCAGCACCTAGGTGCCAAGAAGACACCTAAGGGGAAAAGTAAATTGTTGACACAAAAAAGTTCCAAGGACAAAAAAAAAATTCCCGTTGTTTTACATTTTTAAAAGCTCAACTTTTGATGCTAAATTAGTAAATTAAATATTACCATCGGGAAACATTTTTTTAGATATTTTTACTGGTTGTGTTTACCAGCAAACTAAGGTCGTGAGCAATGCTAAGCCTTACAGCAATCAAGTGGTATTCCACGTATATTCTAGAACACAAACACGCTCATATAAGGATTGGTCTCGTATTGAGTTGTTACATCCTTTGGCCGTAAACAATAAATTTGGGGTTTTACCTCTTGCTCAAATATCCTGATTTAATACAGAAAGGAAAGTTTTTCTCTCGTAGCGGACAACGGTTTTTCCCATGAATATCGTGCTGTATCTAGACTAAATCTATATTTATCATCAATTGGCGTGCTTCCCGGGAATGCAGCCTACTTGAGAAAAGTAGCGCATTTGTTTTTGAAATTCATTTGGCCAAGGTTGAAAACGAAATGATTTTTTCCCTAATACTTAATTTAACTTTCAACTTCTTGACTTCTTGAAATAAATAACACTATGGCACTAAAGTTTTTTACGAGTAAGATCCTTTCGATCGCGAAGATTTCAAGTAAAACGACATTTCCAATCAGTGGGCATTTAAATTCACATTTACGCACGTCCGGGTGTCTGTCGGGACACTGTCATATAAGGATCGGTCCGTCGTAAACGGATTTACCCTTGAGCGATAAGCATACAAACAACAGTCAGGGTTTTTTCTTTCCCGTGCAACAAAGAAAGTTGTTTTTCTTATGACAACAAGATTTCTACTTTGAATATTATCAAACTACTGACATTTGGTTTTCGATTACAAGTTATGTCATCGACCGGTTTATTCCGCGTCTATTTCAAGTAAAATCGTTTCATCCATCCATCCCATTTTTCTTCCGGCAAACAAAAAACTGTCTCACTTTGAATTAACCGTTATTTCGCCAAGTTATTTCGTTTCTATTTAGTGGGTTATTCTTCTGCTATTTCTAGTCTGCTAACTAACGAACCAACTCGAACGTTTTATAGCGCGACAATCTGCTTCAGCCATGAGGAGCGGAATCGTTCCTATTTTTGTTTTGTTGTCTTTTATCGACCAACAGTCGCCTTGTTCGCACGAACTCCGGGAAGGAGAAAAAAAGCGTGTGGCTATTTTAGTACGATGAGTATATATATTATATAAACAGCCAATGTGTACAATAACTGCTAGTATACCAGACGGTTTTTCCTCATCGCGATAGCAACAACCTTGGATAAGCGGATTCCCCTACCCCCAAACACTCTTAGCACAAGACGGATGTCTTCTGTTTTTTTTATATCACACTTTTAAGCGATTCCTCCTTTCGTATATTTTCTTTGAGTGCCACTTGTGTAAAGCACAGCCGGTCAAGTACTTAACTATCAAACCATTTTCAAAGATCCTCCCCATTTTTGTATTGAAATTAGAGTTGCTGATGACGTCTTTTACCATATTTAATTCCATTTTTAAATCGAGTCAACCTTGGCCTTTTGCTGGTTATCGATGTGATCAAAGAAAGTTTGGTTAATCACTTGATAGAGTCGCATGAAATTGTTAGTTTGTTACTCTTCTTCACGCTTCACAGCCTTGGTTGAAAAAAAAACGAGGGGATCTGGAAATACCCGAATAGAAGTAAAAAGAAATTATTTTTTTCCGCAATGCAAAGAAAACCTTTTTTTTCCTTTCACAAACTTTTCTTTGTAATGCCATTCTTTTTTTAATTTCTTGTTGTTGTCTCTTTTTCATTAGCTCAGTGCCGGAGGAATGTCTTAGAGGACCGACAAAAACTGGTAGCAATATAATAGCGGGTAGCTACTTTTTTTCTATTCTAATGATGTCGAGATAGGGAATCCCCGATTCCCCATTTTTTCAATTGAAGCCGCTCGCTTCTTCCCATAAATGATTCATTTAATAACAAAAAAACAAAAATCACTGCACGATTTTTCAAAGCCAATTAGACAGCAGCAAACATTCATTCTTATGACCAACAAATAATACGTGACCAAGTTGTTTTTATTTACCCCTTACCACTGGAAAGAAAAAGAAGGACACTTGCTATACTGTATCTTTTCTTAAATTATTAGTAATTCAAAGTTTTCATTTTAAATGTACGTGTTAGAGTGTGTTATTTCTTTTTAAAATCCCTTTGCCCTCTAGAATAGCCGGACTTTTGAATTGCGATAATAAAGGCAATTTAAGGGTGCAGCTGTCAGCTGATTGCTGTGGCTTCAAAATAATAAAATAACGTATTTTTCTTACATTTGAGAGGTCGATGGCACAATAGTTGGGGATTTTTTTGTTTCATCAGTGCAACAGACGAATGACTCAAAAATTCCAACTGTCCCCGTCATTATGGTTTAGCTTCAAATTTATTTTATTTTTTTTCAAAAAGAGTTTGCTTGCGGGTAGAAATGCAAAGTACAGTGGAGCTCATCAATGACCACGTCGGGTATAATTACCATAGAACAAAAAACTTCTTTCACTTGTCTGACAGCAATAAATAAAAAATGGTTTAGAAATATTTAAGGTTTATTTTCAACTGTAATTTGATCGTTGAACCGTGAAACCATTCAAACTAACGCAATTGGATGTGATAACATTATTGACGACTGTCACACAAAACGGTTTATTGTTTGATATTTTTCAAATCGATCAGCGATAATAAACTGGATATGTCCAGAAATGTCTAGAAAAATGAACAGGTTTCAACCGCCTATTCAACCTAGATTTATAATTTTTTTCAAACTATCTTTAGCAAATAAGACCTCTGTGCCCTGAAAGAACGATTTCGCTAGGAAAAACCCATCGCCAGTCGAGAGTGTATTGAACTGCTGAAACCTTCACCTTTTTGAAGGAGAAAATAATGTCAAGCATTTTATTTCGTCCTATTTTCCCGCTAATCCGGAAATCGCATCATCTCGTAGAATTTATGCACCCACAAATGACAACAGCGTGATTCACATTCATCCAGCACTTGACGCAATACAATTTATTAAAAGTTTTCACTGATAAGGCAACTTCCGTTTGCTTACGGAAAAAACCATTAGTCAGTGGAAACACAGCAAACCTTCGAGTTCAATGCACAGTCCGAAAATTGTTTCCCAAAAGATAACAAGATAATAAAGCGGTCCCTTTCTAATTGTCCTCGTTTTTCTTTCTCCCTCAGAAGGTCAAAAAGTCCATTGGTGATATTGCCGATCAACCTCATTTACGGCAGGCCTGCCAACTGATTACTTCACGGGTGAAACGAACGTCCGGAAAAACCATGTTGACTCTTCTGTCAAGGTCTGAGAAAAGGAAAAAGAGGGAAGACCCAACGGAAATAACATGGACCTGCTTCGTGTTATGAAATGTGCCAGCTGAATGCCGTGGTCTTGGAAACATCACACACACAGACCATATATGGTTTTCCTTACGATGCGGGATATTTCTTCAGCCTAGACCAAGAAAAAACAAAAAGGAATCCTGGACGACCTACTAAATTTCAGTATTTGCCTCGGACGTATAGTAAAAATTTTATTACGTGCGGGCTGTGCAATCAAAACGTGTGACGAAATACATTTTCATGTAGAAGCCCACATTGAAATGGGAAACAATCGGCTGTCATCAATTGTTTTGCGCATAACAACAACGCATTTTTACTTTTTGGCATTCTTTTTTGTTGTACTATTATAAATTTTGACCTTTGCTCGTTGTGTGCGTGAGGATCCTTGGACTGTCAAAGGAAAATGACGATCGATTTTTGTTTTTGTTAATCGAATAGAAAAGGTTTTGAGTTATACAATCTGCCGTGTAATAAGCACGCAACGAAACAGGGGAAACAAAACGTCCACAAAGATAACAGTAACGTTAGAAACAAAAGGTGTATGGTGTTGTGTGGGGGCCATTGAATCGGGGAAATACCAAATCCCAAGTCCTTCCCTCGTATCCAAAGCCCAAGGCCGGATAAACCGCCTCTTGGCAGTTTGTCGAAGAGAGAGAGGGCGCCACATAAATGGCTACAGCAGACGGATGCCAATAGACACAATCAATTGGGCTGTAAGAGAGAAAAGAGGCTTGTGCTAGAAGTGTTTCCAATAATTTTCGTCCAACAGGCATCTGTTAAACTCTATAAATAGCTTTGGTCCAACAGATCGAAGCAATTCTTGGCTGATAAAAGATCAGAGGATCGAGAGCAATCGAAAGGTAAATCGAGTGTTTCAAAGTGAATTTTGTTAGTGTTTTTGGAAATGTATTAAAATGGGACCTCAATACGAGAGAGTTTTCTCTTTGCTAACTACGCACGTACACGTTATTACAGTTAAAATGGAAGACGTATGAGTGCATTTAATTTTAGCCTTTTATCAATATAGTTAATCTAATGTTTTTTTTTGGTTTGCTGTTGTTTTTTGTGTTAGGTATGTGGCATTCAGAAGATTTCATGACAGTTGATGAAGTGGTTGCTGACGGAGCTCAGTGCCACCGAAGGGTCTCATTTCCTCATCAAACAACATTGGAAGAATCTACTAAATTCTGTGAAAATAATTACTCTGGAAAGCTAAACTCTGATTCTGGCTTTCTGTCTGGAGTCAACATCAATGAAGATTCTGCTGTGATAACCTCCAGCTCAATAAATCTTTCAGAAGAACAAGAAAGCATGAAGCTTAAAAGTGCTGCCCAGTTCAGTGTCAGTGAAATCAATTTGGATTACAAATCCAAAAACACAAATAATTTGAGTAGCCCAGTCAAACCTCAGAAAGAAACTCCAAGAAGGATAACTCTACGTGACCTACTTAGACAGGATGAGGATGGAGATACGTAAGTTTAAAAATATGCAGCCAATAATCATTGATAGCAATTTAAAAAAACAAACACACATGTTAATTTATCCACGTAGACCATTGCATCTGGCCGTACTACAGGGATTCATCGAAGTCGTTTTCAGTTTGGTGAGAATTCTACCCGACCCACGTCTGCTAGAAATCCCCAACAAATATTTTCAGGTGTGTATTTTTCAAAAAGGAAAATTAGCCAAAATGACACGAGTTTTATATTTATGGTCGTAAACTCGTAACTTAAATTTTCGCAGACGCCGCTTCATTTGGCAGTTTTAACGAATCAGGCGCCTTTGGTTCGCCGGCTAGTGGTCGGTGGTGCATCTGTCCTTCTACGAGATCGTTTAGGAAATACACCACTACATCTGGCCTGTCGTGATGGGCACGTTGATTGTGCCCACGCCTTACTCCTACCCGTCAGTCACGAAGAACGTCAATCAGCTTTGTTACCGTTGGACATTGTCCCACAGCCTCTGCCACAGGACTTGGAACAGAAAAATTATGATGGTAAGCTTTCATCCCTAATAATTAGTTTCCCGAAGTAAACAAGGATTTCTAAGAAATACGAGGAAGGATCAGGGAAATAGCTTCAGGTTTCTTAGAAGATAAAGACAACTTCCTCTTATGGTGCGATCAGCAGATTGCCCTTGAAAAAATTCGATTCAACCTCCCGTTCCTTTTGGTACCAGTGTGCCACTTGAATTTTGGCAGGTTCAGATGCCTTGATTAGTGGGATTTTCCCATATTCCCTTTTCTGTAAGAAAGAACGCCAGAACTTGAAAAAAAGTTTTGTTTGTTATCACACTATTGCGTGAGTTTGCATGTGATGAGAGTATTTTTGGAATTTCCCGATTTCTACACGAATCAGATCAGACTACGTGAAGGAGCTGGGGACGGTGGGGTGGTGAGGTGTGAGTTCTTTATTTTTGAACTTTTGTTTTCCTATTGCATTCAGATAAAGTCTGGAAATACCCAAGAGTAGCATTTTTCCATGGCCTCTAGCAGATTTTCATCACGCGATAATCACATCTGTCAACTCATTCTCTATCCACTTTCATTATAATGTCACTTGGCAATTGTTGAATTGACCGCATGCTGATTTTAATATAGACAAATAATTTTATATTTATTAGGAACACACACCAAAAAACAGGAAATAATTAGTCACACAGAAATGATTATTTATATTTTGAATTTTAGTTGAGGAAAGGGAAGTTGAAGTATCGAGGTCATGTGACGTGTGCAGAGCGACTTGGGGTTTTCCAACTCTCATTTGATTACGTGACAGCCTGGGTGAGGCATTTCTGTTAAGGGAGGGAACCAAAAGCGCAGAGAGTCAAGTTTAAAAAATAAAATAATGATCCCCTTGCGACCTGGTTATTCATGTTACTTTACTGTCGGTACGGTTACATTAGCGTAGAAACCACCCCGCCTCCTTCTTTTACCCACCCACCACCACCACCACCATCTTTCTTGTTTTTCCATATCTGGGATTTTCCAACTTTTCTCCCGAAGCGTTTGCTGAACTGGTATGGTCGGTACTCTTATATACCTCGGTTGGTTTTCCCCGACGTTGTTTCGTTTCTCTTTCGAATTGCTGCATTCTTTCCACCTGCCGCAGGGAAGCGTCACGTACGCAATGCTAAATTCTCAGCTGTCATATGGCCCGGGGTTTTTATTTCAAATTCTTTTACGTTTTTTTTTGTAATTTAAAAAAAAATCTGGTGAGATTAGAAGGAAAATATGTTGCAAACAATTCTTATGTCATCAAGTAAAATGAGTTCTGTTTTTATAAGATATTTCCCCGATAAGGAAAAACTAAAGGTGGAATCACCTGTAAATGTAGAACCTACAATCACATGTTTGTGGGGTGTGTTTTATTTTGTTATTCAAGTTCGTTGACTGGGTTTATTTATCCACAAGTCTTGAAATTTATGTAACTTATTAAAGTTCAGCCGAGATAAAACTGACTGATGACGGAATTTTGTTTACGATGTGATACGTGCCCTCACTTTCGAAACATTTGGTTGGCTGTTGGTATTCTAGACTATGAGATACAACGTCTAGTTGAGATGATCCCGAGAATTAAATTTATTGTTACCGTAATCCTGTTTGCTTTACACGAAAGGGAAAAACCTGGGAATACCCATGACCTAGTACCTGGATTAGGTATCATTCCTGGCATAACTTGAAAATTAGAATGCGAAGAAGCCGTTGGCGGGTACAGGAGAGAGGGGAATTTCCCTTAATTTGAGATGATGCGTGATCGGCTATTATAAAAACATCCTCGTGCTTTTTATTCCCTCTTTCTCTTTAACAAATTTGGAAAGGAAAAAACACAAAGCCTAACTTTGTAAGCAGCAGTCTCAATTCAAAATTGGCGATTCTAAATCTTCTGATATCAAAATGTCAATCACGAACAACTTATCAGTATGAAATGTGTGGATTCAATTTTGTTTTTCTTTCTTGTTACAGGTCAGATGCCACTCCACCTTGCGGCCATAAACGGACATGTTTCCATAGCTAAATTACTTTGCTGCTTCGGAGCTAACGTTAACGCCATGGTAAAGATTTTATATAGATTTAATTATGAAATGAAGAAATCTCAATAATAATCGTTTTTTAAATTCATTACAGGAAGGTAAATATGGACGAACAGCCTTGCATTATTCAGTTGAACGCCGGCATCCAGCAATGCTACACTTCCTAGTGTCTCAATGTGGCGCACTAACCGAAGCCGAAACCTACTCCGGTTATACAGCTCATCAAATTGCTTCAGTTTCCGAGCCAGTTTTAGCTGTTCTGTTGGCTGATTTGGGGGCACAGATTAGACCGTGCCCACTTGAGAAATTCTCGAGTGACGAGGAAGATCGTTTTGCCGACAGCAACATGTCAACTGCGTCATGGAGGCCCCATTCTGACAAAGTATATAACAATGTTTAGAAGAATCTCCGTTGAGCAATGGGCTAACGGTTTCCTATTTTTTGAACTCTATTGCAGTACATGTCCCTGACGAATGAAGTCCTTCATTTGGTAGCCTAAAAATAGCATCTATAATCGTTACACTAATGTATGTGTCACTTTACAATTTGTGTAATTATGAAAATATTTTTTTTCTGGATCAAAGAATTATTATGGGTTGTAGTCGTTTCGTGACAACAATACTGTACCGTACTGTACAGAATCAATAAAAATTATCACGTTTTTACGGCTTTACCAATTCGAGTCACGGTGTATTTTTATTATTCAACTTTCAAAAACAGTGCAATCGTGTTGTTTTTTCACTTGGGTGCTCCATAGGCGTCGGGCATCCGCTCTACTGTATATCGATGCTGAGAAAGGAACATGAGTGGCACACCTGGAATTTTCCTAATTCGTCGTTTTAAGTCACGATCGCATGTGCCGACGATGTAGCACTTGTGCTAAAATAGACAAATTTATACTTTTATTATTTCAGCTAATAAACAATATTAAGAAGGCAAATCAGTACCTGAGTTACTCTTTGAACAATACAGTCATCAGCATAGGTGCCTTTATGGGTGCAGGTAAGTCTTTCAAATCTTGGGTCTTTAATGATTTTGAGAGCAATACGGTACTTAGGTCCAAGTTTCTCAAGCTCAGCCATGACACAGTCAGTAATGTAGGGTATACCTTTAAATGGACCAATTTAGGATAAATAGTTATAACAAATTTTAACTATGCTACATGTACTTACACTTTGCATAGAGGCAGTCCATTAGAGACTGCACAATGTCCATTTTGTTTTTGACTGAAAAGTTAATGAAATTGGTATCCATTAGAATATGGTATGGTGGACCGAGCTGTGTGTTGTATTGGAAAAACAATGCTGATGAACCTTGAGTGCTGTAATGTAAAAATAATTTATACAAAACTTGGTTTATTAATAAACCTTTTTCAAGTAGGCCTACTTACACTTGATGGACATTTAGTTCCTGTGGATCAATTTTCTTCTCTTTTGGTTTCACAAACTTGTTCTTTTCTTTTCTGTAAAATTAAAAGCTTGTTCTAAATAACAATAAAAAAAATAGGTAAAAAAAGCCATAGCTTACATTCTAGGATCGTTTGCAGAAATCATTCGCTTCATACCGCCGAACTTTTTGGAGCGTTTGTCTTTTGGCTAACCAAAAAGAATTCGAGTTATCTTTCTTTCAAATCTATGAAATATAAATATACAAG
Organism: Daphnia galeata; assembly: GCA_030770115.1. Classification (NCBI taxonomy): domain Eukaryota; kingdom Metazoa; phylum Arthropoda; class Branchiopoda; order Diplostraca; family Daphniidae; genus Daphnia; species Daphnia galeata. The sequence goes on from CM061117.1 coordinate 10,332,705, forward strand.
AAATAAGCAAAATTACCATGATGTCACAGCTTTTTATCACGCCTTTCAGTATTCGGTAAATTAATTATTAGCACAATTCAGAGTAAAGAGACAACCTGACACACTAACACACGTGTTTTGGCTCCTGTTTTAACGTCGACTGAAAAATAAGTTGCCAGATCTGCTTATAATTTTACCTTGCACTAGCAGCGGATGACTCTGCTAGCAGTCGTAGCAGACGGGTTTTTTATTTACGAACGAGACCAACGACTGTCAGTGAACGGAAGTGCAAAAACTCACGAAACTGCCAAATTAGTTTCATCAGCCAAGTAATAACTTTTAAAAATATTGTCAAATTCAATTTAACTTTGTTTTGTGTTCGCCAGTCATAATGAGTGACAAATTAGCAGATACAATGGAAGCTCTTGATCTCACTAATAAACAGACAACTGAAGGAGGTGAAGATGATGACTTTGTGGATCCCTGGAATGTGGTTGGGAATTCTGTAAAGGGCATTGACTACGAAAAACTTATAAGTAAGATAAAATGTCATATTTTCAAAGCCAAAATTTTTAAATCATTTGTTTGCCAACAGGAAGATTTGGATCATCTAGAATTGATTCTGCTTTGATAGAGCGATTTGAAAAAGTTACAGGCAAACCAGCCCACCACCTACTGAAGAGGGGTGTTTTCTTTTCACACAGAGATTTACACTCTATTCTCACTCTCCATGAGCAAGGGAAACCATTTTACCTCTACACTGGAAGAGGTCCTTCTTCCTCTTCAATTCATATGGGTCATTTGATCCCATTTGTGTTTACCAAGTAAGATTTTCTAAGATACATTTATTATTTTTTGGTTTACAATTAATTATTTATCAAACAGATGGCTTCAAGAAGTTTTTAATGTCCCATTAGTGATACAATTAACTGATGATGAAAAGTATCTCTGGAAGGATCTTACATTGGAAGAGACTCAGAAACTTGCTGTTGAGAATGCCAAAGACATAATCGCCCTAGGTTTCGACGTAGATAAAACCTTCATCTTTGCGGACTTTACGTTTATAGGGTAGGGATAAAACAAATTTGTGGATTGTGCCAATTTTATAAATATAACTCTTAATTCTTGTATACATTTTATTCGGTATGCAGACAATGCCCGGAATTCTATCAAAATATGATTCGAATTCAAAAGCGTGTAACTGTCAATCAGATAAAGGGTAACTTTGGATTCGGGGATAGCGATTGCATTGGAAAAATGAGCTTCCCAGCGACTCAGGCTGCTCCGGCTTTTTCATCATCTTTTCCTTTTATCTTCGGCAATCGCAAAGATGTCCCATGCCTAATTCCCTGCGCTATTGATCAAGTTAGCTCATTGGAATCCGATGGAATTTTACTGCTTTTTCTAAAAAGGATTGCCTTTTTTTTCGTAGGATACGTATTTTAGGATGACGAGAGATGTGGCACCGCGATTGGGTTGCACCAAACCTGCTTTAATCCACTCAACGTTCTTTCCGGCGTTACAAGGCGCTCAGACGAAAATGTCTGCCAGTGATTCCAATTCGTCTATTTATCTAACGGATACACCAAAACAATTGAAAACTAAGGTAAATTTCTGCTGGAAAGTACTTTTAAATGCATTTTACTTATCCCATTCTCTTATCAGGTTAATAAGTACGCCTTTTCGGGTGGCCAGACTTCGGTTGAGGAGCATCGACGTCTCGGTGGAAACTGTGAGGTGGACATTTCTTACAAATATTTAACGTTTTTCCTGGAGGATGATGCTAAACTTCAGAAAATTCGTGAAGACTACACTAGTGGAGCCATGCTGACTGGCGAACTGAAAGCTGAACTCATCTCAGTTCTTACACCCATTGTCACCTCTCATCAAGAAAACAGAAAAGCTGTTACTGATGAAATTGTAAAACAATTTATGACCCCGCGTCCAATGAAGTGTGGTTTTTAAGTTGCCAATTTTGGGTTTAAAGTGCATCAGCTTCAACTATATGGTTAACTTATCAGCATGTATCCATATATTTTGAAAGAATACATATCCTGGTGAGACATGCGTTGTGATAATATTAATATAATGTTAATCGTAGTTGTCCATGTTTAAGGATTTCACCCGAGATTAAGCGAAAATTGCTAGTAAAATCCATGGTGTAATTATTAATACTAGTTAATACCATGGTAAAATCTATCATGAATGATGAAATCAACTCAGTTTATTTGGACGGCAAATTTTTTTTAGATTGAATTGACCGTTTATTTCCTTTGCTATTTATTTGATGAATTGTCCATTAGAAAATGACAATTTTGCTTCATTTCATCCTTTCTTGCAGACAGTAAATTCCCGCTTTACGCGAGTCGCGAGTTAATAACGGATATTTTGGAATTTAGGCCATGTATGAAAATCTCGCTAAGCCATTTGTGCATTTGCCCATTTGGGAATTGGGATTTTTTTTTTACAAACCAGCCTGAGATGTCATCTATATGGCAACGTTGTATTTTAGCTAAAGGAAAAGGATTTCAAATTCGCGCTAAACTACAGAAGACGGTTGGGCATTTTGGGAAATCGTTGAAATTTCACGATATATTATTTGGTCACAAGTTTAAGTTACTATTTCACCGTACTTGTTTGGTTTATTACGTAACTATCGTAGGCTCTTATTCTGTTCTCTATTTACTGTAAGTAAAATTGTTCAGTTTCAGTTAATCTTACAAGATGAAATGCTTAAATAATTTATAGTTTTACTCTTTAACTTACTGCAATTTTAATTTATCATTGTAAACCAGATGGGTGACAGAACTAGTTTTACCGCTATTGAGTATGCAGTTCGTATACCAGCAAGCTTCATAACTAGCATGAGGGACTCTTCTTTTGCTCAACCTACTCCACTTCGGAACTTGCACAAAGATTTTATGGATCTGCATGAAGAAATGCAAGTCTATGTCAGAATAAAGCCATGTGAAGAGAAAAACAGCACATTGTCTATTTCTGGAAACCACATCATTGTCACTCCACCAAAAGATTCTGTTTCCTTCAAGAACAGAAACAATTCTGGGACAAAAACTTTACAGAAATTTAAATTCAACAAAATTTATGACTCATCTATCAAGCAAGAATATCTTTTCAAAGATTCTGCACTCAACTTAGTCCAAGATTTCCTGATTGGCAAAAATGCACTATTATTCACTTACGGTGCCACTAGTGCAGGCAAAACCTACACTATGTTAGGTTCTGTTAGAGATGCTGGTTTAATTCCCCGTTCTTTGGATGTTGTGTTCAACAGCCTTGAAGATAGATTACTTAAGAATCCTGTACTAAAGCCACTTGCTCTGAATGAAGTCATGAAGCTAAATCTTAGCCAAATTGAAGCAGAAGAGTTGGAAAGGTAATTTTTTTCTCTATCATTGATTTATCAAAGCCTTTAAAACTGTAATTTCATCATTCTTAGAGCGATTCTGATGAAAGGATTTGATCTCGACTCATCAGATACTAAAGATAGCATTTCTTCAGTATCTAGTGGGTCGTTGAAGGACTGGAATATTCGAGCTCGAGATTCGACAGTTTGCGCTCTTCAACATCCTCAAGATTATTATGCAGTTTGGGTATCGTACTGCGAGATTTATAATGAGCAAGCTTTTGATCTACTGGATGGGTGTGATAAAAAGAAGAAAAGAGTAGCTTTGCGCATTACTGAAGATCGCAAGGGAAAGTTCTTTGTTAAAGGTATCATGTGCTAGAAAAAACATGTGTGAATCGTCGTTTTAAGGTTAAACTGTTTGCTAGGTCTAAAGGAAATTTGCGTCCGTTCCGCTGATGAAGCTGTACGCGTTCTGCTTTTTGGAAAAGAAAATTTACATTTTGCTGCTACCAAACTAAACCACAACTCGAGTCGATCTCATTGCATCTTCACAGTTAAGCTCATTCGAACAAACCACCACGACGAGCCAAGTGAAGCTGCCATCAACATGATGTCATTTGTCGATCTTGCTGGTATGGAACGAACAACAAAGACACAAAGTCGAGGTGAACGGCTAAAGGAAGCCGGAAACATTAACACGTCCCTATTAATACTTGGTCGTTGTATCGACGCTATGAGGAGTAATCAACAAAACTCGAGTCACAAAACGACAATGATTCCTTATCGAGAGTCAAAACTGACGCGAATACTGCAACACTTTTTTTCTGGTAAGATATAAGACTTAATTGATTTTCATTCTACTCATTATAAATTTCTGTTTCTTTTAGGTCAAGGTAGAGCTGCAATGTTTGTGAATGTCAGTCCTTCCGCAAACTTGTGTGATGAAACCCTCCATGTTCTCAAATTTGGCGCACTGGCTCAAGAAATAATCATTCAGCCAGATCGCGACGTCTCAGTTGCCGATATTAGCCAATTTGCTCCACCTATACGCCCATCGAGGTTCCAACAGTACGTTCGCAAATCAATCAGCATTTTAAGTGCCAGAGCGTCAGTGCTGGAGACATCGACCTTCAATGTTATTGGCGAAGAAGATGATCTTCAAGAGCGCGTTCGAGAATTGGAAGATGAATTAGCTCGACTCAAAGCCGACTGGGAGGAAAATGAACAGAAGGTATAGTGCCACTCCGATAGAATTGCTCAGTTGCATATTGTAATTCCTACTTTTCTATGTTCGTTTTGACTTAGATTCGTGATGAATGTTGCAACGAATGGACAGAAGTAGTCACTAAGATGGAAAAATCTTGGAATCAGCGTTACGAGGACACAAAGGCGCGCTACGAGGAGTTTTGCGAAAACCGAGTGGACCTTATGGCTACACTTGTGAACAACGTGAAAAGGAAAAAGCGCAAGGTAACCAATGATGAAGACCTCGAACACTTGGCTTTGAAATTCAAAGACAAAGATGATGAAATCGAAATTCTACGAGATTCAAATCAACACCTACAAGATCAACTCGACAAGCTTAAAGAAAGTCTTAAGGTAAAGTAGAAATAATAAAGTTAAATCGATTAGATTTTGAATATTTTTTTTCCCCTTTGATTAGGCAAGTGAGGAAAGTAAAGGAAATTTGCAGAAGGAAATGACGCGACTTCAGTTCGAAGCAGCGTCGATTTCTAAACCAAAAATCAACTTTTGTGGTCCTGAGATAGAAGATGAAAACATCGAAAAACCGTGTGAAAATGTTTTATCAAAGATGAAAGAGCAGTTAGCTTCAAAAGAAGAAATGCTTAATGAAGCTGTATTTGAGTATCACACCAAAAGCGAGGAGCTGACTAAAATTCAACAAGAAAATGAGCAATTGTTGAAAGAACTGGAGGAGACTAAGGAAATGCTATCTGATGTTCAGGTATTTAATAGGAATAATATTAAATTTCGTTTTCTAAATATCTCACTATTATTTAATAGGCTAAGTTGGAACAAAGCAATTTACTTTTGAGTAATGCAAATGATAGACTTGACGTCAGAGAAGATGAACTTGTAAATCTAGAAGAAAAGTTAATGAAATCAAATGGCCAGTTTGGACATGTTAACACTGAGCTACGCGAAGCAAAGAGACGAATTCGGGATCTCGAGGCGCGGATTAAGGATCAAACTAATGCAAGTATGGTATCCACCATGTGTGAAGACTTGCAAAAGCAGCTACTGGAGGCTGAGACTAAACTGGAAAAGCGCAAAGACGAAAATGAGTTTCTTAAAAGGGAACTGAGTCGTAAAGATTGCGTTGAAGCTAAAGGTGATGCGGTTCAAGAAGAATTGGAAAACTTGCGCGATCGATTTTCCAAAGTTCAGATTCAGCTTAGCATCTCTAGAGAAGAATTAACAACTCTCAAGGTAACCTATTATTGCTTGTACTTGTACAAATTTACTTAAATATTCGTATATACAAATTAGGAGGTCAACGAAGAAATGAAATCTCGCAGAGAAAGCCTTCTTGATCAGATTTCACATTTAAAAAAGGATATCGAGATTTCAAGTACCGAACGGAAACACGACGAAGGTAGCCATTCTCATTTATTGGAAGAAAACGAAAGGATGCGCAAAAACATCAGCGAACTGCGAGACGTTCAGGCATATTTTAACTAAATTTTAATTTTTGATCAAATTATTTATTTGATTAAAATTGTAGACTAAACTTGCTAGCGAGAATGCCGAGTTCCGAAAAACCATGGCTGAATATGAGTACACAATCGAAGAACTCACAATTGAAATAAGTCGGTTGAAAGAAATCAAGCTTGAACGAGGTTTACTGGAAGAAGAACTCAAAACTTTAGCCGCCACCCTTGGTCGAGTTCAACTGGAAAAGAATCAAATGGAAAAAGAAATTGCTAATGTGAGATCTGAGTTAGACCAGCTCCAAATTGAAGGCCAGCTTTCGAATGTAATTATTAAGCAAAGTTTTTCTGGTGGTAACATATTTACAAATTAAATTTTTGTTTTAAGGCGCAAAAGGAAAAGTTACAAATGGACTTTGAGGAGAGTCAAAGTCAAGAAGGTGCATTAAAAGAAGAGCTCCGACGTTTGAAAGAAGATTTGAAGTGTGCGTCCAATAAGACTGCTGGATCCGTTTCCGAAATTGCAAATAAAGAAGCCGAGCTGTTAAACATGAAAGAAAAACTAGCAGCAATGAAACAAATGGTAGAAGAGAAACTTGCGTTAGAGAAAGTTCCCTGTGCAAAGTGTGATCAAATTGAAAAAAACAATGAAAGGCTCACAAAGGAAATGTTGAAGCACATGCGACACGCGGACGAATTGAGCGAAACGATGAAAACAGTAATGATATTTTTATTTTTATCAAATTATCTGTTTTTTTACATGCATTTCTTTGGTAGGTTGAAGAAAAGTTGAAGCTAAAATCGCAAAAATGTGATTCTCTTTCCAATCGAATTGTCGAACTTGAAGATCAGGCCTCAAACTTTAAAGATATTCAGTCTCGACTGCATGATCATGTAAATCAACTCGTACATATATTTTTTATTTTCATTTTAATTCTTCTCTTTTTTAGGAAATTGCCCTAAGAGAAAAGGAAAATGAAGCTAAATCCGTAATTGAAGAATTAGAAAAGAAGAATGTTGTTATAGAAAACATGAAACAACAAAACGAGCGTGTGCTGAAAGAGAAAAATGGGGACATAAATCGCCTAGAAACAGGTTAGATATTCATTTTTTATGCTTATTTCTACATGCATTAATCACATTACTTTTAGAGCTGAAGTCCATCCTGAGTGGTCATGTTAATTTTAAAGGGCCTATTATAAAAGTAGAAGGTCCGGTCGATGATGAACTAGTAAGTAGCAAATGAATTTAATAAGACCCTTCATATTTCTCTATGAATAAATGTTTCTTTTATGTTCAGCATCAAGATGACGGCTCACTGATGGTTACACCAACCCCAGTTAAGGCTAGAAGAGGTCGTGCGAAAAAAATCGTTACACCTGTAAGTTAAGATGTGTAATAGAAGATGTGATTATCGATTCAATTATTATTAACTTTTTATTTTTAATATTTACAGGAATCTGTACAGAAGGAAGTGGATGAGAACGCTTCTGAAGTAAGTAGTCTTTGTGGTAGTACACGAAGTCGACGAACACTTAAAACGGAATTCGCCGCACCACCAAGCTCGACGAAGTACGCTAGATTTAATTATTTGATTTGGAGTTTATTTTTAAAAAATGTTCCTTTCCTTCAGAACATCTGCACGAAAACCACGCAAGCCCAAGTCTGATTGTGAAGAGGTGGCGCATCCAGCCCATCTTTCGGCCCCATTTTCTGAAGAAGTTGATAGCGTCTTGGAGGGTAGTACTCTGGGACAATCAAGCAAGCGAAGACTCTACAATGCGAAATGCCCAGACATTCTCCTACCGTCGTCTAAAAAGGTTACATAGTAAATATTGAAACAAAGAATTTTTGGGCCTAATGCAATTTGTTCTAAAGGAGGAAGCTGATGGAGTGGAATTCCCGAAGCGGATGGCCACACGCAGCCGTAAGCCATAAGGTGTCTTCAATGGGTTTTTAAAAACAATTTAAATATCCAATTATATTCACGTTTTGTTTCGCTGTTATGTAAGATATGATTTCTGCTAATAATTGTCGGATTTAGAATGCATTCTCAATAAAAAAACATCTAATCAAGTGAGTTTTCTACTTCCTAAAATTTTAAAGCAACTTATAAATTCCATAGTTTGAGTTTAGAATTTGCATTTTTTTATAAAAAAAATGAGACCCAGAAATGTCTACATAGAATAGAATAAATTATAAACTGAAACAGTTGTGTATCATTTATTGATTGGTAGAACAGTAAATGAGTATAGCTTTTCCCACAACTGTATTTGTTCTCCAGGAGCTGACATTTAATTTATCTCATGAATAGTTCCCATCTATTTAATTTCTTAGGAGTCTTATAGCTTCATTGTAGCTACTGTCATCTACAAAAAAAAAACAGTAAATGAAAACTTCATATAGTTTTTTAACAGTTCACACTCACCGAAATCGGAACTTATTTCTGGTAAAAGCAAATTGTAACTTTCAGCTTGGATCCGCTGTCCATCAAACATTCCTCTGACTTGAACTAGGCCTTCAAGATGCTCTCCTATCTGACATGAACATTTTATGCATAGTTTACTTTTATGTTGCAAATGTATCTCAAAACATTTTCTTACTGGCTGTGACAGAACCACTTGAATATTCTTCTGGTCAGTGGTTTTCAACATGAACTGACGACCATTATGTGCGATCTGTGACAAATTATGGATCATATAATCAACACACATTATTTAGTAGAAAATGTGAATAAATATTTTGTTGCAAAAAGGAAAATAGACTTACATCTTGAGGATAACCCATGACACAGATATCTTGGTTATCGTATTCATGAGCCAAGAGCATAGTTCCAATAACTCGGGTTAAAGATTTGGCTTGCATGGTAAAATTGAAATTTCAAAGTGTTTGCCTTTAAAAAAGTTTTGTTTTCAAAGGAAAATAATAACGAATTAAACTATTCGATCGTGATACCTGGAAATTTTTCCTTTCACTACAGTTTAGGTGTGCACTAAACACCTTTCGTGACGAAGACTCAAGACTGAGCAGAAAAACGTTTTCGCGCCTAAATTAAATAAAATGGCTACGGAATGTTTGTGCGGAAGTTAAATAAGCAGACGACCATTCAGAATTCTGAATTGAAACTTGAAAGTGCAGACGTCGCAGTAGAATCAAGGTGAATTTTTTTCCCAAGAACCAACATTATGGCTCTTTTTCGCAGTATTTTGTTTTCTAAGAAAATATCAAGTAATCCTGTTGCTCTTTTATCTGTAAACCAACATATAATTGTAAGTTTTCCAAAAATTTTAATATAATTCAAGTTGATTATATAGTCGTTTAAGAAACAGCACGTACACTGTGACCTACTACTCGATATTAATTTTGTCGTTTTATCCTCTAGGCCAATTCCTTTAGTACCAGTAATAAAAATAGAGCTCAGTTTTATGAAAACTCTTTAGAAGCGGTGAAAGATATTCCATCTGGTTCAAAACTTCTTGTCGGAGGTATACCATTTGTATTCATTTCATATTCTAATTAAATAATAAACTTTAAACACACCAATATTCTTTGTCAGGATTTGGATTATGTGGCATACCTGAGAACCTGATTTCTGGTCTCTTGGAGTCTAAAGTGAACAACCTAACTGTAGTTTCAAACAACTGTGGAGTGGACAACTTTGGTCTGGGTCTCCTTCTAAAGCAGCGCCAGATTTGCCATGTGATTGCCTCTTATGTAGGTGAGAATGCAGAATTTGAGAGACAATACCTGTCAGGAGAGATTCTCTTAGAGCTGACACCCCAAGGAACTTTGGCAGAACGCATCAGAGCTGGTAGTTATACAAGAAAACTCAAATCATGCTTAATAATTTTTTAATCCATTACCCTTTGAAATATTTCAGGAGGTGCAGGAATTCCAGCATTTTTCACACCAACTGGATATGGCACATTAGTTCATGAAGGTAAAATTCACTTTCTAATTTTACACAACTAGATAGCTATAGGTAATAACTAATAACAAATTCAATCAGGTGGTTCTCCTATTCGGTATGGTCCTGGCGGCAAGATTGTACAGCAGAGCGCCCCGAGGGAGAGTCGGAACTTTAACGGATCAGATTATATTATGGAGGAAGCTATTACAGGGGATTTTGCTTTAGTTAAGGCATGGAAAGCCGACAAAGCAGGGAACTTGGTTTTCAGGTAATGATTGGCAAGCTGAATACGATTTTGAAATATTACCGCTATTTTTCTTATCAACCGCTAATTGACACACTTGGCACTGAACAATTCTTCTCGCAGGAAGTCCGCTCGTAATTTCAACCCAACAATGTGCAAGGCAGCCAAAATAACAATCGCCGAAGTTGAAGAAATTGTTGAGAACGGTACCATTCCACCCGAAGATGTCCACGTTCCATCCATTTATGTTCAAAGGGTTCTCCTGGGCTCTAAATTCGAGAAACGCATTGAAGTAATCTGCAAAAATGAAAACTTCCCTAATGAATTCGACCCATATTAAATTTCACTGATTATGAAAATAGAAAGTCACGGTGAAGAAAACCTCGGGAAGTAAGTCTGCCGCTGCAACTAGTCCTGCACATTTGATGAGAGAACGAATTGTGCGACGGGCAGCCTTGGAGTTCAAAGACGGAATGTTCGGTATTTTTCGTTCTTTTTTTGCATCTTTAATTTGGTTTTAATTAACCTTATTGTTTTCCTGTCTCAGCCAATTTGGGGATTGGTATGCCGATGTTGGCAAGCAACTACATTCCACCTGGCATGAGTGTAGTTTTGCAGAGTGAAAACGGCATTCTAGGCCTAGGTCCCTTCCCGAATGCTGGAGAACAGGACCCTGATTTGATTAACGCGGGAAAAGAGACCGTGACCGTCTTGCCAGGTGGAGCTTATTTCTCCAGCGATGAAAGCTTCGCCATGATTCGGGGCGGACACGTCCAACTTACCATTTTGGGCGCTATGCAAGTCTCCAGTAACGGAGATCTCGCCAATTGGATGATTCCCGTAAATCAATCGATTAATCCTATTCGTTTTTTTTTTAGATCCGACTAAAACTTATTTCATATTTCATTTGTTTCTAGGGCCGCCTAGTGAAAGGAATGGGTACGAGATTAACAGTGATACTCTCTCTTGTGTTTTGACGTGTGCCGCCTAACGGACCGAGAAACGGGCGAGAAAACCACCAAGCCCATTTTATTTTTATGTTTAAATTTTCCTTGTTTCACGTGTTTACTGTTTTCTACTTCCAAAGGTGGTGCTATGGACTTGGTTGCTGCACCTGGAACGAAAGTCGTTATCGCCATGGAACACACTGCCAAAGGAGGCGCGCACAAAATTCTCGAAGAGTGTACATTACCACTCACTGGAAAGGAATGTGTTGACATGATTATCACAGAGAAGGTGGGTTTTTCTTTGGGAAAATTCTGCGATTTCGGCTTTTGTTACTTAACTAAAACGTTTTCTACTCTATCGCAGGCTGTTTTCGAAGTAGTCAAGGGACGAGGTCTTGTCCTAACTGAATTAGCCGAAGGTGTCACCGTCCAAGAAGTTGTCGACGCTACCGGCTGCATGTTCGAGGTCTCCCCCGAACTTAAACCCATGGGCCAGATCAGTGTGGACTGAAATATTTTCAAATATTTTCATGAATGAAATGAATCCCAACAAACGAAGGAAAAGAGACCCACAAACCAATCCCAATGAAGCGTTCAGAATTATCTGCAGTTCCAACTCAAATCTCCAAATGCTCTATGTTAAAAGAAAAATAATAATAAAGCAGTTGTTTAGGTTGATCCCCCACAAGCCGCACTGGATTTATTTGGCAGCCGAGGGTTATTACACCTTTGGCTTCGCTCCGGGAGATGATTATTGTGGGTACACTCTCAAGGCCAGACTGTAGCTCCATCATCGTCAAAACGTAAAACGGTCGCGATTTTAGCTTTCTTCTGTCTAAGCAGTAGTTGTTGTTGATTAACTCATAACTGTCATTCACTTGAGAACGTTTTTTTTCTTCTTTCTTCCATTTTTTCTCTTTCTTTTTAATTAACTTCGCTTGGTATATTTTTTTTTACTACTTTTCGATGAAACTTCAGACGCCAGAGAAACCGCCCAGTGAAATCGGACCCTCTTCATGAGACATATTAGCACTAAGCACTTAATATTTATTTTTTCTTTATTTTTGTTTTGGTTTTTTTTAAACTTAGAGCACAGTCTACATACTCAGATGGCTGTGGTTTCGCTTCAAGAGTCTATAAGAAGGATGAAAAAACAAACTAGGTCAAAAAAAAAACGAAAAACGAAATTAAGTATAAATAATATAAAATAGTAAAGCAACTTACACCGCTTCGGATGGTCTCTCCAACCGGCGAGAACTCTTGAAAGCAGCGCCAGTCCTCCTTTTGTTGAGCGTGAGTGTGCAACCCTCTCCCATCCTTCTATCCTCCCCTCTTGTGATATAAAACGACCAGCAGGTCTGGATGAGAAGCTCAGTTGCCTCCGGTCGAGCGGTGCGTGTCGAGCGCTCCAGCCAAAACTCGATTTTTTTTTTTTCATTTCTCTTTTATGTTATTTTTATTTTGGAAAGAAACACCACAAACACACACTCTCGCTTCGCTAAACCCCCTCTGGCATCCTTCTCTCTCTTGTTATTTCTCTTACTCATTGAAGAAGAAGAGTTTCCTCTCTCCTTGCCCCCTGTCATCCTTTTCCCAGACGACTGACGGCCGAGGAATAACATCCCAAACAATTTACATCATCAGCCGGTCAACAACGGATCCATCTTACTACGTCTCACTCTCTCTCACCTTGGTATGTCCTTATTTTGATTCGGTTGGCCATGACGGGCCCTTATTTTTTTGGGGGGTAGAATGTCTGCCGCTCTTTTTTTCAATGATTTGTTTATTGATGATTTGTTTTGGCAATACGCGATATCAGATAAAGAAGAAGACGACGACGGCGTCACCATGGAAACGATGAACATCAATAGCGTGTCGGTAGTGATGGACGATTCGAGTACAACATTCAGTGTCACTCAACAACAAGACAATCAGTTGCCGTTGGTATCCAATAGACAGTCCCGTGACATCATCGACATCATCGACTCATCGAATCAACACCAGCCGATGAAAATGGTGGATCCGATAGAAGTCTTCAAACAAACGGTAAGAGTTATTTCCTTTCCCATCTCTGTCCATATTTTCTCGTGTTGTTTTCGCCCTGTTATCACGCGCGCGACTTGAATGCCGGAAGGTGATTCAACCGCAGGGAAACTGAAGCCGCAAAGTTCCTGTCTTCCCCCTCGATATCCATTCGGAATTTCGTTTTATTTAAATCTTTTACTCGGAAAGTCGGAATAGAAGAAGAAAAAAAAACTGAATATTCCACGCCGAACTTGGGTGTAGTAGTAAAAACTAGACAGACATGACGGTTTTTTTCCGCTTGCCATTATAACCGTCTTGTTGTCTGTATATGGCGATGATGTCACCTTACAAGAAGTTTGGCCCGTCCTACGTACAAGTTTCTTAATGTATTGTGCAAAGAAGAAGCGTTGCACCATAGAGTTGGGAATAGGGAATTTTTTTTGTTTTGTTTTATATACCCGAAAATGTTGGAAGTAAAGCAAAGAGTCACGCTCCATTTCCGTCGCCATGGTTCGACCCTGGGTGGTGTGGGTTTCGTTTGCACGCCAAAAACCCGTCAAGTTGATTTGGGCGGTAGACAATCGACCGAAAGAGAAAACAAAAAGAGGATTTTGGTTGCTAATCGGCAGAGTGGGATAGTTGAATTGGGTTGTGTTTGGAATTTATAGCACATGTTCTCTTGTGTGTGTGTGTGTGTGTGTTTGCGAAGATGACTGAGAATCTCTGGCCGGTTGGAGAGGAAAGGCAACGAATGAAATGCACATAAAAACTCGACTAAACAGTGAAGTGAGGCAAGGCAGTCAGGCAGGCTATAAAATTTTTTTCTTTCTTTCAAAGGGAAAAGTAGTGACCAAAACTTCTGAAGAGAGAGAGAAAGAAAAGCACGAAGAAAGAACGGGAGACCCAACCCAAATGGTTTTCGATGCAGTCATGGCCGCTCCTTGTACGGTCATGGTCTCTTACTTTACAAAACAGCTCCTCTTTTTTAATTCATATTTATAATACCCCCAGTGAGAGTCTCCAGATCAGTTTTTTTTGGAGGGGTTTTTAATTCAATTTGAATAATCGCCTGAAAACATTTTAAAAAGTGACCGACGATTCGAAACTTTGATTTGAAACTGTCGTTCATTTTTGAATAAAAAAAAAATAGATAAATAACGACGGAATTCAATTGTTGTTTTCACGACTGGTTGAAACTTCCGCTTGCCTGTCAACCGTGATTTGTTAGCGTACCAATCACGCGGGAGATTGTAAGATTGTGGAAACTAGTTTGCCGTTTGTCTTTTTTACAGCTACTTGTTTTTTTTTTTTTTTTTCTTTTCGCTGATCGTCTCTTGTTTTTGAATGATGTGGAATGCAGTCACTCGCTCCCGTCTAAAGAATTTATCTGTACGTGCAACAAGACTACTGGTAATTCAAGAAATTAAACGCCATGATAACAGGTGAGACGAGAGCCAAGTTAAAAGAAATGCGTCATTTACTTTGCCCTCTGCCTATTTTGAATAAATATTTTCGTAGGAAATTCAAAAATTTGAAAAACATTTCCAAAGGCCGGTCGCATGGGGTATCCTTCGCGTGTTTGAACCCTGTATGCATCCATCCAGTATATATATATAGTAGGAGGGGTATAGTTTTCTTGTTCGCCCCTCTCTTGCGTGGTGTCTTATTAAATCGTGCTAAGGTTTCCCGACCGGTGAACGACGGAACCAGACGGCTCACAGCCTCACAGGTAGAAATGTAGAGAAAAATGTGTGCTAGCCTTTCTTCGTCTGGCAGAGAGATAGAGAATCCCTAAGTTGTTATCCCGCCGTAAAAGGGCAACAATACCACATTCGGGGGGTAGCAAAGGAAAAAAAAAAGTTAAAAGGAAAAATACTTTTGAGAGAGTCGATTCCGTCACGCTGCAAAAGGTTCTGGACGGCGACCAGATTTCTTCTAGTTCTGGCTCATGATTTTCTTCCAAAAAGGAGCTAAGGGAAAAAAAATGAAACCCAAGAAAATACGCAGGTAAACAAAAACAAAAACAAAAAAAAATCAGGAGAGTCGAAGGTGGTAAAGAACTTTGGTATCCGCCAATACAGTCACGACAATAGCAGATTTTCGATTCCCTTGTTAAAATCTAACGTTTCTTTTCCGGCGACTAACCAACCGACCAGCTGACGCGATTGTATCACAATATGATCCTTTGCTTCCTCCCTTTCTCTATTTGCTTGTCCGTATTTGGAGGGAAAAAGGACGGACGACTAGGACGAACAGTGACGTCAACAACCCTATCCATTACCCCGGCGTTCCCATCTTAAAGTTGAGTCCATATTGGAATGAAACAAACGATCAATTTCCCAAACGTACAAAAGAGCTTTTTCTCTGTGTGTGTGTGTGTGTGTGTGTGTGTGTGTGTGTGGATGAAGCGAAACGTGATAGCCCATTTGACTGCGCTCATCGGGTCAGTTAGTTGAGAAATGACTTGTTACCCACTCACTCACGTTGAGGTGAAATGGCATCATCATCAAAGGCCTTTTTCAAAACATTTTTGCCTTCATCTTGTCTTACTGTAATAACGAATGCATTTCAAATGAGACGAGCGCCACTACTATTTGGGAACCACCCAAATGGAAACATAACACAAAAAATTGATTGGTGGTTGATGAATTTTTTGTCTTCTTGCTCTTGTAGTTCCTTTTGTGGCTATCTCCTTTCGTGTTTTTCGTAGCGTTTTGTACGGTAGTTTTGGGTTGAGACATTGAGTTGTGCGTGAAAGGTTCGTGATTGAATGTACAAATCCAGCAGTTACGAAAGGTGGCCTCTTTTTCGTTTCTCTAGTCTCGAGTTATTTTCTTTCTTTCGATTATCTAATCAGTTGAAACACCCGAATTTCTCATTCTCAACTCATCCATCTTTTGATTATGATTCATATGATTCTATGTGGTGCTCTCTACCAAATAGGGGAGGAGTCCTCGCAAAGAGGATACACTATAGCGTGCCAATGACCAGTTTCATTTCCTTTATAAAAATAAAAAAAAACCCAGACTCTTGTGAATGAACACAAAAGGGCGGTGACTCGATTCGCCAACCGACAACTCCCGCGAATCTCCTTTTTCTTCAAACATGTAATTAATTTTGCGGTCGATGCAATGAAGTGATGACGGCCGTGTTGTCGATTGCGTCTCTTTCCCGTTACTTTGTTTTGCTACTCGTTTGGCGAAGAACTCCGTTTTGTTTTCAACTTTTTCAAACCATCCCAAAGCATTATTTTTTACAAACTAAAATTTGTTTGGTTTGGTTTTCACGATGGAAAGAGAAAGGACACGAAGATAACCGACACCAGGTTCTCTCTCCCTTCATCCCGCTGTTTTTTTGTTTGTTGATTTCGTTTTACCATGGCGGTTTGGATTCGATCCAGCGGTCTCGCGTGTCGAATTATGACCGACGGACGTGCAATAGACATTTCTGCTATTCGTTACCAGACAGACTAGACTTTTGCGCACAGTTTGCAGTCTGACTGTCTGCACGAACACGAATTGATTTTTTTTCTTTTTCGTTGTTTTTCATTTTTTCATCTTTCAGCAGCGCAATTTTTCTTTAAAGACTTAACTACTATTAGCCTTTCTTACCTGCCGCTAGATGGGCGAACCTATGGTCAGAACTCGGTGTCTTTTTCTATTTCAGACGATCACGAGCGCGCGTTTTTGTTTTCGATTTGAAAAACAAAAAATTGGTTGAAAATGTTTTGAAATAAACAACAGCGGAAAAAGTGGCCCAACTATTTCTTGTTTACTGGCACGACATCAATCTGACAGATGGATAGAAACGGCTAGAGAAATGTACCTGGAAACAAGCGCCCCCCCCCCCCTTGCAGTGGTACCATACTTTTGCCTGAAGGGTACGGTCATCAACACCATCAAACAATAACTCACAAAGCACAAAGAAAAAAGGATGGCCCATTTTTGGTGTCTTGACGATTGCATTATTCGTAGTTAGCAGTGGCACCTCCCACTATTCACCAGGAGATGATGATTGTTTCGTGATGAGTTCCACATCTGCACGATGAAAGACACAAAGACGCGAGTTCATATGGGAGAAACTTAGCTCGTTATTTGTTTTCCTTTCTCCATTTCCCTTTTTCTGTGTGTGTGTGTGTTTGTTACTCGACGGAAGAAAAAGAATCGATGGATGGATTTCCCATGAAGTAACTTCGATAGTTTCAACTCAACGGTTATGCGTCTGCGCCACAAAAGTTTGGTTTTTTTTCTTTCCTTCTCCCCCATTCGATGACTGAGGACTCCAGAGCTTCTCAATTGCCCATTTAAGGGTCAGTATTTTCCGTCCTCCGCAGAGACAGGCAACAGCTCGAGAAAGGCGCGCAACGTATAAAATTCATTCACAGAATTGGATTCAGCGACTTCTCTCTTTATACAACCACATAATCGGAGCGAAAGATCTTGCTGGGTAATACATCACATTCCCCCTGGAACGCTGTCGAGGGAAACAAGAAGAAGAAAAAAACAAAAAAACAACCGTTGGAGAGGAGAAGATAGAAGATGGCCAAGTATGGCGAGTGCATCTCTGGCCGTCCCAGCTATCAAACCCATCGGCAAACTTATTATCCAACTCTTGCTGCTGCTTCAACGTCATTGAATTGCGAAGCTGAGGCCGTAGACGCCTCGAGCGGTGGTAAGAACAACAACAGCCGCGGTGACGGCGGAGGAGTCGGGCAAGGTGGTGCGAGATTTCCTAGCAGCGGCGGCAGCCACAACAAGCCGACGGGAACAGCGTCGGTTACGGCGGGCACCATCAGTCAGCGCGATCCCGTCTACCCGCGCAGTTTGGCCGAAGAAGTGGTGTGGCGTCAGAGAAGGTTCGCTTGGTGGGGTACAACTTATTTAGTGGATCCTCTTAGTGTAGTGCAGCCACCGCCGTCCAAAATCCATCACAATCCAGCTCAGCTTAAAGTGCTAGAAATCCTACAGCAATTAAGGAACAAGGACGTAAGTTTCGTTAGAGCTCCGTGGTGTATTTCTATTTTTCTTCCCATTGGCCGAAAGTCACGCGGAGACTAACATTAAGTATTACAACTTGTTCTCTTGGCCTACGTATAGTGTGTGAGTGTGTGCACTATTAGGTTGGTCCACAGAGAGAGAGAGAGAAAAGCGTGACGGAACCACTCCTTGGACTGGCCGGTCGCCACCTTCATTTTCTTTTTTGTTTTGTTTTCTCCCCTCACTGGTCTAGGCTTAGTTGTGGATTCTTTTGTATTCTTTTATTATGTTTATGATTGTATTCCATTTGGTTTTGCATTGAGCTCGCGCATGTCTCGGAAAACATTAAATATTCATGTACGAATGAGAGAGAGAGAGAGAGAGAGAGAAAACCCTACGTACAACGGGGTCACATCAAGGGAGAGAGAAAGAGAGGCTGTGTTAAACGTATTGGTTGGGATGGATATGTGCGCGTATTTTTTTCGTTTTCTGTGGCCATATTTAGCGCGTGAATGAGAAATTCACCTCCGGGGCTCTTTTGCGGACTCCTGCATAGCCGTTTGTTGCGCTTGAATTTATATTTATTTTTTGTTAATAATTCTCGATTTTTTAATATTTATTTCCATGTACGTTAAAAAAAAAGAATTGAAGAATGAGGGGAACGACGTCGTTAAAAAATGAGTGTCTCGAGAACATATATATACGGGAGAATATTTTTTTCTTAAAGAGCGCGCTAACAAGTGTTTCCTTCTTTCTGATAAAAGCCGATTTGTTCTTTTATGATTTGGCGGGATTTGACCGGCTCTCTAAGGAGCTTAAAATGCCCTAGAAAGAATATCGAGTTATATCATATCTAGGGGGTTTGAACTCCATCCAATGACGGAGCAAAACGTTTGATTTTCTATGGATGATCCGCTGCCCAATTTGTTCTCGTAAGCTGCGTCAGGCAAAAAAGTCAGCTATTCTCGAAGAGTCACGACGATGATTCATCTTCCCTTTTATTTATTTTTTTTTTGACCAGTTTCTATTATCTTGCAAGTTGTGTATTTGTCTGTGCTGTGAGGAGTGCAAACAACAACAGATATTGGCCCATGGCTGGCCTCATTTTTAAGTGAAATACTTGTCCGCTTGCATCATATGGTAATGTTGTCTTCTTCTTCTTTTTGTTTCAGGGGATTCTGGTGCAAGAGATTGACGAGGGTCGTCCCTGCCTGTCGTGCGGTGAGAACTGCTCCGGATTCCGCCCTCACCAGTGGAGGTAAGACACTCTTAAAAAAACAAAAAAATAATGTGTTTGTGGTGCCTTTCTTTATTTCCTTGACTCGTTATCGTCGTCGTCAAACATCTCATGCGTAACGCAAAAGGTTCTTTTTCTTTTAAAAAAACATTTGGCCGCCCGTCAAACGATCGCAACGGCCAAAACAACAACACAAATGGCGCGATAGCGGAGGAGGTTCAATTGCCTTGGCCTATCCCCTATTCAAACTGACGTAATAATGTGTAGAACATTCGGAATGGGGCAGACTCCAATGTTTTTGCTTGTTGAATCAGAAAGAGACGAGCCAAAAGGAAACATTCCCAAATGATTATTTAGATGACCTTTTAACTCACCTGTCTTTCTCTCTCTCTCTCTCTCTCTCTCTCTCTCTCTCTCTCTCTCTCTCTCTCTCTCTCTCTCTCTGCCTTTGGCCTATCTTTCAGTCGTCATTGTTGACTATTTTGATTCACTTGACAGCTCTGGAATATAAGAGATAATGATAGACCCCGGTATAGAATGTTACGCTCCCGTTAGTCAGCCACGGAAATCAGGATATTGAAATATTAATGGAATTGGAAAGCGTAAGGGGGGAAATGGGATTTTTCTCGGCGCATAACTACAACGCAAAAATCAAGGGCCAATCAGATCTGGCTGTCGTGGTTGTTGTGGAGAGAGAAAAAAAAGCAACAGTGAGGAGAATCGAGATGGTAGAAGAAATGTGGATGTTGATGGAACCAACCAGCTTTACTTTTTATTGTTGCGTCTGTTGCCAACATGATAGAAAAGAAGAAGAAGAAGAAAAGAGACATACATTTTCAGAAAGAGATAAAAAGTGACAACACAACAACCAGCAACAACCAGAAAGAGCGAAGCAAAAGATTCTCCCACTGACTTTCTTGTTCTTCGGGTTATAATAATTTTGTTGTTTTGCGCTCTCGTGACGATTGACATTTGACGGGACTCTCTCGGAGTCTTCGTAGCTTCTGTGATGATCTCGTTGACACGTTCAACAGTCCAGTTATATACCACCTCACACTCAAGCAGAGGACAATGGTGATACTGAACCCGCGTCAGACCTTGTTTCTTTTCTTCTTGTTGTTTTTCAAACATTTTCATCTTTATTGAACGACGACGTCACCGGGCGTGAAAAATACGCAAAGTTAAAAAGGAGAGAGAGAGAAATACCCCTGCCGTCACGATACGGACGGCCAAAAATGAAAATGACGGACAGTTTGGAAGGAATAATAAGAGAAGCACAGCAGACTCCTTTCTGAAGGAAAGAAGAAGAAAAAAAAAAAGGAACTTCTTTTAGAGGTCCACCCTCCAAGGAAACGATGATGGAAACGGGCACGGAATAACCACAGTGTGTGTGTGTGTGTGTGTGTCTGTATGGGCTCGATGCCAGACAGGACTACGGTTCCAGAAACGAAAAGTCGTCGTCTCCCGTCTTACACATAGATAACTTATCCACGCACGCACGCAATGCACGACCCAACTATATACTCTTTTTGAGTCTTGACTATACTGAATCTGCCCGCAGTTAGGGAGGGATTTTGTTTGTTTTTTTCTTTCCTTTCAAATTTTATTTTCAAGTTCTCAGCAATTTCTTGCCGCAAGCCGAGAGAAACTCTAGGACATCAGACCGGTATCCTCTTCTTCTTTGACTATTACTACTTTACTTTTCTTAGCTATTTATAAATAGAGCGGCGGCGGTAGCGGCTGTCCAATGATGAAACTTGTCACGCGCTGATCCAGCATTTTCAAACTGAAAAGGATAGCGAATGGCGCTTAAACTATCGTAGCCTAGGCGGATTTTTATTTTGTGTTTTTTTTTTTGTTTTAGAAAAAAAGAAAAAACAATATCGTGACGTCAATCAAATTTTTGGCTTTTCTTTCATTTTTGGGGAGAAACAAGTTTTTAATTTCCAATTTTTCCCGCTTCTTTAACTTTTCTTTTTTTTTTTACAAGCTGTTACGAGCTATTTTTAATGACTTTCCGCCATATGCATTTAGATATATATATACATATGACTGGTTCTTTTTTCATAAACGTGATATAAATACAGTTGGCGTGACAGTTAAGAGAGAGAGAGAGAGAAGACCTTCGTGGGGATGATCACGTCACAACGGGTGGGGTGGAGACAACCCCCAAAACAAACAACGCAACAACAACAACAAGAAAAATAAAAAAAAGTGGGAGTTTTTTTTCTTTCCAACTTCTTTTCGGAGAAACGTCGTCGTCGGCGGTCAACGTGGCACCGTCGCCAGAAAAAAAGTTTCGACGTCGTCTGTGAATCGTTGACGACGGCCAGGGTTAGTCGAGATTCAGCGTTGAATCTCTCAGCCGCCCCCTCAACCCTCATAGGTGAACGTTTTCCCTTCATGAATTGAAAGTTTTAAAACTCTGGTTCAACGTCAATCACAATTTTCGGAACTAAACAGTTTCATCGCGTGCGTTGGTTTATTCATCAGAGTGAGTCAGACAAGTGACAAATCGTCTGAGAAGATGAAATCTTTGCGCAATCTTGTTATCCGTTGATGTTTCATGAATGTTTAGTTTATTATCCCGTGTGTTTCAGTGTCGAGTGAACGCTGTCCAATCAAACAAATCATAACTTTTAATCAAAAACCAATTTAAACATTATTTGCAAACAAGTTTCTAATCATTACAATCAAGTGGTCTTATGGGCCTGGATCGTTATGCTACTACCCGACGGGTAAGCTGATTTGTAATAGATAACAATTTTAAAAATAGTTTTTCAAGATTTGTTGGTTCATTCGTTGCGCAAAAAAAACACAAAAAAGGTTGTGACTAACACATTTTGAAATAACCTCTTCCTTTGAATATCTCAAGTTGAAGACATTTACAATGGGTCTCTGTGTATTGTTGTTTTCTTTCTTGTGGGTTATACTTTGTTTTCGTCTCAGTCGTTTTCGGGGATTTCGCTTGAGAGCTAGCGCAATTGCCCCAGCTGTTGGATGATCTGTCTGTCTGTGTCTCTGTACCCACAGACGCTCCTGTTCCTCCTATGAGACACTCACTTAGACGAAGAAGAAGAGTAGTATTATTTTTAAAACGTACTCTATATAGATACGCTTGTTCTTACCAGTTTTTATAACATTTCCTGCTTGCCCCAAAGAGAGATTTTTCTCTTTTCGTGACGAGGAAACGGAAAAACTTCGCTGACAGGACACATTTTCCGCACGCTTCGTCTTTTTTGTGTGTGTGTGTGTGTGTGTGTGTTCACGTCTGTTCTCTACGCACTCACAAATGTTGATGAGTTTTAAAATAAAGAGTTGCTTTTGTTCTTCGTCCGTATATACATGACTAGGACAATCCCCCGTTTTGAGCGTCTTTTTCTTCTCTTTCTCTCCTTTTGTTCATCCACTCATTGACTCTCTCGTTTTCATGGTGCTATTTCGATGGTAACAAAAAGTCATCTTCACGGCCAACGGTGCCAGATGTGGCTCCTTACCAACTTTGAATTTCTTTTGTCACAAGTGAAAGACTGAAAGGGTTATTCTTATATTTCTTCTGTGTGTGTGTGTGTGTGTGTGTGTGTGTGTGTATTGAGACCATCATTTTTTTGCTCTCTGGGTAATTGCATTGACTGGCTGCGAAGCTCCGCCCTACGTGAGATGAATCCATTAAGGAATGGGGGATAGCCCTTTCATTTGGCCCCTTCTCGTTAATCACGAAAAAAAAGTGTTTGCCTTTCTGCTTCTAGTCTACCGATTATTTCGATCGTGATTGATGAATTCCCTCTTCACTCTTTCCTTTCTTTTTAAGGACAAAACCACTAAAACCTTAAGTGGACGGGAGGGAAAAAAGATAGTCCCACGCGGTTCTAATCGACAAAAAAAACGGTCATCTGTTTCTTTTTTGGGGGGTGGACGGAATTGTTACTTCACTTTCAAATTTGCGTGAGTGTATCTCCGTAATTAAAGACGCCTTGTTAAAGAGAGCGGAGAAATAAACTACCGTCTTACACCGTATCCATTCGAGAGATTTTTTAAAAAGAAGAATAAAATCCCGAAAGAAAATAAAAAAGATGGGCGAGATGACTTGTTTTCCCTTGCGTCTTCTGCCCGCAGAACAAACAAACAACAGATGTTGTTTCAGCAGCAGTTCAGTAAGCTCAAAAACTGTTGCAGTCTGGTAGCTTCTGCTCCTGTTGGAAGCTCCCCATATTATGTACTACTGGTACTGGTTGTCTTTTAAGTCTTTTTTCTTCATCCATTTTGGATGATGGGTGGCTTTTGGGTACGTTTTTTTTCATGTTGTTAACTTGTTTTATTTTCTCCTTTTTTTATTTTGACATACCAAAGAGTTTTCCTCTCGCTAGTTCCATGGCTCCATCGATAGATGGAAGTGAGAGATGATTGATTTGTTGATTATCTCATGATGATGGACACGTCGATGAAAATGGTCGTACGAGAGATCAGTTTGATTGCATTTATTTTTGTGAAATGTAAAGACCGATAGAAGGTTAACGGGTCTGCGACACCGTAATGGATTTCCTGCGGCCCAGACCGCCCAGGCATAAGAGCTGATTGCTGTAGGAAGAGAACAAAAAAAGTAAACGATCTTTGTGTTTATTCGCCAAGACGAAGAAGAAAGAAAAAACCCTCGTCGTCTTTTTCTTTCTTCTTTTTTTCTTTCGTCATCAGATCCGATCATTGCCGCTGCAACATTTCCGACGCCCGGTTCCGCTGTTTCACCGGAACTACCAACCCCGGTGATCGGATATCCGGAGCCCAACCCCACCCCCTAGACACGGAACAGCTGTTTCAACGGTGGTTCGTTCGTGTTTGAGAGTCAATATTGATCGTTACTCTCTCCTATACGGCCTTCGGTCGTATGCCCCACCGTTTTTCTTAGTGCAAATGGATGGGCTCGTGTCCTCGACTGTCGATCCGGTTGCATTCATCAAACAACCGCCAACCGTTTGTCCAGTCATATCAGACAGTCCACAGTCTTGAATAAACAACAAAAATTTATAACATCTTAACATTGACGTAGACGCGCCCGTCTCTCTCTATCTCCGATAAGAACACATTTTTATTTTAAAATAAATAGAGAGAAGAATATTTCAAAGATGACGACCCAGTGGTCTTTGTTGATCAGCTGATCACGATACACTCCACCAACGCATTCCGACACACACACACACACAGACACAGGCAAGCAAGACAGTCGGTATTTATTTCGACGACGATTGACACGACGGGCTACTGTAAAACACACACGGCAGAAAAGAGAGAAGAAGCTATTTCGGTTTTTGTTCCTGGAAATGTGAAACAAGAACAAGAGAAAAACAGGAAAAACAAATTGGACACTTACAAATACAGCAAGTGTGTGAAATGTGTCCCTGTCTTTTCCTTCCCTTATTTTTTATCATTTGATGTTTAATGAAATACATCCCACACGCTACCGGTCCCAGGGACAAAATCTTTTCCATCATAAATGCGACTTTGCTCCAGTTAAGATAAAAAAAGGAAATGAAAGGTACAATAGATAAAAATTTAAAAGTCGGCCATTGCCTGACTTGTCGGTGTGATGATAATCAGCGATTGTGAAATTGGTGATTACTCTCCACTAAAAGGATCTGCCGTTTGTTGTCCGCACAGTCTAATGTCTGTCGTCAAATTGTGTACATATTCTCGACTGTCAGTGTGTTGTGATGAGCTACGACAAAGACGTTAGGGCCACGGTGGCCCTTTTGGGCGGAAGTATGGCTACCGTCGTTGCTGGTCCTTTGACGACTGTGGCACCTTTGAAAGTACCCGGTCAGCAGACGGAGGATCAAGTGAAAATGAGGAAAGCCAGTCGATCTAAAACATTCGCCAGAAAAGACGAAAAGAGAAACAGCGCTTTAGGATTTTTAAGTTTGTTTGGACGCAAAAACAGCGAGAAAACTCGATCGGCCATTTTCCAATTGCCGGATGACTCGCTGAATGAGGAGAATAGAAAATCCATCACCGCATCGAATCCCTATCTGGCCAGCATCGGTTTACCTTATCCGTTGCGTCCGCAAGTGTCTAAATCGTCTTCGTCCAGTTCGCTCCTCTCTTCACCTTCAACTCCTTGCGTCATTTTCTACGCCCTTGGGTTGTCATGGGCCGAAGAGGTGCACGAAACGGCCGAAATGAGCGATCAAATAGCGCCAAATCATTACGACGATGACGACGTCGACTACGACAATTGTTTCGATACAACGACGGATTATTCAACGCCATCTTCTCCTGATTTATCGCCCAGAAAATATTCGCTATTATTTCGCCGCCAAGGCATCCGCCGTAAAGACACGGGCTCCGGCAAATCAATGGGCAAGATTGGGCGACGTTTCACCCACGCCGGTGTTACTTCTGGAAATTCTTCACCGGATCCAAATGTGTTAGCAGTTTCCTATCACCCGTTAGGAGCAGTAAACAAAGTCTTACGAGGTATTTCGGCTCCGGTTACGTCATCCGGAGCGGAAACCTCGTCCGATTCTGACGACGATGATAATAACTCGGCGATTGTATTCAACGACCTTAACGCTAAAAAGGATGTGGTAGACCAACATCAGCCTGGACTGGAAAATTCGATTACGATTCCGGAATCACCTTGCCTCATCCACCACAACATGAGCCAGTATACAAATAATATAACCAGTTGTTTTTGTTGTTGTTGTTTTAAAGATTTATTTCCAATCTCTGTCAAAAAAAAAAGAAAGTTAGTTTTAGCTTCTTGTTAGTCGAGAATTAAGACCAGCTGGCCGTTGAATGAATTGATGTTGTGTGCCTGAAAGAGGGGAAAAAAATTCGGATGTTTACAAACTTTGCGTTCATCCATTGATTGTTGAGCGTTGGATGAACGTAGCAACACAGCAGGTTCTTTTTTTCTTCTTCTTCTTCTTCTTCTTTTGTTATCTCAAAGAAAGATCCGTTTCTTGACTTGTTTACTATTACGTTACGGTCCTCCCCCCCTTCTCCTCTCCCGCGTGTAAACACAAACAACACTGCTGGTGGATCATCCCATGGAACACAGCACAGTTTGTTCCCGTGCCAAGTGGTGAAAAAACAAAATAAGTCCAATAGAAATGGGCAAGGGGTAGCCCAAAAAGAAAATAAAATTGGACGGGCCGGCGCAGCTCAAACCCGCCACCTACCCTCCTCCTATAGTAGTAGTAGTAGTGTGGCGGCTGTGATGGTGGTGGTAGTGTACCGGGAAACGAAGCAAAAAGATTGTGTGTGTGTGTAGGAACTTGCAAGGATATAAAGAGATCAGTTTACCACCAGTCGGCCTGCCAGTTAGTTAGTTGTTGAGAGTCCCATGTTTTTTTTTTCCCCTGAAAATTTGACAAGTAAATCAAAAATCGCGCCAAAATTCAAATTGATTTGAGTCACATCTGCGAGCGACATTATACGCTTGGCATGTGTACGTGTGTGACTGAGTGAAAGGGACGGACAAAAAATTTTTTTGGGTTGACACTTTTTGTGTGTGTGTGACTCGTTTCAGTTCCGGTCGTTCCGAAACCGGCCGTTTGTCGTGACTACTGCCATTTGCCCTGTCATTTCGCGTTTTGCACCATAGATCTTCTCAAGTCCGGCCTGCTCTTTGATTCCCGTCGTTTTCGCCCCTCAAAACGACAACATCTGTTTGGCAGTGCCAGCAGCTTGTGATCTATAATTGGATCCAGGGGAGGGGTGCGTGTGTGATGTAGTGAGGAGAAATAGAAAAGAGAGAGAGAGAGTTTGATATAATCCTATTGGAATTCTCATCGTCATCTCGTGTCATTCCGTCGTCACATATCGCTCTCTCTCTCTTTCTTTCTTGACTTCCAGCTGTGTGTTCTTTTTCTTTGTTATAAAAAAAAAAACCCAAAAAATCAACACGAGAAAAGAGAAACACACGTAAAAAGCCGACGCCGGCGTCTTTTTGTTTTGTTTTTTTGTGGGGGTTGGGGTTTTGTTTTTGTTATTTTCATTTTCATTTTGGCGGCGCTTATTGTGTTTGGATATCACGACGAGTTAGAGACGGTCCCAGGTGTCGACGCCACCGCCTTTGACGTCGTTCATACATCAACCAATTCTCTCTCTCTGTGTGTGTGTGTAGTGTAGTGTAGTGTCGGGACTGCTGGTGTTGGTCAACTCCCGACGAGTCTCAGACTTTCATTAATTCAATTGAGTAATAAATAAAGATATAAACCAACGCCATGCGCTACGCTTGTCGAAGTGTCCGACACGTTTACCAGATTCGATTGGACGACCATCTCTTTCACATTCTATTCCCGCCGACTTCTGTTGATTGTTCGACTTCAAGGTCTCCATTGACTGTGTCTCGGCCTCTATTAACCTGTTGCTCTCCTTGCTGTCGTCTGAAAAATGCAGTTGATTAAAATTTGGTGTGTTGATTTCTTTTCTTTTGCTTATTTATAGGAAACACTGCGCCATCTGCAAGTGTCCGCGTGATGTCCACGACGTCACCCACAAGGAGTCGGTCAACGTCCACGACCGGTTGGGATTGAACAAGGAAGGAGAAGAGGAACATCATCGCCACCAACATCAACAGCACCCGCAGCTGCCCGCCAGCAGCAGCAGGGTCATGCCTTTGAATAAGGGTGCCCGGCCGACGTCGTCCGACGTCTATTCATGGATACCCGCCGGACTGAGTCCCGATCAAGTAAAAATATATTCCAACAAAATATTTTTCTCAGAAAGCTAAGGGGGTTGTTGGATGTGGACGAGGAGGATTGTGTTGACTGTGTGGGGCTCGCCAGTAAATAAATCCCGACACCTTGAAAACGGGCGTCGTCGTCGTCGTCGCCGTCACCTCTTTCTATATTTACATTGACGGATGGTGTCACACTTGCAACTTTTTCTGTGGGTAGCAAACGAGACTGAGATAGAGATGCTGGAAGGTATGCGCCCTTTTTTTCTTGGTGCAAGGACGATCCATCCCGCTCGTTAATCCGTCATTGAAACCATCAATCAGCCCATTAGCTGGCGGCTTCATAGCCTCTTCTCCATATCCATACCTTTACTTTTTATTTTTATTTTCTTTTTCTTTGCACGGGAATACAAGTCTACAGGAACTTGTGTGTCGGGTTATTTCGTCGGGATTCGGTTTTTTGACTTGTTGGAATTCGGTTGTGTTCGCCTTGATCAAAGGTGACATTGGAAAATTTCATTCTAATGAATAAGCGAATAACTCGGTAGAATTTCAATAGATTGAATAAGAATCATCGTCTATCCTTTTTCATTCAACACAACACGTACGGCAAATTGGCGGATGGAATTTCATCGAAACTTATTCAACGTCTCGCTCTATTGCGTCAATGTGTTTTCCGGGGAGTTTAAACAAAAAAGTTGTGCTTGTTTTCATATGTGGATAATAAGATTATTGTAGACGGCAAAGGGAAACAAATCAACTCGAGCCTAAATCAACAATACTGTTATAATATACTAAAATGTTAACGATTTTGTTTGTTTGTTTTCTCATTTGTTAGATTGACGATTTTATGGCTAGCTGGCCCAAGGATAAAGTGCCCAAGAGAAACTCACAAGGCGACCGGTGGCGCGAGCACCAGCTGGTATGTTTTGTTTTTAAAAAATAATAAAATGTTCCGCTTTCTTTTTCAAAAACAAAATGACACTTGATCTATCCTCATCCATCATCGAATTGGGGATACATTTTGACTTTCTTTTTTTCCGTCTTTTTCTTTCAACGCAGGCGTTTCAATTGCCCAGGCAGGACTTGGCGTTGGCCTATTGCCGCTACGTCGAGCCGCAGAATCACACTTCTTATCAGGATTTCGTGGCTGCCCGTAACGGTATAGATACCACTGGTCCCAATTTAAACTGAACGTTTCTGAACTGAAATTTTTGTTTTGTTTGAAATTTTGATTTCCATAGACATTGCGCTCGACATCGCCTACGTCAAAGAAACCAGCACTCGTGCCCAGGTTTGTGGTTGATGCAGTTTTTTTATCGTTTTTCCCGTCTGTTTTGTCATTATTTGGCTTATTTATTGTTGGTAATGTTTTGTTTGCCACCAACAGGATGTGTTTTGTGGTTATTTGAAATTAATTTCTGTTTCCGTTTTGTTTTGGTTGTCAAATGTTGCGCCAAGGATAGATGGCATCGTAAAAGTGTTTAAACATGTGTTCGTTAGATGGCGATTTTGAAACGGCGCCAAATTTAAACAAATTAAAAATAAAAAGACCTGCGAACTCGATGAGAATTTATTTTTGTTTATTTTTGACGTTTTGCTTATTTTTGTTGACATTTTATTTGTTTATTTATCGGTTGATTTCTCTCTCTCTCTCTCTCTTTTCTAGAAGTGTTATGGTTGTGAAGGCAACATTCCGGCTGGCACGTTCGGCGTCATGGCTCCAAAGTTTGGCGAAAACGTGGCCTGGCATCCGGCCTGCTTCCAGTGCACCACCTGTGCCGAATTGTTGGTCGACTTGACTTACTGCGTTCACGAGGAGCAGCTCTACTGCGAGCGGCACTACGCTGAGCAGCTCAAGCCTCGCTGTTCCGCCTGCGACGAGGTGAGTCTCATTTCTTATCCTTTTCAACCGCTAGATGGTCTCCCACTTCGCACCATCGGATCGTCCATCGCTCGGAATTTTTTTAAAAAGAAAACGGGGATTTTTTCTTGGCACGAATCCCGTGCACGTTTTCGCACCACCCAATTTATCAGACTTTTACTTTTTTGTTTGTTTGTTACTGGATCTCCGCCTCGTCGTCGTTTTCCCCTCCGGGAAATGGATTTCTTTTTCTTTTCGCTTATTGTTGCCATTGTTTTTCACCACTCGAATCGGACTCTCTATCGGTTGAGTGAACGCGCTTCACGGCCGGCTGAGGGTCTAAATGTACAGACGCTAGCGTCGAAAGACGTCCTGAAATCTCTGCAACTCCCTCACTCTCTGCTATTATATGTGCCGGAGGGTTGGAGGAGACATAGCGGGTCACCATCAAAAGACAAATTCACACCTTTCAACACATGGGTGGGGGGGAGTCAAAGAGAGGACAGAGATTTTCTTTTCAACAAGTCTGTCAACGCGGACAGCATTTTCTCCTCTCGTCTGATTCTCTTCCCGACGTCTCCCGCGTTTGTTTATTAGCGACTTTTGGAAAGACAATTAACATGAAGCCGAAAAAATGCTAGAAAATGTTTTGAAACAAGATTAAGTAGCTACACAAAAAATATCGATATAATTTAGCTCGGCCAAAAATATTTTCTTTCCGGTTAAATTAATGCGAAATGGTCACGCGCGCTCTAGTTATAGAACTTGTGAGAAATCAAGTGAGAGCGACATGTATATAAGAAAGAAGAAGAAGAAGAAGAAGAAAAAGTGTGTGTGTGGGAGCTCGTCCGGTGTGTCGCTATTTTTAAAAAAGTGGCGGACGCGACGACGAAGGCGACCGGGCGTAGAAGAAGAACTGCTGCAAGTAGAGCGAACTAGCGGGATATACTACAACACTCGTTATATTACTTTTTCCAAAGCGAAGTTTGTTTGTTTTTTGTAATTCTTCTTATCATTTGTCACGCGGGACAAGAAACAAAAAATTAGTATCCGCCCATCTTAAAGCTCATACAACTTTATGACTAGAGTTGAACGATGACGGTGGCGGCTAGATGGCAATAGATGATGTTTTGCCACTGACGAAGCCGTGAGGCAACTTCTTAAAATGGGCCACCAGAAAAAAAAAAAAAAAAACACATTTAAATCGAGCGATCCTGACCGTCCAGGCACCAATTTTGCCTTCCTTTTTTTTTCTCGGCCGTTCGTGCACGACACCGGTTCCCATGTCAAAGTTATACATATTTATACATTTCAAGACAAGACGGACCGCTCTCGTTGGTGATCGTTAAGATCGTTATACCTTGTTGCTTACATCCGTCTGGGGACTTGTTATGCAAAACAAACACACATGGCACACGCCAAAGTGATTTTCTTTTCTTTTTTAGATTCCCGAATTGTCCAGTTGAATTTCTTTTTTTCTTTTTAATTGAAACTCCATTCCACTTCCGTTGACTTGTTTAACGGGGCTGGCAGGTCGCTTATTCGTTTCGATCCATCTTTTTAAGTATCTTTATTGGTGTTGCAAAAACTTTTGTCGTTTTTGTTTTTTGTTATGTTTCGGTTTTTAACTGCGTCATTCGCAAGGGATCACACATCTTTTACTTTGGAGAACAAAAAAAAAGGTAACGATCCTATTGGTTCGGATGCCACGCCACCCACTGCTGGTGTCCGCGATTGGTTGCGCGTTACAGCCGCTGCGCAAACTAAACGACTCCCCTGTTCCTTACGGAAACTGTGAGAGAGGGGGGGAATTTTGTTTGTTTTTCACATACATATATATATTCTATTTCTCTCTCTCTCTCCATCTTCGAGTCTTTTCTCGAATGCCATCACCATATAGGCGAGGTGCTGCTACCAGCCTCAACTTTCATTCTGAGCGACTGTGTAGGGTGGAAAAAGAAGGAGGCGTAGGAGGACAGTCAAAAGAAGGTGGGAGGGTGTATACAGAGATTCCCAGTAGGTTTTGTTGTTGTCCAGCTTCGAATACACACACACCTACAGTCATCCCAGTAGCAGTCAAACATTTATTCGAGACTCTTCAACCAACACGGCCGGCAGCTCCCAACAGGACCGCAGCTCTCCCTCTCTCTTCGACAATAACTGAATCTAGGGGTAGGATCAACCAATTCAATCATCATTTTCGTGTTAGACAGTATTAGAGCCCTATTATGCATAATGTTTGATTTCTTTCAATTTTTTTCCAATTTGACTAGATGTTTTTTTTATTTTTCATTTCTTTTAAAATGTGTCAATAGAAAATTCATGGCTCGTTATGCAATTCTCGGAATATTTTGTCTCTCTTTTGACTGATAAGGAAGTTTTGAGTTTGTTTCAAGACGTCTTGAGTATTTCAAACATTTTGCGCAAAAATTAAGGAGAGTAGATTATAAGTATTTAGGTTAGCTGATACGGTGGCATGTTGCAATCGATCCTTACTTCATTCCCTGCTCTCCATAGCTCGATTCATAGTACAACAGAAGTTGTGTTGTCCTTTAGTGGATTTAGTATTATGTACTTACCTCCCCCACGGTCTCATTGGGATGGTCCCAGGATTTCACTTTTTTGTTGTTGAATTTTTTTTTTTATTTTTGTTATTTTTGTTTTTCATTGCGTCGTTTTTGTGTGTTGTTGTTTTTGCTCCCGTCACTACCACGACGATGCCGACAGCCGCCGACTGCGTTGGCCTACTCCCGAAATAGATCCTCGTGTCACGTCCCGTTTTGTCCCGCACCTTTGCCTTCTCTTCGTCCTTCAAGAAAAATCACACGCCGACTATTTTCATTTTCGTTTGGGTCATATTTCTTTCATTTCAATCGTTTCGAGCGTTTATACCGATCAAACAAACAGACTTACGGTTGCTATGCGACCCAGTCGGCCGTCTATCTGTCGAAACTCACGCGAATGAATAGCGATGGAAATTCAGTTTTCAGATTAGGTGATCGATCTTTAATTCATCATCTTTAATTGAGTGTAGTTGATGCGTCTGGCGGGGTTCAATTGTGGTATGCGCGTTTGCCGACTAGACTGTCGAAAAACCCAGTGGCATCTCGCCATCGGGACTCTCCTCAACGTCTCTGGCCCGTCTCGTGCATTTTTCTACTTGTTGTTTTTGATGTCGATGAAAATGCGGCTCATTTTTTGTCCCCTTTTTTTTGAATTACTGACGTCACCAAGTAGAGAGGTCGAAATCCTCTTTTGTCCTCGCAGAAATGGGTAAAGAACTTTGTGAAATTGAGAAACACGAACGGAAAACAAGAAGAAAAAAAAAACAGAAAAGAGATGAACGAGATACGAGCGCCAGCAGTCGGGATCTAAATTTAAACCCCCGCCATTGGGACGTCGGTGCAAAATACGGGACGGATTCGTCTTCTTCTTACCCCCAACACGATCCTGTTTTTAAGTGGCTGTGACGCGCACTGCTGAGCGAGGGGGTCATCTGTATAACAACCGAAGCAACAACAACAACAACAAAACAATTACACAAAAGCAAAGAAGCTCAATTAGAATCATTAAAGAGCCATCAGTTTGCCCTTCCTGCTGAGTTGGTTGTATGTTAACTCGATTGCCTTGCGAATTAGGCGCTTCGTCTCCTGTTGAATTGATCCTGGTCCAGCGCCATTTGTTGAAAACATTTTGGTGATGTTTCACAACAACTTCTTTAGAGGTGGGAAAGAAAAGATTTGTGTTGCGAGCTGTTATTATATTGCTGTGTTCCCAGATGAGAAAGGCCAACTGGATCTGACTTCCTGGAACGTATTTTTAGGGTTTTGCTTTGCTGGAGCGAAGAAGAGAAACATCATTTTGTACCAAGTTCTTTTTTGTTTTCTCGGCGTATAGACGAGTAGTAGAACGTTCTGTTTTTGACGAAGAGACGATTCCCACACTTCTCCTAAGGACTGAAGTGTCTCAAAAAGGAAACAACTTCGCTCTCTCTCTTCTTTGCCCCGTGTTCCAGGAATCCGGAAATAGCTCATCGCTCTTTCCGAGTTTTCAAAAAAATTTACGTTTTTTTTTCTTTTCTATTTTTCGTCCGCTTTGATCTTCAGTGTATATTGAGATATTGCTCTCTCTCGGTCTCTTTCTCTCACCCTATACATCACAATCAGGGTCTCGCCTACGCAACCCATCCCTGGGAACACAACAAAATCGTAAACCGTACATCCAAGGATCAAAAGAGAATAGAACTAGCTAGGCAACCTGGCGTTTGTTATCGAAATGGCCAGGCACACTTTGATGGCGGCCGGGGAACTGAAGCTACAAGGAAAGTCACTTTTTTTTTCTCTCAATTTTGGAAAGAATTCAACATGAGCGAATTGGTAATTTAAAAAAAAAGAGCGTTGATTCACTGCTTTCAGGAGTCGGTCTAGCTCCTAGCTAGTAAGTGGGAGGAGCTCAAAGTGTTCCAGAATAAGGTAGGAGGGATAAA
Organism: Daphnia galeata; assembly: GCA_030770115.1. Classification (NCBI taxonomy): domain Eukaryota; kingdom Metazoa; phylum Arthropoda; class Branchiopoda; order Diplostraca; family Daphniidae; genus Daphnia; species Daphnia galeata. The sequence continues at coordinate 10,367,089 of CM061117.1, forward strand.
AAGGCCTTATAGGAAAGAATATAGCAGCGACTTCTCTACAAGCTCCTGGTTGTTGTGTAAGCGATCCCTGTAGGACCCGAAGAGAGAGTCACTCGAAGTTGACGTTGGCTCGCCCACGGTCGCTTTCTTCCTCACTCTCTCTCTCAGACAACTCAACAGAGATTGACTGAGACATTTTGTTTTTAAAAATCTTGTCTCTGTCTCTTTCGGTTCTTTGCCCAGTTAGATAAGTTTTGAAAAGAAGGGAACGCAAAATGGCCGATTACGAGACGAATGTTGTCGGTGACAAGAAAGTCAAGAAGGTGAAGAAAGTGACTATGAAGAAGATTCAAACCAACTCGGACGGAACGACCCGCACCACCACGACCGTGGAGGAGAGCGAGTTCTCCAACAACGACGTTGGTGGTGGACAACCCGTTGGTGGACCCGTTGGTGGACAGGAGACTAACCGAGAGCCTCAAGAGTATATACAATCTATTATTTGATGGTAGATTTTGTATACTCTTGAGGCTAATTGTTATCAAGGTAAAAATAACAAAAGATCCAGCAAACAAAATTCCACCACGGCACAAAGTTTTGAAAAAACAAAAGCGAACTATTGATTTCTTTTTGGTTGTGTGTGTGTGTGTGAACGGTTTTTTTCATTTCCATCCGATATAACCTTATTCCCGACTCCTTTTTTCTTTATTATCCAGTTAACCCATGTGTTTTGTTTGTGTGTTTATTCACCTTTTTGCGATGTGTGTGGAATTCGGCACTTCATTTTTATAGGCCAAAATTATCTGTTAACGGCTAAATACTAAAGGGGAAAGTAGAAAGGAAAAGAAGTTTGAACTTTCGCGCGCCTAATGGATGTTCCATATGTCTCACCATTGGAAAGGAGGAGGGACTCCTTGTTGTTTGTCCGAAATTCGCTAAACTTAGCAGAGCTTAGCCAACCCATGAGGTCCTCTCATAGTTCTAATTTTGGTTGATGTTTGTGTGTGTGTGTGTGCGCGAGCGCGCGTTGTAAAAAAGCGGCCGTATATTTCGCAACAAGCTGTTCCCAAAAAATCTAGGTCGCGTTCGGGACAGAAATTGAAACATTTTCGTTGAGTTTTGTGTCTGACAAAGATTTAGGGCTCGGATAAGTTTACCATGGTATTTTGTTTTGTTTTTTTTTTTGAAAAAAAGAAAGACAACAAACAGGTGATGTGTGTGGTTGTCTCCAAGCAAACAATGGGTCGTAGTGATTGCCGTTTACTTTCTTACAACACAAAAAAAAACAATAACCTAACTCACGTAAATCTATCTTGATTTTTGCACGCATGAATTTTTATCATTTATTTCTGAGGGTTGAAAAATGTTTCGGTGAGAGTTGGGTGGTGTACGCATGTCCCGTCTGGAGACGTGCGCTAGATTTGTTAAAACTCGACCTGAGTTGCCAGAGGGGCCTGAGTTGCCTTTCCGGTAGACCATTTACCTTTTTGATTGGTCAAAATCATCGTTGGCATATTGGGCCGGGCATGCTTGAGCTCCATTCTTACTGAAGTGTTGTAAATGAATGATGGTATCTGTTCGGATGGCCCGTATTTTATAGGGTCTGCCAATGCCACGCCTCGTTTGGTACGAGATTGATATGTTATGGATGTAGGCCTACGATATGGTACGTGTACGAGATGATGGTACGAGATGATGGTACGAGATGATGGTACGAGATGGTGGTACGAGAGGGTACGAAACTTGTATAATCTTCTGCATTCTTCCTTTCATTTACCATTTGGTCAAGCTGCTTGAATTAATTAATTTCTTCCCAAAAGTCTAACCATTTCCCGGAATATATCTAATTTGGTTTTGGTTTTTTTTGTTTGCTGTCGACAGTTGATTTTTAGCGGAGAATACACGAAAGCCATGTCGAAGGATTGGCACTTGGGCCACTTTAGTTGTTGGCAATGCGACGAGTCGCTGACTGGCCAACGTTACGTTCTGCGCGACGAGCATCCGTACTGCGTCAAGTGTTACGAGACGGTTTTCGCCAACAACTGTGACGATTGCAACCGCGTCATCGGCATCGACTCCAAGGTAAGCGCAAGTTTTTTTTTTTTTTGCCTTTTTCTTTTCTCACTTTTCTGTGAGAAAAGAGTTTTTTTTTTTTTTATTTCTTTTTATTTTACCTTTACCATAAATCTCTCTAGCTCAGTGTCTGGCACTGTTAGAGCTTATCTTCGAATTCAGTCAATTCTTTTCAAAGCCGGGCCTGATTCTGGCTGCTGGGTAGAAAAGGAGAAAGCTGTGTGGATGACTCAACGCTCTATCTGACGCCTTTTATCTAATGATGACCTTTTTTTTTTTTTTCTTTTTATATGTTTTCCTTCTCTTTCGTGATCCGATGGGCAATGTCTGCGCGTTTTTCTATAGGATTTGTCGTACAAGGATCGCCATTGGCACGAAGCCTGCTTCTTGTGCAACAAGTGCCGCCTGTCGCTGGTCGACAAGCAGTTCGGCTCTAAGGCCGACAAGATTTTCTGCGGCCCGTGCTACGACTCGATGTACGCAACTCGCTGCGACGGATGTGGCGAAATCTTCCGCGCCGGTACACACTTACTACTTACCTAAATAACCTTTTAACAAAAAATTGACGTAATTATGTGGAACAGAAACACAGGAAATGGGGGGGTTTCTTATCGTTTGGCCGTCTATTAAAGAGTCTCTCTATCTCTGATTTTCAACGGGTAGAAAGTGTAACAGACAATCTCATGGCGGGAGCCTATTCACGAGCTCTTTTTTATCAATCACCAGCGCCGTTAGGTCTCTCTCTTTCTTCTTTTGAATGTTTACCTGTACTTTATAGATAGCACCATATGAGGGGCGTCGGTATTTCGACCAATCTCTCCCACACTCTCTCCCCAGCAGCGATGGGTTTCGTTGATAAAAGAATATATCCGTCGGATATTTCAAGAAAGATGGATGAGTTGCTATTCCCTATTTTCATGTCCATATATGAGCGGATGATGTACACATGAAAGCGACGGCTTTTCGTTGTCGTTGTTGTGGTCATGAAAAAAAGGTCGGCCCTAATTGCCCGGTATTATTGTGAAGGGGGATCGGGGCGCCTGCTGTCACGCACGAGCTCGGAATCATTGAGAACAAAACGAGGAGAAATGACGTCAGCGTTTCACGCTCCCTTGAGGAATTCGCTGCTTGCGCATTGTGTGGTACATATTACAATCATAGAAAACATGAACCATTTGCAATATATTATCAACGGTTGAAAGAGAAAGAAGGAGAGAAACCGGGGTGGGTGGGGTTTCGGTTCTTTGGTGGTTGGCTTAGAGACAGATCGCATCCGGCCCGCCGCTAGTCACGACTCCATACTAATCCCTTTCTCCTCTCTCCTTCTCTCTCTCTCTCTCTCTCTCTCTCTCTCTCTCTGACTGTGTCTAGCGCATTTCAATTTTCGAACTTTATTATTTTTGGACTAGGAGACACAAAAAGGGAATGAATAAAAGTTTTTCAAGAGAAAAGAAGAAGAAAAAAGAAACAGAGAGAAAACACTGTGGAGCGCAAAGTTGTTGGTTGCCGTAAGGGAAGGAGAAAAAAAAAGAGGCGGGGAGTAAGTGATAAAGCCATGGATGTGGGGCAGCGTGTAATAATGACCCGTCCGCGATAACGTCGGTGACGGCGCTGCGTGTGTGTTGTTGCTGCTGCTGCAACCAAAGCGCTTCGAGTCCATATACAGTAAAAAAGTCACTAGCTTCAGACGTTCGCTCCGATCCGGTCCATCTTTCTTTGAGAAGTTTGTTTTTCCTCCATCACAACAATGGCAGAAAACTACGAGAAAGAAATCGAACAGTTGGAAAAAGATTTTAAAAGAAAAATGCAGCCGCCAAGAAAATCGAGTGACGTTGACGTGAAATCCAAATCATCGCCGTCATCGTCGGACGGTGATGAAGATGTCGATCGAGTGATGGCTATTCTAACGCCAGAATTTGGCGGCGATTTCCTATGTACAGCTGGTTCGAATTGTCATTACGAAGATCCTAAAAGTCACCCGAAAGGTATCCAAAAATTCGTCGAGAGATAGAAAGAAAGGAGGTGAAGTTGACGTTATCAGAGACAGTTCGCATTGTTGTTGTTTTATCATCTGGCTTCTCTATCGTGTGTGATTGTTATTGTGATTACAAATTCATTTGTTTTTGCTAAAATATCGGTGTGTTTCCATTCTGTGTGTGTTGGGGCGAATGCAGGAACCAAGAAGATGGAATACAAGAGTCGACAGTGGCATGAAAAGTGTTTCAGCTGCTTCGTTTGCAAGACTCCGATTGGCACCAAGTCGTTCATCCCGCGGGAGCAAGACATTTACTGTTCCGGATGCTATGAAGAGAAGTTTGCCACTCGTTGCGTCAAATGCACCAAGGTAATTTCACTCTTCCAAGTAAATGGCTTTGACATTTGATCCTTCACCTGTTTATTATCTGTCGTTAAAGATCATCACGACTGGCGGAGTGACTTATAAGAACGACCCCTGGCATCGTGAGTGCTTTACTTGTACTCATTGTGACAAGTCTTTGGCCGGCCAGCGGTTCACTTCCAAGGACGAGAAACCTTACTGCGCTGAATGTTTCGGAGAACTTTTCGCTAAGCGTTGCACTGCTTGCACCAAGCCTATTACCGGTTTGTTTTGTCTGCTTGTTTTTTTTTTCTTTCTTTTTTACTGGTTTTCTGGTTTTTTATATCATTTGATTTTGGTTTTCTTTTCTCAAAGGTATTGGCGGCACGCGATTCATCTCTTTTGAGGACCGCCATTGGCACAATGATTGCTTCCAATGCGCTAGCTGCAACGTGACACTGGTTGGAAAAGGATTCATCACCGATGGTGCTGATATCCTGTGTCCCGAGTGCGCCAAACAGCGCGTTCTTTAAATGAACAAAGTTCTTTTTTCTTTTCAAATTATTCTTTCGCAGCAACAGACCCTGGAAGGCGGGGAGGGGGAAAACGGGAGATTCTAATATCGTTTTTTTTTCATTGGACCGATGACCAAACAAGAAAAATAATAAGAAAATAATTCGATCGTAATAGCGTTGGTAGGCAAAAGTGTTCATGTTTGTTTATTTCTCGATTTTGTTGATTGATCCGTTATTTAAACAATGAGGAAGAAATATGGAGATATACTAAATGGTGATGTAATCCCCCTCTCCCCTGACGAGGAATGTGCCAAGCAGATTTTTTTTTTTAAATTCTCTTCACATATATATCTCTCTAACTATTTCTTGCAGATCGGGGTAGTCTTTTCTCTTTGCCAAGAAGAATGTAGGCTTGATTGGAAGCTTTTATCAAACACACATACACACACTCGTTTTTTGTTTCGTTTTAAACTAATCATTTTTGATTTTTGGTTGTTATTTTGCCGCCCTCCCTTCGACTGTTATTATGACACACACGAAGATTTTTTTGCTTACTTTTTATCATTTTTTTTTTCCTGATTTATTATTATTTTGTTTTTATATACGTTCTTTCCAGCCATGAATAATCCACAATTTATTATTTGCTCTGCAGCCGGTTGAATCGTTGTCTTTGACTTGTGCCTTTTTCAACTTTCCCAACCCCCTACATCAGAAACAAATCCGCTGGCGTGAATCCATTTATGTTTGGCCCTCCGTGCAGTGTGTTTTTTTTTCTATCTTCGTTATTTTCCGCCATTTTTCCGACGACAATAATCAGCAATCAATTTACGATGAAGTATTCTTTCCCAGTATGATATTCTCCTCCGTCAAATCGCCTCTCCCCTTTCCTTCTTTGTGAGTGTTGCTGCACATAGACTAAGAAACGTGTTGATGATGAAAATAATAATTATAACAAAGCAAAAAGGATGTTTAACAAATACAAAATAAGGCAAATTATCCAATGATCTTTTAAGTCCCATTTTACTCAAATTGTCAGGACACAGCATAATGAAAATGTTTTCAATCAGTAAGGACCACACAACCAAATGGGAATCCAGAGTTTTTTGTGAATTTGTATTTACGTTTCAAGTTTTAGACTCTTGATTTGGATTTTGGAACTCGAATGTCAATCGGAGCGATCAGATTCGTCTGCTTTTTTTAAAACTTTTATTCTTTTGTTTGTGCTGGTGCGGGACTGACTTGCATTGTGCTGTGCACAGGGTTAATCAACACTTGTGATTTGAGAAACTGAGATGGTGTAAACAATGTGTAAACTGTTTCAAAGTATTGGATTATATTTGAGTTGCACAGCAATTTAAGAACTGTGAAAGTTGACCTCCATGGAAAAACACAGGAAATATAAGAATATTGTGCCAAAAGGGCTGTCAACTGTCAGAATTTGACAAACTATAGCAAGTTAGTGTAGTCCCTAATCGACGATTTCGTGTTTTCAATTCATATGTGAGAATTATTATATTTGGAGTGGAGTCAGGAAGAAAGTGAACCTTATACAGACTGCAATTGCGAGTTTGCGACCCTGCAGTTTTAGTCTGCCAAAAGGATTTGTCTGCTTGTTGTTATTGATGCCATTGACAACATTTGTGTTAGTCTTGTTGGTGTTGTGATAGAAACGTCTTTCTTCTACTTCTTTCTCTAAGTTTACCAGTGTGCTTCCAGGACAACGTCAGACTGCAATTGTCAAGTAATTTGCACGTTATTATTGATGTTTATTAGTTAGAAAACAAAGCACATTTTTCAGATTTGAAAAAACGAGCGGCGTTTCGTACTTCCGGTTTATAAATGTGCCCATAGCTAAGTAACCATTAAGCTGACGCAAAAAAGAACTCGATTTTCGTGATCCTCGTGAAAAATTCGGTATAGCTCACGTTTCCATCCAAAATACTCAAAAATCGTCGAAAATCGACGTGCTAGTCAGAGAAATTTTTTTTGGGCCATGTCATGGATTTCGTTTAAAATATATCAATCCCACCTGAAATTTGATGGGGATCACGAATCTGAAAGTTATTTTGATCACAGCTCAATAGTTGAGGAGCTATCGGTGTACTTCCGGTGTGTTTCCGGACAATTTTGAGTTTTCTAATTGCTTAAAAGTAAAAAGTGAACTTTGTTCTCCACACAGTTTCTATCAATTTAAGCATAGTTGAAGTAGAGAAGAAGTAGTCTATTTAAGATTTATTCGTGTCTAAAGATCTAAAGAATTGCTGGATTGGCGTGTCTAATCACTGACGCTAGATGTCCTTCGCTGTTGTTGTCTTTGTTTTTTCGTCTGTTTACTTTAGTCTTTGGAAAAAATGTCTTTCTTCTTCTGTTATTTTTTCAATTTATTTGTTGAATTCTGGATAAATTCAACCATAATTTTGTAAGTAAGTTAACCCAGGGTGTTACTACATAACTAGAGTTACCCAAATTCTACTCGATATCCAAAATATTGTGTAAAATATAACTGTTGTCAATTCCAGGTCTGATAGAATTAGCCTACTTAATCAACTAGTAGCTCAATGTTCTTCGTTCCGGTTTCAATTTCCTCCTTCTTCGACTAGCAGACGATGACACTGTAAATATCCAGCCCTACTACCAAGCAACATTCCAAAGTGATTCCGATGTCTTCAGTGGAGATAGATCATTGCAGTTAACAGTAAGTTAAACTTGTTGTTTCAGTTATTTATTGAGTCCCTTACTTGACAATTTAAAATGTGTTTCAGCAGCCCTACCATTCAATACTTGAAAATTATTGTAATTTTCATTTATTCTTAAACATTTCTCTTTACAACCAAATTATTTAAAACTGAATAAAGCTGTGCATTTAAGAAATTGTCAAGTTTGGGAAAGTCATAGGTGTTGTTCTTGAATTCGTTATTGTTGTTGTTTGGCCTATCTGATGTGAATGTTATCCTATTCGTTCTGATTATCATCGTATCCTTTGTGATTGCTCTCCTAGCGTTTTTTGGGCTTATTTAGCTTCGTTAGGTCTTGCATCTTTTTAAGTCTTTGTAGTAAAGAGGCCGGTGGACATTGATGCTCTGATGTTGTGCAATTGGGAGCTAGTATAGGATTGAGTAACGTAGACTGATATGGCATAAAAGTGGTGATGAATAAGATAACTGAAGGTAGACGTAAGCCGAAGGTTCTGTGTAGTAAGACAGGGGCTAGGTGTACGAAGAAGATTTGTAATTCGAAATTGGAGGACGAGAATAAGACGTTTTAAGGTAAACATCGGTAATTTGAATAGACAGGATAGCCAGATTATCAGTGTAATGTTAAGTTGATTCAAATGGGCCGTAAGTCTGCAGTTTTGGCACTTCAAAGTTGGATGGATACGCTTTAGTTGATTTTCTTAGTTCTTTTTAGAAGGACGGTATCGGTTCAGTACGTAATAATAACGTAATTTCAAGTTTATTTTGTTTATTTTAACGGTTCTGTCATCTGTGTAGTAAGACAGGCGATAGATGAACGAAGAAAATGACTGTACGTCAGTATTAACGACGTATTAAATCGACCGCATTTTTACGAGGATCACGAAAATCAAGTTCTTTTCAGCGTCAGCTTAATCCGTTGATCGTTATTGAATTATTAGCCAATTCAGAAACCGAAAAGTGAACTTTTTGTGGAGATTTTTTTTGTGGAGATTCTTTTCCGAACGCTAAGTGGCACTTGCTAATTTCAGAAAATGGCTGTGATTTTATTTCTCTCTTCCTCTAGTACTTGACTAGTAGCTTAACTTTTTCTTACTTATGATTCTATATTTTTCAGGGGAGGGACTAGTAAAGAAGACAACTGGTGACATACAACAAAGTTTCCTGAAATCTCCTGATGATGCCCATGTAGTGTTGCTATGATTCCCCTTAACTTTTCAACAATAAAAAGGTATTTTACTATTTTTCAGCCTTATTATTGCAATTTCGATTTTGGTACTTACTAATGATTGTTACTTTTTAGAGACTGGAGTGTTCTAGCCAAACGGGGATGTTGTCCTCAAGTGACAACGATACGTAGGTAATGTGGCGCATTTCATTACTCTTCTCTTTCTCTTTTACTTAGGCCAGGTAATCTCCCTGGCCGCTGTCAATCCCAGGCAGTGTCAATCAAGCTTGTGTCTCCCCCTTGTCTTGATTGACATTTCACGAAGTATACGATTGTGTCCAGATCTGATCCTATATGATCAAGTGTGAACAATTGATAACTTCTAGATAAAAAATTGGCGACCAGGGGGGTTCCTTTAACCCTGCCATGTCTGAAATGTCGGCCGTGTGGAAGAAATAGTGTCTCCCCCTATTTTCCGAAGCACGGTCGCAACTAAAATGAGAGAAGAGTCTTGCACCGGACGGTCTGTTTATTAAATTTAAGCAACAATTAAAAAAATTTATCAAAAATTTGAAAGGGTTCCCTTTGTATATTGTTTTTTCTTGTGTTAGTACATAGGTTAATAAGTGTTAGTACATGGGTTAATTAGTGTTAGTAAATGGGTTAATTAATTAGTGTGTTAGTAATGTGTAAAATGTGTTAGAAAATGCTACAATTGCAAATACAACAAAAATAAAAGCAAGCTCAACATTTTCTAATTTTCTGCTCACTTCGCCTGACTTCGCTGCTAGCTGATTTAGAACCTGTAAAATAAAACAATACACTTCCGTTAGAATTTAAAAGAAAGAAAATATCAAGATAAATTTGAAATCGGCATCGCAAAATTTGAAAGGGACATTCAAGTTATTTTTTGAAGTCTTAATGCAAATCAAATACATTGCCTGTCACACTCACTAGGTATGCCCTGCTTTTAATTATGTTCGAAAAAAAACAAGAATGAATTTGTTCTCACATTGACGATAAGTTTACAAAATTATAGTAAATTTAAAGCCACGAGAACTTGTTTTAAACAAAATCTAAAATAATTAAAATGACTCCTTTCAATTCCCTGTCTCTTATAAAGCAGCTGGATAATTTCAAAGACTTACTCTTGACATGTATTCCTCTTCGTTCACACGAACAGCAGCGTGGATGTCAGCAGGATAAGGACACGAATTGGTGGTCAGACATCCATCATCATCCAGATTGACGAGGACTATTGTGAGTGGTAGAGCTGGAAAGCGGGAAGAAGCTGCTGGACTGCAGTGGCAGGGATGAGGATTTTTGTAACTCAAGTCCCAAGTTAGCTTACGCATAAAAGTTGTCTAACAATGACCCCAAAAAGAAAAAAATTACAAAATTTTCACATTCACATAAAGAAATAAATCCAATTTACCGAAGTATTCACAACTGGATGAGCCAAGCACAACAATGAAACGAATCCAGCCAAGTAAAATCCAGCCGACTGCATCCTATATAGCCAAGTTGGCTGCAGACATACAATTTCGCTCTTGTAGAGATAATTATCCAGTTCAATGTTACATGGCTTCACAGATGAACTTTTTTCACTTTCCAGAAATCCTAATTGGGGTGAAAAAAGGATTGAAATAATAAGCTCAATACAATACTTAGCATAAATAGATAAGTTTAAGCAGTAGATTACAAGTATTTCAAAAAAATCTTGAATATTAAATTTCGAAAATCAAACATGCTTGTTTTACAATGTATGCAAGCACTGATACAACTTCAGTGTGAATATTTAATTAAATAAATAGTGAAAAGAATGATAAAATAAATAGCTATACAAAGAAATGTTACATAATAATGCTATGTTGAAATACATACAATACATCAACAAAGCAGTCGAAAGACTTTTCTTAACAATTTGTAAAAATTCAACTTACATATGGCAATAGAATTTACATGAGTACTTAAATCAACACATTTTAGAAAACTCATAAGACAAATTGCAAAACATGTTTTACCTGTAGCTGTAGTCTTCTGATAACAAATGTCACTTAATCCAATACAGAAGTCACTGCTTGGTAAACCCAACAAAGAAATGAATCCAACCACAGCTGCAGCACTCACAACAGGTTTGGACAGGTAAGATGTGCTTGATGCAATATTGGTAAAAGCCTATGTGGATTCAAATTGCAATTCAGGTCTAGAATACCAAAAGCAGGGTTAGTAAAAAATTTGGAAACAATTAAACATTTGGCTTACTTGCTGACACATGATAGGGGAACTCTACTAGCTCTGGTACAGTATTGGTGAGGATGTCCATGGGTGGATTGTGTTCTACTGAGGATTTTACAAGCATCACGGGTTGCAGCAATTTCCTTATTTTCAAAACTGCTGTTGATACATTTAAAAGATTACCAGAGGTGTTGAAAAGCACACTGCTACACAAATACTTATACCATAGCAAAAATCCTTCATAGCAAAGTTGGCTGCCGCCATACAATTGCCATACAATCTTGTAGAGATCTTGCAACTCAAGTTCCCAAAAGGTTAAATCTATTGCCACGAAATAAAATATTCACATTCACAGAAAGAAAAAAATCAAATTTACCAAAATATTCATAACTGGATGAGGCAAGCCCACAAAGAAATGAATCCAGCCACAGCTGCAGCACTCACAACAGCTTTGGTCTGGTCAAATATGATTGATGCAATATTGGTGAGAGCCCATGCAGATTCAAATTGCAAGTCCATCAAAAATAAAGGGGAATCAATCAGAGTCAAATTTTAATCAGTCTAAATATGTAAGCAATGTATATATTGTAGAACTAAAGCTGAATTAAAGAATAGACATACTGTAATGCCCCAGCATGAAGACAAATTTTTTACAGATTTAGTTGGATAGGATTACTCTTTCTGATCAAAGTTTGCTTTCATGCTTTACCAAAGTATATTCATATATCTATTCTAACTCATTTAATTATTTACCTTCTAAACTGCATTTGCGCCAGAAGTCGTAATTTTATAACACTTTATATGGGGAGTCCAGACACGTCAACTCGCTTCAACTCTTCTCGACGATCAGACATTTTGTTTTTAGAAGTTCTGGTTCTGGACTTTGCTGCCAGATGGCATGGTTTCTGACTTTTGATTCAAAATTCCAGCAGCATGATTCCAGAGTTCCACTCGGACCCCTCCGCAAAGCCCTAATCCGCATTTGGTAATTGGTATCCAATAAATAAAACACGAATTCACGTCGTTCTGGTCAGAGATAATTTACGACAATTAGAAAGAGAAATACTGTCCTATTATCGCCAGTTCACAAAATCACAACCCCTTTGACAGGATAGAGAAAGACATTTTATGGATTTCCCCGACACCTAAAAATTCGAATAGTCAACATTAAGACTTAAGAAAGGGAAATGTCGCGTTCCACTGGTTGATTCTAACTGGTTGTGACGGAGCAGTAAATTCGAGGTTGTCCGTTGCAGCAGCCCGCGAAGGTGACTTCTTTCTGCTTCTTTAAAGAAATAAATAAGCCAAGGGTTTTATTATTATTCATAATTAAAAAACGACTTGCTATCTTTAAAGTTTCCTTATAAATCTAGGGCATGATCAGCTCTAGAATGATGTAGGCTGTCTGATGTTGGATGACATACCGATTACCGATAGGGATATAAGGGAAATTTCGTAATTTTTGTTTTCTGTTTTTTATTACTTCTAATAAATGAACTTTTATTTCATCAAAATAAAGAAAAGGATTAATTATAATGTAATCGCGCAAATTATTTGGTTAATATTTTTTTAACGAAAAATTATCTGCCACGGCTGCCATGGCTATTTCGATCCTCGTTCGCAAGTATAAATAAGTTGTCTGCGCCACCTCAAGATTGTGGGAGTAGAAGTCTCTCTCTACTCCTACCACTAGATAGGCAGATTAGGCATTGAGGGACCAGGAAGCATAGGGAATCTTTGATATCAGATGATAGGTAGCTATAGTCGAGTCATGACTCTTAAGAGGAACTAACTTCCCGCCTCAGTCTATGGACTAAAAAGGGAGCATAGGCATGGCCACCGGGGGAAGTTCCTGGTGGCGCTCAACTATGATTAAACATTTTATGATCTTTACGATGTTTCTTTTGCTAAGAAAAATCGACTCATTCAAGAGGGAGGAAAAATGAATAAAAATAAGTCCAAAATCAAGTTGGTTTACCTTGACACGGGCAGTGAGTGATTGACGCAGGAACCGCACTATTGGTTGTGTAGCCGTCGTCGCTAACCGACGCTGCGGGCGTCAATTGAAGGTATTCCATTGGATGCTAATAAAAAATTAAGATAATTAAATAAAAGGTTAAACAAAAAAAAATGTCGGTGTCGTACTCGGTTATTTCGGAGAGATGATCCACTCCCGAGTGATCGATAAAGAGCGGCTTCCGACGATCAAACGTAACCAAGTGCGAATTTGATGACGACACAATCTTTTTATCAATTAATCGATCTAAATGAAAAAAAGTCGTACCACTAATATGAACATGGTAAATATTGAAATCCGCTAGCTTGAAATGACCTTTCCATCGCGACCAAAAAAAATTTCAAAAGCGACCAAAAATCGCTTTCAAAAAAGACTTTCATCGCTTGCAAAAACTAAATGTCAGCTAAATCAAATCTTGTTAAATCAAAAAGATAATCAAACCAAATGGTAAATACACCTCGTAACCCAAGCAAGATTTTACCGTTTACCGTTAGATGGCAACTAATCTAATTTTATACACGAAATTGCTTAGAAGAACCAGTAGTGTTTGAAAAATTGAACGAATGTAATATTTATAAGTAAGAATAGTATTGCTAATTTTCTAAATTGGGAAGAGAAGCAATAAGTGTATAAAATTTGTCATAAGCGATTTAAAATATAGCTTGAAGTTAAGCGGAAGGAGGGCGGGCACTTAACAGCAATGACGCAGTGAACTTTAGATTTTAAAAAAGTGTAAAAGACAACATTAAAAAACAATATTAATGATTAGTGATTGTAGAAATACGTTATTAACACAGGATATGACAATCGAGGCACGAGCTAAACACCAAGTGTTGATAGCCCGATGGCAAATATATAAAAATTAAAAAAAGTCTCGTGATACGGTAACTCCTTTCCGGGCAATTGACAATTTGCGTGTCGCCCAAGTTGATGAGTAACCACCTCGTTCTTCTTTCTATACGTTCGTTCTCCGGTGAACCACCCATCACCCCGAGACAAGCGTAGCAACTCAATATGATGCGCACAGCCTTGAGGCCATCAATTCATCGCAATCATCCAAGAAAGAAAAAAACGAATCATCTCACTGCCTCATGAATTACATGTAATACGAAACAAAGATTCGTTCGGCCTTCTCTCTCGTCGACATTATTATACGAATTATTGCCTGGGAATTGCAAAACAATCCTAAAGAGCGTAACTAAAGGAAACGGTACAAAGCCGGCCGACCCGCCACCACTATCAAGAGTCCTCCCACTTTGATTTATTTAGTTACAAGGCTATGGTTAACGACGACGACGGCATTACACCAGAAGGTTAAAAACAAGGAGATAGAAAATAATAATAATAGTAAAAAGAAGAAGATAATATTAAGAATTTAAAAAAAAAACCTGTTTAACAGCAGGTTTCCTTGATTGTCGTGAATCCATAGTTGAGAAGACGAAGAATAAGGCTTCCTTTCCTTCAAGTCATAAGAGTCTAGACGTAAAAAATAGGGGAATATAGTTAAGAGGGTTAAACGCCCAGGTTGCTGAAACAAACAGCTCGGCTTGACTTGTGTCAGCACAGCAGCGTGAAAATTGAACGGCGCCGCGGCGTTTCACGCTTTCCATCACAACGGGTTATTTCATCAGTTCACAGCCGCATTCAAATATGTGTCTACGTCAAAGTTTTCTTCTTTTTTTTTTTTCTTCGTTTCATTTATAAAATGACTGTGGTATAATCCCGAGTCGTAAATAGAGTCACAGCGCCGTTGGCCAACGTTTTTGTTTTCATTTTTTTATAAGCCCAACTACTGGACGTCGATGTCCAGTAAGATTGATGACCGTAAAGGCCTCTCCGTTGAACCATACAGCTACAGGACAGTAAAAATGAGCAGCTAATTAAACACACCCACAAAAGAAAAACAAAAAAAAAGGAGAAAAAGTTAAACCCCAGCGGGGTAGCATCTAGAAGAGAGGTCGAACTTGTTGTGTGTAGTGTGTAATTGATCGAGTACTTTAACGTCGTGCTCCCTGTTGCTTTGAAACTATTTGGTTCGATTCCAAAATTTCAGAGGAGCGCAATTTCTCTCGTACGTATTATTTTCGTTATCTTCCATCTCACTTCACAGTTTTCATTTTCGAACCGTGTGCTAATTGATTGATTTACACCGCCCGAAAACAACAACAACAACAACGCAGACATAGAAAAAAAAAACCCAAGAAAAATATGAATTGATAGCATCATACTGTGTCTTGTTTGCGAGTTAAAGAGAGAGTTGGTGCTCGTTAGTGGCCAGATTTCTAGTAGTAGTACTATCCCCCCCCCGTCCATTTCTCTATAGCTGCGCGACTCGTCACGCTAGACCCTGACGTCAGATAAGCCAATTTACAGCACACACAAAGTTCTTTGGGGGTTTGTTATAGTGTGTGTGCACACACAGAGAGAGATCACTAGAGTCTGTTGCGTTATCGCCTGTACAAGAATTCCTCATTAGTCTATAAGATCCTGCGAGAATAAGAAAAATTCCACCTTGCGCTCAGCACACACCGCCGACAGGGACGTTCAGAGATGCCACAAGGGTTAAAAAAATGCATTTTGACAGGCTCGATAAAGTGGGCCAGGTGAGGTGATTCTTTCTTCTCTCTATTTTCCTCCTTCTTCTTGGTTGCGTTCAGCCGCGTTCAAAGTCGTAACTTCTCCACGGCTTGATTTGCATAGGCCTCGTCGTCTAGATGGGCATCAGGATAGGCTAGTGCCAGAGAGATTATGAGTGTCGACTAAAAGAAGCTCTCTAGCGTAAATGAAAAGAAGAATCTCAAGAAGGAAGAAAGAAAAGAAAAAAAAAAGGTATAATACATAAAGGAGCAGAGAGAGAGAGAGAGAGAGGAATAATATAATCCCAGGAGAGAGGATAATAACTGACGATCATAGTCTTGCTTATATCGTGTCGGAATATAAGTCTTCAAGAAGGTTTGATGGACGGAAAGGAAAAATCCTTCCAAATATTTTTCACCATGCCAAACAAACCATAAGCTACTGTTATGACGGCCGTAAATTTCACCAAAAGAGTTGCGCTATGCTGTGGCCCGTGTGCTGTGAGTCAGCTGCTTCGCTGTTGAGACAAGACGCGTTTCTTTCCACCTAACTATAACAGGTCAATAAATATCATTTCCAAACGGGTTAGAAATGACTAAAAATAACGCCAAAAGAAGAAGAAGAAGAGCTCCAATCAGGGACGTTGGGCATTCACAAATTGTTTTTCTTCTTCTCAGTTTTTTAAGGAAAAAAAAATATTTTAACAAATTAAACGTGATAATATAGACGAAAAGAAAAAAAAACTGACCATGCATGCTGCCAGTCGTTTGATTATTCTGTTCCCTCACCCACAGGAATGGGTGTAGACAAAAAGACGTCAAGCGGCAGACAATTGATTCATCTGGTCATATCTGCACATCACGCTGGGCAGGCAAACGTATTAACCCGTTCTATCTCCGCACCCTAGAAATGATGATTACATTTATTCATGAATCTATTTCGCCGTCGTCTATTATATAGTATACCACGTTGACCGGAAATGTTCGTCAGCGTTTGAATTCAAAAACCAGCCGCCACATACACTGCGCACGGGACGCGTATGGCCGTACATAAATATTAGGTGTCGCAGCCGAATTTGTCCCCAGCGGTCGCTAAAACGGTCACGAACTGTCGTATATTAGACGCGTTCTCCAGTTTGCCATCCTAGTCGAGTGTGATGGTTTCTCTAATCACAAATTATCATTGAAGAAGACGAAGAAGAAACTGACAGACGCCAGAAGAGCGAGAGATAGAAGAAGCCCAACATTATAAAAGAAAGAAAAAAAAAAAAAGGATGACTGCAAATGACCTGTTTACGGCAACAAAAGCTCAGGGCTGAGACCTTGTGGGATCAGGCAAGAAAGATACGAGGTGATATTTCAGTCTTTTTTCTTTTCTAGAACCTCTACACTCTGAAATGGAAAGGGCATTCTCTTATTCAAACTCGGACGACCTTAATATGAACGAAATGGCTCCTGTGAAAAGGGACACGAACGAAATATACGACATGATTTTGTAATTTGGTCGTTGGAAACGATAAAACACTCGGGTTTCATTCATTCATTCATTCATTCAGAGTCCAAGAAAAACTTGAGAAAAAAGAAAAAGAGTCTGAAGGACTTTGAAATGTTAGCCCACGCGCATCTCTCGATGGATGAAAAACACCTGCCATTGATTGAATTCCCCTAGCGTGCACCCTTGAAATGCTTATCGGCAAAGTGTGTATGGAGGCTTTGACGCATTCATTGAACTTTGGGGGCCTCTGGGATATGGACTGTGTGCATCCTCCTGAAGTATCACGTGAATTTTCAATCGATAACAACAACCCGAGCGAAAAGAAACAAAAGGAAACCTAAGCAAACGATGAGGGAGTCTCGATAGTCTCGGTTTTCTCTTCAGTCTCTATATAATACAAAAAGAAGAATTAACGAAAGCCTATAAAATATAGACTTTGTTTTGAAGAGAATAAGAAACAGAAGAGAGAGAAACTCACGCACGTCTATAGTGATGACGTCTGTCGTACCGGAAGGAGCTAATAATACAAATATAAGCGACATACATACGACGTATACTCACACCACCACCACTACCACCACCTAGTGAACGAGTGTGTGTGAAAAAGAGTGGGCGAGACAGAGAGATGGAAATAAATTCATTTATAGTTATCCTCCGTTTACGGTTCGATGCCCGGTGTGTAGCGCTGGCGGGGAATGATGAGGACCAGAAGAGTAAGGACTGCTCCTGGATGGGTGTCATCTAATGAATCCATCTATATCACACAATGTTGATTGAAGCGTCAATAATCCCATCCGTCAAAAGAGTTTCTTCCATACAGAAATTACCAGAGTATGAGGGCGAATTCTGCTTTTACGTTGTTATATTGGAACTCTTTTGATTATACATACGTTGGCATCAAGCTGGAGGTATTATAGCGTTACTATATCAGCTGTCATCGTTCAAACATCCATCTCCTTTAAATGGTCCCCTCTAAGAAATTACACCATTCTTTGAAGTGAATAACAATTTTGAGTAGAAAAGTAAATAGACGTACCTTACATAGTTTCATACTCGTCAAACAAAAAACAACAAAAGAATCGATTCCCTTTGTACAGAGCGGTATGTGTGCAGTATGAACCCTTAGCTGCCACTCACTGACTTGTTAATTGATCGATTCAACCCTATCCGAAAGAAAACAAAAGAGAAAATCAAACAATACCTTTTTAAAAGCTTCTCCCCTCTTTTTTGTCTGTGCATGTATGTTGATATTGGATAAACAACACACACACAAAAAAGAGGAGAGATCGACACCCCTTTTCTTCTTAACAAAATAAATAAACAACAACAAAAAAATAGAGAGATATGGGTAATGGATTGGAGAATTTCCGAAACAGATAGGCCATCACCTGCAGGGATGATGATGTGGATGGGGGGAGGAAATTTCATTCGTCATGGAACGGCCTGACTTGTCCTGGAACAAAAAAATATGTCCGTGCAGCAGCAGCAGCAGCTTAGAAGTGCACGGGGTTCCCTAGTGAGCGCGCCCGCGTTCCGGTGTCAACGGAACCTCAACGTTCCAAATGGTTGGAATTAGATGGATGGGCCTTCTGTCATCGGCCAGCCAGTTCCATGCAGTCTTCGATCCTGGCTGAATCTTTGATGATCAAGTGCCTGCGAAAACAAAAGAAAAAATCCAATACAAACAACGAAAAAAAAAGGAAGCCATGAAACACCCACTGTCTTCTTTTTCATAATACACAAATAACAAGAAAAAAAAAGAGACGAATAAAGAAATCTAATAAATAAATGATTCGGAATAATCCAAGGGTGGATCAGACACAAGCTCACACAGAGGCAGAAAAAACCCACCTCAAAGGAGAAAATGATTATTCTCTCCTCCCCTTTTCTCGCATTTATTGCTCTCCTCCCACACGATGCCGCCAATTTCAAATCAAGCGCATCAACGACTCAATCCATAATTCATGATGGACCGAGTCTTCGTGGTATTTAGAAATAAGAAATCAAAGGTCTTTCTATTTGAATAGAAAAAAAAAGAGCCATCCGTTCTTTTCTAGCGTTACTTTGAGCACGTGCCTGCGTGGGAGCTCCTATTTCGTTTTCAACAAGACATACCGCTGCGATTCTTCTTTTTTTTCGTGAGAAAATTGACCGCTGGTTTCGTTTTTTTTTTTCTTATTTGACTTTCAACAAGACACAAATCCCAAAGACTGGAAATCCATTCTCTCTCTCTCTCTTGTGGGATCTTCTTTTCATCATCTTTACATACTTGGGTAAAATGTACACAAACAGATTTTCAAAAAGATATAGAGAATTATATACTTGAGCAGGGATTTGGTGTAGCATTTAATCCTAGTACTCTTCCTCGGCTCGCGCCACTTCAATTTCGATTGCTTCTTCTCTATTTGGATTTGAAAAAAAAAGATTGAAAAGAAATTGTTTCGCTCGTTCCTTTTTGTGTGTCGGCGAAATGGACAGTTCATTTCAGCCGTTATCAGACAAATTGAATTCCGCGCTATTGTGAGCACATATTCCGGACATCGTAAAAAAGTGGGCACACAAAAACAGAAAATATATACCATATAACCTCCTAAAAGAAATGTGCTATACATCTCTACGAAACAACATTTTCCCTATAGAAAAAAAAATTCGGGACAAGATCCTAGACAAGGAGTTATGTTCACACGTTCAAACTGAAGAAGAATAGGCCTCTTTTTTTTTTTTTGGTTGGTGGGGGGTAGATGTAAGTTTCTAGATTATATACTAGGCCCATAAGACGACGACATTTTTGTGTTGTTTGATTTGAGTGGCGAGATTCGTCGCCTTTTCGTTTGGGGGACGCCAGACATCCCCGGTGATGATCGGGCGCCCTACGTCTCTTGTATATAGTTTTATGATTATACGAGGATTGGACGAGCTATAGGGCGCTCAATAGGGACACATTCCAAAAAGATAAGAGATGTTGTTGTTCTTTTCCTTTTTTTTAGGTTATTCAGTTTCAAATGTAATAATACCATTTACAGTCTTTTATTTTTCCCCGTTCTTCTTGTGTTTCTTTTTGTCCCCGATTCTCTTGTACTACTAGTAGGAAAACAGTTACCAAGATTATCGTGCAGCATAGTAGGAAAACTTGGAAAGTTATTATGAATGCATTATTCAAAATTCTTCTTCTTCTTTTTTCGAAAAAAAAAGAAAGAAAAGAGACAACTTTTACTACAAACCACGGAGACACATAGATAAATTATGACGTTTTCTTTTCTTGTGTCGAGTGAGTAGTAGTACTACACACGGCTGGGAGAACACTCTCTCGTCGTCCTGTTCCTTGTCATACTCTCTCGGACTATTCTTCTATTCGCCCCTTTTGTATTATTCTTCTTCTTTTCCCCAACTGCCCCGACAGCTTCCTCTCTGTCCGGGTGGTACACACACAAGGGGCTCCGAATGATTTCCAATTCGTTTTCGTCAGCGCGATACCATCTTGTTTCTTTTTTTTTTTTTTCTTCTTCTTTATTTTCCCTGTTGTGCTGTTAGTGCCCCTTTTTCGACTGTTCTATGGCGTGTACAGAAATTGACTGGGACAAGAGGAGATGGCAGCAGCCAGCAGCAGTTTCCAGGTGTCTGAAGCGTATTAATCGATTGAGAAAATGAGCCAAGAATGACTCGACTCGATTGCTGTTATTTCTACTACCAATAAAAGAGAGAAAGGACGGCGCGCAGTGGAATAATCGAGATAACAACAACAATAGTAACAAACTACACAAGACACTCAACTCTCAACGGAGCTAGAGAGAAAAATTAGACAATGTCAAACATCCCACCAAAAAAAAAAGGCCCTTTCCTAGCAGATATAGGGAGTCGTAACAAAGATCGGTCTTGACTTGGATGACGACGCTATACGACCATAGACGGTGACACACTCAATTCCGATTTAGGGGGGCTGACGCCACACACAGAAAAAAAAACAAAAAAAAAAACAGTCTCCACGTCATAGAAGAACAACAAGCCATTGGAGCGAAAACGGTGGCCCTATAACAATAGGGACCTACTATACTAACTTGTATATTGGGTTATCATCTCTTGGATATCTTTTCTTTTTTAGCTTCTGTATTGTGTTGTTGTTGTTGTCGAGACCACGCCCTTTTCTCGTTATTATTCTTGTCTAGCACCTTGTCCAAAATCTTGTCCTCTAAAGAAACCAAACACAACAAAAAAAGGTGCAACGTATTAAGGAACAATTGCGATTACAACGGAGAGAGAAAAAAATTGTTACTGTTCACCATTCCAGATCACGTTCACACCCTTACAGTGGACTAGCACTAGCCTAGCGCGTGACAATTACAAGTGCTATACTTTGGAGGTGTAAAAATACGAGTGGAGGGGGGAGAAGAGAAAGAGAGAAAAACAACTAACGCCGACAGATGTGTAGATTGATGGTCCGATTAGGAAGTCGCCAGAGAATAATAAGTTGTTTCTCACTTGGCGGCCTACACATCCGGCCAGCCCACCCTCTCTAACACCCTTCAAAGAAGAAGAAGAAGAAGAATAGAATGAGAAATCTTTTAGGCCGATATTTACAACTTCAACAAGAAGCGAAACGTGATAAATGAATCAACAAAATAACATAACATCCTCTCGGGCAAATAATAAGAAGAAAAGACCAAAAAGATCACCATGTTGAGGTAAGTTCTTCACACGCATTACATGTGTTGTTTCACCCTAGAGAGAGAGAGAGTAGAGACTTAGATATATATTTGGTAGTCTCGCGCTTCGAATGCTTTCAGTCGTTCACCAGACGCGGGACGGTGCGGACGTTGCAAAGGCTTCCTCTTCTGACTCACTAAATCTTTTTTTTTTTTTTTGAGTTTGTTTCACATTTCACGTATCAAAACTGTGGGACTGCAAGACCGCAAACTTCCTGCCGTGTCATCGAATCTTTGCGACATTTGTTTGTTATTTTCTTCTTGTCATCCGAGAGTTTTGATTTCGAGTGGTGAAAAACTTGTCATGAATGACATTATCCATAGACAAGATTTGGTGCGGCAAAACGAATGATGGAACCTCCTCCTCCTTGGCCGTGTCTATTTGATTATGCATCATCGGCGATGATGGAATCGACTCAACTGGACAAACAGGTCGGTCTTAGTCTCCATTTTTCTATCTAGTTCAAAAAGGTATTTTTTTTTTCACACCTTACTCTCTTGTGTCATTATTGGATAGCGTATCAATGTATAACTAATCTTGATTATTACGCCACTGAAATATCATTCGTCTTGGTGAAACAGCTGACTGGAAAAACACCTTTTTTTCTTATACATTTATTATTATAGGATAATAATAATAAATAATAATAAAAAAAAAAAAAGAGGTGTGCCCCCCAACGATCGTATTCAAATTAGCCGCCGAAAGATTTTTGTGTTTTTAATACTTTGGAACTGGGACAAAACAAAAATAAATAAATATCAAAAATGGCCATTGGCCAAAGAGACTGTAGAGGAGAGGGTCAGATATATAAACTTGGAAGTAGAGAGATAACGAGCTCGAGTCTAAAGGGAAACGGAAACCCTTGATGTTTTGGGAATGATTTTCGGTACACTGAGGACTCCAACTGTATACGCCAGCATAAAAAAAATCGGGTTGTTTTGTTTCCTATCCCTCGGAATTCATTTCGTAAAAAGGAGAGAGAGGGAGAGAGAGAAATGCCGAAACGCCAAACACTTCTCTAAGATTCTCCTCCGTTTCGGAATATTCAATCAACGTCCTCGAGGGTTTTCCTTTTCTTTTCTTCTATTATTCCATCGTCCGTCTGTTAGATTCCCGACCCTTTAGTCTATTCCCGATGCCGTCCCGTTTTCTTTCTTTCTTTTTTTCCTTGTAGTACCTATACCCATCGTCTTGTTGTTGTTGTTGTTGGTGTAGGACAAGCCGCCGTTGGGTCCGTTCTTTTTTATCATTTCATGGGCCCAAAAGGAGAAGAGAACACCCACAGCAAAAACCAGGTGCTGGTTATAAGAGCAAAAGAAAGAAAGAAAGAAAGAAAGAAGAGAGAAAACAAGGCGTTAAACACGCATCAAACACACAAAGAGTCCCAGCAAAAAAAGACGAGTTATAAACCAACCGAAAATGGATGATCCGTTTTCACGCTTTGATAACAGGTTAGAAACGGATACATTAACCACCACAGCCTCTCTATAGTCCTACCATCGGGAATTATTACGGGACCCAGAAATGGCCGTGAAATCTACCCGACTAGCGGACCACATCATACACCACTCCGTCATCACAAAAAAAAAGGAAAAAAAAATTATTTAGAGGAGAAAATAGGTCCTCCTCTTTTTATTTTATTTTTTTCTCTTATTATTCCATTAGATCTCCTTATCGCCAGGATTGTTTTCCCCCGTTAGTGAGATTCAGATTTTTTATTCTTTTTAAAAAAAGAGAAAAAAAAATGGATGTGAGGGGTGCGATGGATAGGCGGGGCAACTAGCACGGACTACGCCATGGAATCTCACCACCACTAACCGATAGAGGAAGAAGAAAAAAAGAAAAAAAAAATGAAAACGACACACACGGAATAAGACGATAGAAAGAGCCTATAACGAATCTTCTTCTTCTTCTCCGTCTCTCTTTGTGATGAGGAAATATTTATAATACGTCGAATGTCCAACGAGCCGTCAGAGTCGATGCATCACTCCGGACGAGCGACGGACAGGGCCAAGTCATTCGTATATATATATTTTTATTTTTCCCCCGTTAAAGATGAGAGTCTCGAGAAAAATATTTCTTCAAGATTCACGGGAACACAAATCGAAGAATCAACATGACGAGATCTCTCGGTGACAGCGGTCAATCAATAATTCGTTCCGCAGGAGAGACATCATCGATTCAGATGATGACGATCAATAGCCAATCAAAAATCTTTATAGAATCCCCCCTTATGCTGTACATAATAATAATACATCGCGCAGTTGCGTTTGAAAACGAGGGAAACATTTTACAAACAACCCCGCACTCGCTGCCACTAAACTATATCTTCCCGATGAATGTCTTTTAGACGGGGATCTCTCTCTCTCTCTCTCTCTCTCTCTCTCTGGGACTATCTAATTTCCCTGCCTTACGGCTCTATTCAACCGGCACTTGATCAATCATCCGCACCGTTGAAAGACCAATTTCCCCATACAGTGTGCTGATGTACAGAGCGGCGATGAGAGGCAGAGAGGCTATCTGCCCTTCTTTCTCCGCGTTCCGTCTCAGCGTCTTTTATATTTTTTTTTTCCACCCGATTCCCACCCAGACGTCCTCCTCCTTTTTTTTTCATAAAAAATTAGACAGAGCCCACATCTCTTCTTCTTCTATACGAGAGACAAACCGCTCGATTGAAAAAGCTTTTAAGACTTGTACAGCTACTACTAATCGCTCAACGTAAAATCAAAAAATGTAAACGATCCCAAATGGGGGAAAAAAAACAAAAAAACATTAAAAAGGCGAGGAGAGACACACACGGCATCGTTTGGTGATGAAAGGCGTGGAATCGGTTTCTTTTTGAGTCGATGATAAGACAACCCAAAAAAACAACAACACAAAATATTTAATTCCTTCGCCGCCAGATGAAAAAAAAAAAAAAACAAAAAGGAAAAATATGTTCAAGCGTTCCGTCAAAAATCGTGGAATTTGACAGTTTCAAGTTGTTGTTTAGAAATTCTTTTAAAAAATAGAAATAGCACGGGGATATATAGACGAGTTAGTGAATCGTTCTCACGGAGCGAAAAAAATTGTCGGCTCATTATCATACGCCCAACCGCGTACAAATACACAAGTACACAAGTATGTTCAACAAGGGACTTTTGACGTACACTTTATATCGAAACGACACCTCCCATCAGGACTGATGGGTTATTCTCTCCCCTCTTTTGAATTGTTATTTAAAGGGATGATGGGTGCATATGAGGAGAATGATAATAATGTTCCGTTCTTCTTACCTTTTTCTTGTTGTGTAAAAGAATCTGAGCGGCGGGCAGAGAAGAAGAAGCGAGTTAGACTCGGTTGCTCTCAGCAGGACCTCAACGTCCCGCGTCGGTGAAGAATCCTCGGCCAAGAATTGTAGCCGACCGCTTCATCTCACTCTGAAAAAGTCTCCCTTCGTTGTCAGCTTCTTCCTCCTCGTTCAGCTGATCTCGTCGGTTCATCTCGCCACAGGTGAGCTCATCTTGTTTTTCTTCTTCTTCTTCTTTTCCAGTCTTGTTCACTTACTCCACGTGACTATCAACATACTACAAACATGATTTGAAAATTACATAAAGAGTCTTGTGTTTCGCCAACGAGAAAATTTGTTTTTGCAGTGTGTGCGGATGGTGAACGATGATTGATTGAAAACTAAATAAAACTCATCAAAACATTGGCGTGGATTTTAACCACGTCGTCCTACGCCTTTAGATGTTCCTTTTCAATGTTTTTAACGATCCATCATCGAAATGTTTTTAACGCATCCGCCCTTCCGACCGGATGTTTTACGATATTTCTGCGCAGTTAAAATCATGTGGAGAAAAATAATAAAATTTTTATGAATATACTTTCGATTTTTTTGTTTTTTCTTGGGGTTGGTGGTCTTTTCAACAGGAAAGTCTGCAACAGCCACGGGCTCGACGACGGAATGCCCCCGTCTACTTGGAATGAGCTCCGGATCGATCCAAGATTGGCAAATTGCATCCAGTTCCCAGTGGACAGGCGTAGGCGATCTTGTCGAGTTTGGTGGTAGTAGTAGTAGCAGCAGCAGCAGCACTGGTAGTAGTGGCAGCAGCATCAATGGTGGAGGGAACGCCTTTAACAGCCAGGGTGGTTCATGCCAACCGAAATACGCGCGACTTTATCAGAGCGGAAACAAGGCCTGGTGCGCAAAGCATCGCTCAGTCGGCGAATGGATCCTAGTGGATTTGGGAGTTATATCACAGGTTTGAAACCAAAAACATTTCATTTTAGAAAAGCTCCTATTTCTCTGTTGAGTTGTTCCATTTGATACGTCTATTAGGCCGTAAACAAATTGTTTGAAATGGAATAACTCAATTGTTACGCAATTTGATCTCAGTATCGGATTCAAATTTCACTCAAAATAATGATCCTCCTTTCAAACGGATTTCAATGGCAGGTCACGGGACTGATGACGCAAGGCAGAGAGGAGGCCGACGAATGGGTGAGCGCCTACAGCATCTCCTACAGCGCCGACGCTTTCAAATGGAGTTACGTCGTCGACGGCTATGGAAATCGACGCGTTTATCGCGGCAACGTAGACGCTGGAAGCGTCCGCTACAACTTGCTCGACCCGCCGCTACAAACGCGTTTCGTCCGCTTGCACGTCATCGAATGGAGAGGGCGGCCCAGTCTCAGATTGGAAATCGTTGGCTGCCAAGGTGCGCAACAGAAAGTTTTTTTGTTTTTGTTTTTTCCCTCTTTTCAATTATCAAAAGAATCAAAAGTTTTGCTTAAAACTATAACTCAAATTAATTATGACCTGTAATTATGTAGAATGCAACCAAGTCATCACGGAGTCGCCTAACGTCAAATTGACTTCCAGTTCCGTTCCAACGGCCGCTAAAAAGCACAGTTGCCAACCAGACTCTGCTCACCTATTCAGCCACACGGGATGGTGCGCTAAGAAACAAGACGGTAATTTCATTGTTAAAAGAATGAAAGAGAAACCTTTTTTTTTATGAAAGGAAGAATTATTATCAATCTTCTTTCTTTTATGATGAAAACTTACGTATTTTTTTTTTCTCGAGTAAACTACCATCATAAAGAGAAAGAAGTAAAAGACTCTGGGGTGGTGGCGCCCAAAAGCCAGACAATTTGTTACACAACCCTCCAGTCACCCAGTTGATGTTCTGTTGGCGTGCGTCTAATTACAACACGCGTTCAGAACAAAACCACAACAATCCCCCCAATGCTGCATTTTCTTAGGTCCGTTGTTTTCTATGAAATCCCTCTCTTTCACTTTTGCCTTCTAGCTGCGTTCTTTTGTTTTCTGAAAGTACAAAGACATTCATTCGCCCTTGCCCGTTGGGACGGCAATATCTTAAAGAGAATAATCAAAGGAATCAAGAGGAAAAGAGAAAGATAAGAAAAGAATCATCGCCCCGTCTTATAATTACCACTTTGGATCGGCTATTAGTTGCCAATCCATCATCAAACCGTTGGGGCTCCAGACTCCTCCACCATCCATCGCCAGTAATAAATAACGTCCGTGCCGTGCCACACGCGGGAATGAATCATCATCATCATCATCTTCTTTCTCCTTAGTCCCCGCCAAAGTATCTTTCTTTTCTCCTCCGCGCCAATGTGATGATTGCGTCCAATATACCTAGATTGCATATATATTTATAGAAGAGTAGAAAAATCTCCTTCTCCAAAATACCCACCTTCATTTTTCATCTTGTTGTTGTTGTGTCATAAATTAGCGGATCAATGGATCCAATACGACTTGGGTCCGCCCAGACAGATTACGGGCGTCGTGACACGAGGCCACGGTGGATGGGAGAGCAAACAACGGCATCACGTCTCTTGGGTTAGCTCCTACACCCTGTCGTACAGCAACGACACTCTACTTTGGTTCTCCTACCGCGATGGCAACCACCTGGATCCTAAGGTATTTCTTTCTCTACGCACAAATTAAAATTATTTTCTTTCATCCACGTCAACAGCACACAATTGCATTTGTAAACCTTTTTTTTCTGAATTTGTTGGTGGTGGTTAGACACTGATGAACAGAGGCTGCACACTGGAGACATTAGTTATCTCTAGCGTCTTTTCCTTGTGACGCCTTTTCATTCTCTTCATATACACACACACACAGGCAAATAGGAATGGCACGCTCATTGCTAAAAGCAGATTCAAATGAGCTCTTTGATGCCTGCCTAGAAGAGAAAATGGACGGGAGGAAAAAACACATCAAGAATAGAATCTAAAAAGATGTCACGAAAAAGATAATACACCACCGCACGGCTGGCTCTAGGATAGAGAATATAAAGATGGGGATTTAGCCATGCAGCCAGACAGCAACCTCCCAAAATATTGAGCACGGAGAGTAGTGATGTGACGTTAACTTTAACGGATAACGTGAAAATTACGTTAACGGACGTTTTTTGGGTCCGTTAATTTAACGCAATAACTTAACGTTTTGTAAATTTATAGACGTTATTTTTGACGTTATTTATTTTTTTTAAGCTACAAAATACAGCTTTATCAAGATATTTTTTGACTGTTTTACTGTAAAACAATCTCATTTTAGGGCTGTAGCCCCCGGCTGCCACCCTCATTTTCGACCCGAAAGAAAACAAGCAACAATTTTCGCGGCTTTTTTTCTTGTGTGTAGCTTACCCCGAAAAGCCGCGAAGATTTTCGCTTGCTTTCTTTCGGGTCGAAAACGGTTAAAACGGGCAACCGGACCACAACCCGGGTGCGTGTAATCTGTTAGAAATGAGAAAAACACATGGACACATAGTTTCAAAAACTAGAAAAGACGTACGTCTACTCGAAACAAGTAATATTGTTCCTTCTTTAAATTTTAGTAAGAAATAACATTGAAACAGAAAGTTCAAAAGGTTTATGCCTATCGATATGCAGGAAAAGCAGTCAAAAGTAGTTTTCCGTTTCGGGTGGTAATAATCTGGGTTGAAAGAATCGAACAACGGGAGAAGCTTTTTCAGCGAAAGTGTTTTTCACTTGCAACAATGATCTTTTGCGCCCCTTGTTTTCATATTTATTTTTTTCGGATTCACGAAAAAAAAATTAAATATTCATAACTGGGAACTGCAATAAAACTAACCAAGAGTACAAGACCATGGTTTTCATTTTCTTATATTTTTAGATACAATTTAAAAAAAATAACGTAAAAAATAACGTGAAATTCACGTTAACGGAGCGAAAAAATTAACGCGTTAATTAACGCGTTAACTTAACGGCAAAAAGTGAAGCTCCGTTAACGTATTGGATAACGCTAACGTTTCGAAAATCCACTAACGTCACATCACTAACGGAGAGTCACAGCAAAACTCTCCTTCTTGTTGTGGAAGAGTTTCGTCCTCCATGAAGTGTCTGCCCGTGTGTCAAAGCCTCTCTTTTGGCATTCAAGTGGGTCGTAACTTTTCAAAGGGCTTTTCGGTGAGGATCTGGGCGGCCTTTTTTTTTGCGCCTAAAGTCTTGGCCGTTAAATTGACGTCTTTAGATGAGGGAAAGGGATAGTGGGTAGAGATATTTCCATGGAAATATGTGTGTCCTTACGTTTACTGCCATGGCTTCATCTCAGGAGTGGTGGGGATCTATTGTGCCGCAGTTTTATATTTGCTGTTTGCAGTCCGTCCTTTTTTTCCCTCCTTCTCTTTCCAAGTGGACCTTTTTTTCTTTCTTTTAGCGATAAAGGCAGCGTACAAGCGCACACAAGTCCCTAGATACTGTTGACCTTTCCATTCACGAAGACGTGGACTTCCACGGTATACTCAACTTGTTTCTTCCGATTGCAACCGAAGGCTGTTATTTACTTAAACATTATCCTCTTTCAGGAGTTTGGGGAGCTATTGCTGGAACAAACAAAGAGATCCGATTTTTCTATCCGATCCTCAAAGGATCAATAAATAGAACATTAGATTAGAGATAGATAGAGGGAAAAGTAAAAGAGGAAATGGATCTAATATCTAATAGATGCTTTCAGCTGTGTAACATTAGCTTCCCCACTTTTGTACAACAGATCTTTGGTGGTAATATGGACGGAGACACAGAGAGAAGGCATTACCTCAATCACCCGTTCAGTGCCCGATACGTCCGTCTTCATCCGTTGACTTGGCGGCACGGCATCGGCTTACGCGCAGCCCTGCTGGGTTGCCCTCACAAAGCGGGAATCGACTGCGGTCCGGGATTCTTCCACGTCAACGCCGTCTCCGGATGCAGTATGCAACTACATATACTTATATATATATAAATACATTTTGTTTTGTTTTTCTTTCTTCATCTCTCCCCGCATCTTCTGTCT
Source organism: Daphnia galeata (assembly GCA_030770115.1). Lineage (NCBI taxonomy): Eukaryota > Metazoa > Arthropoda > Branchiopoda > Diplostraca > Daphniidae > Daphnia > Daphnia galeata. Next base: position 10,397,172 of record CM061117.1, read on the forward strand.
TTTTCTTGTGTTGACTCTACAAACAGCCGCCACAAGAGCCTTTTTTGAGTTTGATCGATGACGGGGGGAATATTTTTCTTATTCTCTCTTCTTTCTTGGGGGCTCACAAACATTTCCACATACGGCTGGTTGCGCTTGATCGCTTTCCCTGGCCTTTGATTTCTTGTTGTTGCGTCTAATGTCATCATCCATGTCTCTCTCTCTGTCTCTCTCGTTCACTATAGTGGAAAACTTGGCCTATCATCACAATACGTGGCTCAATGACAAGCGCCATCTGTGGAAAGATTGGAAATACGGGCGAGCGTCTTTGGCGGTGGACGGTGACTCGGACGCGAGCCTTCACCGCTGCGCCATTCTAGACAATTACTTTGTAGAAAACCCAGTCTGGATGGTCGATCTGGGAAAGAAGAGTAACATCAACGGCGTTGTTATTGCCACTTGGCAGGGTAAAGGTCAAGGTAAGCGACAACTATAGAAGATGATGATGATGGTGATATGAAATTATAACCAAATGGCAAAGGGGCATATCGAGCTGATGAGAAGAATTTCATTTATCTGCAGACAAAACGGCTACTTACCGCGATTACCAGACCAATTTGGAGAAATTGACCGTATACGTCTCCAATAAACCTCGTCTGGAGACGGTTGATTTACTGGCAGAGGCTTCTTGTGGCCAAGTCAGTCGCAGCAATGACAGTCTCTTCCAGCCACGTATCCACATCCAGTGCCAAGAGGATCTTCGAGGTCGCTATCTCTACATACGAGCTTCAGCCGTGGCCAACCGAAAGGCCCGCCTCTTCTTCTCCGTTCTATGCGAAGTTATGGTCTACTAAACAATAATTATTATAACAATTACAAAATCTCTCGACGCGCTTTGTTTTTCCTTTTCTTCTTTTTGCTGCGCCCTCTCTTTTCTCTCTGTCTTTCGACTTTACTCTGGCATTCAAAATCATCAGCTATGTCTCTCTGTTAATTCACATTTTTTTTTACAAAAAAAGAACAACAAATTTTTAAAGGCTTCCGGGTTTTCTTCGGCGTTCCATTGGTGTGTAAATATACCTCGCCCACCCAAAAAGAAAAGATAAAAAAACATTCGTTACATCAAACAAAAAAAAGGGTTATTCAAACAACGCGCGCTTCATGTTATTTAGTAGAAGTCTCTCTGAAATAATTCCCATTATCCATGTTCTACATATAGCAGAATGTGTGTAAATACATCGTTAACGACGTTACGTTGACCTTTGTCTTGTTTTTATTTTGAAACTTTTTTATTTAATTTTCGACAACGAACAAGTCGCCGGAAATTATATAAAATCAAGTGAATTATGAAAAAGAGGGGGGGGGGGGGGCAAATCTTCGAGGGAAACAAACCCAAACTCGTTCAATCACAAATCTTATGTGCCCGTCTGGTGTTGCAGGAGCATAACGGCCTCGCTTAAATTGGTCAAAGTATTGTATCCGCTCTCAACCGCCAGGTTGAACGTTTTCTGGAGCAGAACATCGCCATTTTCTGTCACAAATACAAATTCGTAAAAACGTTATATTCAACTATCGAGAGAGATTATATTGTTTACCTATTTTGAAATAAAAAAAATACCTTGACAAAGAAGGAGAAAATCTGGCAATCTTTCCAGAGCTGTTGTTACGACGGCAGCGTTGCGATTATCCAGACAATCCAGATAATCCGGTAGCAGATCAGTAGATGCATTTGGATTGTCTTTCAGGTAGCGCAAGATGAGCATGTACGTCATGTTGCGGACTGTTTGGTTAGACGAGGACATAAGAGGGCGTAGATCAGCAATTGCTCCTTCCAAAGGAGCGCAAACCACTCGACCGCAAACATTCTCCAAGTCTTGGAGAACCGTCACCACTTCTATAAGGCGTAACAACAAACCACACGAAAAAATACGGCAACAAAAACAACGTCGTTAAGAGTGAAGTGCGATTCGACTTTTCGTCAAGTGATTTATGTATAGACCTTCATAATTATCAGATTGGCGCAATCTCGCCAGAATAGGTCCTATTCGGATGCTGGGGCGGGTTGGGACCGTTGACGGCTGGCCGCGGTCCTCTTCGTTATCGGTGGGTCGGGGTCGCGATAACGCAGACAAGAGGTCTTTTATAGCAGTCATCTCCGGATGGGTCACCTACGCACGACACAAAAGAGACGCCATCAGCACAATGATTTATCGCGACGACGATTTCCCACCGCGATAAAAGCAATAAACAAGTAGACGTTTAACAAACCTGGAGATCGTGCAATAAAGGAACATGCTGTTGAAGGCACTGCGACGCGGCAAACGGAGCTGTCGCCACAAAGTCCAATAAAAACTGCAGGAATTTCTGAAGTAGTGGGCCAATTGATTCTTTAACCGTTCGCTGGTTGCCAAAAAGACACCAAAATGATTTGAGCATGTCCTCGAGGGCTTCACGATGTTCGGGGGTAAAAAGGTTGGAACTGAGTTGTTGAGCGATTCCGAGAATACAGGAGAAAACATTCATGTAGTTGCGTGAACGCAAGACAAACACGTCCAGGTGAGAACGCCCACGGAGAGCGGCCGCAAGGCAAGCGAATTGCCTTAAAAGAAGAAGTGGATGAGTGGCAGCCATTTTACGGAGGGCAGACTCATAGTCGGCCATTTTTCGGGCACCTTCTTTGCCCGGCTGCGGTGATGTAAGGGAAGAAATAAGCGTCAGGGCCATTGAATCGATGGAGCACGGCACGGCCGTCAGTAACGTTTTGCTGTCGTCAAATTGGGCGAATGACGTCTTGGGGAGTCTCGTTATGACATGCGGGGCTCGAACATAAAGTTGCAGAAGTAATTGTTGGGCTGCTTTCTGTCTCTCGCTCTTTACCGCACTGCCCGCAAGGTCGGCCACATCGCGAGCCAATAACACTTCCATTTTGGTGGACCCTCCACAACATGAGAGTAGCAATTGACTCCGCTCTTGAAGAATGTGTAGTGCGCGATCCTTTTCCTGGCCACACGTTTGTTGTCGTACATATTCGCTCATGATGTATTCAGCAAGTCGAAATAGCTACAAAGTAAGAAGAAATCAACACGAGAAAAAGTCAATAAGTTTCTAAAATTAGAACTGGGTGTAAAAGGATCCAAACTGACCTGCTGGTGATTCAGGTTAAGTAGCTCTTCCGGTTGTTGATGCTTGGGTACGTGTTTTTCTCTACCCTGCCAGAGCTTGGGCACCTTGATCAATGCAGTCAGAAAGTCTAGAACAACTTTAGCCTCGAAAGCGTCGACATCACGAGTTGCCAGCAGTTTATGAATGCATTTGCGCAGAGTAGCCCAACTGGCCTGATGTACCAACATCGCAAGGGCGTACGGACGGCAAGATGGTGGACTAGGCGTCTTACCAAACAGCAATCGCATCTAAAATACATTCCCACAATATAGAAATTAGTTCAAAATTCTGGTGTTTTTTTTTAAATTAAAAACATACCTCTAAATCAGGCTGAGCTGTTATAATTTCGGGATCCAACAACTCCATCCAGTCAACTAAAAGGCCAACGAAGCTTGCCTTAAACCCACTTTGACTCAGATTGGTCACAATACTTTTTACAAGCGAACGGGTATCGTTTGTTTCCAGAGCTTGAGCGGCCAGTTGTTGCAAATGACGCTCCAACCGCTTGGAGGACAGATTCAATGTGTTGATATCAGCTGGAGTCGATTCAGATCTCATAAATCCGCGATTCTTAACAAATTGAAGGGCGATATTTTTCAGTGAACTATGTCCATCGGGGGTGACCGGGGCAATTTTTTTACAAATGTTCATCACAATCGGCATGATCCTTCCAAGAGAAGCCCCTGGTGAAGACGCTGCCGACGTTAAGAGTCGGAGCAAACCACACGAGAATGCAGGTTGACGTTCTAAAGCAGCCAGCAGTAGTTCAAACTCATTTCGTGATACGCTGGCGGACGCCAAGAGGTTATCGAAAGCAATGGCATAAGCTTCAGTCGACGGCTGAGTGGTAGCACGAATCTCTTGAGTCAAAGTATTGCTCAAAACTCGATAGGCCTTATTCTTCTCCAGCTGACTGATTCGAATGACCGTTTTAATGTCAAAAAGTTGCCGAAGAACAGCAGAAGCATGATCGACAGTTATAACGGAGGTTGAAGCAACTGAACTAATCTTAGAATGAAACGATGAAATGTCCAAATGAGGACGCAGGGTCAGATTGAACGCCTTGCTATCGACGGTCGAACGAATTTCGGTATCTCCTAATTGCATGATATCGGCAAAATGCAATCCACCTCGAGCTCCTCTCGTCCATTGAATCTTCAATCAAATTGAATTGGTCAATAAATAATTAAAAGACTTGATATTCAAATGAAAGAAATTTACCTGTAACAACTGTTGTATATAAACTTTGTCCATGTCAACCTCGACGAATGCAAAAGGATTTTCTCTCACCATTCGATCGAGAGTTTGCAAAAGCTTAGACATAGAAGACACAGGAATGCCGAAGGATTGAATAAAGAGGATCAATTGAGCCGGCTCGAGATCCTTTAAAGCAGTATCAACCAAAGCATCAACCGGAGATCGAATCATGCGAAGTTTGAGCCAATCGGGATACAGATTAGCTTCTTCTGTTGTCTCTACTAAATAAGCCTGGGGTTGTATACCACTGGCAGGAAACCAAATTTCTAATAGTTGACCAAAACAGGTTGACTGTTGCTCAAGTTGAGGGGCTCCATAAGTCAGCAAAATCACCATGGCGTGAACAACCAAAATGTGAAGTGAAGCGGCTTCGCCAGATTGCCACTGAATCAAAACTTGGTCTTGATTCTCCGACCAAGTATAAGACCCTTTGTTGGGCTCTCGTGCCTATTAAATATAAGATTCATCATTTCAACAGGCAAACAAAATTAATTGAAAACAACAACAACATCAATTACTTTGAGAAGGTAATGCCAAAAGAGTTGCAACAAACATTCCAGAGTTTTTGCTGCTTGCAGCGTTTTGTTCGATGACGAAGGTAAGAGAGCAGCAATTAAGCTGCTACGCTCTACAATTATCTGGGCAAGATCCTGTTATTACCAACCACAATAATTACATATAATTTCGCTGATATAAAAAACGTTACAATATAATTATTTACCAAGCTAAGATCGGCTTGATCTTGAATTGGCTCTTCCAAAGCACAGGTGGATAAGAATCTCAAGTATGCCGCAACGGCTTGTGGTTGTGTTTCAATTAGAAAGGCAGCTCGTAGAGCGGCGATCACGGCAGGGCGTACTGCTTCAAAATGTGGGATGGTAGGTAACTGATGAACAAGCCACGAGAACTGAGAATCGTCTCCTGTACCGTCGGAGCACGCACCATCGCTCATGGTGATATCATCGTCTTTTACCAAGACCACACTCAATGCCTATGTAAAAGTATGTATAATATGTATAATCACATACATATTTTTTTTTTAGCAAACTCATTAATTAAGAAAATAAACTCTTACCATAAGGGCTTGGTGACGGGGAAGAGCTTTTTGAGCACTCAATCGTCTCATCAAATAGTCTAGAACTTCACGACACGCTTCGGGTAGTTGATTGGGATCAGTTAGCAAAAGTCTCAGATGCTGAACCAACTGTTGGTGTTTATGCCGACGTTCCTTGCGTTTGCCGAGTTGCTGTTTACTATCATCGATTATATCGTTAACAGGCAGATCATCAACTGCTTCGTGCAGCATAAACTCGCAAAGGCATTGAACCGGCAGGACGTTCCATGCACCTTCGTTCGACTCGACCAAATCTGCCAGCCACGGCTTCGATTGCGCAGCCCCTTGTCTACGAAATTAAAATACATTAAATGAAGTTAGAATGTTTATCTCATGTCATACAATTTACCATACCTATGCAGAATTTCCAGCAAAAAGTCCGGCTGACGACTTCGACAAAGTAAGTGACCTAATCGAAGCGCTGTGTTTAAAGTTCGTAGCTGCTCAATGACAGCTGGAGGAGGGCGTCGAGTAGGACCTCGTGGATCAAGCGATGTCAACTAAAGAAACAAATAAAAATGATTATTTAAAACATGTTTGAGAGAGTGCTTTCAATACTTGGCTGAGCAGCAAAGAACTATTCTCGGTTATAATAGTTTTGGTAGAGGCCGCAGCTAAATGTGTTTCGAATTCCAAGATAGTTTGCTTTTCGATCGCAACAACCTGCAATTCTGTTTGGTCTGTAGTGCCAGAAGAGGTAGCGAAATCATTTGTGATACACATCTCCATCAAAGCACGAAGAGTAGGGAACGAGTTCCATGCTTCAGACCCAAGACTACTTGGATTATGCGCAATAAGCATTAGTAGCATCAACCAGGCCTTCCAGTAAAGCGTGCTAATAGCCAGGTTTGGAGGAGTGTAACCTATCATAACAAACAAATTAGCTTGCGACGCATTAACACTAGATAACATGATGCGATACCTTGTGGGAGGGCGATATTTTCGGGATAATGATAAGCAGTGAGGCGGAGAACCAAATCAAAAATATCTTGGTTATCAGCCTCTAGCATGAGGAAGCCTAGATTCTGAACTGCTGCACACCGTCTCAATAATTGATCAGCCAGTTCCAATGCGTCAGGAGCAGTCAGTGGATGGTCTTTTGATAGACCAACCAGAAGGATTTGGATTAATGTATCCTAAATAATGGACATGAAATTAATAAATTAGTAATCGCATGAATATTGCCAGTAAATTTTTAAATACCTCCATAACCGGAATTTCCGAAGCCAATCTTATCATAATGGGTCGGTCACTCTCGAGTGGCCACCCATCCTTATTGTAATAATGCTCCCCGCTTTCCATAAACAAAACCTGTAGTGCAACTGTGTTAGATTCATTCAAAATTAATTGATTGTTACAAAAATTACTTTGCGGAGACAGTGAATATAGTCGACTCGGTTTGGTTCAAACACGGATGGTATGGACGTTCTCAACCAGTTAATTGATTCTCTTTGAACGGCCGATGCTTGGATATGAAACTGTCGGAAAAGTTCCATCTCTCTTAAATCTCCTCGAGAAGATGCTGATTCACGCACACTCGGACTTATGGCAAGGAAAATGCATAAAGTGGTTAAGTCCGCCAATGAATTTAAGAGCCGATCCTGATACCAACAGCCGCAAATTAGTTTGGATTGTAACAGTTGATATTTGAAATTATTTGCTGAACCTTGAATTCAAATTCTCTGATTGCAATTTTACGTCTCTCCTGCATACATCCATTTAGAAGGGCTGCACAGAATGTCGGTAAGGGTAAGTCGTGACGGAGAGCGCGAACCACTTCACGTAACAGTGCTCTGAAATCATACGAAACATGTAAGCATACTCAATTCAAATAAGTGTTTCATGAATGCAAAAAACCTGAGTGCCCGTAGATAATCGTCACGATTGAGTAGAAGCTCCATGTAAACGTCCGCTAAAATGGTAGCAGCACGATCAGGCCATGGTTGGACCAAAACTGCTAATACTGCCATATTATTGGGTCCTCGGGAAGGGGAGAGCTCATTAAAAATTAACAGCCGCACAATCAGAGGAAGCTGATCGGGCTGTTGCTCGACCAACTCTTTGAAACAAGTCAGATACGTTTGAATCAGTGGTTTACTCTGAAATCACAAGAATAAATAATTATAATTTCAGATTTTTTTTTAACAAAAACGTTGATAGTGTAACAACCTTTAATCTCAAACGCAGAAGAGCATTTAAAACATCTGTATCAGTCGGTGTTTCAGTGCTGCAATTGACGCAGATTGCGAGCAGAAGGTCGGTGGCTGGTCTCACCAGTTTTTGATTAGAAAGCCACATTTCCAATCGCTGAGCAGCTTGTGTCCGTACAGCAGGTAAACCAGCTGTCGATGTTAAGAACTTAAGGAAGTTCCTTGTAGTGAGGTCAGACGCCGGTTGCTGCCGTCTGAGATATCAATGATGAAATAAACTTTCGTAACGAACAAAAACGACCGTAACTGAAACTTGGAATCTTTTCCAATACCTGCTTAAATGTTGATTCACTATTTCCATGACAAGTGCTTCTGCCATGTCTTTGAGATGTTGAAATCGAGGTATAACTCGGACCTAAAGAAAAGTACATAATAATGAAAAATACTAGTCATTATTCCAATTCAATCACATTTCTTACCTGTTGCTGATCGAGATGACTTGAACCTCGAAGTAGCCCACCCTGACTATTATCTGAGTCCACGCTGGCATCATCTTCAAGACCAAGGGTTCCAAGAGAAGTAATACTAGGAGAACTAGCAGCACCAGAAGATCCAAGAACATTACCAGCAGTGGCACTTTCTTGTTGAAGGATGTTTCTTGAAGGGACTTTAGTGTTGAATGCCGTCAGAATATTCTCGACAAACCCTTGACATTCTTCACGATCTACCCAAACCCGTTCTCCGACTGAATCTTCGACAAACACTTTCAAAAAAGACTCAGGCCATTCTGTTGAATCTTCTAGACCAGCTAACAGTAAATTGCAAGCCAGTGATGCAGCAGAAGCAGTTGTCCTTCCTTTAAAAGGACCAACGCTAGCGGTAACGTCTCGTCTTAACAAGACCAATAAGGCTTCGACAATCAATTCAGTGTTAAAATAGTGCGACCGCCACTTAGCTAAGTAGACAAGGGCAAGTGCAAGAATGGGTTCAACTTTATTTCGTTGACTCAGACTAAAGGTTTTCAGTTGCTTAACTGATCCACAGAGAATTGCTTCAATCCTTTCTTCATCATCGTTACTTTCTGCATCTCCAATGGCATTCAATAAATCTGATGCTTCAACCTACAAGAAATTAACAAATAAATTACTTTTTAATAAGAATTTGATTGAGTAAGCTGTACCTCTATAGCAGCATCTTCCCATGGCTCCAATCTGTTACCAATTGAACTTGGACTGGGAGGATCAGCAACCTTCAAAGCAGGTCTTCCCAAAGCAGTAAAGGATCCAGCATTTGTTAGCCCTGGCTTTGGTTTCTTGGCTGGATTCTGTGATAAACCTTGCAGCTGGCTTGAAGGTGCTTCACGTTTTTTATCTGAAGTACCTATATAAACAACAAGAAACACTAACTTGTGAGAATAATATAAATACAGAGCAAAATAAAAAAATATTCACGATAAAACAAACCAAGCTAACAAAACCTTGAATCAACTGAAGTTATTAAAAAATAAGATAACCAGGTGATCAGCCACAGAAATGAAATCTGAACTTTTTAGTTTTTGTTTTACCCAAAGAAGGAAGTGGAGCAGGTTGGGGTTTTGAAGATCCACCTGAAGTGGAAGATGCTGCTTTCTTTGCATCAACTGGTTCAGCTCTACTTTGCTTTGGTCCAAGAGCAATAAAATCGCCGGAAAATCCAAGAGGTTTAGACTTGGAATTTTTGGGCGGCAAATTTTTTCCTCGATCCATTTTCACAAATGGTCCGGCATCAACAACTCTCGAAAACGAAACTATTTATGTTTGACTTTTAAGCGATTGAAGAACTTCTGCACGAAAGCGTGGTTGCATTTTTTTTGTCGTCGTCTGCACTGTAGTAAATTGACGTATAATTAGTATTCATTTTTTACAGGCATCAAGCTTGTTGTGTTTTGGAAAAAATGGAAGACGATGATGAAGTTGATGTTTTGGGGGATTTCTGTCTAAATCTTGAGTATGTAATAGCTTTATCTGCATGTTATGTGTACTGAATGACTTTTCATTACAGAACGGATTTGAACCAATACGATGCCGGGGAGTTCCCAACACAGAATTCGGAATTATTGGGTGATTACATGCAACATCCTTGGCTTCTTGAAAGTGCACAAGTAATTTTTTTTAAGAGTGTATTATTTGTGTACGTTAAGATTACAATACATATTTCACAGGTTTGGAATATGCCGATGATGGATCATGCCAATGAAGACAAGAACAAAACCCTTAATTGGGAAAATATGCTTCATGAAGAGAAAAAACACTTTTCGAACATTTTACCGGTGGCAAATCCTCAACCCACTACAACTTCTGCTGTAGTTGCTTCAAAAGTGAGTCCCATATGGACTAAAGATGATATTGCATCTCTTCGAAAAGGCATTGTAAGAGATTATAGTAACTGAATATGGCAATGAATATGTTACTTACTTGATATTTGATTTAAGGGGCTTCACAATCAAAACTGGAGCAAAGTTGCTAGAGCTGTTGGAACCAAGACTACTCTTCAAGTGAAGAGCTATATTAAATCCCACCCTGAGCTTATTACAAGTTCATCAGTTCACATTTCCAATACCCCCTCACCTCCTCAGTATATTAATGAAGTTGAAGTTACAAATGAAGAACCTGTCTTTCAATTTTCTATGGGCGACATTGTCTATGAAGCAGAAGTTCCAGCTGTATCCACAGAAGAAGTAATTGCTAGTGTAGCTCCTACCAAATGGGAATTGCCTCTGACAAAAAATAGCAAAAAGACCAACCGTTCAAAACCAAAATCTCCTCCTAAAGAAATTAGGTATGACAATATTAGAAAATTTCTGTTTGTTTCCCTTTTTTCGACGAACGTTATCTGATATTTTTTAAATCTTTTTTCAGGCGAGTAAAAAATCCACTTTTGATTAAGAAAGCGCCTGGAAGACCCAGAAAAATTTCAAAAGACTTGTCCGTCCCCCCATTAACAAATTGTAATTTAATAATTGACGATGCCACACTGACGAAGAAACCTGTTCCCATTCTCCAAGGAGAAATAATTCGATTACAAAGAACGAGTGAACTAGTAGACTCTAGTGACTCCGAAGTTGATATCGATTGCAGTGACGATGAAGAGGAACGTACAGCCAGCAAATCTCAAACCATTTTAAAAGAAAACCTGCAATCCCAGTCATCTTCTGATGATTCGTCTGTTATAATTAAAAATGAAATTCAAGAGGCTAAAATTCTAGAAACCCCTGCACTTCCACCACAGTCTTTGGAGCCACTTACAAAATACGCACAAGAAGATAAAAGTGAATGTGAATCTTCTGAGACGGATTCAAAGAATCCAGACGCCGGATTAATGGACGCTGAGCCACCTCAGCCTGTCTTTACATTTCCTACTCCATTAGAAGAGCGAATTGTTGCCTTTACTATTATTACGGATGAGGAAAAAACGATTCATTGGGATTTTTTTGAGGGTCTACGCCCTAGTAAAACGCCTGAAAGATACATTAAGATTCGTAATAGCATTGTTCAAGAATGGCGCAAAGTAAAACCCCGTTACCTCACAAAAACATCCGTTCGTCCTTCTCTCAAAAACTGTGGAGATGTCAACTGTATCAGCCGAGTCCACGCTTATCTGGAATTGACAGGAGCTATAAACTTTGGATGCGGTATGATTCTCTGTGTTTGACAGCTCTGCGTAATTCGCATAATATTATCCATTTAAATCTTACAGAACAAGTCCAGTACAATCGTCCTTTGCCACCAGTGCCCTGTCATCGAGAGAGAATGGCGAACAGTAGTACTTTTGTGAACAACCTTCCTCTCATTTCTGGTCTACCAGCCAGGGTCAGGAAGAAGAGACCACATCATGAAAACGGAGACGAGAACGGTGGATACACAATTAGCCACGACGGTTCCCAAGGAAATTGTTCTATATCGAATACAGGATCTACTAGTCCACTAAAACCGAAACCGAAAAAAAGAACAAAGCCACAGCTTGAAGAGAAATCCCCATTTCAATTGGTTCCATGTATAAACTTCGGTAGCGAGAAAGTGGTAACTCGATTATTTTTATTTGGATCAAGTTACTTTGGTTTCGAAAAAAAGATTTGTCCTTCTACTACAGGCACCTTTTAATGTACAACTTTCGGTGGAAGCGCTTGTTGTTATTGACCTCCATTCACATACTTGCACAACGGAAATTATTGGCTTACTTGGAGGCCACATCTATCCGGGATCGGATAATTCTCCGGCAACATTATCTATAGAAGCCGCCCAGCCGTGTAGAAGTCAGGCAACTAACCATCAATGCGAAATGTGTCCTGGTAATTTTTTTTTTGTCGACAATTATTAAACGTCACAAAATCTGAACTCTATACTTCTATGACGATAGTCTCACAGACAGAGGGTAGTGAAGAGCTGCGATCGCGCGGTTTTGAAATTGTAGGGTGGTATCACTCTCATCCAACATTCCCCGCGCTTCCTTCTTTACGCGATTTAAATACTCAGGTGAGCTTCTACTAAATTGTCTTTAATTGCACGTTCTCTAATTGTAATATTTTTCATTAGAGCGAATTCCAGCAATGGTTTTCTCGACAAGATGCCCCTTTCGTCGGCCTGATTGTCAACCCCTTTTCTTCTTCTGGTATCAAAACATCCATGTCTCTCAAATCAACAATTCGGTAAGTATTAATTTGAAGTGAGCTGAGTAGTTAACAACTAACAGTAATATTTGATTCTAACACATAGATGCATCACTGTTCATGACGATTTGCCCTACAAGCATGAGCTACCTGTATTCGATTGTGGGGCCGCAATTGAATTGAACAAAGTTAGAATAACGCTTGATGTGCTGGAGTCAAACCTGGACTTGTGTCCAACCTTGGTTCCCCTCAACAGCAAGTATCCTTACCTTCCAATGCGCTCTGAAGACGGGATTATGAATTACGCCAAAAAAGTGAGTTTGTTGAACTGTCAGTTTGAAAAAAGTTACTGACTAATTTTTTTCTTCAGGCTCTAGCTAGTATAAGAGCACACTTGGAGAAAGTAGTATCCGCGTCCATGATGAGTGATATAGAGGAACTCGCCGAAGGATTTCTTAATCGATTAATAGCACGTCACGCCAGTCGTGTAATCGTTTCCCCTGTTTTAACGAGTACTCTGCCATGCAGTGACTCCAATTAATTGTGTATCTATCAGAACAGGTTTACTGGTTCAGATTAAATCAAATTACTTTGCTCCCACGCTCACTCCGCCTGTACATATAACTAAAATTTCAAACCGGGCTACTGTCCTTGTTGTGTTTTCTTTGTTCTGGACTTTTAATAAATCAGACTCTCTTTCATTTTTCGTTGATGTTGAGAAATGAATTTTTGAATTCTGACTTGATCAAGATTTGGATTTAATAATTTCAATTAGAAATCTACGTTTAAGCACACCAGTGAAGTCCTTTTTGGTATACCGCAACTAAATGTGCCATAAAATAGTCAGACGAACTCCGTGACACTACTGGTGAGTGGTGATTATTACAAATATATACAATAGGGTTGGATAAACGTTATCTCGAATTGTATTGTTCTATAGCTATGTACAAACATGTTTTTACGTGCACGGATAATATGCTTCGAAATACTGATAGACGTTAACCAGGAGAAAAGCAATGATAGAGCCAATAGCTGATCCCACTTGTGTGAATACTCCAAACCAAAACAGATTGCGATCTCCCTTTCCTTCCTCCATGCGCAGGATGGAAGCAATACTGACTTTGACGTACGTCAACAGGCCAACGCAGAAGATCCACGAAGTAATCTGTCCAATAAGAAAAGCTGATCATCAAATAAACGATAGAAAATGTAATAAACTATTAATACCATAAGTGTTTCTCCTGAAGGATATCCGACTAGCGGAGGAGTCGGACTCAGTGCAGCCAGTGCTATTATGTAAGAAGAGACTGAAGTGCCCAAAAAGGCAAAGATCACTATCAGACAGACATTCGTGATTGGTAGAAAATAGGCGATGAGACACGACACTGGATTTGCCATTGCCGACAAAGTAACAGCAAAATGATAGGCCGTGTTTCCATAGGGTAAACAAGAATAACTTTGTATGCTAGGTAGAGCTCCATTGGATAGAGCGCATACCCAAGTTTGCAATAATAGCAAATAGATAAATACAGATTTGGGTATGTCTGTGTTGACTCTTTGTTGTTCTTCGCTTACCGAGTCCAGTTCTACATGGTAAGTTATCTTTGCGGATTTGCCGTTGAACATTGGATCAACTATTTCTGATGACGCAACAAAGGTCTGATTATCAACTGCTACAGGTATCCGCGTAGCTACTGATTCATAGCGTTCGCGACGTGCTACTTCACAATGATTTAGTCCGATGAAAGAAGCAGCACAACAAATCATCAAACCCATCAGAATGAAAAAGAAAACTGAGACTGAGAAATTGGGTTCAGGGTAGAAAGCTTCTAATTGCCATGATTCGGATCCGTTGACAATCGCCGAGGTATTTCGGCATGATGGATTGCCACCAACACCTTGCATTAGCGCAAAGATACTTGGTAGAAAACCGCTGAGTCCTTCGCCGATCAGGTAAGACGTCAGGTACGCTTGACGAAAACGGGCCATAAAGGGCATGAAGAGAACAGAACTGGAACAATCGACCAGGGATAGAAAAAAGAGCAATGTAAGAAGTCCTGTGCTGTGTTCCTCCCCATTAATGTAGCTGGTGGCATCCCAGAAGAAGCCGATCAGCAGAGAAGAGAGGACTCCGATGACCATGAGGACATAAATGCTGGGTTTTTCGTGAACAATATGAGGTATCAGAAGATGCATAACGGAATAGAAAATGGGCCCTATAGATCATATTTAGATAAGTAAAAAATAATGTAGTTAGCAAATCTGACTGTTAAGTTAAACTGTGAATGAATTGAGACCGATATTAGCTATCTGGATAACGATAGACATAAAAGATGGAAGGCTCCATCCTTCAGGTAGTGCTTGGACAAGCAGAGGCAACTCCACCCAGAGTCCGTTGATTGAAATCCAGGCACCTACTCCAAACATGACGGAGAGCATGTCGACAAGCGGCACACGCCTCCTGCTTGATGATGACTCCATGTTTGTTCGGCTAACTTGCCAATTCCAACAAGAGATTTTTCCAATGACCTAAACGATCTAGAACACGGAACCCAACTGAAAGTGGAATGCTTCCAACTTTTAGAACTATGGCATATGTCCAAAGGTCGCAAGATTATAATTCAAGGAGGGAGGAAGGATAAAGAAACGCCCTTAGTAGTTGTTTGCTACTTATGAAAGGCGAGATCTTAACCCAATAATGGTCAATGGGAACATTCTGCATTGGGTACTCATTACACCACGTTTCCCTATTATCCTCCGCTACTGTAATGGTGATTGAGGCCGCAAAAGTTCTTGCTCTCCCCTAATGGGAATAGATACTTGTCGAGTTGCCGTATTGCGACTCAAAAAAGTCCAAAGGAAACAGAAAGTATCAGATAACATACAAAATTTTAAGAGGTGATCAAAGGGTATCAGCATTTTAAAAAATAATAAACAATAAATAGGCTACCTTCAATTAAAGTAGCAATCCACTTTAACTGTGTAAAGAAATTACTAAATTTAAATAATTGTAGAACTTCTACGAATTAGTCAGTAACAGGCGATCAAGAATACACGTGAAATAAGTGCACGCAGTACACGTGACTGATCATTAATCGGCTGAAATGAACAGGTGATATGCGAACCACGTTAACTGACAAAGCATTTAGCTACAACAACAGATAAGTGGAGAAAGTCCCTTCGTCGTCTACAGGACATTGCCCGTGATCCTGGTAGAACAACAGCACGAATAACCATATTCTCACACGAGAAAATGACGAGTAAAACCATGCATACCACAAAATGCTGACTAAGGGTGATGAAATATTCATTTGTTGAAAAAACACTTACCGAAACAAAGGCCGTATAATTTTCTATATTATGTTTTGGGGAAGTTTAGACATGACTTGGTAGCGATTTAGTACTCCTGAAAACAAAAGGAACTGTTAAGATTTGCATTAGTATTTTAAAAGAAGTTTGAACTGCCGGTGATGTAACTAACGGTTTGCATCTAACAAAGCAGACGACAAAACATTTTTGTAAATTACGGGCGCACAGTCGCACAGGATAGTTTGGTCATCAAAAATTAAAAAAAAAAATAGATGTTACCTAAATTTCCTGAGATGTAAAAGCAGGAACAAAAACGAAGCACACCTAAAATCTTTGATTACTTAAACGAGAAACATTATCTCAAAGCAGAAAACAGAATTTGAGTGAAACAACCGAGTTTATTTCGTAAAAAAACATTCTATTTTCTCAGTTTCTTGGGACCTTTCATTTTTTTGTTAAGAACCTTTTTCTGCTGTTTTCCAATCTTCTTCTTCAGGATGGCACTGCCCTTTTTGGCAACTCCGTTGACCTTATCGTCTTTCGCATCTGTACCATTTTTAGCAATTTTCGGAATTTTGTTTTTATTTAAAGAACCATTTGATTTGGCTCCCTTCTTCCTCTTCATCCTCTTGCTCTTGACGGAAGTTTCATCGTCAGAATCGTCGCTGTTCTTTTCTTCGGCGGGGACTTCCTCTTCAACTTCTTTAGCAGCGGATGGCATATTGTTAGATATCTTCTTCAGCTTGGCTACAAAGAAACCATCCATATTGTGTGTATGGGGGTAGAATCTCCTACATAACTTAACGGATGGGTGGAATCTGAAAAATAAAATTTAAATTTTACTTGTATCCAAAGTTACTCGTATGTAGAAGAAACCTTACACTAATTTCTGGAATCGAGGGAAGCCCTCCCGACCGAAATCGAGACCAGTTTCGACAACCTTGACGTGGCGTTTATTCAAAGCGTAATCTACTACCCATTCGTTTTCTTGGACAAGAACAGAACACGTTGAGTAGACGATGTATCCCCCTTCGTCAGCGCAGTCGATGGCTGCCAAGATGAGCTCTTTCTGAAGATGAGAGCAACGGGCGATATCTTTGGTATCTTTGGATGTTTTCGCCGAAGGATCTTTTGAAATAACACCTGAACCACTGCAAGGAGCATCCAGCAAGACGCGATTATATCCTCTACTCATCTAAACAAATATTCCAGATTATTGAATTGAACAACTATGCTTTTATTAAGTCGTCAACCTTGGGTAAAATTTTTCCGTCGTAGGTCATCACAACGGCGTTAGTTACTCCAAGACGGTGCAAATTACCAACAACAGCCTTTGCTCGATCGGGGTTGGCATCATTTGCGAACAGCATACCAGTATTCTTCATCAACGCAGCAATATGAGATGTTTTACCACCAGGCGCTGCACTCATATCGAGAACCTTGTCACCTTCTTGAGGTGCCAATGCCATGACAGGCAGAAAACTAGAAGCTCCCTAATTTAGAAACAAAATTGTGTAAACTGCTAGCAATAACCAAACTGTTGTATTTACCTGTAAAATGTAGTGGCCAGCCAAATACTCAGGAGTTGCACCAACAGGTACTTGCGAGTTATAGATTACAAGACCAACTTTCGACCACTTTCCAATAGGATCAAGATTCACCCCTCTGTTGATAAGAGCCTGAGCCAAGTCTCGTCTCCTCGTCTTCAATGTATTGGTACGAATTGTCATAGGTCTAGGAGTTTCGTTTGCTTCAAGAAAGTCGATTAATTCGCCAAGCGGAAACGTTTCCATGAAAGCTCCCATAAGAAAATCATTATAACTGTAGTAAGTGCATAGATCTCTACGTAGTTGATCAAGGTATTCTACTCTGTCACGACCCTGTTCGCGTTTGCTGGTGAAGTCGCTTAAGACTCCTATAACTTCTTTGATTCTGGATTTCAGCACTGTCAAATCTGGGGGGAGAAGTACTTCTTTTTCAATTTCTTCTCCACTTGGAAGTGTGTACTTTTCTGCTTGATGAATGTTCATTTGTAATTCAGCTTCAGCTTCCTCATCTTCCTTTACTTTCTTCATTTTAAGTTGCTTTGACTTTTTCTCAATTGGTAATTCTTCCTCATCGTCATCATCAGAACTGTCTCCAGAGCTACCTTTAAAGTTGTCAGCCAAAGGCTCGTCATCACTTTCTTCTCCCATGCTGTCTGAATCTCCATCATCAAAGAGGTTCTTTTTTTCCCCTTCCTCATCAGACATGTCTTCACTGTCCAGGGTCTCATTGGAAGCAACTTTATTTTTCTTGACAGGCTTTTTACGAGTAGCTGTTCCAGCTTTGACAGCACTGCGTTTTGCCGCACGCTTTTGTGACCTTCTGCCCAGCGTTTCTTTTGGTTCTTTTACTAAATAACCAAGGAACAATAATTTTAATAAGTTGAGTCAACCAAGAACAGAATATGACGATTCTTTAACATACCTTCTTTCAAATGGTCTGGTAGAGTTGGGGGTTTCTGTTTTTTGGCTTTCCTACCAGGACCACTGGGAGTTTTCTCAACAAAGTTCCCCTTACGTCCCATTTTGATTAAATTAATAGGAAGTCAATTGTCAACAAAAATTCACTCAAATAGATTAAACAATATGTAGAATCACTTTAGTCACTTTAGACGGCAGGACAACACGTGTGTTTCAATGGAAGATAGGAGAGATTGCCAAGTTGTTAAACTGTCGTGTGCCATTTTATTTGCCAAACCGGAAAATAGTATGTAAACATGAAATATTCTTAAAAAACTGGAATTTAAAAATTTAAAAATAATATTTATTTTTTCAACTTTTAATAAAACATGTACTTGCTTCTATTTATTTTTATATTTCAAATGAGTGGCAAATACTACTTGCTATGCTTCATAACTGTCAAATGCACTGTGTTGGTCTTCGTCTGTTAAAGTCTTGTTTATCTACTTTCGCTGTTTTTACAACAGTAGTTTATTCTCGCGATGGCTCGCCCGCTGATTCCTGGTCAGCAAAAGCTTGCTGAAAAATTATTAATCTTAAATGACAGAGGTCTGGGAATGCTAACACGGATATATAACATCAAAAAGGTAATTTCCAATAATGATGAATGGGGTGTTGCCCCTCCCCTTGCTACGTTACGAACGTAAATGATCTATATGAATATTCTAAATGTAATCTTATATTTCATAGGCGTGTGGAGATGCAAATTCAAAACCAGCATTTTTGTCTGACAAAACTTTAGAATCTTCTATCAAGCTTGTCATCAAGAAATTCCCAAACATTGATGTTAAAGGAGTATGTATATGTTCAAACTTGTATCTATGTTTACAAACAAGGATGTCTACTTAATTGATTTACCATCTTAGCTTCAAGCCCTGCTCCCACATCGAAGTGAAGTGATGAAATCACTTTCACTGTACTACAATACATTTGTAGATCTTTTGGATTTCAAAGACAAAGTTGGAGAACTGCTTACAACCATGGATGCATGTCAAGTTCATTTGGACATTGTAAGCTATCATTTTTAAAGTAGTAAATTTAAATAATAATTAACACCCTTCATTTGTTCTTCTAGACTTTAAACTTTGATCTTACAAAAGCTTATTTGGACCTTGTCTCTACTTATACTTCTTTGATGATTCTGTTGTCACGCGTTGAAGATAGAAAAGCAGTTCTAGGACTGTACAATGCTGCACATGAATTGACACACAATCACAGGTGCATAGTTTTACAATGCATTTTCTACACAGAATGGTTGCATTTACTTTTTACATTTTTTTAGTGATGTGAGCTTCCCAAGACTGGGTCAGATGATAATGGATTATGATCCCCCTCTTAAGAAACTTAGTGAAGAGTTCATACCTCATTCTAAGTTGTTGGTATCAGCTCTTCTTTCTTTGCAAAATGTTTATCTTCGAAGAAATTTAACTGCAGACAAATGGAGGTATCAAATATATGGAAAAACTTTATAAATAAGATTTCATCATAACAATTAAATGTTACTTAGGTCGGCTCAAATGCTCAGTTTAACTTCGAATCAAAACCAGATGTTGAACCCAGCACAAACAGATACCATGCCTTGCGAATATCTGTCATTGGACTCGTTCGAACGATGGATTATTTGTAATTGCTATTTTCAAATAAATCACATTCTCTCGTCGCTTTACTTTTTATTCTACTTTCATCAGATGGATTTACCCTTTGTCACCAGTTTCTTGCTCAACCAGTAGCCGTAAGTTTATGGATCAATGCGCTTCAATCTGGTTGGGTGTTGCCTCTCTTTCGCGATGAAGTGATTTGTTTTCACTCTTACATTCAAATGTTCTTCGACGGCATTAAAGGCTACGGAAAACGTGTAACGGAAGTGAAGGAATGCTTCAATTTGGCCGTGTTAAATGCGTAAGAATGAACGAAATCCTGATATTTGCTCTTTGGTTCTAAAACAAAATCTTTTTTTGTACAGGGGAAAGGTTCACATGGATCGGCGAATATTTCTACGCACAGCTCTTCGGGAGTTGGAACTTATACTTACAGATCAACCTGGTCTACTTGGACCCAAAGTAAGGGTGGAAGTTATCGAGTTAAATAAATGGACAACATAACATTCAAATCATTTAGGCTTTGTTCGTGTTTATGGGACTCAGCTTTGCCCGAGACGAAGTAAATTGGTTGCTTCGACATCATGATAATCCTCCACCAAGGAGTAACAAGGGAAAAACCGCCGAAGATTTAGTCGATCGTCTTTTGCCCGAATTACTTTTTTATATGGAGGAGATAAGGGCATTAGTTCGTAAATACAGGTGATATCACCATCTATTACATTTTTTACAATAAAAATTGTTCTAATTTTCAACTGCGTTATTTCAGTCAAGTGTTACAACGCTACTACGTCCAATATTTGTCGGGATACGATGGCGTTTCTTTGAACCAACTGTTGCAACCATTACAAACATTATCTGAAGAAGAAAGCATCATTTTGTCATCGCTCTGTAACTCCATAGGCGGTCTTAGCATCAAGCAAGGTATTATTGAAAGTGTTCACGTAAAACATCGGTGGTAAATGTATCTAATTTGATATAGTGGAGGAAAACGAATTGTTTGATTTTCGCGGACTTCGCCTCGATTGGTGTCGCCTACAAGCATATACCTCGGTTGCCAAGTCGCAACTAGTCTTAAGCGATCATCGTGACCTAGCAACATTACTTAACACAATTACATTTCACACAAAGATGGTTGATGCACTTGACGATATGTTGACAGATACCTCAGATCTTTCCATTTTTTGGTAAGTTGATAAGCGATTCTATCCAATAAAAATACTATAATGACGGGCGATTTTCGGGCCTTTTTTGTTCTAGTTTCTACAATAAACTGTTTGAAGATCACTTTCACATGTGCCTGGAATTCCCAGCCCAGAACCGCTACATCATTGTATTTCCCCTAATTTGCGGTCACTTTCAAAATTGTACCCACGAGCTGTGTCCAGAAGAGGTGAGTGTGTTTTACTTGTTTTGATGCGAGAATTTTGTGTGTAACATTCGGATTGTGCAGAGACATCATATCCGCGAGAGAAGTCTATCGGTAGTCAACGTCTATCTTGAGGAAATGGCCAAAGAAGCGAAGAACATTATCACTACCATTTGCGATGAACAGTGCATTCTAAGCGATAAAGTAAGAATGGTGTTTTTATGTATCCATGATTGACTTACTTATTTCATTGTTTTTTTTTAAATGAAATAGCTCTTGCCGAAACACTGCGCTCCCTTAATCGCACAAGTAGTCAACAAGAAGAAACGCGAAAAGTTTAGGAAACCCGAGATCAACAAACCGGGTATGGAGAGCTATCGAAAAACACGAGAAGAACTCACAACGTAATATTTTTTAAGTTGCGTGTGTGTTCCTATTGTTAAACTGCATTCGTCTACAGGATGGATAAGTTGCACATGGCCTTGACGGAATTGTGCTATGCCATTAATTATTGCCCAACAATCACCGTTTGGGATTATGCGTTTGCTCCTAGGGAGTATCTTTACCAGCATCTCGAGTCTCGATTTGCTCGTGCCGTCGTAGGAATGGTTATGTACAATCCTGAAACGGGCGATATCGCTAAACCTACAGAACTTTTGGCTAGCGTAAAAGCCTATATGAATGTCCTCCAAACTGTGGAAAATTACGGTAAGGTTCATTGTTTTACGTAAAGATAAATCTCAATTGACTAAAGTGGATGCATTTTTCTAGTTCATATCGATGTGACTCGAGTTTTCAACAGTGTTTTGCTTCAACAGACTCAATCCGTGGACAGCAATGGAGAAAAAACCATCGCTTCTCTTTATGTTACTTGGTCAGTTTTCTGTTTGGTTTGTTGTTAAAAAAAAACAATAATAATCACAATTTATTGATAGGTATTCGGAGGTACTACTGCGTAGAGTGAGTGCAGGACACATTTGCTTCTCGCCCCTTCAACAGGCTTTTGTCAGTCTTACAGCTGAAGGTGCAGTGCCCTTTAACGCCGAAGAGTTTTCTGATGTCAACGAATTACGGGCCCTCGCTGAACTCATTGGTCCATATGGAATGAAGTTGCTTAATGAGACACTAATGTGGCATACAGCCAGCCAAGTGCAAGAGCTAAAAGTAAAGATAACTTTATATTGTGGCTATGAATTTAATTCATCTGGTAATTTGTATTTTTTTATAAACAGAAACTTGTGTTGATGAACAAAGACGTTCTCGTGGCTCTTCGAACAAACTTCGATAGACCAGAACACATGAAAGAGTGGGCAAAACGCCTTCAACGTAAGCTTGAACATGAGTTTGGTTATCGGTCAATTCTTTATTTTTTCTTATTCATTTCATCAGAGGTGGACAACTTACTCCAGCGGATGACCATTGTTGGAGTGATCCTTTGCTTCCGCCAACTTGGCCAAGAAGCGCTAAATGACGTATTAAATCAACGCGTTCCTTTCTTATTGTCGTCTATCATAGACTTCAAGGAACATTTCTCCGAAGACGAGTCGGACGCAACGGTAAAAAATTTCTATTCAAAGTTCAAAGCCTTTTTTTTCGTATGTATCATGCTCATATCTTCGTACCAGGTGGTGAATGAAATGGCTTCTGCAGCTGGATTAAGTTGCGTCGTCGACCCAGTCTTAGTCACTGCCCTTAAAGTACAACGAACTGGTAATTTTATTTGTAATTTTTAAATATTGAATTACGCAATTCTATGACATTTTTCGTTTATTAATAGAAACGAATGAAGACGAACATTTAGTAGCATGCTTATTGCTTGTATTTATTGCTGTGGCTTTGCCACGCCTAGCAAGATCAGAATCTTCAATGTACCGGTATGGTTTTTTGGGTTTTTTTTTAGTCGATCCCCGACTTCCTGTGCTTAACCACTGTTTCTCCTTTAGAGCTTACTTGGAAGGTCACGCCAACAACGCACATTGTCTTGCTGCCGCTGTCAACACTGTCCTGTGCGCTCTATTCGCCCTGTCGGGTAGAAGGGACACTGAAGAAAGATTGAAAGAGTTCCTAGCAGTAAGATGATGTAACATTTATTAAGTTTATTGTACATAGTTTACAATTTTTGTTTGTTACAGTTGGCTTCGTCAAGTTTGTTACGCTTGGGACAGGAAGTGGATAAGGAGGCTATTAAGAATCGAGAATCAATCTATCTCTTGTTAGATTTGGTAAGTAGTACTCATGTGCTGGGTAATGGAAAATTTAATGATTCGATCCTTTTTTTAGATCGTGCAAGATTCTCCTTATTTGACCATGGATCTCTTGGAATCGTGTTTTCCATACGCACTGCTGCGCAAAGCCAATCAGGCAGTCTTCCGCTCTGATAATGTCACTTCCTAAATTACATTTTTCCATTTCGGTAATCGATGATTTGACAAAACAGGAATTAGATGAGTAGTTCTTCGCATTTTATCTTGAAATATTTACACGAACCACCTTATTCAATTCAGTATTCTTTCTTTATTTCGTTACCATCTCATTTTCAGAATGAACTGTATGCCTTGACGACCAATAAATTCATAGAGCTGTAACTTAGACTAGCCAATGGATATTGCAGAGTTGTTTCACACGGTGTGACGTACATGGTTCTTTTTGTGTTATTCGTTAACGTCACAACACTTATTCTAATTAGTAATAGACTGTACACCACGATCATTAATTATTTTAGCAAAACTGTAACGCGCAACTCAGATAATTAAAACAAAACAGTATACGCAAAAGTCTATACACAAAAGTCTATGTATTTCAGCGCGCACTTAGTTCAAGGAAACAATGGCAGAAACATTAAGAGATCGGTTCCTCTTCACGGCTCTGTCCCCTTTAAGTATTCTTCTCAAAGCTACGGGTGTTTTTGTGAATCCATACTCTGATTCACAATGGAGACGTCACCTTTACCGTTTTTGGACTTTTTTCCTGCTCATTTTAGATATTCAGAGCAACGTCTACACAATTGTCAAGAAGACCCTACTAATCGAATTTATTTTCGCTAGTCAGAAAATTGGCGTCGATAGATTTATTTGGGCTCTTGTAAATGACTTTCTTCGCTTCAACGCATTCGTTTCCAATACAATAATTCATCTTAGTTTGGTATTTAAGATCTGGCCTTCAGTAATTTTGTTTTTGGAAACACTGGATTCAGTTGATTTAAATTTCCAACGCCCAAACTTGTCGCCAATCAAACGCTATTCCTTCATCGGACTTATCTACCTTCTATTTACAGTAAGAATCTTTTGAAAATTTTACAAACCAATCAGTGAATAAAATTTTTATTTTCAAAGGTTATTTTAAATTGGATATTTGTAATCTATTGGGATTGGGATATTACCCGTACGGATCACTTAGCATATTGGATCGACATATTACAGAATATAATAAGATTCTTCTCTAACCAAGGGTATAAGCTCCTGATCACAAATCACGTTGTCTTTCTTTATTAAACTTAATATTATTATATTATTACATATTATTGTAAAACAGGTTCGCCGTGATACCTGTTTGGATATTCATAATTTGCGGTCAACTCTATTTATTCTACGTCAGAAAGATTACGGATAAGTTAGATTTATTTTATTTTGCGACAAGGAATGCCATAGGTATTCAAAGTCAAATTATGATTCATCAGCGTACCTTTGCTATTCTGCGTTCTCTAAAACAACTTTACTTGGCTGCAGACCTGCTTCATCGCCACTTTAGTACAATATTGATGGTTAACTGTTTTATGACATTTATCACAATGCTCACTACTACTTATAACGTCATCGATTTTTTTCAACGTGGGAACATGGTTTTGTTTTGCTGGGACTCCAGTGACGTAATTGACTCCTTTATTCGTTTCTGTCTCATCTGTCATACTAGTGATCGAATTCGGGAAGCTGTAATTATTAATATCTTAATATTTGAATCGTATTCAATCGAATCTTGTTACATTATTATTTAAAAATAGACCACAGAAAGTATTTTCGCTTTGCGCAGCTTACGGGATGTTAGAAACGGAAGAAAAACGGACAATGCATTCAACAATAAGGTATCTGTAATATGGAACCTCAAAGTATTTCTCTAAAAAAGTAATTTCTTATTATTCAAATATTTCTAAGATCACTTCCTACATAATCGAAATATCACAAATGGGAAAGAATATGGAAAAACATAGCCTCAAAGGAATTTTGTCCCTGTCAAAACGTCTTATTATCCCAGTAACTTTGAATCACATATGAATTATAATATAAATCTCGATCATCACGGAATTATTGATTTAGACTTTGGAGACTATTTTCACGTACCTTCTTATCATCTACCAGTTCAAAAGTGGTGACAACTGAGCATTCCAAAATTTACCTACAGGCAAGTTAAAACAATGTGCTTCGGAGATCAGAAGAATCAGATAAAATGTTTTGAATTACCACTTCATTTGGCTTTTATTTAAAAACCAATCGAATACAAATTTATTAAACACCATCGGATGATAATTTTTTACCTATGTATGGGAAAACAGACACTACCGCAAGCAGGCTTTTTCATTCTACTTTACACCATCAGCAAGAGTCATTAGGGTTCATATGCTGACCAATTCTGATACTAAATTTTAATGAAATTGCTATAAACGTAAACAAAAGTAAGGTGGGACAACTCAATAGAACTATGACAATACCACTATCAGTATATTGTACGACCTCACATTACGGTGTGATGCAAAAATTCTTGTTTTGTTTCCGCATGTGTTATTAGTTAATTTGTGTTCTTATTTTACATAATTGATTTCATACCACTTACGCAAATTAGTGAACGCAGAACAAGGTGGAGCGCGCAACTCGTACAACTGAAACATTTTCTATAGGTGACATTCCGTATAGCTATGTGACAATTCGACACATGCAGAACAAGTCTATATTAGAAATTGCGCAACACGCACTCAGTTCAGCAAAATAATGGCAGAAACTTTAAAACATCGGTTTCTCCTCACAGTTTTTTCTCCCTTAAGTATATTACTTAAAGCTGTGGGTGTTTTTGTGAATCCATACTCTGATTCACAATATAGACGTCACCTTTACCGTTTTTGGACTTTTTTCCTTCTCATTTTGTCTGTTCAAGCAAACGTCTACATATTTGTTAAGCGGACCCTGGTCACGGAATTCTTTTTCGCTAATCAGAAAATCAGCGTCAATAGATTTATTTGGGTTCTTATAAATGAACTCATTCGATTTAGCTCGCTAGTTTCTGATACCATAATTCATATTATTTTAGTATTTAAAATCTGGCCATCAGTAAATCTGTTTTTGGAGATACTGGATTCTGTCGATTTAGATTTTAAACGGCCTAATTTATCGCTAATCAAACGCTATTCCTTATTTGGCCTGATCTATCTGCTTTTTACAGTAACATTATTTTAAAAAATTTACAAATTAATCAGTGAATAACCTTTTATTTAAATTTCAAACAAGATTATTTTTAATTTGATATGTGGCATCTGTTACGATTTAATCCATCTGACTCGTTTGGTGAATTGGCTCGACATATTACAGAATTCAATAAGAATCTTCTCAGACCAAGGGTAAATTCATGGTCACAATCAGTTGTCATCTTTTTCTGGATATAATAAATAAAATATTTGTTGCAATGCATATTATCTTAAAACAGGTTTGCTGCGATACCTGTTTGGATTTTCATCATTTGCGGTCAACTCTATTTATTTTTCGCCAGAAAGTTGGTAGAAAAGTTAGATGTGTTTTATTCTGCGGTAAAGAATCCCACAGATATTCAAAGTGAAATTATAAATCAACGAACCTTCGCCATCCTTCAAACTTTGAAACAACTTTACTTGGCTGCAGACCTTCTCCATCGTCACTTTAGCACAATATTAATGCTTGACTGTTTTATAGCATTTATCACAATGTTGACTTCTGCTTATTACGTCATCGAGTTTATTCAAAGTGGACACGGCATGGTTGTGGTTTGCTGGGACTCCAGTGAAGTTATTGACTCCTTCATTCGTTTCTGGCTCATATGTCATACTAGCGATCGGATTCGAGAAGCTGTAATTATTATCTTAATACTTTAAAAATCTTATTCTTTTCAATTTAATCACATTAAAAATATAAACCACAGAAAGTATTTCCGCCCTGCGTAGTTTCCGGGACGCAAGAAATGCCGAGACTTTTAGGGAGTGCAATAAGGCATCATAAATATTTATCTCCACATTATTTCTCTAACAATTTAATTTTCTTTTTTGTTGAAATGGTTCAATAGATCATCACTTCCTATATCATCGAAATATCACAGATGAGCAGAAATATGGAAAGACATAGCCTCAAAGGAATTCTGCCTCTGTCTAAACGTCTTATTATCCCAGTAAGTTTAAATCACATATTAATTAGAAATAAAAATCTCGTCATGGAATTATTGATTTAGACTTTGGAGACTATTTTCACGTATCTTCTTATCATCTACCAGTTCAAAAATGCTGTCAAATAAACATTCTGAAAACATTTACCTGCGCACAAATTAAACAGAGTTGAACCGATAACGAACAGGAAATTCTTTTTTTATTAATTAGCGTTACATTTAACTATTTTCTTAACCAATTGGAATAAAAATTTATTTAAGAAACATTTTAGAAGTCGTCTTTTGGATTGGCCTTCATAACGGCTCGATTGATTGGTCATGATATTTTCAATTGTTTGCTCTATCTTAAATTTTAAGGGTGTTCGATTGTAGGTCGTAGATAATGAAGTAGAAGACTCAACTTTTCAGCAATAAGTGGAAGTCATCGGATCACACAAAGAAATTACAGACTAATTGCCTAATTCCAACAAGTGCTATATTAAGGAAACTGCTAAACATAAACAAAAAAAAGGGACAATCAAATGCGTAACCATGACAATGCAAGACCTCACATGGTATGATGCTAATGCCATTCATGTTGTTGGTCTTATTAGTTAATTTGTTTCTTCTCTTACATGATTGATTCCACCACTAGAAAAAATTAGTGAACGCAATTAGTCGTGCACGACTAA
This sequence comes from Daphnia galeata, assembly GCA_030770115.1. Lineage (NCBI taxonomy): Eukaryota > Metazoa > Arthropoda > Branchiopoda > Diplostraca > Daphniidae > Daphnia > Daphnia galeata. The sequence continues at coordinate 10,425,323 of CM061117.1, forward strand.
TTCGATATTACAACTATAAAGATATGCATTGGTTATTAGAGCGTTGCATACCTTAATTGACGGAAAATGTTGTATCCCATTACTATATGTTGTGTATAGTCAACGAGTGATAATTATAGTTAAGTGTGTGCAATAACTGTATTAGCGTATAAATCATATATTAACGTATACCTGTGATCCACGTAGATGAAGCGTACCGAAAATAACCGCTTATGCAAGCTATCCAAATTGAAATTTTTCATTGGAAGAAAATGAGAATCAATTTACTATTATTTTGCACCTGTGTTCAAGCACCAGGTGTGTGGTTCGTATTTCGAGAGTAAAAAAATCCCATAATTGATTCCACCACTAGCAAAAATGAGTGAACGCCATTAGTTGTATTTCGCTAAGACAACTATATGACATCCATAACCATTGTTAATTTGGACAAAAACAAGGTGGAGCGCGCACCTCATAGGCCTACTGCTAGAACTTTTAAAAGCCATAAATACGCAAGCGGAATTAGTCTATAATATTGTTCAGCATAAAATACTTTGTTCAGCGAAACAATGGGAGAATCATTAAAGGATCGTTTTCTCCTCACGGCCTTGTCTCCTTTAAGTATTCTTCTCAAAGCTACGGGTGTTTTTGTGAATCCATACTCTGATTCACAATGGAGACGTCATCTTTATCGTTTTTGGACTTTTTTCCTTCTCATTTTAGCTATTCAAGCAAACGTCTACATATTCATTAAGCGGACCCTCATAACTGAATTGATTTTCGCTAGTCAGCAAGTTAAAAACGATACATTAATTAAGATTCTAATAAGCGAATTGACCCGATTCAGCACACTTTTTTCCGATATAATAGTTCATTTTATTTTGGTATTTAAAGTCTGGCCATCAGTAAATCTGATTTTGGAAACACTGGATTCAGTCGATTTAAATTTTGAACGTCCAAATTTGTCATCAATAAAACGCTATTCCTTCGTTGGACTAATCTACCTTCTATTTACGGTAAGATAATTTTCAAAAAGATACTATATTATGAGTCAGTAATAATAATTTTTTGCGTTTGATTTAAAAAAAGACTGTTTTAAACTGGATATTTGCCATCTGGTGGGATTTAACCAATCCAAATAGATCCCCTTATTGGCTGTTAATGTTTCAAAATCTGATTAGACATTTTTCACACCAGTGGTATACATAGATTACATTAATTTTGAATTAAATTTGTAATTACATTGTCTAATTTGACGCAATTTTAATACATCACAATGGATTTCATAATGTTGGAAAACCAGTTTTACTGTGATACCGGTTTGGATTTTCATCATTTGCGGACAACTCTATTTATTCTATGTCAAGAAGTTGATAGAAAAATTAAATTTTGTTTATTTGGTGGCAAAGAATTCCAAAGTTATTCAATGTCAAATTATTACTGAACGTACCTTCGACATCCTTCGTTCTTTAAAACAACTTAACTTGGCTGCAGACCTTCTCCATCGCGACTTTAGTACAATTTTGATAGTTAACTGTTTTCTGACTTTAACCATGATGTTCTGTGCTATTTATTACGTCATCGAGTTTATTCCAAGTGGTTACGTTGCTGCGGTTTGCTTGGACTCGAGTGACTTTGTTGACTACTTTATCCGTTTCTGGCTCATCTGTCATACAAGCGATCTGATTCGAGAAACTGTAATTATATTTACTATTTAAATATCCCACCACAGCTTAATTATATTGGTGCTTACCTGCATTATTTTTGAAAAGACCACAGAATGTATTTCCGTTCTGCGCAACTTACGGGACACTAAAAACGCGGATGTTTTTAGGGAGTGCAACAAGGTATATCATAAATATTAATTTACAAACTATTTCTTTAAGAATCAATTTTTCTTATTGTTGAAATGTTTCCATAGATCACTTCCTATATCATCGAAATATCACAGATGAGCAAAAATATGGAAAGACATAGCCTGAAAGGAATTCTGCCTCTGTCTAAACGTCTGATTATCCCAGTATAAGTTATAATATCACTTATTAATTCTAAGAAATATTAATCTCATCACGAAATTATTGATTTAGACTTTGGAGACTATTTTCACGTATCTTCTTATCAGCTACCAGTTCAAAAATGCTATCAACTGAATTTTCCGGAACATTCTGAAATGTTTACCTGCACGCAAACTCCACCGTAGCATTTGAATGCACATTGATCATGTATAATCAATCACCAGCAAATGATTATCTTAAAGCAGGCTTTTTTCTACTCTACTTGCAGCAATCAGTATGACTTATGAGTTATCGGATCACAATATAACTTTCTGAAAGTCTAATACTTAATCACTATTTAAAACAATTTGCTTTGTAAATAAATAATGGACAACCCAATATTGTAACAATGACAATATGCAGACAATATCGTCACCATGGTGATATTGTCGAATATATATGCTATAACGGTTTGATGCCGTCATACCTACATGATGTGTTTGCTGTCTTTTTAGTTAATTGGTTTTCCTCTCTTGTGTTATTAATTCCATAAACCACTAACGCCAATTAGTGAACTCAACAAGAATATAGACTTTCTGTTTTGCTGAGACAATTATATCCTTTTCATGTTATTAAGAGCGAAACAAGGTGAAGCGCGCAGCTCTCAGGCTACTAGAACATTTTAAATAATTAGGCCAATACACACGGATAAGTATAGGGAAATACATAGTGCAGTACGCACTAAGTTCAGTACGCACTAAGTTCAGTGAAACAATGGGAGAATCATTAAAAGATCGGTTCCTCCTCACGGCTTTGTCTCCTTTAAATATTTTACTTAAATTTACGGGCGTTTTTGTGAATCCGTACTCTGACTCACAATGCAGACGTCACCTTTACCGTTTTTGGACTTTTTTCCTTCTCATTTTAGCTATTCAAGCAAACGTCTACATATTCATTCAGCGGACCCTAATAGCCGAATTCATTTTCGCTAGTCATCAAATTAAAAACGATAGACTGATTAGGGTTCTAATAAACGAGCTGATCCGATTTACCACACTGTTTTCCGATACAATAGTTCATTTTAGTTTGGTATTTAAGATCTGGCCTTCAGTAATTTTGTTTTTGGAAACACTGGATTCAGTTGATTTAAATTTCAAACGGCCAAATTTGTCAACAATAAAACGCTATTCCTTCGTTGGACTAGTCTACCTTCTTTTTACGGTACAATCATTTTTTTTAAATGTGATGTTTTAAAAATGTAAATAACGTTTTGCGTTTGATTCAAAAAAAGATTGTTTTAAACTGGATATTGGCCATTTATTGGGATTTAATCCATCCAATTCGTACAATGTATTGGCTGGATATGCTTCAAAATGTGATTAGACATTTTTCAAACCAGTGGTATGAATAGATTAATTTATAAATAAATGTGTAATTAGATTGTCTGATTAGACGGATTTTCTTCTATATAACAATGGATTTCATAATGTTGGAAAACCAGTTTTACTGTAATACCGGTTTGGATTTTCATCATTTGCGGACAACTCTATTTATTCTACGCCAAGAAGTTGATAGAAAAATTAAATTTTGTTTATTTGGGGGCGAAGAATATTCAATGTCAAGTTATTATAACTCAACGTACCTTCGATATCCTTCAATCTTTGAAACAACTTTACTTGGCTGCAGACCTCCTCCATCGCCACTTTAGTACAATATTGATGGTTAACTGTTTTGTGACATTTACCACAATGTTCACTGCTACTTATTTCGTCATCGAGTTTATTCCAAGTGGTTACGCTGTGGTTTTCTTGGACTCGAGTGACGTTGTTGACTCCTTTATCCGTTTCTGGCTCATCTGTCATACTAGCGATCTGATTCGAGAAACTGTAATTACATTCACTATTTGAATATCCCACCACAGCTTAATTATATCGGTGCTTACCTGCATTATTTTTTAAAAGACCACAGAATGTATTTCCGTTCTGCGCAACTTACGGGACACTAAAAACGCGGATGTTTTTAGGGAGTGCAACAAGGTATATCAGAAATATTGATCTCAACATTATTTCTTTATCAATTTATTTTTCTTATTGTTGATATTGTTTAATTAGATCACTTCCTACATAATCGAAATATCACAGATGAGCAAAAATATGGAAAGACATAGCCTCAAAGGAATTCTGCCTCTTTCTAAACGTCTGATTATCCCAGTAAGTTTTAATAACATATGAATTAGAAATAAAAATCTCGTCATGGAATTATTGATTTAGACTTTGGAGACTATTTTCACGTATCTTCTTATCATCTACCAGTTCAAAAATGCTGTCAAATAAACATTCTGAAAACATTTACCTGCGCACAAATTAAACAGAGTTGAACCGATAACGAACAGGAAATTCTTTTTTTATTAATTAGCGTTACATTTAACTATGTATTCTTCTCAAAGCTACGGGTGTTTTTGTGAATCCATACTCTGATTCACAATGGAGACGTCATCTTTATCGTTTTTGGACTTTTTTCCTTCTCATTTTAGCTATTCAAGCAAACGTCTACATATTCATTAAGCGGACCCTCATAACTGAATTGATTTTCGCTAGTCAGCAAGTTAAAAACGATACATTAATTAAGATTCTAATAAGCGAATTGACCCGATTCAGCACACTTTTTTCCGATATAATAGTTCATTTTATTTTGGTATTTAAAGTCTGGCCATCAGTAAATCTGTTTTTGGAAACACTGGATTCAGTTGATTTAAATTTCAAACGGCCAAATTTGTCATCAATAAAACGTTATTCCTTCGTTGGACTAATCTACCTTATTTTTACGGTAAGATAATTTGCGAAAAGATAGTATACAAAACGAGTCAGTAATAATAACGTTTTGCGTTTGATTTAAAAAAAGACTGTTTTAAACTGGATATTTGCCATCTGGTGGGATTTAACCAATCCAAATAGATCCCCTTATTGGCTGTTTATGTTTCAAAATGGGATAAGACATTTTTCAAACCAGTGGTATGCAACTATGCACAGATTACATTAATTTTGAAATAAATTTGTAACTACATTGCCTAATTTGACACAATTTTAATATATCACATTTGATTTCATAATGTTGGAAAACCAGTTTTACTGTGATACCTTTTTGGATTTTCATCATTTGCGGACAACTCTATTTATTCTATGTCAAGAAGTTGATAAAAAATTAAATTTGGTTTATTTGGTGGCAAAGAATTCCAGTAAAGTTATTAAATGTCAAATTATAACTCGGCGTACCTTCGACATCCTTCGAACTTTGAAACAACTTTACTTGGCTGCAGACTTACTCTATCGCCACTTTAGTACAATATTGATAGTTAACTGTTTTCTGACTTTAACCATTATGTTTTGTGCTATTTATTACGTTATCGAGTTTATTCCAAGTGGTTACGCTGTGGTTTTCTTGGACTCATGTGACGTTGTTGACTACTTTATCCGTTTCTGGCTCATCTGTCATACAAGCGATCTGATTCGAGAAACTGTAATTTCATTTACTATTTGAATATACCACCACAGCTTAATTATATCGGTGCTTACCTGCATTATTTTTGAAAAGACCACAGAATGTATTTCCGTTCTGCGCAACTTACGGGACACTAAAAACGCGGATGTTTTCAGGGAGTGCAACAATAAGGTATTATCAATATTAATCTATACATTATATTTCTTTTATAAATTTAATTTTCTTATTGTTAAAATGTTTCCATAGATCACTTCCTATATCATCGAAATATCACAGATTAGCAAAAATATGGAAAGACATAGCCTCAAAGGAATATTGCCTCTTTCTAAACGTCTTATTATTCCAGTAAGTTATATTTAAATCACATAAATTTGAATATGAATCTCATCACTGAATTATTTATTTAGACTTTGGAGACTATTTTCACGTATCCCTTCTTATCATCTTCCAGTTCAAAAATGCTGTCAACTGAATATTCCGGAATATTCTGAAATGTTTACTTGCACGAGTAGAAATTGAATGCAAATATTTTATTTAACACCAGACGAAAATTGTTAGTAAAGAAATTTGTCTTTATATTTCTTATCTCCTTAGCCGTTCTTTACAACTCTCTGCTGTTGATTGCATATTTTGAAATGGTTTTCGGTTTTCTCTATCCCATATTTTAAAAGTTCCACGTCCCTAAGCTTGCTGTTATATATAGTCTAATAACAGTGAAATAGAGGACTGTTCATCACATCACCACAGTCTACTTCATACTCATGTACACTCTCCACCAGCAAATGATTATCCTAAAGCAGGCTGTTTTCACCCTACTTTTCAGCAATCAGTAATATGACTTATGAGTTATCGGATCACAAAATACCGTTATGATGATCTAATCTTCAAGCACTATATATAATCATTTGCTTTATAAATAAATAATGGGACAATATTAACCCAATACCGTAACCATGACAATACTACCATTATCAAGGTCATTATCAAGACCAACCTCGTTTATCATACATGTTGAGTTTGTCTTTTTTGTACATTTCTTTCCTCTATTGTGTTAATAATTTCTTTCCACTAACGCAAATGAGTAAATTCAATAGGCTACTGTTTCGAAACTTCCATATCCCTTTTTTGGTTATTTTAAGCGAAACCAGGTGCGCAGCATACTCATGTTATTAGAACATTTTGTATTCGTAGACCAACAAACAAGCAGAATAAGTCTAAAGGAATTTATAGTGCAGCACGCACTTAGTTTAGTGAAACAATGGGAGAAACATTAAAAGATCGGTTTCTCCTCACGGCCCTGTCTCCTTTAAATATTTTACTTAAATTTACGGGTGTTTTTTTAAACCCATACTCTGAGTCACAGTGGAGACGCTACCTTTACCGTTTTTGGACTTTTTTCCTTCTCATTTTAGCTATTCAAGCAAACGTCTACATATTCATTCAGATGACCCGCATAACCGAATTGATTTTCGCTAGTCAGCAAATTAAAAACGATCAATTAGTTAAAATTCTAATAAGCGAACTGATGCGATTCATCGCAATCGTTTCCCAGTCAATAATTCATCTTAGTTTGGTATTTAAAGTCTGGCCATCAGTAAATCTGTTTTTGGAAACTCTGGATTCAGTTGATTTAAATTTCAAACGTCCAAATTTGTCATCAATAAAACGCTATTCCTTCGTTGGACTAATCTACCTTCTTTTTAAGGTAAGATAATTTTCGAAAAAACATTATATTATGAGTCAGTAATAAATAACATTTTGCGTTTGATTAAAAAAAAAGATTGTTTCAAACTGGATATTGGACATCTGGTGGGATTTAATCAATCCAAATAGATCCATTTTTTGGCTGAATATGCTTCAAAAAATGATTAGACATTTTTCAAACCAGTGGTATGCAACTATGCACAGATTACATTAATTTTGAAATAAATTTGTAACTACATTGCCTAATTTGACACAATTTTAATATATCACATTTGATTTCATAATGTTGGAAAACCAGTTTTACTGTGATACCGGTTTGGATTTTCATCATTTGCGGTCAACTTTATTTATTTTACGTAAAGAAGTTGATAGAAAAATTAAATTTTGTTTATTTGGTGGCGAAGAATTCCAGTAAAGTTATTAAATGTCAAATTATAACTCAGCGTACCTTCGACATCCTTCGAACTTTGAAACAACTTTACTTGGCTGCAGACTTACTCCATCGCCATTTTAGTACAATATTGATGGTTAACTGTTTTGTGACATTTCTCACAATGTTGATTTCTGCTTATTACGTCATTGAGTTTTTTCAACGTGGGAACATGGTTGTGGTTTGCTTGGAATTGGGTGAAGTTGTTGAATCCCTTATCCGTTTCTGGCTCATCTGTCATACTAGCGATCTGATTAGAGAAACTGTAATTACATTTACTATTTGAAAATCCCACCACAGCTTAATTATATCGGTGCTTACCTGCATTATTTTTGAAAAGACCACAGAATGTATTTCCGTTCTGCGCAACTTACGGGACACTAAAAACGCGGATGTTTTCAGGGAGTGCAACAAGGTATCATAAATATTTATCTCCACATTATTTCTCTAGCAATTTAACATTCTCTTTGTTGAAATGGTTCAATAGATCACTTCCTATATCATCGAAATATCACAGATGAGCAATAATATGGAAGGAAATAGCCTCAAAGGAATTCTGCCTCTGTCTAAAAGTCTTATTATTCCAGTAGGTTTAAATCACATATTAATTAGAAATAAAAATCTCATCACGGAATTATTTCTTTAGACTTTGGAGACTATTTTCACGTATCTTCTTATCATCTGCCAGTTCAAAAATTCTGCAAACTGAACATTCTGAAATGTTTACCTTCACGCAAATTCCACCGCAGCATTTGAATGCACATTGATCATGTATAATCAATCACCAGCAAATGATTATCTTAAAGCAGGCTTTTTTCACTCTACTTGCAGCAATCAGTATGACTTATGAGTTATCGGATCACAATATAACTTTCTGAAAGTCTAATACTCAAACACGATTTAAAATAATTTCTTTTATAAATAAATAATGGAAAACCCAATATTGTAACAATGACAATATCCAGACAATATCGTCACCATGGTGATATTGTCGAATATGCTATAACGGTTTGATGCCGTCATATACATGATGTGTTTGCTGTCTTTTTAGTTAATTGGTTTTCCTCTCTTGTGTTATTAATTCCATAAACCACTAACGCCAATTAGTGAACTCAACAAGAATATAGACTTCTGTTTTGCTGAGACAATTATATCCCTTTCTTGTTATTAAGAGCAGCGAAACAAGGTGAAGCGCGCAGCTCATAGGCTTGATTTGCCTTCCTAAAAGCTTCTACGTCATGCGATGGCTTCTCAACAACGTCTATTCCATAATCAACTTCATTTCAGCGATTTTTTTGCTCATCACGTTCCTGGTCCACTTGTGGTTGGCTTCAATGAGAGAAAACATTCAGACTTACTCAATGCTCAGCTTCTTCGCTTGCCTCATTGTTATGCACTTCCAAAACGGGATTTTTTTACTCTCGAAATACGAACCACACACCTGGTGCTTGAACACAGGTGCAAAATAATAGTAAATTGATTCTCATTTTCTTCCAATGAAAAATTTCAATTTGGATAGCTTGCATAAGCGGTTATTTTCGGTACGCTTCATCTACGTGGATCACAGGTATACGTTAATATATGATTTATACGCTAATACAGTTATTGCACACACTTAACTATAATTATCACTCGTTGACTATACACAACATATAGTAATGGGATACAACATTTTCCGTCAATTAAGGTATGCAACGCTCTAATAACCAATGCATATCTTTATAGTTGTAATATCGAATTAGTCGTGCACGACTAATTGCGTTCACTAATTTTTTCTAGTGGTGGAATCAATCATGTAAGAGAAGAAACAAATTAACTAATAAGACCAACAACATGAATGGCATTAGCATCATACCATGTGAGGTCTTGCATTGTCATGGTTACGCATTTGATTGTCCCTTTTTTTTGTTTATGTTTAGCAGTTTCCTTAATATAGCACTTGTTGGAATTAGGCAATTAGTCTGTAATTTCTTTGTGTGATCCGATGACTTCCACTTATTGCTGAAAAGTTGAGTCTTCTACTTCATTATCTACGACCTACAATCGAACACCCTTAAAATTTAAGATAGAGCAAACAATTGAAAATATCATGACCAATCAATCGAGCCGTTATGAAGGCCAATCCAAAAGACGACTTCTAAAATGTTTCTTAAATAAATTTTTATTCCAATTGGTTAAGAAAATAGTTAAATGTAACGCTAATTAATAAAAAAAGAATTTCCTGTTCGTTATCGGTTCAACTCTGTTTAATTTGTGCGCAGGTAAATGTTTTCAGAATGTTTATTTGACAGCATTTTTGAACTGGTAGATGATAAGAAGATACGTGAAAATAGTCTCCAAAGTCTAAATCAATAATTCCATGACGAGATTTTTATTTCTAATTCATATGTTATTAAAACTTACTGGGATAATCAGACGTTTAGAAAGAGGCAGAATTCCTTTGAGGCTATGTCTTTCCATATTTTTGCTCATCTGTGATATTTCGATTATGTAGGAAGTGATCTAATTAAACAATATCAACAATAAGAAAAATAAATTGATAAAGAAATAATGTTGAGATCAATATTTCTGATATACCTTGTTGCACTCCCTAAAAACATCCGCGTTTTTAGTGTCCCGTAAGTTGCGCAGAACGGAAATACATTCTGTGGTCTTTTCAAAAATAATGCAGGTAAGCACCGATATAATTAAGCTGTGGTGGGATTTTCAAATAGTAAATGTAATTACAGTTTCTCTAATCAGATCGCTAGTATGACAGATGAGCCAGAAACGGATAAGGGATTCAACAACTTCACCCAATTCCAAGCAAACCACAACCATGTTCCCACGTTGAAAAAACTCAATGACGTAATAAGCAGAAATCAACATTGTGAGAAATGTCACAAAACAGTTAACCATCAATATTGTACTAAAATGGCGATGGAGTAAGTCTGCAGCCAAGTAAAGTTGTTTCAAAGTTCGAAGGATGTCGAAGGTACGCTGAGTTATAATTTGACATTTAATAACTTTACTGGAATTCTTCGCCACCAAATAAACAAAATTTAATTTTTCTATCAACTTCTTTACGTAAAATAAATAAAGTTGACCGCAAATGATGAAAATCCAAACCGGTATCACAGTAAAACTGGTTTTCCAACATTATGAAATCAAATGTGATATATTAAAATTGTGTCAAATTAGGCAATGTAGTTACAAATTTATTTCAAAATTAATGTAATCTGTGCATAGTTGCATACCACTGGTTTGAAAAATGTCTAATCATTTTTTGAAGCATATTCAGCCAAAAAATGGATCTATTTGGATTGATTAAATCCCACCAGATGTCCAATATCCAGTTTGAAACAATCTTTTTTTTTAATCAAACGCAAAATGTTATTTATTACTGACTCATAATATAATGTTTTTTCGAAAATTATCTTACCTTAAAAAGAAGGTAGATTAGTCCAACGAAGGAATAGCGTTTTATTGATGACAAATTTGGACGTTTGAAATTTAAATCAACTGAATCCAGAGTTTCCAAAAACAGATTTACTGATGGCCAGACTTTAAATACCAAACTAAGATGAATTATTGACTGGGAAACGATTGCGATGAATCGCATCAGTTCGCTTATTAGAATTTTAACTAATTGATCGTTTTTAATTTGCTGACTAGCGAAAATCAATTCGGTTATGCGGGTCATCTGAATGAATATGTAGACGTTTGCTTGAATAGCTAAAATGAGAAGGAAAAAAGTCCAAAAACGGTAAAGGTAGCGTCTCCACTGTGACTCAGAGTATGGGTTTAAAAAAACACCCGTAAATTTAAGTAAAATATTTAAAGGAGACAGGGCCGTGAGGAGAAACCGATCTTTTAATGTTTCTCCCATTGTTTCACTAAACTAAGTGCGTGCTGCACTATAAATTCCTTTAGACTTATTCTGCTTGTTTGTTGGTCTACGAATACAAAATGTTCTAATAACATGAGTATGCTGCGCACCTGGTTTCGCTTAAAATAACCAAAAAAGGGATATGGAAGTTTCGAAACAGTAGCCTATTGAATTTACTCATTTGCGTTAGTGGAAAGAAATTATTAACACAATAGAGGAAAGAAATGTACAAAAAAGACAAACTCAACATGTATGATAAACGAGGTTGGTCTTGATAATGACCTTGATAATGGTAGTATTGTCATGGTTACGGTATTGGGTTAATATTGTCCCATTATTTATTTATAAAGCAAATGATTATATATAGTGCTTGAAGATTAGATCATCATAACGGTATTTTGTGATCCGATAACTCATAAGTCATATTACTGATTGCTGAAAAGTAGGGTGAAAACAGCCTGCTTTAGGATAATCATTTGCTGGTGGAGAGTGTACATGAGTATGAAGTAGACTGTGGTGATGTGATGAACAGTCCTCTATTTCACTGTTATTAGACTATATATAACAGCAAGCTTAGGGACGTGGAACTTTTAAAATATGGGATAGAGAAAACCGAAAACCATTTCAAAATATGCAATCAACAGCAGAGAGTTGTAAAGAACGGCTAAGGAGATAAGAAATATAAAGACAAATTTCTTTACTAACAATTTTCGTCTGGTGTTAAATAAAATATTTGCATTCAATTTCTACTCGTGCAAGTAAACATTTCAGAATATTCCGGAATATTCAGTTGACAGCATTTTTGAACTGGAAGATGATAAGAAGGGATACGTGAAAATAGTCTCCAAAGTCTAAATAAATAATTCAGTGATGAGATTCATATTCAAATTTATGTGATTTAAATATAACTTACTGGAATAATAAGACGTTTAGAAAGAGGCAATATTCCTTTGAGGCTATGTCTTTCCATATTTTTGCTAATCTGTGATATTTCGATGATATAGGAAGTGATCTATGGAAACATTTTAACAATAAGAAAATTAAATTTATAAAAGAAATATAATGTATAGATTAATATTGATAATACCTTATTGTTGCACTCCCTGAAAACATCCGCGTTTTTAGTGTCCCGTAAGTTGCGCAGAACGGAAATACATTCTGTGGTCTTTTCAAAAATAATGCAGGTAAGCACCGATATAATTAAGCTGTGGTGGTATATTCAAATAGTAAATGAAATTACAGTTTCTCGAATCAGATCGCTTGTATGACAGATGAGCCAGAAACGGATAAAGTAGTCAACAACGTCACATGAGTCCAAGAAAACCACAGCGTAACCACTTGGAATAAACTCGATAACGTAATAAATAGCACAAAACATAATGGTTAAAGTCAGAAAACAGTTAACTATCAATATTGTACTAAAGTGGCGATAGAGTAAGTCTGCAGCCAAGTAAAGTTGTTTCAAAGTTCGAAGGATGTCGAAGGTACGCCGAGTTATAATTTGACATTTAATAACTTTACTGGAATTCTTTGCCACCAAATAAACCAAATTTAATTTTTTATCAACTTCTTGACATAGAATAAATAGAGTTGTCCGCAAATGATGAAAATCCAAAAAGGTATCACAGTAAAACTGGTTTTCCAACATTATGAAATCAAATGTGATATATTAAAATTGTGTCAAATTAGGCAATGTAGTTACAAATTTATTTCAAAATTAATGTAATCTGTGCATAGTTGCATACCACTGGTTTGAAAAATGTCTTATCCCATTTTGAAACATAAACAGCCAATAAGGGGATCTATTTGGATTGGTTAAATCCCACCAGATGGCAAATATCCAGTTTAAAACAGTCTTTTTTTAAATCAAACGCAAAACGTTATTATTACTGACTCGTTTTGTATACTATCTTTTCGCAAATTATCTTACCGTAAAAATAAGGTAGATTAGTCCAACGAAGGAATAACGTTTTATTGATGACAAATTTGGCCGTTTGAAATTTAAATCAACTGAATCCAGTGTTTCCAAAAACAGATTTACTGATGGCCAGACTTTAAATACCAAAATAAAATGAACTATTATATCGGAAAAAAGTGTGCTGAATCGGGTCAATTCGCTTATTAGAATCTTAATTAATGTATCGTTTTTAACTTGCTGACTAGCGAAAATCAATTCAGTTATGAGGGTCCGCTTAATGAATATGTAGACGTTTGCTTGAATAGCTAAAATGAGAAGGAAAAAAGTCCAAAAACGATAAAGATGACGTCTCCATTGTGAATCAGAGTATGGATTCACAAAAACACCCGTAGCTTTGAGAAGAATACATAGTTAAATGTAACGCTAATTAATAAAAAAAGAATTTCCTGTTCGTTATCGGTTCAACTCTGTTTAATTTGTGCGCAGGTAAATGTTTTCAGAATGTTTATTTGACAGCATTTTTGAACTGGTAGATGATAAGAAGATACGTGAAAATAGTCTCCAAAGTCTAAATCAATAATTCCATGACGAGATTTTTATTTCTAATTCATATGTTATTAAAACTTACTGGGATAATCAGACGTTTAGAAAGAGGCAGAATTCCTTTGAGGCTATGTCTTTCCATATTTTTGCTCATCTGTGATATTTCGATTATGTAGGAAGTGATCTAATTAAACAATATCAACAATAAGAAAAATAAATTGATAAAGAAATAATGTTGAGATCAATATTTCTGATATACCTTGTTGCACTCCCTAAAAACATCCGCGTTTTTAGTGTCCCGTAAGTTGCGCAGAACGGAAATACATTCTGTGGTCTTTTAAAAAATAATGCAGGTAAGCACCGATATAATTAAGCTGTGGTGGGATATTCAAATAGTGAATGTAATTACAGTTTCTCGAATCAGATCGCTAGTATGACAGATGAGCCAGAAACGGATAAAGGAGTCAACAACGTCACTCGAGTCCAAGAAAACCACAGCGTAACCACTTGGAATAAACTCGATGACGAAATAAGTAGCAGTGAACATTGTGGTAAATGTCACAAAACAGTTAACCATCAATATTGTACTAAAGTGGCGATGGAGGAGGTCTGCAGCCAAGTAAAGTTGTTTCAAAGATTGAAGGATATCGAAGGTACGTTGAGTTATAATAACTTGACATTGAATATTCTTCGCCCCCAAATAAACAAAATTTAATTTTTCTATCAACTTCTTGGCGTAGAATAAATAGAGTTGTCCGCAAATGATGAAAATCCAAACCGGTATTACAGTAAAACTGGTTTTCCAACATTATGAAATCCATTGTTATATAGAAGAAAATCCGTCTAATCAGACAATCTAATTACACATTTATTTATAAATTAATCTATTCATACCACTGGTTTGAAAAATGTCTAATCACATTTTGAAGCATATCCAGCCAATACATTGTACGAATTGGATGGATTAAATCCCAATAAATGGCCAATATCCAGTTTAAAACAATCTTTTTTTGAATCAAACGCAAAACGTTATTTACATTTTTAAAACATCACATTTAAAAAAAATGATTGTACCGTAAAAAGAAGGTAGACTAGTCCAACGAAGGAATAGCGTTTTATTGTTGACAAATTTGGCCGTTTGAAATTTAAATCAACTGAATCCAGTGTTTCCAAAAACAAAATTACTGAAGGCCAGATCTTAAATACCAAACTAAAATGAACTATTGTATCGGAAAACAGTGTGGTAAATCGGATCAGCTCGTTTATTAGAACCCTAATCAGTCTATCGTTTTTAATTTGATGACTAGCGAAAATGAATTCGGCTATTAGGGTCCGCTGAATGAATATGTAGACGTTTGCTTGAATAGCTAAAATGAGAAGGAAAAAAGTCCAAAAACGGTAAAGGTGACGTCTGCATTGTGAGTCAGAGTACGGATTCACAAAAACGCCCGTAAATTTAAGTAAAATATTTAAAGGAGACAAAGCCGTGAGGAGGAACCGATCTTTTAATGATTCTCCCATTGTTTCACTGAACTTAGTGCGTACTGAACTTAGTGCGTACTGCACTATGTATTTCCCTATACTTATCCGTGTGTATTGGCCTAATTATTTAAAATGTTCTAGTAGCCTGAGAGCTGCGCGCTTCACCTTGTTTCGCTCTTAATAACATGAAAAGGATATAATTGTCTCAGCAAAACAGAAAGTCTATATTCTTGTTGAGTTCACTAATTGGCGTTAGTGGTTTATGGAATTAATAACACAAGAGAGGAAAACCAATTAACTAAAAAGACAGCAAACACATCATGTAGGTATGACGGCATCAAACCGTTATAGCATATATATTCGACAATATCACCATGGTGACGATATTGTCTGCATATTGTCATTGTTACAATATTGGGTTGTCCATTATTTATTTACAAAGCAAATTGTTTTAAATAGTGATTAAGTATTAGACTTTCAGAAAGTTATATTGTGATCCGATAACTCATAAGTCATACTGATTGCTGCAAGTAGAGTAGAAAAAAGCCTGCTTTAAGATAATCATTTGCTGGTGATTGATTATACATGATCAATGTGCATTCAAATGCTACGGTGGAGTTTGCGTGCAGGTAAACATTTCAGAATGTTCCGGAAAATTCAGTTGATAGCATTTTTGAACTGGTAGCTGATAAGAAGATACGTGAAAATAGTCTCCAAAGTCTAAATCAATAATTTCGTGATGAGATTAATATTTCTTAGAATTAATAAGTGATATTATAACTTATACTGGGATAATCAGACGTTTAGACAGAGGCAGAATTCCTTTCAGGCTATGTCTTTCCATATTTTTGCTCATCTGTGATATTTCGATGATATAGGAAGTGATCTATGGAAACATTTCAACAATAAGAAAAATTGATTCTTAAAGAAATAGTTTGTAAATTAATATTTATGATATACCTTGTTGCACTCCCTAAAAACATCCGCGTTTTTAGTGTCCCGTAAGTTGCGCAGAACGGAAATACATTCTGTGGTCTTTTCAAAAATAATGCAGGTAAGCACCAATATAATTAAGCTGTGGTGGGATATTTAAATAGTAAATATAATTACAGTTTCTCGAATCAGATCGCTTGTATGACAGATGAGCCAGAAACGGATAAAGTAGTCAACAAAGTCACTCGAGTCCAAGCAAACCGCAGCAACGTAACCACTTGGAATAAACTCGATGACGTAATAAATAGCACAGAACATCATGGTTAAAGTCAGAAAACAGTTAACTATCAAAATTGTACTAAAGTCGCGATGGAGAAGGTCTGCAGCCAAGTTAAGTTGTTTTAAAGAACGAAGGATGTCGAAGGTACGTTCAGTAATAATTTGACATTGAATAACTTTGGAATTCTTTGCCACCAAATAAACAAAATTTAATTTTTCTATCAACTTCTTGACATAGAATAAATAGAGTTGTCCGCAAATGATGAAAATCCAAACCGGTATCACAGTAAAACTGGTTTTCCAACATTATGAAATCCATTGTGATGTATTAAAATTGCGTCAAATTAGACAATGTAATTACAAATTTAATTCAAAATTAATGTAATCTATGTATACCACTGGTGTGAAAAATGTCTAATCAGATTTTGAAACATTAACAGCCAATAAGGGGATCTATTTGGATTGGTTAAATCCCACCAGATGGCAAATATCCAGTTTAAAACAGTCTTTTTTTAAATCAAACGCAAAAAATTATTATTACTGACTCATAATATAGTATCTTTTTGAAAATTATCTTACCGTAAATAGAAGGTAGATTAGTCCAACGAAGGAATAGCGTTTTATTGATGACAAATTTGGACGTTCAAAATTTAAATCGACTGAATCCAGTGTTTCCAAAATCAGATTTACTGATGGCCAGACTTTAAATACCAAAATAAAATGAACTATTATATCGGAAAAAAGTGTGCTGAATCGGGTCAATTCGCTTATTAGAATCTTAATTAATGTATCGTTTTTAACTTGCTGACTAGCGAAAATCAATTCAGTTATGAGGGTCCGCTTAATGAATATGTAGACGTTTGCTTGAATAGCTAAAATGAGAAGGAAAAAAGTCCAAAAACGATAAAGATGACGTCTCCATTGTGAATCAGAGTATGGATTCACAAAAACACCCGTAGCTTTGAGAAGAATACTTAAAGGAGACAAGGCCGTGAGGAGAAAACGATCCTTTAATGATTCTCCCATTGTTTCGCTGAACAAAGTATTTTATGCTGAACAATATTATAGACTAATTCCGCTTGCGTATTTATGGCTTTTAAAAGTTCTAGCAGTAGGCCTATGAGGTGCGCGCTCCACCTTGTTTTTGTCCAAATTAACAATGGTTATGGATGTCATATAGTTGTCTTAGCGAAATACAACTAATGGCGTTCACTCATTTTTGCTAGTGGTGGAATCAATTATGGGATTTTTTTACTCTCGAAATACGAACCACACACCTGGTGCTTGAACACAGGTGCAAAATAATAGTAAATTGATTCTCATTTTCTTCCAATGAAAAATTTCAATTTGGATAGCTTGCATAAGCGGTTATTTTCGGTACGCTTCATCTACGTGGATCACAGGTATACGTTAATATATGATTTATACGCTAATACAGTTATTGCACACACTTAACTATAATTATCACTCGTTGACTATACACAACATATAGTAATGGGATACAACATTTTCCGTCAATTAAGGTATGCAACGCTCTAATAACCAATGCATATCTTTATAGTTGTAATATCGAACCTTTTGATCAAGGTCGAAAGTAACACGAAGATTGACTAAGTGGGAACTGATGAAAGCATACCTCTGTCGTTGTCTGTATGCATGGGGACTACCATTGACATTGATTTTGATTTCTCATTACTACAAGGAAAACCACGGATGTCCATCGAAATTGAAACGTTGCTGGTCTTGCGATTCCGTCTGTAATATCCTTATGAAATTGCCGCACTCCACTTATATTGACACACGTTTTAATGAGAGATCACTTTTCGTGCTAATATAATAGCTCGCAATCTCTCTCAGTCGCCAAACATCGTCCTTTTGACTGGGAATTTAATCTTCTTCATTCCAAGTGCTGCGAAAATTTACAAGAGTTTAAGTTTTCTACAAGCGTCTGTTCCTAAACATGCGTTGAGTAAAGCGGAAGCGGGCCGGTAATCATTTTAAATATTCCCAGTTTATTCACCATGTAACTTGCTTCATTTCAGTATCCACGCGATGTTTCGACTTTTTGTCCTCATGCAATTCTACACAGTTCCAAGAATAATTCAGTGGTTCGTTGACTCCGATCGAGCCCATCCCGAACTTTTGATGCTCTGCGCTACCATCTTCTTAATGATTGGCCCCTGCATATTTTATTTGTTTGTATGTCGACGAAAAAACTTTGAACATGATCAAAGCTCATGCGAGCAGCAGTTTGATTTGTCGACACCGATACAAGTTCCCGTGGTTTTATTCGCAGACCTACCAAGTAAATGACGACAGCACTGCAACATCCAGAAACTCTTCCATAACATTAACAGTGAATACTATTTCGTCTGGAATAGCTGCTAGCACTTACCGTCTCTCTTCAGAGTCTTGAGATACGTAAAATATAGGCTCACTGTTACTGCATATTTGTACTCCATGAATAAACGATTCGGCATTTCAGAATTGGCTTTAAAATTTGATCCACATTACTGCCATTTGGAATAAATCCAATTTACAAAAAAAATAAATTAAACAAATTACCTTATAAACATTTGCTGTCTTGTTTATCGCGCGATTCGGGGTTCGCATCGCTACAGGGAATAAAATGAGTTGAAATGAGTTTGAGCTGAGCAACTAACTAGCATTAACTCGTTCATAATCAGGTCATCATTCGCCTCCGAGGGATTGACAACTCAAAAACATATTCATACACCCCCACATATTTTAATTAATTAAAATATTTAAAAAATATACCCTAATAAGAATTATCTTTTATCACCATATGCCATTGATATATTTACATCTGATGAAAGAAATCCCTTCCCCAAACCCTTCATCTGCCCACTAAGGATGCTGGAGTCAACAAGTTTTTGCGTGTGCTAGTGAAAGATAATAAAAACTTTAAAAAGTAAAACTTAAAAAGTAAGTAAAAACCCATCCGACGAGGGACCTCATTTCCCTCACATTTTGTGACAAAAGTTTGGCATAAGACGATCTTCTTCAAGTTGCCCTTAGTCGATCGAATATGAGTCCAGTCGCCCTAATGGTATGTTACTTATCTCCATCATTATCCTAAGAAAATTTCGGTTTAATTTAATTTGGTTATTTTCGTTTTCAAGAAATACCTTGGATCTACTACGCTCCTCGTCGCATTTGCATTATGTACTCTGAGTGACAGTCCTGGCGTTCAAGGAAGTAAGTCTATGTGTTGTCATATACCATTAAGAGAAAAGGTTTCCTAATAATAGTCTATTTAATTCCAAAAGAAAGCTTAAGTGCTGAACCTCGTCGTTGCGAGATTGGCTGCTTGGCTATATATGAGCCCCTCTGCGGCACAGACGGTAACTTCAAGTTTGAATCACCAATCGTGTAATATTAACTGATTAACGGTTATATTATTTCAAGGCAAGACGTACTCAAACAAGTGCGAACTATTCGTGGCGAATAATTGCGACGACACTTCTCCTGATAGAATCCGTAAAGCCAGAGATAAACAGAGATTGGACTCAGATAGGGGGAGCCAGGGAGACTCAATGGACGACAGTCGCAGTCCTACGGGCATGCTCAGAACTAACGCTTTTTGCCAGATTTCTTTAAAAATTCTTCATGCGAACCCCCCCCCTTGGCAAAATCGAAAGACTGAACAACGTCTAGCGCGAATTGGCCTCCAAAACTAGCAGACCGATAATTTCTTGGCCTCCTAAATTAGCAAACTAAAATTGTAGTTCTGAGCATGCCCGTCGGTTGCGCAGAGTAGATTTAGTCTGCTTTTTACCTCCCCATGATGTTTGCCATCGTTCGTCTGCTACAGAGAGGGGAAGCCAATCTCTGTTTATCTCTGCGTAAAGCGTACGACGGTGAATGCAAAGCAGTCGACTATACCGATCGTCCAACTTGCATCCAGGAATTTCTTGCATCCTGTATTTCCCCACAAGTTTTAGTCTGTGGAGACGACGGTATCGTTTACGGCGACTTCTGCCAATTGAAAGCCAAAAACAAATGTGATGGCACTGCGATCGGCTCCCACATTTGCACAGAACGTGATGACTAACACAGTGGAGAACAAATATGTGATCCTTCGTTCTTTTATAATTACACTTTATTTTTAAAGTGATGCTGTTATATTGGAACGGTTTAGTTATTAATGAATAAACGTATTATTAACGGGCATCGTTATCTAATTTTTAAAAAATATTAAATGAACTATATCTTCAATTAACGTAGCAAAATGACAGATTTTCGTTATTTTTTAGGTTATTTTCTCATGTAGCGAAGGCATGTGAATATATAAATATATGTAGGAGGCTGTGTGTTACTTATAATATCAAGACCTCGAAATCTTTTCCCCAACAGTCTTAATGAAGACCTTGTATCAATTCTAATAATAAGAAATCAACTTGTAAATTACATGTTTTACGAAATATCAACTCAGCACAGTACTTTTAACGGTATTAAAATACTGCGGGGAGTTTACCAACATTGCCTTTTCTACATTATGAAAACAGAAGATTGGTAAATAATTAATTTAATTATACATACACCTTTTATTATGTTGCGTAATGTGCACGTTACTGCACGCAGCACGCCACATCGATTTAAATTAGAGGTCCGATCGTCTGTATCTGAACTATAAAAGACTTCGATTGATCAGCTAGTATCACACATTTTGGTATCCTTCTACAAAATAAGGAACTATCGTCTCGTTTTCAACACTTTTTTCCCCAATGCTGAAAATGTTTAAATTCGCTTCAATTGTAAGTATTTTAGTGGACTTAGTTAGTCTGATTCATTTATAATTTTAAAATGTTCTCTTTTTGCTTTAAGAAACATCAAAGTTCTATCGTATTCCTTGCCGTTGCTCTGGTGAGCATTTTGTGCCACGTACAGAGCGTCACGGCGCAGGATGAACCTGAAGGTATATTCCCCTCAATCATATTTACTTTAATTCTGGTACATTTATTGGCTATACGTGTTAATCGAGTAGATGTAGAAGAGGCCGATTTTGAGATTGCTGATTATGAAGATCTTATTGTGGAGCAACAGCCGATGCGAGACTGCCGTTATAACTGCACGCGACCGTACAGGCCATTGTGTGGATCAGATAGGAAAACGTACGGCAACATTTGCCATCTGAATTCTAAGAATAGGTTCGAGAACACACGCATTCGCAAGATTAGCGGTGGCACATGCCCTCACCAGCGATGCGTTCCCGATCGGCACCCAATCACATGCGTCTGTGATAATTGTCCGTTGAATAGGGCCCGCTGTTTTGCGACTGCATTCCCACATCGCCCAGTAACTTGTACCAGAATTTTCAGGCCCGTTTGCGGAACCAATGGAATAACTTACTCAAACGCATGTCTATTAGCTCGCTCAACTGCTTGTTTTGGGTATCCTGTGCGTGTGTGTCATAATGGTCCATGCCGACGTAGTCAGGATGAAGACGAGGAAGCACCGGAAGCAGGTATCGTTGAGATCGATGAATAGAGCGAAGCTGAAAACATTTGAAACCTTTCCCTAAACCCAATCCTGACTGAAACTCCTATCAATCGATTACGCAATCCGCATGGACACTTACTTGAATTGAATCTTATGGTTTTTATTTAATAATACGCGTATTTAAGGTAAATGAATAAAGCATACTAAGCAAGCTGTTGTATTTTTATTGTTTTCTTTCTTATCTCAAGTGAATATAGGGTAATAATAACTGAAAAGGAAAGACGGAAAGACAGTTGTTATATCGTAATTACTGCGTAGTAACACTGCTAAAAAAACGAACCGATTTTTGGTAAGAATTTATATCTAAATGGCAGACATCCTATCAAAGACAGCAGACAAAATAGCATTTGACCCAAAGGAAGTCTTCCATTTTTTGGAAACATCAAATTACTACCACAGCATTCCTTGCCCTTGTTGCAATGAATATTTTGTATAGCAGATAGTGCGGTTACGGAGGCACAAATACGCCACAATTATTTTCTTTTATATTGGTAACTTATTGACTATGTTCAATTGTTCATCTAATAATTTCTCAGCTGCGACGACTCAGCCCTGCCGTTATAACTGCGCAGCATTTCCCTACTTGCCATTTAGTGAATCAGATGGTAAAACGTACGGCAACATCTATCATTTAATCACCTTTTTTCGCTTGTTTATCATGAACTTCCACTGCGCTCATTTACACTATTAATTATCACTGCGTAGAATGTCAACATACCTGCGTCCCGGATGGTTTTAATTGATCGCGAAATTGAATACTGTCCAGCTCCCTAAATAAACAAATTATATCATCATGTATTAACTTATAATTAGCTGCTAATTAGACATTGCACACCAACCTAGTAGTGTCACACGTGCGGACGTGGCTATGGACAACGATATTTACAACGATATTGTTTTCGATTAATTTTCAAAGTCAACACATCCTGCACTTTTTTCGAAAATGTGTTAAGGTGAGGTTAGCAAGTGAACAAATAATTCATCTATTTTTATATAATTAAAAGTGCGAAGCCGCTTTAGTATGGAGTTGAAGTCGTTGAAGGCCATAATCAAATATGACGCTCAAATTGTATAAAAAGAGCAGCTCTGATTGTGGGTGAGATACAGTAACTTACACGTTTACACGCCACAAAGACACATAGTCTCTCGAAAGCAGGTCAAATAGCCGAAAATGTTTAAACTCATTTCATTAGTAAGTATTTTATAGTATATTCCTCAATAGAATTGATTAAAAAATGCAACCATCTTTTGTTTAAAGACACAGCACATTTCTACAGCATTCCTTGCCTTTGTTGTGGTGAATATTTTGTGCAGTAAACTGTGCGTCTACGGAGGTATATCGCCCAGCACAGTTATTCTCTTTTAGAATGATTGTACCTTAATCGTTATATGTTCATTTAATCATTTCTTAGCGGCTCCCACCTCGCATCCCTGTCGTTATAACTGCTCGCGACCGTACATGCCAGTGTGTGGATCAGATGGGAAAACGTACGGCAACATTTGCCATCTGAATACTAAGAATAGGTGTGATAGAAGACATGTCCATAAGGTTTATGATGGTACATGTCATCGCCAGCGTTGCGATCCCGCTATGCGCCAAATGTTATACAAATGCCCCACAACTAAAGTTTGTCTCGCTAATTTCGATCCCGTGATTGGGACCGATGGAGTAACTTATTCAAACGCATGTAAATTAGCTGTCGCTTGTCTTGGGTATCCTGTGCGTGCATGTCGCAAACCCTCACAACCTGCTCCTTCAGATCCCGTTTCCGATGTATAGAGAAACTAAAAATCACCCCGTAATAATTGATAACGCAATCAGCAAATGGACACTGACTTGAACTGACATTATTATGTGGTTTTAAGGCAAATTAAAAAAGAATGCTATATTCATCCTAATTGTTATTGTTTTGATTTCAAATGAAATAAACAATTGGGGAAAAAATCGTAGGTGTCAATAAGGAGTTCTGAAAATATAATAAAGGTTAATGGTCATTTCACAATAAGAGAATTATCTTGGAGGGAGCGCTTTAGAATCCTTCGCGTAGAGAATCGGCAGCAGCTCCGATCAGAAAAGAAATTGCGGAAAGGTGTTGTTTGATTTGACGCCAAGTATTGGGCTGTTCTACTTCTGTCTGGTTACCCACGGTCTTGAATAAATCTACCAAGCCGGCGAAGGTGTCGCTTGAGTATTTATCCACCGAACTGGGAGCGAATACGATGTGACTATTATAGAAAAGAACAAAATCAAGGGGATTATCACAAGGAAATGTACTGAGTTTTTGTAAATATACTTGAACTCCGGACGTCCAGGAAGACCGTGAGGATCGACAAGTCCTCTTTCAAGTTGCATCAGTTGGTCGTTGATTTTACGAACAGCTAGAGGACTAATAAGAGAAAGGATTAAACAAATTCAATTAAATGCCCAAGTATTAACGCACTTGCTAGTGTCGAGACGTGGTAAAATAATGTCAGTGAAATATTCGGTAGAGTTCCGGAAATGAGCAACAGCTTTCCTAAAGTATTCTGAAATAAGAAATGGTATCCAACTAAAAATGGAAGAATTAAATGATGATGTGATTATGTGAGTTACCGAAAGTGGCTCCGTTATTGGCAGCCAAATTTGTGTATCTTGACTCAATTTTGTCAAGATCTCTCTCCAGGAAATGAGCGTAACTCACAACATCAAATGGGAGAACCATCGATTCACTCAGATCCAAAGTCAATTCAGTCATCTGAAATATTTATATGTGATAATTGGTTTGTTTTAACTTTTAACGATTGTATCATAAGCTATCAATTATCTAGTGCCCATCACATACCAGCCGAGCCACGGCAAGGTGAAATTGGAATCCGGGATCCATCAAATTAGCTACGACGTGGTAAGTCTCATACAGTGTGTGATAGAGAGGATAAGATCCAGCTTTCTGTTCAATAAAGAAGATTAAATTGCCGATTTTAGCGCAAAATTTGTATTAGTTTACCTCTTGATAGTCATAGTATAAATCGACAGAAGGAACGCCCAAAACATGGCTGAAAACGGTATAATCACTACCGCTTCCTAAATTTCCTACTCTGTATACTCGTTGGTCCATAAAATATTTCATTATAAGATGTCAAAACAAAAATGGAGACATTAGTTAACTTACCGTGGCTGAGTAGGATCGTTGAGATCTGGATTGGCCAAGAGCCAAGTGTCAAAAACAGTTTTGCGTCCGGCTTTCACTTCCGCTGGATTAGGATTGGGCACCATTTTAGCAGCTTCTCTGATTGCCGAATATAGCGAAGGTACTGTTTGACTCTTTAAAGTGTAATTGCCTTTTGAAACAATGAAAACGTCAGGTTGTTTTCAGAATCTCTGTTGTTATTACAAAATACCTTCCATTGCAGAATCGACATTGATGTAGGCCACTGCACGTTGAATGAGCACCTTTGCGTGTTCTTCGGCCCATTCGTACGAGCCAATCATACCGTATTCTTCAGCTCCCCATCCG
Organism: Daphnia galeata; assembly: GCA_030770115.1. Taxonomy (NCBI): domain Eukaryota; kingdom Metazoa; phylum Arthropoda; class Branchiopoda; order Diplostraca; family Daphniidae; genus Daphnia; species Daphnia galeata. The sequence goes on from CM061117.1 coordinate 10,450,968, forward strand.
CAAAACATTAATGTTCGTCTTGGACGCCAGCCTATACGTTCGTTTCAGAAATTCTAAATGATGCTAAAGCCATATGGAAAGATTCGTGATTACCAGATTTCTCTTTGATATTTCCAAATGTGCGGGCCATCTCAACTAAAACTGATGTTCCACTGGCCGGATCAATGCCTCCGAGAGTCCATGAATCCATGTGATTGCCAATTAAGACGTACCTGTCTTTTATTTAACGGTTTTTATTGTTACCATAATTTTTGCATCAAATGATGGTTTTACCTGGTTCTTCTCTCCCGTATAAAATTCCAATTGTATTGTAGGCTGTAGCTAGTTTATGGGTCATTCTTACCTAAATATTTAAAATAAGAACAGAGATTATGAAACGGTTATTTGCAAAGTTTTTGCCAAATTGTTTCCGGATACCTGTAATCGGACTGACCATTTCCTTTGAATAAATTTCGATCCCAAAAAATAAGTTGCATTTAAACCACCTTGCCAATCTTCCGGTGCAGGATTTTCCGTAGAGATGGACCTGAATGAAAAAAGGATGTTTATTAAGTGACTCACTATTTGTGTCAAAAAGGTTGTTGACACAAAATAAATTTGTCAACGCCCACACCTCAACAGAATTTCTGCCTCGTCGTATCCGATGGGTTGAACAGGTATTTTGGGCAATGGAGCTTCTGCTTCCGGCAGTCTATAAGCGCCCTCTTGTAACACAATAAAACTGTTTGTTAGTCTTTGTGTTATACTTTCCACATCCGTTCACCATAGCTTTACCTAAGGCTGGATATAGAGGGGTTAAAGGATCCCCATAACCCAACAGAACAGAGCCACTTTGGACGGCCATGCCAGGAAGTCGCGTTGTGTTGGGATAAACAGATTTGCGGCCTTCCGGAGCGAAATCTTTGGGATCAGAAAAGAGTATCACTCCAAGAGCTCCTCCATCTTCGGCGGATTTGACCTAAAAATTATATATAACAACAAACCAGTCTAAAGTCTTGAGTCTTAAATAGTACAGTTTGGACATAATAGAAGAATTACAATATTTCCACGAAAAATCGCCCCATATCTCGCAATGACAATTCGACCTCGGATGTCGATGCCGATTGATTTCAGGTACTCAAAGTCTTGTTTTCGACCATAATTGGCGTACACCAATTCTCCCTAAGAAGTGGAATAATTTAAGTCAAGTACAATTTCATGATAAGTCAAGGTGGTAACACAAATGTTACCTCGACCGTTCCATTTGCAGAATAAGCGTTAAAGTTGGGTTGAACTAGTGGCGAGAATTCTTCGCTAGAAAATAGTGGCGTCTGACGTCCTGAAGTGGTGAAGTTCACCTTGCCGCTGGAGTCAAGAAGCGATACCTGATTTGGATTGCTCATATCTGGATAGGATAACAACACCTTGTAAGGAACCAGTTGTACTTCGTCTAATCCTCCTTCAATGAAACGATCGCGCACCCAACTAGCAACTTCCAAATCCTGTGGAGTTCCAGCTAAATTGGGTACACTGCTCAAATATCTGTGAAAGTCGTTGGGCATATTAGTAGTTTTAGCTATTGCATTTGACTTGTATTAGATGAAATTACTTGAGATATTCGCCAATATTTGATGCACTAATCTCTTCCATCAAAGTGGCAGACATTTTCGCCTTCGGAAGCGACACGTCTTCTTTGTCATTGCTGATACCGTATCGACCGATGAGAATTCCTATGGCAGATAAAAAGGTTAAAACCAATTAAATGAATTCTAAATGTTAAATAGTTGTGATACCTATGATGAGACATATTACAGCAGCAGCACAAATCAGAATCCAGTTGGGTTTTTGCGCCATCACTTTCCACACCCTTCCGTTCTCGTTTACTTTACCTCAAATAATAACGTATGTTTGAAAAGAAACAGGTTATTAAATAGCTGAAAATATGACAATGAAAGCACGGGAAGTGCGGGTAGAAAGTCGGTTGTGATTGCGTGTTCTCTATGCAGCGGCACGCAAATACTTGGACAGTAACTGAGGTGAAATGACATGCCTGCCAGACTATTGGCTGCTCGTGGTTTAACGAAAGACAGGTCGTGTGCATTGTGACTGTAGTCGATGTAACAAAAAATGTAAGCGCCAAGAGGCAAAGAACAAAACTATCGAAATATATTATATTACGCAATCTTTGTTTAAAAAAAAAAGGATTTTCCGATAGATGGCGGTAACTTAGTTTCGTTTCATCTTCATAGGTGGAGCCAAATACTTCGTATGGAAGCGTTGACACAACCGCGAGGGATTAAGTTTTGTAAATATTCCCCCTGAAATCGTTGTAAAAATGAGTGCCCCAATGAGTAAATTAGAATATTTAAAAAAGTACATGTCCAATTCACAAAAAGACGAAAAAAATAAAGTGAAGAAAAAGAAACTTAAGCCCCTGCTGAAAGCCAAAGGGTAAGTAAGGTTTTTTGTCCAATTTTAGACAACACATTTTTCATTTCAACTTTAAAGGATATTATTTTTAATCTAATCAATTGATTTTCATTTATTTGTTAGGGGAATCAAGATTGTTGATGAAGAAATTGATTTGAAGAAGATAGCTGCAGGTTATGAAAAAGATGAAGACCAAATTGACAACCAAGAAGATGCTCCTCTGGTAGCTGGAGTTGTTGATGATCGTTCAGTAGAAATGATCACCAAACAAGACTTTGTGGAAAGCTCAAAATGGAAGCGACTTGGTGCCGATGTAAAGGATAAATTGGAATCCAAGTCTAAATCAAGTGATGGGAGAGATGTTGATTCAAGCAGAAGTCACCAACCCAGGAAGGATTCCACTGCCTTCAAAAAATCCATCACAGTGAAAAAAGAAAGGGTTGATCCAGATTCCGATCCCAGTCCTCCACGTAAAAGACATGACTCTGATTCAGATGCCAGCCCTCCTAGAAGAAAGCGCCATGATTCAGACTCTGATAACAGTCCTCTTAGAAGAACGAGAAAAGACTCTGATCAAAGCCCACCACGAAAACGTCACGATTCAGACTCAGATCCTAGTCCTCCTAGAAGAACAAGAAAAGACTCGGATGCCAGCCCTCCTAGAAGAAAGCGTCATGATTCAGATTCTGATCAAAGTCCATTAAGGAGACGCAAAGGATCTGATTCCGACCAGAGTCCACCAAGAAAACATAAAAAAGCTGACGATGATCTCAGTCCTCCACGCCGGAAGAAAAATGTTGATTCCAGTGCCCAAAGGCGCGTAAAACAAGATTCAGACGGAGACCTCAGCCCTGAACGTCCTAATAAATCAACATCACGCAGCGGAGGAGCTTCGGAGAAACTCACGAAAACCCTAGATGGGAAGATGGCTGGCCTTCAGACTGGCAGAGCTTTGCGTGAAGAGACGGAGGAATTACGCAAAAGAGAAGAGGAAGCCTTCCGCAAAATGGATAAATCACTCACTGGGCAAAATGCTACGACTGCCATCCGTGCGGGAAAGCTGCGTCAAATTGAAGCCAAGCAACAGGTTGACAAAGAAAAAGCGGAGAGGGTTGCTAAGCTCCAAGAAGCATACCAAAAATGGAACAAGGGTCTCAAACAAGGAGAAACGCAAACAACTCAAGTTGCCGAAGCCATTCACGAAATGTCCAAACCATTGGCTCGTTTTGCCGATGACGAAGATTTGGAAAGGTTGTTACGTGAGCAAGATCGTGAAGGTGATCCCATGGCTGCTTACATGGCCAAGAAAAAGGTCAAGAGCGGTGGAGACGGTAAGGGAAAAGCCGCTAGACCTGTCTACAAGGGCCCTGCTGCTGCTCCCAATCGTTTTGGTATATTACCTGGCTACAGATGGGACGGGGTTGACCGCTCTACTGGCTACGAGAAGATGTACTTTGAAAAACAAAATAGTGCCGTGGCCCTCCAGGAAGAAGCCTACAAATGGAGTGTATCCGACATGTGATTCAGATGATGAATTTACCTTGACTGAATAAAGCCACCACTTATTTTTAACCAATGCCTGTCCTTGTCTTAATATTTTCCATTTTATTACCTCAAATGTAATGGGCCCATCCATCAACATTCAAAATTGCAGTCTTTTAAAAAACAACGAGAGGCGCACGGAATTCCATGTGCATGGCGTCAACACTATCAATGCAGTTTTCTCAATCGCGACTCGACTTCCATCAGTTCGTGAAAGTTGCCTTACCTATGTTGTAGAGGTGCGGCTGTGCATGAATCTCACTTGGTAAAACCCCAAAATTCTATCCGGAAGATGACACCCATTCCGGCCTTGACTGCTTTAAAATCATTTCTTCTGAGGAAGAAGAAAAAGAGAAAAGGCGTTGGGGTCTTTTGATATGTTGAGACTGTTGTGTGTGTGCGCTATGGCCAGATGGCGCTTTAGCTGCTGAGTGTGTCGAAAGAGAAGGGGAAGGTCACGGCACGAAGTGGGCCGTTTTCAGGTGTGCCCTGTTGTGTCCGTGGTGTCTATGTGTCGGGGCTTTCTCTCTCCTCTTTTTCTTGAGTTTAGTCTCCTCCTTTATTCCCAGTTTATCCAGACCTTCTCTCTTTGCCGTCTCATTCTCTCTCTCTTTCTCAACTGTTAAGCCATTGGCCATTGGCTCGCACGAAGAGACGAGAAAACACATCTCTTTTCGTCTTTTGAAAGTACCTACGCAGCCGCTCTTCTGGGAGCTTCAGTCTTGGTCGTAGCCACCTGGTAACACGACCGCTGCTGGTGCTCCGTCTTGTACATCTTTATACAGTTCTCCTTATTTTGCAGTTTTCGTATTGTTGTGAAGCGAAAAAGAAATCCAGTCAAAGTCAACAGCATTTAGATTTGCAAAAGAACAGTCGGATTTTGTGCAGAAGTGAAAAATGCTGCGGATATTCGCTCTTGTTTCTCTCTATTGCCTACTCTTCCACGCTACGTTGGCATCCAATTCAGAGGTAAGCACAAACATTCGGACGAATATTTTTTTTTTCATTTCTGAAAAAGGTTAGGCTTATTTATCTCAAAAAAGACGTGAACGGTCATCTCACCAGCAAATCCTGTTAGGAATTTATGTCTGTAAACCATTGGCCTTTTTAAAAATACGGGTGAATATTATAATCTTCTTCACGGCTTGATCGTCATGTTAGTTTTTCTTATTTTTGCTTATCTCTACAGTCAAAGTCTTTTCGTATGGAAATGGTTTGTTTTGTGTACTTGGTGGGTTACTTATTCTTCTCTTGTCCGTTTTTTTTGTTTGTTGTTTTTAGGAAAATGCGCTGGATATGAGCTTGGGCGAAGGTACAGTAACACAAACAAAAAAATTTCATCTCGACAGAACGTTCTGAGAGTTGTGTCTATAGAGATTTATTGATGGGATATTCATGATGAATAGATGAATGCAGTATGATGGTATGCCGGGCTGGAAGAGAGTGTAAGGTGGGTGCCGATGGCGAAGCTGCTTGCGCTTGCCTGGCCACTTGTCCGGATCATTTTGTCCCCGTCTGCGGCAGTAACAATCAATCCTATGATAACTTTTGCTTGATGCATCGAGACGCCTGTCTGACAGGCGTTCACATCAGCCTTAAGAAAAAAGGATACTGTTCCAACAAGTCGATCAAGAAAAAGTCTAGTAAAAAGGATAAAGTTAAAGATGAAAATCACTTTGAACCAGGTAAGATTTCCACCAGATTTCATTTTGAGTCATGTACAAAGTTCTTTCAAATGCTGTGGGTCTTGCGGTATCCAGTGGTGTGCTTCCAATGGGAAAGAGATGCTCTGCGTCGCCAAATCATCAACTACTTCCGGCATCATACCGCCGATCAGAGTTGGTACCGACCGGACTTGAAGAGCTACGAGAAGCAGTTTGCCCGTTTCTTCATGTGTGATACCACCAAAGACAATTTTGTTGATGCCAACGAGCTAGCTGCTTGCGTGACTGAAGTCCCGTTCGCTCTGCGAACCACTGCCGCCACCAACGAGCTGGTCAAGTAAGTTTCATTTCAAATAAAAGCTAGTTATATTCATTCATGAAAAGGTTTTATTTGTAATTTGTTAGAGTGTTGTGTGTCGACGCCATAATCGATTCAGCCGATACCAATTCAGATTGGCGGTTGGACTTTGAAGAGTACAAGACATTGATGGATTCTAGTTTCCAGCCCAAAGAAAAGTGTGAGTTATTTTGTAGACGTGTTTGGAAATCGGGTTTTCTTTCATTGTTTTCGATTTCTATTTAACAGTGTGCTCCTTGGAAGGCAAAAAGTACGAAGATGGTTCGCAAACAAAAGTCGATTGTAATGACTGGTCAGTTTATTTTAACGATACAGACTGTTTAACGACGTGAAATGGAAATTTAATTGAGTACCGTTATCAAATTAGTGTTTGCGCCTGCGGCAGCTGGGTGTGTTCTTCCAAGAAATGTGACGAAGAGCTGAATGAAATCGACGACTTGGATGACGACGAAGATTTAGACGACGAGTTGGACGAAGCTGAAGATCAAAGCGAAGATAGCAGCAAGGATGAAGTGAAGATTCTCAAAATCGAGGAGGATATCGACCTGAAAATCGACGATCCCGATGAGGATCAGCCGCCAAAGATCAACTCCGACGATGACGACGATATGGACGATGAAGACGACGAGGAAGATGATGAAGAAGATGACGAAGAAATCGACGTGGAGCCAATCAAGAAATCTAAAAATAAGAAGAAGAAATTTACGTAAATTGTTGTTCTTTCTCTACTATATTTAGCTTTATTCCATTTATTTCCATAGTTAGCTTCTGCTTTTAACGACGTCGTCGCGTGCCATTATGGGAAGCTACACCCTGCTGTCCTCTCATACCTTGCATATTTTTTCTTACATAAAAAAAATCCCCGACTGTCAGTGCATTTTCTCGCCTTGTGCTGACATTTACGAGTTAATTTTCTTTGTCTTTATTCCACCATCGAGCTAACACCTGGGTTAAATTCCACTTGACGCTTTCGTCCCTACGGCGCTGTACAATACATTCCCCCGGCAATCGAAGTTCTACGCTCCTTGATGTCGAGTCTGCATATTTTTTTGGGATAATATTCCTAGTATAAGGCGGACATTGATGCATCGATCGGGTTGCGAAACAACATCGCCGGTGAATGGGTGTCCAGATATCCGCGCCCAGTAAAGGCGGCCTTCGAGCAACAACATGCTCATTTCGTTTTGTCAACTCGGTTTGCTGTTGCGACGAGTAACATAAACTGTTATCTGATGGAGACAGCCCAGGGAAAGCAGAATATTAACAAGTCTATTTTGGGTTTTTGTTAACCTTATTTATTTAAATGTCTGTAGTAAGAATTAGTTTGGCAAACATTTACGCACATGTTTTCACAGTGAATAGAAATCTGTTTTGCTGCTTTATCGTTCCTTGGAAATAAAATTAGTTTGTGTGGGCGGGGAGATTTCGTTTGAAAGGGAGGTACCTTTTGCTGTGTCGTGATCTCTTCTTTATTTAAAAAAAAAATGGTTGATGCTTATTAAAGCGAGCCACCATCGCAGTAGCAAAATAGGCGAAGAAGAGTCCCGAATTTTTTGCGGTTCTTAATCGTCAAACACGCAAAGCATTATTGCCGCCGGATACGCAAGCCTGTTTTTATCATCGTGAGTGAATGCACGATTATCCCTTGAAAATAAGGGAGTCAGCATTGTTACTGGGAGACTAATTATTGATGGAAGTAGAAATAGTTGAATGTGCAAACTTTGCACGCAGACATCCATCATGCATTCAGCTAGCTACCAGTCCAGTAAGGATTTGTTTGAAATGGTAATAAATTCTTTAACGCTTTATTTGCATTTTCTTTCACTTTTCATTTGTATTGCAGTTTGACGCTTTATCAACTTAGTTCTTAGAGTAGAACGACATAAAATTAGGACACTGAGACGAACTAGACGGGTCTAAAATGTCATTTCGAACCTTTCCACACTTCTTTGTAAATGACTAACACGAATAAACTTGAACTAGAAATGAAACGCACGAAAAAGAAAAGAAAATCTGTTTGCAGAAGCAGAGAATAAACCTAGACCGGTCCACTAGGGGAAGGAGAGCACCACATGTCTTGGAGCTGACTGACGCTAAAAGGCGTGCCCATTTCTTCCGGATGGTCAGTGTCCAGTTTGGCTCTCTTTTTTGGCGTTGGCAACTGACGTGACCCACATTCCTCCAGACTTTCTGTGTCTAGATCCAAGGGTTGAGAGTGTTTAAGTTTGCCAAAAGATGAGTTTTCATCCATGTCCTCGACTTGCAACTCTTGTTCTTCATTATTCATTTCATGGCAGTAGCGAAGGATCTACAGATAAACGTGAAACAGGAAATTTACTATCAATTCTAGCGATAAATGCTGATAGAAATTCCTACTTTTATAGTTTGGCGAAGAGTTGGAATCCGATTACAGAGCGTTTCCACGGGCAGCGTAACAAGTTCTTTTGCGTAGAAATGCTGGGCGATTAACGGTGCGGTCACGGCATTCAGCTGCGGAATATGAAGCATTTGTTTGGCTTCGGCACTGAGCGGTTGCAGATGGGGTTCAATGTCTTGGTTAATCTCATCCAATGCAACGTCTTTGATGATGAACGCCACTTGATGATAATCAAGGGCTATGCGTTGCTTTAACTGGAACCGGGTCTCAGTTCGCTTGCGATCTTTCTTCTCGTAGAATCGGGCTAATCCGGTGAGAAAATGCCATTGCAGAGGCGGCTTGGAAGAGCTGATTATACCTGGCGCCAATACTATTATCCAGCATTTCGTGCATTTGAAGCTGGCTGTCAAAATTCTTAAACGGGTTTCCTCAAAATTTTCCTGTTCATGAACGATCAAGAGGGCTGTGCTTGCACTTACCAAAACATCGGGTTGATACCTGGCATTGTAGCCCAAAAATCTAAAGCGAAATAGAAGGCAAATGATTAGAATTCTCCATTCAGTAATTCAATAATTTAATCGTTTACTCGTAATCGCATTCATGAACATCGAGGTTTTCTTCTCTGTAAATGGCTTCCATAAGTTCTGCATTACTCGCCGCAAGCGAAGACATAACAACTGGAATAGGAGGAGCCACGTTCGATTCACTAAGAGGTGAGTTGTCAGCTTTGATATCTGAAACTGAGATTTGGTCACATTCATTGGCAATAACTGGACTCTCACAGTCTTCTTCCAGGCTCTCTTCATCACAAAGTTGAGAAACAAAGCACGATTCGCCGGGAGGTTCGATCTGAATCGCATCATGAATATTAAGGCGGGTCTCATCTTGAGAATTGATTAAAGGTTCTTTGTTGTTAAGCTGAAGAGTGGATTCGATTGGTTGTTCTATAAAGACTTCAGAATTCACTGAATCACGAGAGCCATCATCAACTTCCATTTCCTTGAAAGGAGATGAATCTGAAAGATGACTCGTGGATGACTTTGACACGGGGCAGGTTTGCTGGTCAGGAATGCTCTCCATTTCTTCTCTGCGAACTGGTCTGCTAATCTCTATTGCCTTTTGGGTAATTCTGGCAAATTGCAAGTCCAGCTCTACGGAAGAAGTCAATGGCCATTCGTAATGGATGATAAGAGATAGCCTGCTGGGCGGGAAGCCTTTGGACACTTGTTCAGCGACAAAAACCGGGTAATTACCACTCGGTAAAAACGGCACTTCAGATTCAGGACACTCAATTTGCGGATCCACCTCGCATTGGACGTCGACACTAGACAACATATGTTCAATGCGTTCAGCTGTAGTATTTGAATGACGGTATAGACGAATCCAAATTTTTCTGCTGTCATCAACGCTAAGCTGACGTAACACAAGCCCCTTTAATTCTAATAATTTAGGATGATACTCTTCGGGTCCTTTTGGTCGAAGCCGCAATAGCTGCAATATTAAAGTCTTGTAGTCTCCTGTTTCAACATGAATTGACTCAGTAAATATTTATACAAATTTTATAATCAATCTGATTACTTTTGAGAATCGCTTCATGAGTTTTTTCGAAATTCGCAAGTGTTCCGTAAGCAATCTCATAGTCTATGTTTAAAAACATATCGAGCGCCTTGTTCACTCCGTGCAAACTTAACAAAATGGGTAGAATATTTTGCAACATTTTCCCTGTAAATGGTTAATGGAATTTAAATGTGTTAACGCTACCGGCTTTAACGTTAACAGTTACCATTTTTCTTCCCATCAGGATTATCTAATTTGTTGTTAGAAATCTCCTCCTGTAATTTCAAGAGCGTTAGGCGGGTAGTTGCTGGCCGCAGCTCGGAGAGTGAACGACATTCCTTCAACAGATCCTCAATGAACGGCGAGTTTGAATCTTTTAAAACTTGCAAGCACGTCGACAGATGTTCTTCCATTAAACGTACTGAATTGATTGCAAAAGCTGTGGAACTGAAAATTAGCAACTGTTTTACAGCTAAACTTACAGAATGATATAACCTGGCAACTCTAATTCAATGCGCTCAATATTGGCCGACACCTGATCCAATTGTGCTACAGGTTCATCACTTATTATTTCCTAAGAAATTGCCATCAGATAAAAGCACCGATTAGTATGCGATAATATAAATTTACCTCTGGAAAATCCCCTTGTTGTTTTTCAGTAATTTCCTCAAGGGGAACATCACGTATGGTTTTCTTTCCTTCCCCGTCCGAAATTATGTTTAGATCTTCAACTTGACTAGCAAGGTCTAATAAGTAATCCCAGGGCGGTGTTTCAGGATAAGAAACTTCTTTCAAATTCAATTTCAGATTGGACAGCGAAAGGCAAATTTGAGGCGATAAATTTTCTTGAGGTATGGCAGGTAACAGAGGAGACGGCTTCATTTTCAAAGGATCCTAGTGAAAAATTTAATGATTAAATTTAGAAATTTTGCAATAGAAAAATAGATAATTTACATCAAACTGCAGTGGTTGACATGCAATGTGTTTTGCTCCTTCATACAAAGTGTTGACTGGAAAGCTCTCTTCATAAATTAAACCACTAAAAGGTTCACATTTTACAATCTGGAGATCTTTTGTTGACAATATTTCAGGGCTGAAATCCCAATTTTCTGGAAAGTCTGTGTTGCTGTTTTGGACCCTATAATTGTCAGATCTGTATTTAATTACAATATTTGCTCAGAAATTTGAGCATACTTACAATCTAGGTGGAATAAGGGGAAAGTTTAAAGTTACTTCATCATCGTATTGACTGCCTTTCTGCAGAAAATTATTTTCAAACCTGGCAGACATTGCAATAAGATTTTGGACAGCTTTTATAAATGATTAAAAAAATAGTACTGTGTTATGTCTGAATCAGACAATTGCTTGAATAACTGTTGATAATCCACTGGACTTGTAAAGTCAGTTTTGTTCCAAGTTGGCCGTAGCATACTTTTGCACTTTTCTTCCATTGATTTCAGTGTTGATGAGTACGGATCTTTGTATTGATAATCACCACAGCCAAATGTTGGTTTGATAACAGTCTTTTTCATTTTTAACTTGAAGAATGTCTACCAAATGTTAACATAAAAAATAAAATCAATACAAACAGACATCAACACGTGTTGTTGTTTTTTGAATTCGAGAACATTAAAAGAACATTTGATTGGACATTTTACCCGAAGATGGCGAAGCTATTTTCGTTCTCGGCCGCTTAGATCGCTGAGATCGCTTTCTCTTGAGTCTTGGCGCCTTCTTTAAGGTGTTCTCCAGCAATTGTGTTCGTGCCTTATTACATGATGAAGTAATTAAACAAAAAAACAAAGCTGATGAAAGAAACGGTGAATCAATGAAGAAATTCCCGCCATGATTTAGGTAATTTGATTGAAAAGGATTGTTTAAATGAAATCAGTTGAGTTCAATTGTGTCTGTCATTTTGAAGAGTAAACCTTCATTTCCTTAACGTCTTCCAAACGACAAATTTGCATATGCACGTGTTTAAATTATGCCTGAACCAAGCCTGGACCAAACCTTTACTTAACTTGAACATTTTACTGAAACAGTATTTGAGATTTGCTATGATTTTGATGTAGAGTTACTTTTGTTCTCATTCACTCTCACAAGACCATATTTTTTTTTGTGTGAACCAACTAGATGTAGGCAAGGTGTTCATTTTCAATAAGACAGTGGTGTACTTGTGCTGCAATGCAAGACATGAAGAGCTTCACACCAGCATGCAGAAATAATATCGAGCACAAGGTAAGAGCCCAAAATACAATTCCAATACACAGATCTGTATGGTCGACCACTGACAAATCAATCAGGCTTATTGTTTGAACTTGTAAAAATCCTTTCTATGATTAATGTAAGGATTGGTGGTTTTATGTTGCAGTAGAATCTAAAGAGACTGAGAATAAAAGTGATGAGACAACAAAAGTTGTGTGAAAATCTGATAATATGTTGTCTTTTCATTTTTGGGAAACTAAATTAATGGAAAATGATCAGGCTTGCATTGACAATGTAACAGTTATGGATGGGCATTTGAAATAGTTCCTATGTGCAATTCTAAAAGGTCTCAGAGACCATGAGGCCCACTATTGCTGGGAGTCTGATAGTTTCTGCCCTGGAGTTATCGTGGGCGTTTCTGGGGCGTTTTTATAAATAATAATGTACTTTACCTTCCCAATTGTCGGTCAATAATAATATTAAGAATATCTTTTTTTTTACTTTTTTTCAAAGTTATGTGCGTAATAGGTTTATATGTATAACTTACTTTTTTGCGATAAATGAAAGCCCATTAAATTTATTTTAAATTTTTTAGACATTCTGCAATAACCTACAAGACTTGTTTAAGGCATTGGATTGCAACAATTCCCCTCCATGAAGAATATAACTTCTGCCAGTGCGCCGACAAACATCCAAGTAGTAAGTGATGTTTCACTGCCATTCAATAAAAAATTGTTGAAGGATTTCGATTCAAGAAGATCTCGAGAGATCTAGAAAATATTCGAAAAAGTTAAGGCCGCTCAGTAGAAATGAGTCGTACAAATTCTTTGTAAAAAAATTCATGTTTTGAAGTCGATATTGGTGTACCAACGTAACACTGTCACTATAATCCTGCGTCCGAGAGGCTGGATTCAGGCAAAGTCTGACGTATGATAGTCTGATAGGGGATCAAATCATTCGGGGCGCTATATGTTCGTCACCATGGAACTATTAGGCGCAAGTCTTGTGCCTCGTAGGTCAAAGAAAGATGCGGTATCATTTTTCGGTCTAAGATCCCGTTTGGAACGATCTGAAATTGAAACTTTTAAATTTAACTGATGAGTGGTCTCATTTTTGTGCTGAACGTATTGGGAACTTTTTTTCTCCGAATGGTTTCATGTGACTACAGCCTTAAGAAACAGTATCAGTTACCAAATGAACTTGCAACGGATACTCCTTTTCATGAACAATCTACGACAAACTAGCGGAATAGTATTCTTTCATCCGGTTTTTATTTCTCTCCTTTCTTTCAAAACTAGCACTTTTGCCTTAACAGTTTTATACATTCTTTTGGGTTTTCAAATAACATATTTCGTTTTTTAAGGAAACAATATTTTGCATTGTAAAATGGCACAATTATTACTCTACCTAGAAACGTAGGAAATGTTGCCTAAGAAATATCGAAATTGCAATATAAATTGCATTTAAAAAATGTATTTATCACCCGCACAGAGTTTAGATAAGGCTTCGTCGATACGAACCGAGTGTGTAAACTGTAAACTGCAAAGCCCAAATTAGAAATTTTTTAGATGTTTAAAAAATTTTTATCCAGCGTTTTTCTCAAAATCTAACGTTGCTTGTTGTAATTTATAATGGTAAACAATCAAGCGTTTGCAATAAAAAATAACAATCGGCGAGTTTGACGATAGCTCGGATTTTTCACTTAAACTTTACAAGCCGTGATCGTCTAGTGGTTAGGACCCTACGTTGTGGAGTCTGGCAAAACCGTAGTAACCCAGGTTCGAATCCTGGTCACGGCACGAACTATTTTTACCATCAAATTTGTTTTTCTTTTATAAAATCTTCCTCAACAATGACAACGAGTCGAATATTTGATTCTGATGATAACTCTGGAAATGGCAGATGAAAGAGCTGGTAGTGTGGCGCGCTACTATAACCCTGCATCTGGGGAGCTGATTTCGGGAATGGTTTATGGTCAAGTTTGATATTCCGTTGCGGAAACGAGACGGAAAGATGTCCGGGTTATTGGCTATTGAATCCACGATGTATCCGAATGAGCCGACGGACAATGGCGTGATCCGGGCACTCGGTTTCGGTCTGAACTAGCTATGTCGAATCCACGGAGGAGTGACGTCACTTCTGTAGGGCGCCTAATAGGATCAAACCTGACATTTTGCTTTTCTTCTTTGTTACACGTTTTTATTCTTCCAAACCGTTTTCTCCAAATCGTGTTAGATTTCCGTTACTTCCGTTTGCGGAATTTTTATTTGCAGGTAGAAAAATAAAGTCAAATTCAAAGCCAAAAGAATCTTTGGGCTTTTAATTCGGCACTGCTGCACGACACATGGGCCTACGTTGGCATGTTTTTTTCCCCCCTGATTGTGATTGGCTTCTACGGTTCGCTTTGGGAAGAAAATAATCTAAAATGTTTCCGCATAAAATTGTGCACATACCAAATTAGAATAAATTTCCAAAAATCATGTATTTTTACACAAGGATATATGACTTATTACAACAACTTCGTCATGTAAGGGCCTTCAAGTTGGTAACCCAATTTTCTGTAATAATTTCGAGTTCCAACTCCTGAGATGACAGCAATTTTGAAGGACTTGTGCTCTTCTTTGGATATGCGTGCCGCTTCCTCCATCAAAAGTGTTCCGAAACCCTGGTGTTGAAATTTTCTCGGGTCTCTGCCGCTTACCGGTACGACACTGCCATAAACGTGTAGCTCACGAACAATTGATACCCCACCTTGTAACTCTGGACGGAAAGCTTGTGGCGAACACTTGCGTAATCGTAGCAAACCAATCAGAATATCTTTTTCTGGATCTTCGTAAGAAAGGAAAGTCTCCCATCCGCCATTTGCGACATAGTCTCGACGAATCAATTCTACCTAATCAAATTATAAACATTTTGTAAATTCGGCCATTTCTTTCTTGCGCTAACAAGTTCAGTGTCATAAGACTAAAGGTGTACTTACTTCATAAGGCCTGACTTTATGGTGAACTTCTTGAATTCCGACTTCCCTAGTCCTGACATCTCTGCAATCGATTCCAAATTCTACCATTCTGGCTAATGCCAATTCACGGAGATTACCGTTTTCTACTCCGGAGCTAGAAAGGGGGAAATTTGCGTGAAAGCCATATTTTAAACTTAAAATATGAAATTTTGATCACCTACCTTACAAGTGGCATTGGAATGTCTCTTTGTACTCGGTAAATTCGGGTCCATGGGGGTACCAATGCCAAAATTTTTGCAACAAGGTCGACTAAAACATTCGGGTGATAGGAACGATAACGGCCTGTTTTCCACAGCTAAAATGAAAACTTGAAAATGTACTCTTTACAAGTTTTACTTGAATTTAATTGAAAGTTACCTCGTAGAGACCAGTCCCTCGGATAACAAGCGTAGGATAGATTTTTAATCCATCCGCTCTAAACAGAGGATTCTCAAAAAACTCCTGTAACACGAAAACCAAACGCGATTTTTACAAAACTTTCTTGATTTGTGAAGTAAATAAAGAATAGTCTTACAATGAATTGATCAATATCTCTCTCTAAACCGATGTTTGGCAAATCTGGCATCATGTGGGAAACAATTTTGAAACCAGAATCTTTTCCCAAATGAAAGCTTTCGCACACAGCTTTGACAGTATGGCCTCGATTTGTATCTCGCGCTATATCTTCGTAAACCTTAGAATTTAAAGCTTTTTATTAACAATTTTCCAATGAATTTGTGAGGATAAGTTACCGATTGAACGCCAATTTCTAATCGCGTGCAGCCATATTTCAACATATCAGACTGATGTCGTTTCAAACAGTAATCGGGTCGGGTCTCGATCGTAATTCCGATGCATTTGGTAAGGCTCCTTTCAGAATATTCCACAGCCTAAGAAACAAATTTTTTTTGTAGAATTCTCAATAGGAGACGTTTATCTATTGTACCTCATTCACATCACTACTAGTATGACCTGATAGAGCGTCATGCAAGTTTCTGATGAAATAATCCCTGTAATCTTCAGGAAGAGACATGAAAGTCCCTCCCATTACTATGAATTCTACCTTGTCAACACTATGACCAAGCTGCTTCAGCTGCAAAATAAATGATAGGGAATTATTATTAGGTGCGACGATAAATACTAATTGACGAAAATTTAATGCTCTACCTGTTCAACCCTCTGGCGTGTTTGTAAATATGGGTTGTATCTACAACATAAATTCTTTTAGCAAGTTTTTTTTTTTAAATAGTAGCATTTACAAAAGTAAACCTGGCTCTGATGGCACGCATGGAGGTTGGCTCATAACCAGTGTAAGATTGAGTAGAATATTCAAAATCTGAATCAGGTCCTCCAGGACAGTAAACGCATATGTTTCCAGTCATGTTGATGTGAGGGCATCGATGAGGCTTACACATAACAGCAACAACAGCAATCTAAAACAACAACAAAATTAGCATATCTTTCTAAAATATAAACTAGGAATAATGAGCACAACAAATATCTTGTACCCCACTAGCTGTTCGAATCGGTTTGGCTTTAAGCTTGGGAACCAAAATTTTCCTGTATTCAATGGGAACTGCAGCAATGATGTCAACCAACTGGAGAAGGATGAGTTTAATTATAAAGTATAAATTCAAAACTTGTTGGCATACCTTTGGTGTAGATGGTAAACCATACTTGGCTGAAATTTGAGTCTTTGTCTTGTTAAGGTTGAGATCTTTTCCATTCTCATGAGCCTTTAACAATTCTTGAATAATGTCACTGATTGCCAGCACAGACAATTCGATTTTAGAATACTTGGAATATTCAACGGGAGGCATGTTGATTTGGTGTTAATACACAGACACGACTGCGAATTTTGTAGGAATCTTTCCGTCCTCTTCTGCGAAGTGAAACAAAAACAGTAAATGGTGCAATAGAATAGCAGACAAAAGTCAAAACTGTCCACGTGCAGTTGGAAATAATCCGCTTGGCGCTAGCGTAGCTTTTTACTCGGGATAGTTTATAGATCGGCGTCAAAGGAGAAAAAAATCAAAATCTGTACGAAATTCAAATCGACCATAATTTTGTTCTTCAATCAGCTTCAACTTTTATTCTACCAACTCCATTTCATCTTTCACTTTCATTATTTGACCAACTTTAACAGTATTCAACTTTTTTAAAAGTCGAAAACTATTTGTTTCATACAAAAATGTATTGCTTGAAGCGACATTTAAAAATGCATTTTAAAAAAAAACGTATTTCAATCAAATAAATTTCCGGATATCCATTTTAATTTAAAAAAGGAGAGGAAAAGAAATCCGAGAAAATGTAGCTTTGATTTTCAGATGAACGTAAAATGATTTCGTAAATATTGATCGGTAGATGACGTTTGCTTGCCTCGCTTTTACTACGATGAAAAGCTGTTTGACTGGATTTTTTTATATATATTATTCGGAACTAGGGTGAGGGATAAAAGGGGAGGGGAGAAATCAGGGAGAGGGGACGCTATGCGAAACGACGCTCAGCGTCTCTCGTCTGTTTTTACGATTGTGCGCATCGGAAAGCTCCGGGAGCTTTATTCGCAAAGTCTCGTGTGTGACAGCGCTGCGCAGCCTGTTCCTGGATGGATTGATGGCCGATAATAATTCAGATGAAAAGGCGACTGGACCCCCGTATTTATTACGACCTGCCATTAAATTCTCTCAAACCCTCAGTCCTCGCGTTTTATTTATTTTTATTTTTTTCATTTGATTCAAGATTCAGAGCTAACTGTCTCACCCTCCAATGGGGAGGGGGGGGGGGGTTTAGAAGAGATATCTTCAGCTCTTTACATCAGGTCCATCATCAATTTATAGCAACAGATTGCGTGAGAATTCACGTCGATATTATGGGTCCACGCTAGCGAAAGAAAAAAAAAAGGGAGATGAAGTAATAGTCTAGTCATCTTGGCTACACAATGCGGTCTTGATGCTTGAACTTATAGTTAGAGATAGAGAAGTGAAGGGTAAAAAAGAAGAAAAAAAAAAGACTCATTTCATTTCCGGCTTTCTACGAAGCACGCGCTGCCCGCGCTCCACACTTTTTACGACGTATTCAATCCCGTTGACTTTTACGAGCCCAGGAGAGTTTTGTAGTTTTACACTGCGCAAAAGGATGGCTACTATTTTGTTGCTGTTTTTACTTTTTTCCTGTCTATGTGTGTTGCGTGTGTGTGTGTGTGGGGGGGTTTGCTGTTTGTGTGTAGTCTCCCAAACAACACACAAACACACCACACTCCCCTGGAAGAAGGACAGAGAGAGAGAAAAAAAACACGTGTTTTTATGGATTTCAATCGAGTCTTATTCAAAGGTCCTGCTTTTTTTTTTCTTTCCTCCTTATGCTCTTTCCCCTAATCTCAGCCGATCAAAACCCATCGTAAAGACATTATGACCTCGTCAAACCCTCTAGAGCGGATATCCCTTTCACTATTTATGTCTAAAAAAAAAAAGTAGAAAAGGTTTTTTCTTTTTTTGCGCGAAAATATAAAAAACGATGAGATCCGTTCGCATTTCGTTTTTGTTGCTCCGCTTTGATTTGATAGTCTTTTACTTTCGTCTAGCGCTTTTTTACACTACATGTACATACTATTGTGCGTCTGATATGATATAACCCGTACAATGTATTCAAGGAATCGCGTCCCGAATGTTTTTTTGTTGTCTGTCTATGATCGGGGGGACACAGCAGCTCTTTCATTTGAGGGTCCGTTAGGGTTTAGTGTGTGATGCTTGTTCACACAAAAGATGTGTGTGTAATTCTGTTGTTGTGTAACTGCGCAGCATCATCATCATGAGAAAAGAAATAAGAGAATTCCTTATCTCTGAGAAAGTGAACTGATGGCACCCAAACACAAAAATAAAAACGACGACGCGGGGGCAATAACTGAGTTATAAAAATGTTTTTCTACGTGTCTGTCGCGCAAGATGTTGTTCGTTGTTGTCCCTCTCCCTCCCGTCCGAGATCAAAACACAGCGATTAAAGCGCCCAGCTTTTTTCTTTCTTTCTTTTTGACGGCTGCTGTTTGACGGCATCAGAGATGCTTCAATAACATTAGCATAAAATGCAAATTGACAAGAAAAGTTTGTATTGGTTCTTGTGTTTTGCTCAATGCTCACGTACGTACAAACTTGGCCATCTGCGACTTTGTACGACGACGAAAACAACAACAACACTCCCCATTTTCCATGTGTGTGTGTGTGTGTAGACACTCGTATAGAACTGAGCATATTGGAAGGTACAGAGAGAGAGAGAGAGATTGGGTTGATATCAATCGACCATGTCGACTGTAATATTTGATCAAAGTAACGAGCTAATGGAAAACACAGAGAACTGACATAGTCTCTGTGACAGTCTTTGACAAACAAGAAGGAACCAGCAGGAGCAGCAGCGAGGGTCTATATATAGTAGTAACAAGGTATAATCCCGACGAATGCAAACATACTATACCACGTATATATATATATATAGGAGGCAGAAAGTGGAAAAGGGGGAGAGAGTGCGGTAATCACCGGGATGGCGTTCAACATCTGACAGTTTGAGTCGCCAAAGCAGAGAGAGACACAAGAGAAGAGCAGAGAGCGCTGCAGGTTGAATTCCCTAGACAGTAGCTTCATCGACGATATGTAGAGAGGGGAATGAAAGTGTACATGGGATGAGACATAGTACTACACATAACAGTTTGACGGTATCGTTCGGCAAATAACAGCTGAAAGACAGTCAGCCAGCGTCGTGGCTGCTTCCATATAAACATGGCAAGAAGGAAAAAGAAGGGAAGCCAAAAAGGAAGGCGACGCCATTTCAAAACTCGGGAACCATTTTCTATCTCTCTTCCTCTCCAGCAGGAAAACTGTTTGTACACATTTTCCATGCAAATGTTCATTGGAGCGTTCACTCTGTGACTGGGACCGTCTCTTCTTCACTTTTGAATACTGGCCATGAAGACGACGACTAGAGAGAGACTTTCCATTACTGTTTGTCATATCTTATGTGTACGTACGTACGGATCGTTTTTCGACGTCGAACATCTTTTTTTTTCTACTTTTATTTATCCGTTTTATTTTTATTTTTTAAAAAGGGGGGAGGAGGAGGTTCTTTGAAGTTGAACGGATTGAATTTCAGGTTCATTAAACACTTTTTATTATTCGTTTTATTAGAAGAGAAGATCAGGTTTCTTATTCCTTTTTTATTTGTTTCGATTCTCAGTTTACTAAATCTTTTATACGATTTTCTTTTTTTTTTAACGTTATAAATTACCATTCAAATTGAATGATTTATTCATTGTAAAGAGCTATGTAGCGATTTTGGGTTGCATCATTCAAATGCCGTTCCGTTATAGCGGGCCTAATGTGTGCATGTGAGAAAGGGGTATAGGCTAATATCAATGACAGGTGATAAATGATGCAATTCGATCAAGTGGCCGATACGCAGGCCACTTGGTCCTATACATGTGATCTTATTATTTAAATTGAGCGCCCGCTCGCGGTCAGATTGGGGACGGCCAAAGCGGAAAAGGGATCATCATCATCGGATACTACGACAAAAGAGTGAAAGAGCAGCACCAAAAGTGGGTCTTGTGTCCACCCACTCACCCAAACTCTTTTCTCTTCTATACAAAAGGATATAAGGGGGGGGGGGGGGAGAAACGAGGGTGAAAAAAAGAAAGAGTAAACATTCAACAGCAACCAAATAACACACAAAAAGAAGCGGTTTGACCATTACCGGACCGTGCCACGTAAATCGAAACGAAAAAAGAATCGAGTGGTTGAACCAATAATGATGGAGTCTTTCTCCTCCATTTTTTTTCCTGTTTGTTTGCAGCAAAAGGATCTCTTTCGTTGTTGAGGGTATCGACACCCTCCACACAGCAAGCAACCCTTTTGTAATGCTAATTTCGATATCAATCTCATATACAGATATGAGACTATAGTCCTATAATGCATAGCTGGATGTTTATTATTTATTCCGGCCGGAAGTTTCGATGCAACTTCCGTTTTTTGTCACCGATGCGTGTCTGGTGTTTCACTGTTTTCTCTCTAGCTCCCTTGAGTGAATTAATTAAAAATGAAAGAGTCAAATCGAGATAGAGAGAAAGTTAATTATGTCTTCCGGGATCGGCGCCAAGGATCGTTAAGAAACGATCGTAAAAGAAAAAAAAACGCCTTTCTCGGCCTTATAATTTATACAGTTACAACAGAGTCGACTCTGTATACTATATAACGTTTCGGCTTGACTAGTTTTAATTATAGCGCTAAACAGTTTTGCCAATAATCAAGGGATGAAAGGATCACAGAGTGAGATATAACATTTGGGAGTTTGGTGGAGGATAGTAAATATAGGCTATATCTATATGTTGGTTGATCTCTATCATCAACGTATAAGGGGGGCAGGTCCAGTGTTGGTCCGCTGGATAAAAAAAAAATCCAAAAAGTCTCATATATATATTAACCGTCCGCACAGTGGAGCTCGTCATACGTTAAAAGATAGATAGTGGGCGCCATAGTCGTAAAAACTGGTGCAGAACTGAAAATAAGACATGTCTAAGACTTATAGAGCCTTATACAATATAAAAACAGCAGCCCTGTGATGATATACTACGTATTTTCTTGTATACTATAGGAGGACTATACGGTGAGGTTTATATATTATCAACTCTTGAAGGGGGGAAGGAGGAGTCGTAGTAGTGAAAAGAAAAGGGGGCAGAGAGCGATTTAATCGACTGGAATGAGACCAAAAAAGCATCAGAGCCAACCAAGTCAATATACACAGTGGGTGTATAGTAGTGGGCCGTTTATACTCGAACTATGTCTCTTCAAGGTTTTCTCTCTCCTGTCTAAAATGGGATCTGCCTCTATCGTTTTCTGTGAAATGTGATGTATAATAACCGACGACGATGTCCATTCTCAATATGTAATATGTCAAACAGCTTTCTCGATTCAATTACTAATGATATCTCTCCCCATCTGTATCTAATAATAGTTAACTGTTTTGAGGCGTCGATTAGATGAATTTGACCTCGTGTTCTTGTACATAATCGCCAGTCCTTTTAAGGAAGTCCCTAATGGACTCGATCTACACCCAATTTTTGTCTTCTTTCCGAGGGGCATTATTATATAGGCTGCAACGAATATCGTTTTAATCTGAGCGTCGTAAAAATAAAAATAAGGCACCCAGCAGAGAGAATACGATAAAAGATTATAACAGGGCCTACAAGTTATATAGTTGGTGGTCTCTAGCGAAACTATAAAATGCGCGTTGCATCAGAAACAGATATATCTATATAGGATTTAATGTCACATTGCATTGCGCTCGGTTTTGATGGTCTTTGCGCATGAATACATCAAATGTTTGTGCGCTCTCTATGAGCCAGCACGTATTGCTGGCGACAGTGGTGGAGAAGGCGGATGTACACACTGCCCATATATATGTCTATCATATAAAAATGGTTATATTGATAAAGCATAATAATAAACCGCCGCAATGTCTAGATAAAACGCAGGAAGAAGGAAAAAAGAAGAATAATAAAAATATATACAAGAAGAGGAGACGCTTCCATATTGGGTCTCGACCGTCCGTCCATCTAAGAAAAAGTTGATTGAATCATAGTCGAGAAAGAGAGTTGAGTCTATGCGATATAATAAATATATACACGATGAGGAGGAGGAAGAAAGAAGGAAAACCTCACCCCTATATAGAGGGGGGACCGGGTCTCTATAATAGTAGACTAGTAGGTATAACTATAACGACGGTGACGACGTCGAGCGGCGGCGGCGGCAGCTTTCTGGCCGTCGGCCGCGACGAGGAGCAATCATCATCGTTTTCTATATCCCTCTGCTGTGTGCTGTGTGTGTGTATATGTTTACTACCCGGTCGTCAAAGTCGAGCGTTATGGCTTCTGCTCAGCGTATCTAGACGACAATAGGGACGAGACGATTCCCCATTGCGTTCAGGCCGCATCTATAGTCAGTATTACAGTAGTCCAGTGTATACACACACACACACTATGTATAGTGTTAGTAGGATCGATTTGGACGACCACCATCAAAGTCACCATCAACTAAAAAAGAAAAGGGGGGAGATGGTGCTATGCTATGCATGTTAAAGAAGGGATGACACCATGGGAAATTTCAAGGAGTGGAAAAACTATTTCAACTTGGTCGTCAAAACAAATTTGAATCGAGCGCCAAAACTTTGTCACCTTCGTAACTCGTAAACGGGCAGATGAATATCGAATCGAAGAAAGAATAAGTTTTTTATTTTTTTTGTTTAAAAATGGGGGGGGGGGGCTACTTTTTTAAGTGTAGGGTTCTCGTGGACAATGTTTGATAACGTCCAAGTCAGTCAGACGAATTTTATAGCCTGTCGATGTATATATGGGAGAGACCTATTTATGCAACTTAATGGAACGTTGCGAGAGAGATAGTGTCAAAAGAGAGGCCTCCATTCTTCTTCTTTTGCAGTTCAGCGTCTTGGTATACGAATATTTTTACGACTTTGTGTACATAATATGTAGGACGCTACTTCCCACGGAGGGACATCTGTGCGTTGTCAAACAGTTTTACAGTCTTGTTTGAAAATCTATTTTGTTAGTTCATTTTTTTCTTTTATCACCTACGTAAATTTGGAATTTAATGATCCACAAATCAGATGTTACCCAGGTGAAGGTTTTCCACCTCTAGGTCTTTGGCGAGTTAATACATACGGACAATATGTTTAGTCGATCGTTTTAAGTTGATAACAAATGAATCAGAGGTGTGAGAGATGTGTAATCCACTTACGACGAGAAAGGGAACTTGATTGCTGTCGATCCTTATATATATATTGAAATATAAACACTCTACGCTGCGTGTCACACCTCCCTGTGGGAGAGTGGTTCAGGGAGAGGGTTTGAGCAGCATCTGTCTGATGAAGAAGAAGAACCATTTATAGCATTAGACAGACAGCATAGACTCCTTGTTTATTTCAATTCTAGCGCAACTCCTCCTACTCTGTTTCCTTTTTTTTCTTTCTTTCACTGTTGTTGTCAATTGATGGCAGGTTATTTGGTTGCATAACAAGACCCCTGCCCTTTTTATTCCGTACGTTCAAACAAAAAAAGGAAAGAAAAAAAAAAACAGACGCTAGTTCATCCGCATCATGTTGCTGTGGCGGAATACTTAATCCGACTGGTCTGAATAGAAACTGAAAGGGAGCGTTCACAATTCATTAATCATCTGTCAGATGAGAGGCAAAGTTGCGACAGTTTTTCTCAATTTCTTCTTTTCTTTTTTACACATCCCACACATTGTAGACACACACACAGAGTGAAAGAGAGAGAGGGGGAGAAATAAGATTCGCAGGCCCCTGCGCCTGTCATTCAAAGCCATCGTCTCTCGTTACTATTGCGCGACTTTTTCTCTCTTGTTTGTTTCCGAAATAAAGACGGAAGGGGACGACTAGCGATGTGCTCTTATCCACTTTGTCGTGTTACATCTCTCTGTGGTGACGCGTGGCAGAGAAGGGAGAGAGACTTCGACACTCTTCGAGACTCTTGTTAGTAGGCCTCTTTTGTAATCTACGCTACGAGAAATCGAAAGTTGAATTGAGGATAGAGAAAAAAAAATGAGAAACTGGAAACAAACATCCGGAATAAATCAGTTTTCTAGAACGTTTAGGTCTCTTTCCCCTTGATCTGGGAACATTATTTATTATGTAAAGATGCACACTGTCAGCTGTATGTAGAGTTTTGGATCTTATTCCTTTTTCTCCAATAATGCCATTGAAAATCCAATTCTTTTCTCCCCTTTGGTTTGTTGTTGTTGAAAAAAAGAACGGGAGTTTAGTGCTGAACTTCCGTTCAGGAATTCAATTCAAACTCAAACAGCCGAGCACATCAACGTTTTATTTCAAAGTACTTTACAAAAATGTTTACGGTAACTGGAAAACCAGTTTAAGCAACTCTCTCAATCTTTTGAAAGCTTTATTATTCCCGTTTTCCTCTATATTTCTATTTAACTACACTCAAAATAATAATAAGAAAAAGCGGCTTTTTATACTTAAGGCTACTTAACTCTCTTTACCTTTTGACAAGAATCGACAAATCCTTTCAAAGTCTTTTAGATTCTCATATTCTATTGATAAAGAAAGGCAAAATAGATGTCGTCCATTACATCAGGGGAAACTAAGTTGTATTTTGATTCCTTTTCCAATTTGATATATCGCGTACTACAACTTGATTCTTTCTCTGTCCCCGAAATGAAAATTCCTAAATTGTCCATTCTCTTCGGTTATAAAGAGCTGCGTGCTGTTCAACTTGGTATATGACAGTGTTGTGCGTTCATAACCGACCGGACACATTGCCGCACAAGTTTCTGGAACAAATATCATAGTCAATACGACTATAGCGCACGGCCGGCGCACACACATCTCAATAGTTTCTCTCTCTTTGCCGTTTATTTTTATTTATTTTCTTTTTCTTTTTTTGTCTTTGTAGATGTATCCGGAACTGTTTGTTATAGTATAGGCTGGTCATTCTGTATATATATGACGACTATGTTACATGTGATACTATTACGCGCGTGTATTTATTATCGATGTGTGGACGCGTAAAACTCCATAAAAATAGGGAAGATCTTCTACCAAAAATGGCTCTTTCCTCATTTCTATTCTCTTTTTTGGGGGCTGTTTTTGTTCCTTCCTCCTCTTACACTCTCCATCAGTATAAAAAGGCGTGTCTCGATTGTATATGTATACGGAATGAACTTCCGTCGTGACCGTCGTCGTCCGATCGGAATAAGCCAATCTTCTCCAGTCTCGCCAGCTCCAGCTCTTAATATCTATTGATATATTTTTTTGCTTTTCTTTCTCGTTGGCTGTGTGTGTAATATTCCGGTGCGGAAGGAGAGCTAAAAGAGGGATACAAAAAAAAAAAGCTGCTAAAAAGGGAAGTGAAAAAGTATAATCCGGAAAGAAGCTCTCTCCCCCCTCCATTCCTATAAGAGAGAAAAAAAGGTTCCCGTCGATGGACCATGTCCAGCTACAAACCCATAGACCCAAGCTGTCGTCAGAGAGTTTCACCCTGTCACATGTCCTTCCTCACATCCTTTTCTGTGCCTGTCTCAATGGCCGACGCTCAGCGATTTAGACGGGGGATCGGCACCGACGACAAGCCATCCACTTGTCCGTGTAACGTCGACAATCTAATGCGCTCAACACACAGCACAGAGGAGCGGAAAAGCCGAGCATCAAGTATGAACACATTGCAAGAGTCGTCCTGTCGGATTAGCTTCTTCTTCTTTCCTCCCTTGACGGTGACTCTTTTTTTTGTCCCTCTCTTGTCCAGCTGACTGGAACCGATACTCTACACACTTTGCCCGATCAGTTTGGATTTGATAACAATTGAATTGAATGGCCATCAAACACGAAACATTTGATTGGATTTTGTTTTAATGAACTTTTTAACGGACTGCGTACGACGTACGCCGTGCTGGGATGTTGGCCAAATTCCCAATTCCACAGGGCGGGCTCACTAGACTGGACATTACAGTATATATCATTTAGATAGATATAGTCGAGTACACACAAATTGTATCTCTCTCTATGTACTATACACATTGTCCGAAACGGGATCGAGATCATAAATCACAGAGATGATCAGAAAGTCCCCTGTTGCGTCACATGATACAGCACAAGGCTTATATATAGAAATCTCTCCTCTATTCTTTATAGTATGAACTCTCTCTCTCTTTATCTCGTTTTCTTTTCTCTTGTCATCAATCGAAAGGGATCACGGTCTACTGCCACTCTATGTACAACAACAATCATCAACTTGGACCTTTTTCTCTTCTTTTTCAGCGGTCATCCCGCAAACATTTGTATATTTACAATGATATACCTTTACATTATAGAGTGTAATGCGATTGTATTTGATCTATACTCTTTTCGACGGCTATATGTATCTATAGTATTTGAGATTGAAAAGATATTTCCATTTTTCGATTCAAACAGAAGTGTTTTTCACGAGGGTGGGTGGGGATAATGGCGCCATGATGGATGATTGGCTCTAGATTTCCGCTTTTCTGGAATCCTCCTCCCTTCTTTACAGATTGCGTTGGAAATGCTGCATTTGATTTCTCCATTTTGATAATATTTGTGTGTATAATATTTATTTTTTTCTCTGTCAATGATTTATGTCTTTATAAATCATCAATGTATTCCGCCTACCTCCTCGTATTGGCTCGAACGACGTCACAGACACGCGACCTGTGCACGATGTTTTTTAGATTTTTTCTCCTGACTGCTGGCCATCACTCTGTCGATAGACGAGGATTCCAACAATCGATGATTCCCAAACAAAAAGATTGGAAAAACGGTCCAGTTTTCTACTTTTTTTGGTGGGGATGATGAAAAGACGCGGACGCTACTGTGGATCATCTTTGGAACGACATGGGGCACACATAAACGAGTGTTTGTTTGTATATTTACCCTCGGCCCACTCGCCCTTCAATCATGACCACTCAATATTCCATCCTCCTCCCTCTTATATTCCACACGCGCGTCCAGCAAAGAGAAAATCCCGCCTAGTCACATACGCACTAAGATGTCGCTCTCTTTCCCCCTCATGTATAATTTTTTTCGTCGTGTTTTCTGCTCAAGTGAACGCCATCGCTCAAACGGAGCGCACGCTGTCCGTCAACGCGTTCGCTTGGATCCCTTGTATTTGGTAGTCCTATACGTTAGATCCCTTTCAAAATGCAATTAACGAATCAATCATCGACCCATTCGTACAGGATATTCTCTCTATTGTGTTGTTGTCTGTAGTGCATATAAGGTCCGGACCAGCAACAGTATGTTTCATGGACAATCGAAGGAATCAATCCTCCTCCTTCATTCTCTGGTGATCCGGGTGGATGGCGACAAAGCCGCGGTCATCCGGTCACAAAATAATGTTATAGTATACAGATCAAATTCCCCGGTTATATTGTAATTCGTAATGTAATAACTTGCGAAAACATCAGCACAGCGTCAATTTGATTGTATTACGAGACGCAATTGATTCATGTGGCATGTATAAATATTTCATTCTGAAGAAGCTAATCATTTAGAGTTCCAAATAACTTGACTTGTGAATTTGCTGATGTTTCCATTTGATTCAAAGGATTTTTTTTATTTTAAACAGCAACTTTTGCTGAGGTGGAAGCTTATTCACTGGACATGATGAATATGTTCACATAATAATAATGTCATAGTTCGTTGACTTTTATTTTGCGGTTGCGTAGGAGTCGGGATATAGGGGAAGAGCTGGAGCAGGTTATAATATATATTGCGGCTTTTAATGAGATTGGTCTAATTTAGAATCTTGCGTTGCCCGGCAGCAGGGCAATAACAAATCGCCTTTTTATACGGCACTAAGCTCTAATGACTTAAGTGATGGATGTGGGACTGTGGGTATTGACGCATTACATTGTATTATATTATTATATAGACTCGCCCTCGATAATTGGAAGAGAGGACAAGTGCTGGACAATACCCAATACCCGTCAACGGGTTATAATTGTCCTTAGGTGTAGTTTTCGACAGTCTTCACTATGTTGATGAACAAGAGAGCAGCAGGAGTTCAACCACGAATTGTTTGGACATTGGACGACATGAAAGTTACTAAAGTATTGGCCATGGAAAAAGAAGAAGAAGAAGAAGATGACAATAAATGGACAGATTTCGCTGGAAGATCAACTTGCGCTGCGGTGACTCATTTGGGCGAGAAATCGCAACCGTTGCCAGTGAAAATCGTTTGGAGGATCACCTTGATCGTCGGAGTTATTTTGACGGCTGTTGCCACTTACTTTTCAGCCAAGTCTTTTATGAGTTTCTCCGGTAATAGCGAAATGATTTTGCAAACCAATTCCGACAACTGGATCGAGCATCCCAACTATCACATTTGCACATCCAACACATTCAATCTGACTATCCTCAAAGGTTTTGGATCGGTTCTTGAATTCAATCTTCGAATAAATTTTGTTTTAATTTGATTATTGATACAGAAATGGGATTCATCGATGCCGAAATGGTGTCCTATTTGATATTGACGACATCGATCTATATCGCTTCTCCGGCCCTCCTACAAAACGTGGAAAGACAACGTCAATTGGAGATCAAGTTCGACACGATCCTCGCTGAAAATGGCATCAAAGATGTCACAGAAATCCTTCAACGAGCTGTTCTCAAGTAAATATAATTAATAATAAATCTAAAAGTCTAAATGGCAATCAAATGCATCTGATTAGGTGTGAAGACTTTATCGCCGGTTGCATTTCACCTAACGTTTACATTGACGGAATTGATTGTTGTAACCAATTTTTCCCGAAGGGGAGTTTCGTGTCATCGACAGGCGCTTGTGTCACAACTTTTTCCGCTCCACCCATTATTCAGGTAGAATATTTTTCAAGTATTTATAATTGTATCAAATTGAATTTTAAATTCTTCTTCAATTTAGCGGATCCCGTCTGTTGGATTCGGATTTGTAGTCCTTGTCAAGGATTTACGGGACTCCAGCGGTACGAAGTAGATTTTTTTTTATTTCCCCACTTTTTGGCCAATGAATTACTTAATTTTTTAAATTTGCATTTAGCACTGGACAATTCCATCATCAATCCGATCATGGCAAACCAAAAGGGAGTGACATTTACAGCTACCGATAAGTGGACTGATCCAACGGTGGCCTTATTCAAGGAACGTCACTACACTCGCATTGGACTCTGGACTTCCGTGGCTATTTCCCGAACAACAGTAGGACATTTTCTGTTTTAAGTTACAATCGCGTTATACTATATAGTTGCCTATATCGGATGAAAACAGATTAACGACGAGGAAATTATGCAATCGATAGTAGCCAGTAAGGTCAATAAGGTGTGCGCACAGCGGGATGCACAGAACACTTTCCTTCATTTGGTGCCGGGTTTCACCAACTACACGGAAAATAATTGCCTTTACGCAATTCGTCAGAAAAGTTGTATTCAAACAGTCAATTGTTATAGTGTCAATTTGCCCTACATAGGTGTAGTATATTGGTTAAAGCCAAGGTATCATAAAGAACTCTATCGATAACATTCGTGCGTTTCAGGTGATTTGCCACCGTGTCGCCCACAACAAATGTTAAATCTCGCGCGTTACATTTTTAAAAAAAGAAACAACTCTTACTCTTATTCGAACATTCCACTCGCTGAATCTTTTCCCGGTAAACACAATTTTATATAAGTATCGATGATCTAACGTTTATTCAATAACTCTTGCGTCTAAGAATGTGTCAGTGAATGTTTGAGGGAAACTTATGACTTTTCGGCCAGTTACGCCGATTTACTACTGGCGTCTAATTTTCAATTTGGCAATTGGACCATCACTCCAAATGAAAGGTAATCTTTTTAAATCGACATTATGTCCTGTCATTTATCGAATATGTCCTGAGGTTGATATATAAATGATGTCGTCTTGTTTTTCATTCAAAAGTAACCAGTTGGCGGCAATTAATTTCTTTTATCCGACATTCAATCAAAATTTGCTGGTGAATCACTATCCCACAGTTAACCAAGGACTCGGTAGACTACTTATTATAAAAAATAATGTTTGAATAAAAGTAAATTCGAACGATTTTTTATTAAACTTTTTGAAGGAATTTTGGGCGGCAACTTGGGCTTATTCCTTGG
The DNA here is from genome assembly GCA_030770115.1 of Daphnia galeata. Classification (NCBI taxonomy): domain Eukaryota; kingdom Metazoa; phylum Arthropoda; class Branchiopoda; order Diplostraca; family Daphniidae; genus Daphnia; species Daphnia galeata. The sequence continues at coordinate 10,481,770 of CM061117.1, forward strand.
CGCCAGTATGGTGACTTTTATCGAAATCGTGGTCTTCGTCTTTACCTACTTCTGCCAAGACAAAAAAATCCAATGAAAACACCACTTATTTAAAGTGATACAAACCAAGCGTAGATTCTAGCGCTATATTCCTTCACTTTTCCGTTTCTTTTATTTTTCAAAATTATTGTTCTCCCTCTGTATTGGGGGGGTATAGCATTCATTTTCATGTGAAAATGTAATAGCTAGCAAAAACATTAGATGAAATATGCTTAATAACACAAGAACCGGAACTATTGATTTACGTGAAGGAATATGTTATGACTAGAAATGATGTAGTGTTAAAGCAATCACTTAGTTTTCAAATGAATGCGATGACTCGACACATTCGCTGATGTATCTGTTTCCTTCTAGGATACATATATTTTACAGTGCGATTGATAAAGTGAACTGCTGGACATTAGCCTACAAATGGTTTGAATAGTAATGTCTTTTATTTGCAAGTTTGTGGAAAGAGAAAAGGGTTAGGTTAAATGATCAGTATATTGCTTACGTCTATTCATGTTCACATACGATTAATGGTACTGTAATATTCTTATTGAGACACCGCGGGCAATTTCAGAAACCGCAATATTGTAACACGCAACAAACACGAAATAAAGTGGATTCAGTTATAAGTGGGGAGGGTTCAATTGTTCCATTACAAAAATTAACTTTATTCGTGCAACATCGATAGCCGGCCATCGTAGATTGTTGTGTGTAGTCGCGTAAAATGGCAAGCTCATGTTATCCTTGGACGGTTGTCAGTCTTGAATATGAGGAAGAGAAGAATAGTAGTAGCTCCTCGACAAATTGTTTGGTCATCAGACATCCAAAGTCATCCGACATCCAAAGAATTCAATATGTCCAAAAGGAAAGAGAAAAAGATCTGCGACAAATTTAAGGATTTCGCTGGAAGGTCCACTTGCGCTGCGGTGACTCATTTGGGCGAGAAATCGCAACCGTTGCCAGTGAAAATCGTTTGGAGGATCACCTTAGTCGTCGGAGTATTCCTGACCGCCGTTTCCACTTACTTTTCGGCTTCGTCTTTTGTGAACTTCTCCGGCAACAGCGAAATGATTTTGCAAGCGAATTCCGACAGCTGGATCGAACATCCCAATTACCACATTTGCACATCCAACACATTCAATCTGACTATCCTCAAAGGTTTTGATCATCTAAATTTAGTTAGCGTGAGAAAATCTTTGTTAATTCGTGTTGAATTTCAATTACAGAAATGGGATTCGTTGATGCCGAAATGGTGTCCTATTTGATACTGACGACATCGATCTTTGTCGTGTCTCCGGCTCTAGTTAACGACGTTGAGCGACAACGTAAGCTGGAAACTAAATTCAACAAAATCCTCGCTGAAAATGGTATCAAAGATGTTGCGGAAGTCTTTCGACGGGCTGTACTTAAGTAAATTCGCATGCAACGTTTAATATTAGACAATATTTATGTTCAGCTATTTTTTATTTTTAAACATTGAGATGCGAGGATATCATCGCTGGTTGCATTTCACCAAACGACTACGTTGACGGAGTTGATTGTTGCGCTAAATATTTTCCGTCGGGAAGTTTCGCGTCCGCTACCGGCGCTTGCGTCACAACCTTTTCCGCTCCACCCATTATCCAGGTAATTTTTTGTTACTTTTGTTTACATGTGTTAATGTGTAATTTGTATTTCTAATTCTTATTTTCAAATTGAAATATTAGCGCCTTCCGTCCATTGGATTCGGTTTCGTCGTACTTGTCAAGGATTCACGGGATTCAAGCGGTTCGTAAATGCCACGGTCTTTATACTTTATGCCTAATATGATGATTATATCTATCAATGAGTAGCGTTGGATAATTCCATCATCAATCCGATCATGGCCAATCAGAAAGGAGTGACATTTTCCGTGTCTGACAAGTGGACCGATCCGACGGTGGCCTTGTTTGTGGGCAGACATTTCACTCGTATTGGACTCTGGACCTCCGTGGCTCTTTCCAGAAAAACGGTAAAATATCTACCATTGCTATTCTCTCATTAATTACACCTGATGATGTTGACTCTGTGTAGATTAATGACGAGGATATCATGACCTCAATCCTTGCCAGAAAAGTCTGCGCTCATCGAAATGATCACGAACGTTTTCGCTATTTGGTTCCGGGTTTTGGCAACTACACCGAAGAGAATTGTAATTACGCTGTACGTCAGAAGCGTGTGACATCAATGAACAACTGTTACATGATGAGCATACCCTACAAAGGTCCTTGACAGCATTTTGAAAGCTTTTTCTTACTATATTTAATGGGACTCGTTTAATTGCAATAATGTTTCAGGTGATTTGCCGTCATGTCGACCCCAACAAATGCTGATTCTCGATCGACTCGTCAAGGCCCAAATCAACTCGTTGACTATGAGAGAATTAGGTTGCGTCAGTGAATGTTTGAGAGAAACGTACGAATTCTCGGCCAGTTACGCTGATTTACAATTGACGTCAAATTTCAATTTCGGCAATTGGTCAATTTCACCAAATCAAAGGTAACATAAAAATAGCCATCTTATTAGTTTCATCGCGATTTTATAACGTTATTTATAACATGGAATTGTTTCTTTGGAAAAAAAAAGTGGCAACTTGGCTGCGATTAACTTTTACTACGCGAGCTTCATGCAAACTCTGCTGGTCAATCATTATCCAACCATCAATCAATGGTTTGGTAAGGGTTTTTCCATTTTTATTTTATTGAAATTTGACCGACGTTTAAACTTTGTTTAAAAATTTGTTTGTAATTTTCAAGGAATTTTGGGTGGCAACTTGGGCCTGTTTCTTGGAGCAAGTATGGTGACTGTAATCGAATTAGTCGTCTTTTGCTTCAGCTGTTGCTGTTCTTCCAGCAGAAACAAATGAAACACGTACACACTAAAATTTCAAATGAAACAGAATAGTTTATTGTAGACAAAATCAAGTATTTTAAAGAGAAAACAAAATTTGTTTTTTCACCGTAGATAATTATTAGATTACATTATTTGGCGGCCGTGATGATGGACATCGTTCATGAAAATACATTTCAATATACAGTGTTATTATTTAGAAAGACTGGTGGGTAGCATATCCAGAAGTGATGTTTCATTTATGGAGCTCATATATGAAATCATCATTTAATTTTTAAAAAATTTAAATTAAATTTGCATCGTCGTGAGAATTTGGTCATATGAAAGAAAAAAAACAGTACGAGAAAGGATAGGGAAATAAGATTCGGACAAAGATAAAAAATTGAAAGTTGGAACAAAGTTAAAGAAAGAACATTGTGGATAGTACGACAAGAGACTAGCGAAAAATATTTGGCAAATCAACATTGAGCCGCAATTATTTCACAATTCTTACAAAAAGCATTTTCAATTGTTTGTGTTTGTACAGCGAGTCTACAGTTCAATATTTGTTTTAAAAAAGATTTTGTTTTGAAAGACATTTTGAGTTGGGTAGGATGAGATGTAAGGGAAAAGGGAAACAAATTTCATCCGGAAATCCATCGCTGGATTTTCCATCCGGCGTAAGCGACCAAACCGTGAAGTATGCAAATTTGTATCCAAGAAGATGATGTCAGTTGATTCCGGTGAACTTTGGAAGTAGCAGTTGCAGCTGCTGGCCGTCTTAACGTTTCAAATTGATCAGCGATCCGGCGGAGATCTTGACCGACTTGTCTCCAATTGGCTGCCGCACTTTTGTCTTCTTCATCCGGATGACGATGCAAGTCTTTGAGTGTTGGTGAATCAGGTTCCTCTTCGTCACTTGGCAGCCTAGTCGTCAGACAATTAGAAATTTTGTCACTCGGACGAGGCACTACATCCGGAAGGCTGTCAACAGCAACGACAGGATTGTTCTGAGACGACGGATGCGGCTCGTCGGAAGGATCCAGAAGAGCTAGCGATTCCATCACGTGACAGTGACAGCACACGAGGACTCTGTTGTTGACACATTGTCCCGCCATGACCGGATCGAACGGAATAGCTGCACACAAGTCCAAAAAAGGTAGGACCATTTTTTTCTGTCAAAATTCGTTTAACTTTTAGTTTTAGTCTCGAATGTCTTGAAATTTTTGATGATGAAATCTCGTACGAGTGGTATAACACTGAGATCAATGCTGGGGCACTCTGTTGTTGGCACGTGTTGACACATCTGCGTTGCGTGACCGACTGGGCTGGTTGGCGATCCTACAGCAGCATCAAGTAGTCTGCAAGGAAAAGCTACTGGACTGTCACTGAGAGAGAGAGAGACGTCGGCAGCTCAGGAGAGAGGGAAGCTAAAAAAAGGGGAGGGGATGATGCAGCTGGCGTCGCTAGGAGGTGGAGATGAGAGGGGGGTTTCTTTTATATATCCAAGAGAGGGCTGCCCTATGTCACTCCCCCTTTCCTATCTAACCCACCGCTACCACCACCACCTACCCGCTTCTTTTTTCTTTTTTGCCCTTCTCTTTTGTGTGTGAGCGTCGACCTCTTCTTCTTCGTCTATACGCGTCCAACCAATCACACACCAAACTCAAGTCGATGTCTGCAAAGTTCCTGATTCCTTTAGGCTCCATGTCCGAGCCTTTTTCGTCTATTGTTCGTACAGGAAAGAAGAAGAAGACATTGTCACCTACGACATACCACATTCTCCTCGATGAGCTGGGCGCGTCTCAGTGTCACATGTATTCTTTTCTTATTCCCCCCTTAGTTATATACAATGTAGCATCTTTATAGGGAGAAAACCAGTTGGATCAGATGTGATGATCTGATGGATTATTTATACGTGCCCTATACTTGATAATGTATTTATTCTTTTGACTAGACGTTAGTAGAGAGAGAGAGAGAGAGAGAGATGCTGACAATGTTTGTCATTGGCGGATAATTAGTTGCTGACGACTCAAGCGTTTATAAATCAAATCCAATATGTGTGTGTTGTTGTATCATAGTCTTTGAGTCATTTTGAATTATTTATCTCGCGGGAGATGGCGTGCAAGAATCGTAAAGAAAAAAACATGAATAACTAAAAAGCAATCGAATGAAGAGCATCGACGACATTGTCGATGATCCTTTTATTATAGATACCTTCTAGGCCTATAAGAGCTTTAGTGTAACAACCTCATTATATTCTCCTTTTTTTCTGGGTGATGTTTTTTTTTGTTACTATCTCAATTGATGGGAGAGGATTCTTCTTACATGCTTGGGAATAATTCAATTCCGGAATGATGTTTTTTGGGGAGGATCGATCCCTTATATCCCGTGAGGATCGAGTCGCTCGTTAATACATTTTTTTTTCCTTCCCGCTTGTTGCCGGGGCCAATCTCAACAAGTATTTTCCTTAAAAAAAGGAGCTGCAACCCCCCATCTTTATTTTCGACCGTCGTCGTTTATGTTTGGCTATATTGTGGCACTTTCTTCCGTCTTCTAGGGTCCGGTTTACGATGGATAGTATATATTGTACTACACACAACTCCTCTATGGCTTCCATTTGTGTAGTGTAGTACAACATCTGCTGCTGGGTAAAGAAAAGGAAAACGATCTGTGGGCCCGCGACGGTTCATCTCGTTAAGGGCGCTAGCTAGAGACTTAATACTTCGCACCTAAGAATGATGGCCTTCTTCTTCTTTAACCAAAAAAAAAAAATATAGCTCTGTCGTTTCTTTTGTTATAGATTTTGCACGGATGTGTGTAAGGCAACACACCCCAGCAGGAACGTTGTGACTCTTTATGATTCTTTTCCCCCTTTTTTTCTTTTACAAGTGTAATATCATCTGGTGAATCATCAGAGCTAATAAAACGTTAGATCTATAAAGAAGAAGAACTCTAAAGTTATAAATCAAGACTGTCTTTTTACTCCAAAGACATGTACAGTGTAACTCTGTAGGAGAAAAAGGCATTTTCGCGATCGAGGGGATATACGTTCCCTTTTTTCTAGTCTTGTGTGCGACCATCTTTTGATGTCGAAAGGCAATTAAAAATAGGGGAAAAAAAAGGGAACGATATTACGCGCAGGAGCAGCGAAACGAGCGGGCGGGTGAGGAACTTTGCCAACAAGGGCGGGATCGTTCATCTTTCGTCGATTCTATTGTTCCTCGGCCAGTCTGTATATAATAAAGCCAATGGCTTTATTTTTATATAAATATATCTCATCTCATCGAGAGTCAGCTTCTTCTATTTCTTATATTGTACACAAAACACAATTTTGATTTTGTCTTTTTGGATTTTTTTCTCCCGGTGATACTCGCTTTTGTTTGCGGCGGCCAATATTCACCGTGTACAACAGAAGATGACACAAACAATAAGGGACAGTTGGGGGAGAGAAAGAACGGGGGATCAATCATTCATTTTTACCCCCAAAAAAGGTTTCTGTTGTCGTCAGAGGGAGTCGATTGCCTTTAGCTCAGCAGCAAATCTTTTGTTCTCTTTTATTTTCCTTGACGGATTGAAATTCTATGCGGGACACATATTACTATACTCCGAGTTCTTCGGATGTCGTCTCCCGATTGGATATGTCTCACAAGTCAACCGAATATCAACCGGAGAGCCGCTACACAACAAATATCTACGCGTCTTGCAAAGCTCACAGAGTTGATTTATTCAAATTTGTACGATTGACTTTCAGTTTTTTTCTTATCTTTTGTATGTGTGTGTATATGACAGCAGGGACTCCGTTTCCCCTCGTCGTCGTACGGTAATCCAATCGCGTCTCGGCGCAATCAAATTGACTCGTTACGTCTATCCGATCGATATTATATACCCAAGACAACAACACACGCACAAAAAAAAACGGACTGACTCGAGCAGAAAACAACTCAAATCGGGGTCGCTCTTTTATTTTCCCGTGTATCGTTTCGTATCAACGGGACCGTCTCAATTGAATTTACATTTAAAATAAGAGCAAGACATTTTTTTCGATCGTCTTTGATTTCATTTGTTAGCGAATTTCCAGTCGTGGAAATTAACGAGTCTGTCAGTCGCATCTTCTTTTCTTATAGAAAGTAGAAAAAAAAAGAATTAAAATGAATAGCGTCGTCTAAAATATATCGACAAACATAAAAAAACACGGCACATTAAAAAAAAAGGAAAAATAGCGCACGCATCAAACAGTAGCAGCGCAACCAAAACAGTCGTGATTTTTTATGTCTGGAACGATTAGGTCTGTTTAGAACATCTCCCGCGGTGATGGGCGACAACAAGAAGGAGCTTCCATTCTCTCTGGTTATGCTTATGCAAATCTCATTTCACAAAATAAACTATAAAGGGGAGAGAATATCTGCTACCGATGTTTTTTCAAACTCTTGTCACGGTCTTATATCAAAAGAAGAAGAAGAAACTTGTGCATATTTCGACGATGGTAATAAAAAATAGGGGTAACCTGATCGCATTTGATTTTTTTCAAAAAGTCATATTCATTTTTTTACGAGCCGGAGATACTGTAGAGACACGCCGAGTTCGCTATATGTTTTAATAGCGCAGTTAAAAAGAAAAGTCTATGATGGTATCAAAAACCCAACACACAAATGAAGTTTCTTCTTTTGTCATGGGGTTGTGTGTTAAAAGAAGAAAAATATACACACACACACATTCTAAACTGGCGCTGCCACCGATCATATATACACAGTATATGCAAATGACTTTTGGGTGCTCCGGAATCAAGGGGTTCTATCTATACATCCAGTTGTCATACGATATATATTTTAAGTCTTCCCTTTGGTGTTGTTGTTGTTGTCATTCGATCTTTAAGCCATCATCAAACACTTTTGAGTCTCAGAGACAAATCCAATGAAAGAAAAACGAAATATATAGTTACATTTCTTATATATATTCTTTTTTTTTCTGTGTAAAATGAAGGGAGACTCAGTGATGAAAAGGGGAAGTGAATATCGGCGTCATTAGTCGTCGTCGACTGTAATCAGTTTAGTATTGAAACGATGTGAGTATATCTATACATTTTCACATGTAGAATATAGAGACAGTTTTAGACACACTGTGTATAATACGAATTTGAAGAGAGAACAAAGGGCGAAAGGGGTTGCCTGTGCTGTGTAGGGAGGAAAAGAGATTTCAGGGTATAGAAGGGACGCTGATTAGCATAAGAGCGGCGTGGCGCGTTATTTGGCGTCGCCGGCAAAGCTCATTTGCATCCCGCTGATGTGGTTAAATGCTGTTTAGATTTCCCCTCTCGTCTCGTTGTAGACGACTCAATGTTACGACGCTTTTGTGTCGAGTGCAGTTTCTAAATGATCGACACAAACATGGAAGGAGTGAAGAAGCAGGAAACTTGGAAGGGACTTCTCATAGTGGACGTAGAGTAGACCAGCGGGCAAATTTGAAAACTAGTCCGATCACGCGTGAATTGCCTACCTCCGTACTACACCGGGAGAGAATATTCAATTATATACATACACGCAGAGGAAAGGACTGTGTGGAATGAATCGAATCATTTTGTAACCCTCCTCCTTTTCTCATCTACCAATTGCCAGCCATCAAATGCAGAACATCATCAAAGCGATTTCATCGTTACCATCGTCGCATCTAAACATTTTCGTAGATGCAGCTGCTGCTGCTCATCGCTCTTAAAAAAATGAAATGAAATGAAATTTTTTTTCCTTTTCATATTTTTTTTACGTCTTTTGTTGTTTGGGCGGCTGCTGCTGTTACGCGAAAATGAATGATTGTCATTGCCGCGCGACGTTCTCCGGTCGTTAAAGTTGTTGCATTTCGTCGAGTAATGATGATGAACGCCATCATAAACACTTGTACATGTTGTTGTATATATAGAGAGGGTTCAGGTTTGGCTGTTTCTCCTATACATGCTCATTTGCATACGTGCGTGTTTACATGTTTCAAAGCCGCCAACTCCCCCCCCCAGCTCCGCTTTTCTTTTCTTCCGCATCAACCGCACTTTTACCCCGAGGCATTAGTAGCGCACTTTTGACTAGATGTGTATTAAAAGCGTTTGAATAATCCGCGCTGAATAAATTAAAATCTCTTATCCAATTACAATTGGACTTTTCTCTAAATGAATTATTTAGTTTGAAATCAAAAATTTAAAAACATTTTGGTTTTCGCCGCGAAATTTAAAAAAATTTCACATTTGTAAATTGGACTGGAGTATATAGCAATTAACCCCACGGTCAAGTTTCCAAATGAGTCTGAGTACCGCATGTTGTGTCGGGAGCAATAAACAACAGCCACAGCTCAAGTCACCCAAAAAAAAGGGAAAAAAGAGACACATTACACTAGCAACGATCAGTTAGCCTTTTTCTCTCTCTCTCTCTAATAGGAGCTATACAGTATATAGATATACACATTTCTTGTATAGTTGAGCTGCTGCGTAGCGGCGGCAGATGTTTCGCAGTCTTCCAACGTGTCCTTGTTTCGTGTCAAGTCTATTTTTACAAAAATCTGGAGAGACGTTCGAAAGAGAAACTTGGCTGCTGCTGTTGCTGCTGCGAGGGGAATAATAATAATAAAGACCGATAGACTATCTAACTGGCGTATAGACTCCTAGACAGAGAAGATGTGGAAGTTCTTCTGCAATGACCAAGGAAAAAACAACAAAAAACGACTGGAAAATGGAACAAAGAGTCATCTTTCACCGCAAAAAAACAAGGGAACAAGAAGTGAAAGAGAATAACTTGACAAGAGGATCTCTCCCCCCTTCTTCTTCTGCTTGGGTCCTTAAAAAACTTCCGAGAGAAAAACGGGAAAAATTCCGGATGAAAGTCCATCGTTGCATACCACTTGACGCTGCTGGAGGCCACCTGATTTTTTTTTTGTTTTCTACGTATATTATCGTCTGGTTGTGGTCTTGTTGCGTCGTTAAATAGACGCGACTAATAGAGAGCCCTGCGTATGGGGGCCTGTCTCTATTCGGTGCCGTTTCGTTTGGAACGTGACAGGTCACGTGATTGACTCTGAAAACAGTCACAGAACCATATCCAACCGACAGAATAAACGTCAGAGAAAGGAGTTTTTTCCTTCCAAAATTAAGAAAAAAGTCCCCATGTATTGAAAAACAAAAAAAAGGACCGCACGGCCCCCTGCTGAGCTCTAGAATTTCCGTGCAATTCCTGAACTGTGTACTACGCATCATCTCATGACTGACCCAGTTCTGACTCTCTCCCGTCTCTTTATTGTAAACAAAAGAAACTCGAGAGACCATCCGTTATCTGTTCATGTGATGCGAAAAACTCTAGACTCTTGTTTGAAATCGGTAGAGCGGCAAATTTGAATATAGTAAGAAGATTCGCTAAAAATCTCTCAATGGCTTTTGTTTTTGGCTGGGTATTTGTAGTTGTTGTCTAGATTCAAAAGATTTATTGGCTTTGCCAAATGATAAAGGCGATGTATAGGGGATAGAAGACACAACATTTAGTGATGAACAGGGGTCTACTAGGTCAATTGCCGGTCAAAGTTCTGTTAGTAGGCCCCAAAGGTCATGTGTCCATATCTCAAACGAGTGGCTCCTGGACGGTTTAATGGCACTTGAAATTGGTCATCGGGGGTGTTACGTACATAAGGCGCAAGCAATACGAAGAAAAGAGAGGATATAGGCCTACCCTACTCTATATCTACTCTTTTCTCTCACTGCTGTGTGTGTGTGTGTACGACGGTGTTAACAGCAGATCCCATTGAAGTGGCGCCACTTGCAGCTACTATAGGCCTCTCTCTATCTAAATGCGTCGTTCGGCCATTAACCTCCGCCCTATTATAGCGTCTCATTGCATCCATCTCACTTGATTCCAGCTGTCCCGTTTCAAATGGCCATCCAATTAAAGAGGAAGCCAAACCCCGAAAAACTGAAAGATATCCTTAGACTAATCTAATTGGTATACAATCATCTTGCACCAATTGATATTAATTCTATTCGTTTCATTTACGCCCCATTCAATTTGTTTAGGCCAATTGTGTAGAGTTGAAAGTTTAAAAATATCCTCAACTGCTGCCGACGAGTTTATTATTTTACCAACAAGTTACACCACCCGTTTCACTCTAAAATCCCTGAACACATCAGTGTCACACCGCTCTAACATGTGGTATTAGCTCCTTATTTTCTTTTTAAAAAAATGTATTTTTTTCCTTTCCTTTTTTACCCGGCTATTGTGTGTGTGTACCTACGGCTGGAAATCCCTTGTATTTATCCGATAACAATAAAGAGATCAGGAGCCTATGTACGTATATTCTGTATGCCAATCGCTTATAGTCTCTTAACGAGCGCTCCCCATTCGGCGGTTGTCTCAATGACGACAAGAGCGTCGGATTTTCTTCTTTCAAATCCGCGTCGACGTGTACACGTGACTCTTTGCCAAAGCTTTTGTCTGCTGCTTGTATATCAGTTCCGAGTGGGTGGTATATACGTCCACCCCTTTTATCAATTCAACTCTCGTCTCTTTTGTGTTTAAAAAATGAAAATATTTCTATCGTCGTTCGTAATGCGCAACAGCATATAGCAGAGTCACGGCAATTAGAAACGGATCAGACTTATTTCAAGATATTATACATGAATATTCAAATGTGTATATTCAACCCCCTCAGAGGATTTTCATTTGACCCTTTTATTTCTGATTTCAAACTTATTCTATAAATAATGATGTCTGCAAAAGCGGTTCTGTATGATAACGTTTGACACGTGACGTCTCATTAGCGTCGCCATCGGTTTCGACGTGTCTATTCACACACTCACTGACACTGCGATTATTTAGACGCAAGAGAAGACGATTTCGTCTATATACGTTTGTGCCGTAAGTCTATAAGCTCATTTGAATAGCTCTACTCTTGTAACGTGAGCGGATCATTAGCGACTCCCGCTGTTTTGATATTTTCTTTTTTTTTAAAATGATGCAACACATTGAAATCAATCGGAAATTTAAGTTTTTTACTTTATTCGATTGGTGATAGTGACGCCAATACGTGTCAGCGTCGATGTGATATGCAACTGTGTTATGTTGACTCAAGTGTTGTGTGTGTAGATGAATATAGTCAAGGAATGACGTCATCACAAACAAACCCTATAACTATACCCCCCGCTGTTATTATCGAAGCGTTTCGTGTTGGACAAGCCGATGGCCGTAGCTTCGTACATCTTTTTTTTGTGGCGCTGTGTTGACTCAGATGTTAGTCCGCGCGACGCAAAACAACAAGGATCGAAAAGAAAATTTGAAAAAAAATTGAATAATAATTTTTTTGTTTAAATCGATGCCAGGTGGTCCCGAGACCAGCAACATATGTCGAACTTTTTTTTATGTTTTTTTTTAAGAAACAAAAGTTTTTACTTTTTTTTAGTGTATAGATCACGCCTCTAAAGTTACAATGTATACAGGTGTCGTTTCTATAGTTTCATTTGTTATGTTTTAACGATAGGAAATTTGAATAGCGCGCCAAAAAACTGTGTGGAGATTGAGACGGTGGATTAAGGGATCGCCTTCAAAATCGAAGACTGTGAGTTATGGTTTTCGGAGACGGACTGACCACGCCTCGTTATGCCGGACAATGTCTTTCCCATGATTGGGCGTGATTAACAGGTGTTGTTTATTATTGTTTTAGATAATATTGAAAAGCGACGGCAAAGTCGTAAAACTCTTTGTACGTCGTTAAAACCTTTTTTTTTTAATGTTCCAATTCGTTTCAAGGGGCCAATAAAGTGCGCATGTGCGGTCAGTTTCCATTCCACCCACCTGACAGAGAAATAAATATCAATTTCAAATGAAAAATATGGCACGAGAGAATTATGTTTTTCGGAGACGGTTTGGCCCCGCCTTCGCACAATGTACGTAGCACGGATGAGGAGGCGTGTTTACAGGTGCTCTTTCTTGGTTTAGAACTATTTGTTATCAATTAAAAATATTTAGAAACATCGTCAAACTTTTCATGTACGTCGTAAAACCGTTCCATCATTCGACTGAACTTTTTTTTTTTTTCTAAAATTTTTGTTATTTTAGATCGTATTTCGACCGACTTGTGTTATTGTTTTTAGTTGATGTGAGAAAGACAAGACATGCAATAACATGTTGACTCTGCTTCTATCCTCCTGTTCCAGGCTGTCTCTCTCCATTGTTTGTAATCAGTTCCGATCAGGTTCAAATGAGGCCTCTTCTTCTTCCGACTCCGGCGTTTCTTTTCCGTTCCGTTTCGTTTACCGCCGTCTAATTTATGACTTTGGAGAGCTTAGACTTCCCCCCAAACAGTCTTCTAACAATCGCCTACAACTAGTAGAAACTCTTATATGTTTCTTTTCTATTGACGTAACGCGAGTTAAACGCGTGAAATTTCCCACGTGGCTCATTCGGGAGCCCGACCGGCCTAACACACAGACAGAGAAAGAGAAAGAAAGCGAAAAAAAGAAGAAGAACTTTGGGATGCTAAATAACAAACCAGTCATTTCCCCTCCTAATAACAGAAAGAAGGGTCTTCGAGCTGAACGCGCACGCTCATAGGGATAGAGATAGAAGAAGAAAAAATAAAATACAAATACACAAAAGTAGAGAGTCTTTCCCCCCATTACCATTTACCGAGTTCAATGAATCGGAAGAATGTCGCCTGTTTTTTTCTCTTCTTTTTGAGCCGCTTGTTATGTCGATCACTGACACATGGTGATTATTCAGAACAACCCCCCCCCCAAAAAAAAAGAAAGATCCGTGATATACTTTGTAAAAGATCGGCGATCGACCAAATTAGGTGGAAAGAAAAAAGTAATAAGGAAAAAGAATAGCTGGTCCCTAATTTATACATTCAACAACAAAAAAAGAAGAGGAATGAGATGCTTCATTAGATAAATAAATAAAAACATTTGGCGTCGATGTCAAATTGCCAGTCATTTACCAATATGTCAAATATTGGACATTTTCGATTTAGTTGGGCGACGATGGCGTAGGCCATGTCCAATTTGTATATTTACGTGAATAATTTTCTGATTAAGATTCCTATATACGTACGACTAAAGAGACTTTGACAAATGGCGATTGTCTACAAAAAAAAAAAAAATATCAGAACATTTACAAAAATTCTTCTGTGTATTTTGTGTTAGACGACGGTGTCTTTGCCGGTCACGTGTTTAGCCCTCGCAACGTGTCACTTGTAAATGGTTCAAATATATAAATCGCTCTCCCTATATTTTCAACGCTCTGTCGTAGATGTCCCCTCGCTATTGCGATACATCCCGCACACAACAACAACCCAAATAGTCTCGAAAACAAGAAAGAGAAAAACTTACTATTTTCGGGACGCATCTATTTTTTGCCTTTTCTTTTTTTGTTCTGTGCGACCGTAATCCTCGTAGTGATTTCAAAGACTCTCTCTCCTATATAGTATTTGCTCACTGGCTTAGTATATTTCTGTAAATGGTTTTTTTTTTTTGGGGGGGGGGGGAGAAATTCCACTGTAGGATCTAATATACTCAGCTACATCCGAGATAATTAACCTATTATTTAAAAATACGAAATTGTATGTAATTGAATGGAGGGGAGCGAAAGTTTCATGAATGATGATGAGCCGCTTAATTGGCCTTGATAACACACACAGTCCATCTCCGCTTTGTTGCTAATGATTAGCCTCTAGCTCAGCAATGTCCAATTGATGGTTTAATGAAAGACTCATCGGCTACGTTATATAAGGGGAAAAAAGTGTGCTCAGAAAATATAAATGTCGAGTCACTCTTGGATCATTTCAATTGTTGTCGAGCACAGTGGAGTTCAGTTTATCGAACTGGCCATGTCCTTTTTTGAGTATTGAAAAATGGAATGAAAAAGGCAGGGCAGCGGCGCGTGTCGTCCGCAAGGGACACGGACGAGTCAACATAACGTGACGCGATGACGTGATAAATGAACCCACCACTGACCACCTGTGACCCAACCGATTTTCAAATAGAGCCCAGGGTTTTTCTTCTTTTCTTTTTTTTTTGTCATCGGATTAGATGATGCGTGACATCATTGGGCGCCCAGCGCGTCGCCCCATCTCTCTTTATACCAATGTGTTGTCCATATGGCGCCGAATTCAATTGAAAAATAAAAATCCTCGACTGTCAAACAGATACAAGAGCCTGAAAAAATGTTTGTTTAGAGATGTACAGACTTCCAGCAATGTCCGATAATATAAATAAACTGTTATTAAAATTGGGTTGGATTCCATTTTTCAATTGTTTCCCTTTAGGTGCCGTCCATTTTCAATATTTCAACACAAAATTTGACAATGGACGCGCGTTGTTACATAGTAAGGAAGAGTTTGGTGCTTGTTCAACACGGATCATTTGATAGCGTCGTTTTGAAAGAGTGTGACAACAGTTGTTGGTGGTTGTTTTTCCTTTTATACTCGACGACACTTTTTGACTACAAGCGCGGGAGAAATGAAACAATTTGAAATTGTGACAAGTTTGTAATTTACGAGAACCGCCATATGCGCGTGCATTTCAAACATTTTAAGTCAAACAGGCCCACCCTTTTCCCCCCACCACCACCCTATACGTACCACCTCTTTTTATAATACCCCCCTTTTTTATGCCCATCTAAAGCAATATGCCTAAAAGCTTTTTCCATCTCCATCCATCCATCCTATTCTTCTATAAAAATAAATATTTCTTTTCCCCAGTTGTTGTAAATTGTGTTATTGATTCAATCGTGAATCACTATATAGAGCTGCTTAAAATATCAAATACCTTGAAAAAGAAAACAAGGGATTTCTTTTTCTTTTTCTTTCTTTACTTTTAAAAGAAAAAAAACTAACGTCCAGGATTATCATTGTTATATAATACTCTGAAAATTTACGACTTTTGGGGTGATCTTGTACTGTATACACAAGCTTATACGATTGTGTGTACCCTTTTTTTTCCAGTCCGGCAGCAGCTCTTTCGCTACGGTGTAGCCCGCCCCAAAAGTTTCTATGAAAATGGGGGGTAACGCGTTCCGCTTTTTTATTTCATTTTGTTATATTTATACAATTTCTTTTTACTTTTTTAAAATAAATTTCAAAAGGTTTTTTTTCTGTTCACAACAATGTTATATAATCTATTGTGTGTTACCCCCCTCTTGATCCTTTTTTTTTCGAGTTCAATAGCTTCCGCATCCGCCGAGTCCGCCCTCCTCATTTGACCCCTTCCATTGAATTTTTCGATTCCTAAACCTCGTTGAACAAAATAATAATCAAACCATCTGAATTCATTTCTTTTTTTTTTAGTTATTCTTCCAAGAACTTTGTTCCATCGATAGTAGTTAACTAAACTGTCAAAACTGGACTGTTTATATGTTTTGAACTCGTGTACGTACGTCAATTGACATCCATTAAACTATTAAATCATTTCAATCATCGAGAATAGAGGAGATAGGCCCATAGAGAATTGGAGTGTATAGTCGCATCCCCCGTACAAAAAAAAAAAATGAATTCCCGCAGCGTTTTTTCTTTTTCAAACTGAGTGGGAGTTGCCGCACATTTTCAATTGTATATCGACGGGTGTCTAAAAGACAGCGGGGTAGCCAACATTCAAGAAGTGAAATAGGACGGCACTCGATGATGGCACACACACAAAAAAGCTCTCAACTTTATCTCTATACATGTAACCTTTGCCACCCCCTCACTTTGATTATATTGACACCATAAATTCATTTTTTTTTCGTTTGTTTCCCCCTTTTTTTGGGTTCAAAAAATGAAAGTGTCAAAAGTTGTCAATTGTTTGAAATCTTTCTGTATCGGCTGATTGGTCGTGATTGTGTTTCACTTTTCAAGCAAAAATTTACGATCTGCTGTCGTGGACGACGATTCAATTTAAGGATCTTTTTGTATCCATCGAGTCGAGTCCATTTGACTTAATAGCGCGCGCGCATTTTTTTTGAATTTTTCACTTGTGTTTATGTGTATAGAAACACCCGGCCTGTGTGTATATAGAATAGATAACCATAAAACGGGTTGTTGTATACTCTGTCCTGATTTCCATTAGCTATTTACAATAGGCTGTAACGCTGGTTCGTTATTAGTCGTTATGCCCGACGCAGAGTGTGTCTATGACACCCGCGGGGAACCAGGAGAGCGGGGCGGCCGCCGATTCATTAATAAAGCTACGTAGTAAAAACAGCTATTAGATGGCGGTATCACATTAAGGTCTCTCTAACATTGCCGTCTATTGCGTTGCGCTTTTCCTTGAAATGATAACCGCCAGTTCCGTTTCTTTATTATAGAAACAATATTACTTTAATTCCATCTCGACAAAAATAACGTGATCGATTAACATCTTCCTACTTGCAACGTTGACAATAAGGAATAAAGAATTGCCTATACAGGACGTCTGATAGGAAGAGTCGAAAAGTTGGAAGATGAATTGGCTTTTTTGGCTTTCCCGCGGGAAAATGCCTTGCTTTACAAATAACGATCAATCACTGCTGCTGTGTACAATCTTCTAACGTCTGATTCTTCCTACACATAATACTGCCAGGGATTAGATAACACCCTATCTACTCTAGTAAATAGAGTGTAGCGTAAGAAGAGCCTTGTTTTATATTCTCGATTGAGCGACGTGAAAAAACCAGACGTCCTCGCAAACGCTTTAGATTTACATAAACAGATCTGCTACTGCTGCCTGTATACGTGTGTGTTATTGCCCGGTAAAGAGTACTAGACTGGTGGATGGTGATGTTGTAAGCGCAAAAACAATCAAAGCCAAATATGCAGATGAGATGGCGACGTGACTGCTTGATTCATTCGTTTCATTTGCCTAAGTGATGGCGCGCGTCCTATAAGCAATCACTAGAGGGTTAGACGGGATGCGCTCATCTCGGAATATTAGGAAAGTCGGTCCGTAGATTGCGTGGGATCCATCACTTTTAAGAGACGTCATAAACTATTTTCTACGTCCGCGGTTGCATGAACGCGAAATAGTGAGGGAGACAGGGCTACACGATATTCTCATTTGCATTGGGAATCATTTGAAATTGACGATGACAAAAGGATTCGCGGAAATGTTTGAATGCCGTGCCACATTTGAATATAGATGACGACGAGATCTTCGTTTTACAACGTTTTTAATAGTCAACAAAGTCTCCGCTCTTTGTGTAGCGTGTTTAATATATATTGTAACTTGAATACAATTACATTAAAGTTTACAAACGATTTTTTAAGGCATTTTCGCTACATTTTCGGCGATGACTTTGAATGCCTCCCACGTCTCGATTCCAGACGGAATAATTTCACTGAAAAATTTTATTTTAAAAATAATTTAATATTAATTAACTTAATTATCAAATAATTTTTTTTTAATGATTGGTTAACACCACAAACCTAGGTGGCAGTAGGAATCCGTAAACGGGTCCTTTATCCCGCAATTCGATGGTGTACGAATATGGAATTCCGGCAACGCCTTTAGCCCAGTCATCAGTCGGTCCACTGTTTGGATCTGTCAAAAAAAGCAAAACGTTGAGTCAATAATTCATTAATTTGACGTAATGAAAGTTGTTTTTACACAGAAGAACTGTTCCAGAACCAATTTCATATTCAGTTCCATAAACGGCTGTCAAAGCTGCCACTGCCTCGGCCGCTAATGCGTACTATGACAAAGGTAACATTTTCAAAAGTAACATTGAAAATTCTCAAGTTCTGAGTTAAGTTAGATCTCACCATTTGATCGTAATCGTCAGGTAAATCAGCAGTGTAACCCCAAGGAGTCAGCCAATACTAAAAATACATGTCAAATTTATATTTGATGGCTTCAATCAAAGTTGAAAGCTATTACAGTAAACATGTTGGAAACTTACTTGGCCATACGAATGGACAGTCAGGTAGGATTTAGTTCGGTTAGCCTCAGCCCAAATAGCGTCACGAACAACTTTTGATTCCACTTCCGAAAAAGCTTCCGGGCCGTGATACATCTCGTTGCATGGACTGTCACTCGATCCTCCTTCTGTGTTCACTCAGAAATTTTCGTTTAATTTAATTTTAATCTAAAATTTGTTTTGACAGGGATACTTGCCGTTCCAGTGGTAGCCGAAATTGCGATTCAAATCCGTGCCGACACAAGTGGAGTTGACGTCATCGTTTGGTCGTCGATTCTTCCGCCACAATCGAATCTGCCAGTTGACAAGAACAAAATGTAACTTTGAAATTGCCTTTTGAATGAGTTACACGATATCTACGTTGGTGTGAGAAAATTCGTAGCCATCGGGGTTGATGAGAGGCATGAAGAACCAGTCGACGTCATCGATGTATTGCGGATGAGCTTCGTAGTTTTCCACCAATTCACGTATGATGTAGGTAACTCTGTTCATTTCAAAATAATTACCGTGGATTGTTTTATTTCTTTTTTTTTATATAATTTGACTTACGTTGCTGGAGCAATCCATTCGCGAGCGTGAATACCTGTCCCATCAAACCGCTCATAATATTGATCAAATTGACATTTAACGTTTATAATTTAGTTTCACCTGCGTCGACGAAGATGGCGTTCTTCGTTCCATCTCCTCCGCTGGATATTTTCATCAAAACCATCTGAATTCAAAGGTAAAAACATAACAAACGAGTGGCGTGACAATAAACTGACCGATTTCTACAATAAAACAGTCTACGTACTTCACGACCCTCGTAACTTTGACCAGCGCTAGACACGTTCACCAAATGTGGGTAAGTGGCCGCCAATTCGTATGCAAATTCCACAATCTAAATTGAATCGAAAAATTTAAGCATGTGTCCACATTTAATAAGGTAAAATATTATTACGTCTTCGTGTCGATAGTAATTGTCCCAAGTCATATTGTAACGAGGTGAATGCGGTCCCAGCTTTGGCGTTTCCACTTGATGGTCAACAAGTCTACAGCAGGGTTTTTAAATTAATTAAATTACAAATGAACTTGATTTCATTTCAATATACTCTTGGACATTGTTGATTTTTATGCGATATTCAATCTGATATTTTGATAAGTAATCGAGCAATTGATTAACTTGATCAGGAGCTGCCATGATGTCTGTTGGTGCATTGATGCGAACTCGAGTCCAAAAATCAAACGATTCTGACTGTTCAAGATCAATCAAAGCTTCCAGTTGCGGAATGTCTTTGGCCATTGCCTCGTACACCTGGTATCTATAAATATTCGTATATTTTGTTTTCAAATGAATTGGTTTTGATCCTAATTGAAATATTACCCATCGTATCGTTGAACAGCAGCCAAAATTGGACAGACGACCGCTAGCCAAATCACCAGGTGCGTCTTCATCTCTCAAACGTTTATTTGTAACAGCATTTTGGTATCGTTTTGTCATAAGTTATATTAGACTACAGTACAGTAGTTATATTACTCTATCTTATGCAAATTGATGATGAAATCATTGTTTACTCTGTTATCGTATTGTTTTGTATCCAGCGCAATGTAAACTTTTGTTATCTTGTCAGACAGACAGTGGGAGGTAAGTGGAGTTCAAAAAAATGTGTTTCCCATGTTTTATACTCATATTGAATAAATTTCAGCAATGTATTTATACAATTGTAGACTTTTTATTGAATGTCTATCTTTTGCGAGTCACAGGGGTTTATACCATTTGAGCAACGGCTTCAGCGATTACTTTGAAGGCCTCCCAAGTCTCGATCCCCGACGGTATAATTTGACTGCATTCGAAAATATTGAAATTATTTGAACTTCCCAGTAGAGTTGTGTATACATCGTGTAGGATTGAAATTGATTAGCTATTTAACTTACTCAGGTGGAAGAAGAAAACCGTAGACGGGTCCTTTATCACGCAACTCGATCGTGTACGTGTAAGGGATTCCAGCTACTCCTTTAGCCCAGTCGTCGCTCGGTCCGCTATTGGCATCTGAAATCGAGTTAAACGAAATCGAATTAACTCTCGCTAACATCTTTATCAAATAGGATGTTTGACGTACAAAGCAAATTAGCCGAGCTGCCAATATCGTACGCAGTTCCGTACACCGCAGTCAGCGCTGCAACAGCATCGGTGGCCAGGGCAAACTAAAAATTCCCAATTAATTCCATACAGCTGCTTCACAACTAAGTTGTAAGTGAAATCATAACTTTACCATCGCATCGTAGTCTTCGGGTAAATCTGTAGTCCAGCCCCAAGGAGTTAGCCAGTGCTAAAATATCATGTAATATGTTATACATACATTTATAGTCTTTCTATAGAACCTTTGTTGTACAGGACATAGTATTTACCTGGCCATAAGAATGAACAGTCAGGTAGGATTTAGTCCGATTAGCCTCAGCCAGAATAGCGTCACGTAGAGCCCTTGATTCCGGTTCGGTGAAAGGTTGACCGCCATTGTACGTTGGTGCGCAAGGATTTTCGCTTGATCCTCCCTCTGTGAATAATGAATCGACATTGTGGTTAGTTGAGAAGTTAAAGGTGATAATTTTACACTCTTCATCTCGTTACCGTTAAAGTGGTAGTCGAAGTTACGGTTGATATCAGTCCCGATACAAGTGGTGTTGGTTTCGTCGTGCACTCGTCGGTTCTTTCTCCACAATCGGCTCTGGTAAAATAAGTCCGTCATTTTAAAACAAAAGGTATTCCTTAATGTGACATTAGTTGAATCACCTCGGTGTGGGCGAATTCGTATCCATCAGGGTTGACCAACGGCATGAAAATCCAGTCAACATCGTCAACGTATTGCGGATGTGCGGCATAATTCTCCACTAATTCGCGGATAATGTAGGTCACCCTTTTTGAATACGTTTTATTCTTTTATGTTTTAAGATGTTTTGAATTTTGTATTGTTTTACTTACGTCGCTGGTGAGATCCATTCGCAAGCATGTATTCCTAAATCAAATGCAATAGATTGCGTTCTGTAAATGTGGATCGTTATTTTAAAAAATACCTCCATCAACGAAAATTGCATTTTTAGTTCCCGATCCACCGCTGGATATTTTGATCAAAATTAACTGCAATATTTTTAAATATAAATATAAATGTTAAGTATTTAAAAAAACATATTTGTTTCAAAAGTTTAGTTTTTAAAAATTGTTTTCTCACGTCACGATTCTCGTAACTTTTGCCAGCGACTGAAACAGTTACTAATTCCGGGTAGGAGGCGCTCAATGCATAAGCAAACTCTCGAATCTGTTTACGAAAAATTCAATTTCAAGGATAAAACAAAATACAATCTCAAAAACAGAAGTTAGCACATCGTCGTATCGGTAATAATTATCCCAGGTGAGGTTGTAACTTGCAGAAGAAGGTTTTTGATTGACCTCACTACGAATACTTTGCTCATCAATTAATCTAAATAATCAATTATCGAATTATGGTTGCAAATTCCAACGTTTTCAAAGCCTTACTGTTGAACATTTCCAATTTTTTGTTTATATTTGATTGAATGGCTCTTCAAAAATTCGAGCAATTCTTCTACTTGCTCTGGTGGGGACATGATGTCAGTTGGTCCGTTCAGACGCACCACGGTCCAGAAGTCAAACGATTCCGACAACTCTAAATTCGATAAAGCTTCCACCTGAGCTGTATTTTGTGGCACGGCCTCATACACTTGGTAGCTTTGTCATAATAGTCATACAATAGTTATATTCTAAAGAATCGTCAATTTGTTTAGAAATTATGATTTATTTGATACCCATTGTATTGAACGGCTGAACAAATTGAAATCACAGAAATCCAAAAAATAACGATTGTCTTCATGATGATGAATTTATTACCCAACTTCAATTCATCAAAAAGTAATAAAATCAGCCTTACTTTTTTTTATCTGGATTCTTATCTTTTTATCGCATCACCGATTAGAATTTTCAAATTGCCCGCTTCCCCAACACCATCTACTGTTCGTTCTTGAGTATCGTTTAGGGATCCAGAGTTTGGCTCAGCTCGTGCAAGTTTCATTAAATTGCGGTTTGTATACGATGTTTAGAAATCCTCAGACGTTATCGAAAACTAATACACCAGTACAAATTGAACAACCCTCCAGATGATCACCATCACACTAACATTGTTAGGGTTGGACTAGCAATCTTAAGATGTGTTATCAACACCTGAGCCTATACATTTTAAGTCGCTGGTCGCCTACCGAGCAAGAGAGCAAGCTACACGTACAATTTGTACATCTGCTTTGAATGAAAAGGTCTTTTGGTTATTCTGAACTTCGAGACGATCAATCAAAGAGTGCTTTCAGATTTGTGTTTACGAGCCTAAGCAAGATAAATACTTGGCGAAATCTATTTTTAGTCAAATAGTTTTTTAAGTTAGGTCAGAAAGGAGTTGAGCTCACAACGAAATTATATTTGTAATTTTGAGATTTCGAAATTGCCCGCTGCATCGACGCCATCTTTGGTTCGTTTTTGTAATCTCCAGCACAGTCAGAGGAATATCAACAATGTGTTCGCCAGGCAGTTTGAAAGTTGTAAACAGTGAGAGTTCTAAAGTTTTGCAAGAACTTATCGCTGAAAGTCGATATATCTCTTTCTATTCCACATCAAATGATACCGATCTGTTTCTGGTCGGGTATAATGGCTCCACTTTGAATATTTTCTCATTCACCAACCCAGAAAAATCACAGGTAATGCCAGCAACAGTACACATTATATGATCTGATACACCTTTGGTTTCTGGTTTCCTTTTCTCAACATCTTACTGTTTTTTTTTTTAAGGTTGTAGCTTTTGGTGATGCAGATGTTGTGTCAACTTACTGTTCACCTAAAGGAATTTACGCAATACTGGGTTCTAATAGGATTGCTTTCATCACTAAATCGTAATTTCTCAAACAATATTTATTATAATTTCTTCCACGAGTAATTGGCTTGTTTTTACATGTTAACAGAAAAGAGCTATGGAAAAATAAATCAATGTTCACCTTTACATTGAATGAAAGGAAAATAGTTGCATGTTTCCCTTTACCTACTACCGGGATAATTATCTTCATTCAACAGTCTAATTACCTAATTGTTGGATTATCTGAAGATCCACCAGAATGGCATCAGATTGCCAGAATTGACTGCCTTGAGGCTGCCAAAAGTGTTCATGTCTGTCTCTCACCCTTGTCAGTCCCTCATTCACCCATAATTTTTATAGGGACTCAAGATGGTCATGTCTACCAACTAGAAATTAACAAGAAAAATCTAACCCTTTTGTGTGATATTCAACAACCTGTGACATCCATTTTGAACATAGACAGCCAAACTACATTCATTGTGGGAAGTCATGGGAAGATTTCCATGCTCAATGGGTCAACCAAAGAGACATTGGTTTCATTTGCGCCAACAGCTATTGAAGACTGTTTCTTTTCGAAAAACCAGCTTTACCTGATGGGCTCTAACCAACTATTTTCTATGGAGATAAAAGTCTCAGCTGAAACTTCTGAATTTCTTGGTGAAGCTAATTATTGCAATGTCAAATTAGCTCGATCCGTCCATGTGAAAGGAAACACTGTTTTCGTCTTAACCGAAAATGGAACCATCTATCAAAGCAGTCTCCTGTTTGGATCCAAAGAAGATAAACCATCACATGGTGAAAATAACGGTGCCCAAGTCAAACCTATTTTACAAGAGATTCATCGCTGTGCTGATCAAATGACAGTCTTTAGCACTATTAGCGAGCAAGTTCTCCTTGATGTCGCCCAGCTCTCTGTGGTACTGCATATAATCAACCAGGACGTCGGCAATCGCTTTCCAGTTACAATACGAAGTTTCTCTGATCCTCGCATTCCTCAAAGCCAGAATTTGATTGTGACTATTACCAATAAGTCCGATTGGAATTTATCTTCACTTCATTGGGCTTTTCAAATCTGTGTCCACCGAATCAATCAGAGTTCTGTTTTGCTTAGAGAAGAATGGAAAACGGGTAAGACGGTAGAGCTGGAACATCAATTACTCCTCCCGGATGACACTTTTGATGCAGAAGTGAAAATATCTCTCGTCTTTCGCATCACCGATCTGAAAAAGCAGCCTGAGCCGCTAACTATTTGCTTTATCCCATTAGCTACCGTTAAACTCTCTGTGTTGGATTTTTTGGAACCGGCTGTGCTTAATTTATTTGACGAAAAGAACAGCATTTCGGATGTGTTGGGATTCAGCCGCACCCAAATAAGAGGTTGCCCATGGCCGATTCTATTGCAACAGAGTTGGCATCGTGGTTTCGCCCAAAAATTTGGTTACACTTCTCCCATGCAGATGGTTCTGCGTTGTGGATCGCATTTAGTGCGGATGATTTTGAAGGAAGATGAGAATCATTCAGACAAGATATGGATACTCCGAATTCAAACTTCGAATTCAAATCTTTTGCGCTTGTTGTGTACTCAAATTTTCCAGTTGATCGAAGCTCGCCATCAGCTGATTAAAACAGATGTTGTCACCATTCCGAGTTATGTCCTCGCTCAACTCCAGGTTATATTTTTTCTTATTTAACATATTCTGTGGCAAATTGTTTAAGTTTATCTTTTAAAAATTGAAAGTGATAGCCGTTAAACCTTTTTTTGACCTATTAAAACTGTTATTTGCATGCATGATTTCCGAGAAAACAACGGGCCTTGACCTGTTTATTGACTAGCAAGCCTGCGTGAATTAAGTGATAGTTATCTCAGTTTGTCACTGTATAAACTTTCACCAATGATGAACAAATTTTACATAAGCTTTAGATTTTATGCTGAAATTCCTAAAATTAGTGTCAACCCAATTAATGGTGGGTTCTCCATTCTGAGTCTAATTATTTCTTTGTTTGTCTTTTGCACTCAACTCTCAGAATCTGAAAGGACGACTTAATTATCTTCAAAGCCTTAGTAATTGGGATGAATCGGATATGGAGCCTCTGATGGCAGAATTTCGTCTTCTCATGGCAAAGCAATTTTCTGTACGATGAACAACGCACAAATATTGCAATAAATGCTTGTGAACATTACTGATAGACCCCTGCTTTCATTTTACGGCTTTGTATTAGGCCGTCCATTACGTTGTGCAATGTGACTACGTCTTTACAGTCAGTTTCAAAGTCTAAACTCCAAATTCCTGCGGAACCCGATAAGTATGTCTAGAGCGAGTTTTAAAAAATTTTAAGAAAACAAACAATATATATTTATAAATTTTAATCAGTTGTTGTTGATGGTGTGAAAATGGTTTGGCGCGGTTGTAGTCACGGAGTCACGGTGCGTTGTGATCAAAGGTCCGTAATAAAAGAGGCTTCGCACGCTCGCAAGGGATTGGGTATAAAGTTCTGGAAAAATCCAAATATAATCTGTTCAATAGGAACTCAATATATATCATAGTTTATATCAAGTAAACTCTGTACTTGAAATTATTTTTATAATATGTCACAGATGCTAACTTCAAATAACGTGGACTTATTCTATTTGCTCTATTTATGATGGATAGGCGTTTATTTTATTTAAATTTCAAAGTAAATATTGTATTACAAAATTCAAGGACATCATACCCTATGGCAGAGGCACAGAGGTGATAGAGCCCACGACCAAGAGTCCATGATTCCATCTTGCAGTGATCTCACCAGCATAGTGTATGTGTAATGTGTATGTCACTGTCACCAGGCTGGCTCTGATCTCACGATTATACGTCTCTAGTGTCTTATTACGAACGCACCGCTTTTCTCTTATTTTAGCTCCTCCCTTCCCAAATGTTGTTTTGGGGTGGGTTGGTGCTCTATGTGACAGCAGTTTTCAGTTAGTTCAGTTTATAATTCAGATCATATCGTTAAAATCTTTTCTCCTTAACTTTCATTTGAGTGTGGCGATAACTTACCGCCTAAGATAAAAAATATTTCTCAAATCTGTCATACAAATTTTCCGTTGATGAACTCATTTCTTCTTCATCGGTGGAAGAAAAATAAAAAGTTTGAGTACCAAAACGTCAATATCCTAAGTCTCGAGAGGCCTGGGTCAGGCCAAAGTTTGTCTAAACAAAGATAGTGGTTGCCATTACTTAGATTTCAGTCTGAAAGTAGCCTTGTAAATCTGCAGTCCCTAAATCCTTTGTCCTGCTACAATTGAGTGCCATGGCTAATAGCTTGATGAGTGATGTGATTGATGGTTACCGAAAGCAAGTTCTTCTTGCTGCATTTTCCTTTAAAGACTGGGTTTACCGGGTTTTTGCATTCCTTCTTACAACATCCTTTATTTTGTGGCTTTCTGTATTCATTTATGTCACATTCTACTATTCATATGTTCCAGCTATTTCCCACATTAGACCTGTTCATCTGGAATTCAAGTAAATCTGTTGTACTGTTAAAAGTAAACTTTCTTAATTCTGACTGACATTTTTCTCTAATTCTACTGTAGTTCCTGCCAAGATGCACTAGGAGTCTGCTCAAATCCTTCTGCAAATGTAACATTAACACATCAAAGACAGCTGCTACAGAGCAATCAACCATACAACATAATTGTAGATCTTGAATTGCCAGAGTCTGAGGCCAACAAACAGCTTGGCATGTTTATGGTGCAAGTAAAAAATAATTAAAATTAAATATTTGCTATGGTGTCCATAAAAATTGTTTTATACAAGGTCACACTGACAGGCAAGAATGGCAAGTTTATAGCAATATCAAAAAGAAGTGCTATGCTTCGTTACAAGTCATGGATCCTTCATTTTCTTGGAACTGTAATGTTTTCCCCTGCTATGTTGCTTGGACCTATCATGGAAGAGAAACAAATACTCAAAGTTGAAATGTTTTCAGAATTTTTGGAAGCTCCAGTATGTAGTGGATCTTTTTTGTATGCATTTTCTTTATTACTGTGTTGATCAATTCTAAATATGATTTTAATTCTGTTAGGACAATCCAGTAACTAATGTCAAGGTAGAGATAGAAAGTCGCTGGGTGCAGCTGTATTCTGCTAAATTACGAATTCAAGCTGAGTTTGTAGGATTGCGTTATTTCATGTTCTATTGGCCTACTATATCTGCCACTATCGGTGTGTCTACACATGTCGTACTGCTTTCGTTTTTGGTTGGATACATTTGGTATCGTCTTTTGAATCCAAATCAGGTAGTCTAGTTATTACGGAACATACAAGAATTAAAGTATACATTTTTTAAAAATTGTTACCAGGTTGTTGTGCGTGTTGGAATGAATCGTACAACTTCATCGGCTTTGTTGGGTACTGTGACTAGTCAGCCTACCGCTACTGTCGAACCACAGCAGCCTGAAGATGCTCAAAGCAAAACATTGGAACAACGTAGGATGGAAGCCAGAGAAATATTGATGAAAGAGAAAAAACGGCAGCTGACATCGCCTGGCGTGTTTACCGAACGTAATTTCTTTTATCCGTATATATATACTGTATATTAATGGTATTTCTGGATATTTAATATGACGATAACTCAACCAACCAACCATAGGTACTCGTAGCCGTTCTTTCAGCACCGTGCCAGCCATGGCTAGAAGTCCTTCGTACACTGGACCACTGCGTATTCAGGAACTGACTCCCGCTCCAACACCTCCTCCAGTGGAAGAGAAAGAAGGTATCGCCAAACGAGTCACCTTTGAATAACATGATTTCATTACTCGTTCGATAGGATAATCTTCCAATTTCCAGGTCCGATATGTTATCCTTTCGTGTTGCCCCGAAACTGTTTATATGAAACATTTTCCTTTTATGTGTTGCCGATTATTATCATTGTCGTAGTATTTCCTTGCCTTTTTTGATTATTTTATTTTTCTAGATTTATCAAACGAAGGGCTAGTTATGAGTGCGGAAACTTCGCCGGAATTACGTCGTAGAATAGTAACGGCTACGTCAGCCAAAGAGCCCAAAATAGACGATACTTGCTTGTGAAAGCGCCACTCAAGTCTTCAACGGTATATAATTAAAATAAATTCTTGATTTGTTCAGAAATTTAGAAAAAATATTGGGTTCTGTTATGTCGCCTTTTTCTAGTTAAAAATGTCAATCACTTCAACTGTTGCTTTTTCCCCACTAGATGAGTTTTCTCATGTACTCTTCTCATCTCCACTATTGTCTCGACTAGTCGTGAACACGTCACATGGTGTACTAAAATTGACCAAGCTTGCATCGAGTCTCTTTAAGAGATTGAATAACATTTGAAACTAGGTGAAATATATTTGTGTATTGCCTGTGACAAAACTGAACTGAAATTTAATCTAACTGATTACTGAAGAAAAGAAAAGCTATTACAAAACAAAAAAGGTCGTTTCTAGATACGAATGATGATCGTTGCAAAAAAAACTGTTCTTCCATGGAGTCGTTACCAAGAAATGGAACACGTAAGTGAGTGTGTGTAAACTGAAGAGAACCGAATTTATGTACAAGACAAGTGTCGGATTGAGTCCGATTGGTTCGCATTTCTTTTTATTAAGATGCCGAACTGTCCGATTGAATGTCGAGAATATGCTGGACCATGACCCCGGCGTTATGGACAAACGAGAGCAAATCAACTTCCCCGGTCGAAGAAGAAGAGGTGGCCAGAGGTGAGACATTGCCAGTATTAACAGTTGATACCGCAGCAGAACGCCGTGTCGCTCTGGGCTTGGCGGCAGTGGAAGTACGTTGGCGAGTTACGATTTTCACTTGTTGTGGTGGTGGGGGTTGCTCGATAACCACAGTGGTAGTTCCATCTCCCGCTTCGGTTTCGGCTCCAACTTGGCTCTCATCGAGAAAAATGACGTTATTTTGTCCATCAACCGTCAAATGAACGAAGGAACCCCAAGTTTCTTCTGCAACAACTTCGCACTGTTCCTCAACCACCTGTAATTGATTTAATTTGTGGATTAAGTTTTGGATCCCAGATAGAAGAGAGAAAAATGTTTAAAATACCTGATCCTCTGAATTCGGAATACTTTCAACAACAACTGCGGCTGCTACTTCCGGTGATTCTACCACGACGTGATGTTCTACTTCCATAACTTGAATTTGTTCTTCAGGAACTTCAGTTGTGACAACCAAACTGTCATCCGGAACAGGGCTACCACTTCGACTTTCACCGCCACTGCTCTCGGCACTGCTGTGTTCATTTGGACTAGTTAGGCGCTGGTACAGCAACCTAATCAAATCCTCTTGGCGCTGTTGTTCAAAGTTGCCTGATCCGTCAGGATCGACCTTAGCTTTCGATCCTTTGGCCTTAGGTTCCGGCTTAGATTTAACTGCAACTTCTCCGCTAGTTTCTTTTGAAGAAGATGCTACTGCGGTACTTGAATTTGCGGTCGGTGCATCCCCTGCGCGACTCGATCGTACTGGACGCGGCTTGCAACGCACTTTGTTAAATTCTTCCTCGGGTAGGATTATGAGTCCTCCGGTAGAAGTCAGCAGTTTACCGTGACGAGTCATTAAATGACGTTTGTACGAATTGCGCGTACGGAATCGTTGCATGCAGTCAGAGCACTCATAGGGAGCTTCACCGGTGTGCCGCCGACGATGTTCCTTGTAATGCGATGGATGGCGAAACTGGCGATGGCAATCGGGACAAGTGAAGCGGGACAAGTTGGCATGAATCAACATATGATAGTTGAGGCTATGCTGGCGAGTGAAAACGGCACCACACCTTCGACATTCGTACGGCTTAATCCCTTCAAAGTGAAAATCATTCGTTTGTTTAAATCTAAAGTGTGGTGGATATTATTTAATGTTGCAATAATCTTACCTGCATGACTACGGTAATGCGATAGTAGAGTAGTGGGAGCAGTAAATGTGCGAACAGGAGAACAAATTTTGCAGTGAAGTGAATCAGCTCCGCTTCCGCGTTGTTGCTTTAGTTCTCCAATGTATTGCAAGGCTAACTCACGTTCGCCAGCAGATTGTGAAACAAACTTAGGCTTAACTTTTGCGCGCTTGCGTGCAATATCAACCATGTCCTTTTCTGGAACTTCACGTCCTTGTCCACGGACGCCAGAAGCTTGTGCAGCAACCTAAAAAACAATAACGCATTAGCATTTGTTGAGTCAAAAATACTATTTGGAAGAGTCTCTACCTGCTCCAGAAGTTGCTCTTCATCATCCTCCAAGAAAATGCTAGGCTCTTCCACCGTTTCTTCAATGAGTTCCCCGTCCTCATTCATACAGACGAAGGTGAACTGAGGTTGAGCTCCAGTCGTGGAGGCTTCAGCAACTACAGTTTTCTGATACCTCAGATCTTCAATGACGGGAAGCTCCGATGACTTCATCAGATAGAATTCGTTGGGGTTGTACCCTACAACTACTTCACTGCCAACACAAGGCAGTGGCTCTGTTGGCTTATTTTTAACAACAACTTTACTTTGCTTGGTTGTTTCTTCAAGCATAAAACTGTGCAAAGGAATACCACTGGCTTGCTGCTACACAACAGAAAAAACAACAATTAGCAAAACAAACCAAGAAAGTTGATAAATTTTTCTTACCGCTTGTCCACCGCGTTTCCTTTTTAGTTTCTCTTTCTCTTGGGCGGCGGCAGCCACTGACTGCGCAACAGCTTCCATCTGTTCATCTTGAAGCACTGTCGTTTCTTCATTGACATTGACTACGACCGCTTTAGTTTTCTTGTTGACACGGTATATGTTGTAGTCATGATCTGGTAGTGATGTTGTGTTACTTGAAGAGCCTGCAATTGGCTCTTCTGAAGTAACCACTACCTCCTCTGCCACTTCACCGTACTCTTGCTCTACATCGCTGTCGGGAGATAGGTCAGCCTAAAACGAAAAAGCAATTAGATTACTAGAAACGTTGAGAAAAACAAACAAAACAAAACCAAGAAAACAAGAAAATAAAAAATACCTGAATAGCGCGAAAACGAGCTTCATCAACGGCTCGATATTTGTCATGATAGAGTTTCAGCCATTTTTCTTTGACGGTTACTTCTTCAGGAGCCACATCGATGCCAGCCATAAGAGAAGCATTCAGATTTTCTTCCTCACCCTCTGCAAAAGCACCTGCTGAACGGCGCTTCCTTTTCTGTCCTAATACTTCTTTCTTAGTTGGGGAAAGGTCTTCTTTACTCGCTTTGCTTTGGCGTGGTGATTTGGCTTGAGGTGATGGCTGGCTTGTTTTCTTCAGTGGCCCTCTAGTTGCTTTGGCCATGACGGCAGTCTGCGATGTTGGAGGTACTGTTTTCTTTGATGGCGCTTGAAGTTTAATTTTCATCATTTTTTCTTTCGGTTTTCTGACAGGTGACACCCGTGTAGTTTCTTTCACCACAGCTGGGATTTTCTTAGTTTTAGATGCAACCGGGGTGGCAGTAAAGCGAAAGCCAGCCGACTCACGAGCTTTCCTCATTAGATCCCGCACGTGCTCCGATAAGTGTTTTTGCATTTCCTTTTAACGAAATCAAAGAGTATTGTTAGCTTGTTTATAGAAAAGGAACGGCAGTTTAGTTTTACCTGTCTGGCTTTCATTTCACTCCCAAAGCTGCTAGATGTGTACTGACACCTTTGAAGCAGGTGGCATGAGTAGGAAAATGTTCTACGTATTTCATCTGAATCCATCAGAGAAAAGAGATCCACCAGTTGTTTCTCAGTTAGTAGCTGAAGTTGAGCCAATGATAATTTATTGGCATCAGTAGTCTCTTGTTCAGGTTCAGGTCTTCCTTCAGTGACCTGTTTGCGGGGTCTACCCCTTGGGTTACGAGTCTTTCTGGCCAAAGAATCATTGTGCAGTGTTGCTGAAGCAACTTCTGCCAACATATTTAACAGTCCACTGTCAGCATGGCAGCTGTCATCATCTCTTGATTCCTGAACTCCTTTTCCTTCATTGTCATCATCACAGCTTTCCATTTTAACTTTACAGTCCAACTTTTGTGACATTAGTCCAGCTTTGATTCACCCTTCATTAGAGTTTGAAACTGGACCTGAAACAAATAAAAAAACAAAAGAAATCTATAAAAACAGTCAATCAACTAGAAAGAGGACAATCAGTAATCAATCAATAGTACCAGACTTGCATAAATATTGTCATTTCCAACTCAAATAATGAGAAAATAAAATAAACATCTTCATTAATTTTTTAATAAAAAATTTATAATTTCAATCTTAATTCTTTTTTAAATTAAAATCGCATTGTTGCAATGAAAACATAAGCAACTCTAGCAGTAAGGCGTCGACAGTATTATACGAAGTTTTCGCGCCGCTTGGCTAAAATGGCAGCCGACGCGGCACGAAGGCAGACGATTTACGTCCTAACGGCGGCATTGTCACTTGACTCACTCCACTTTTCTTTCAACAATTTAAGATAAAATGACAAGGAATCTTTAACTAAAATGTACCTCAAACTACTCAGTTCAGAACCTCTAATCTAAACAACAGCTACAATTGTCATGAATATGTCAGATATGTTAGAAAATAACGATAGAAAATGAAATAAAGAAAACTACCTCTCAAAAAACTTTCAACTACAGTCTGCTGGCTGGGAAATAGCGTCTGTCTGAACCAACATAAAAAACATGGTGGAATCGAACATTGACGTTGCCGATTGACTTTATTTTGATTATTTTTTATTTTCATAATTTCGTGTTTTCTTTTCTAATTTCCATAGTTAATTATAAATAAAAATTTACCTAAGAATTCTTAGTTTGTACTTTTTTGTGTTGTATTTATCTATTGCTAATTGAAAAAGTGATTACTAAAACATAAATATATAAACTTTGATTTGAACGCTATTTCCCAATAATTTTGATCAGATTTTCTAAATAAATTCCAAATTATGCACCGGAAAGTGGAATTTAAGTTAGTTACAGTATATTGCACTTTGCACAATAAAAAGGGTAAAAAAAACAGTTCGAATTCGAATACAGCGTTGTTTGAAATTCCAAGGATTACAACAGCTTCACATTGTTAGTGCAGTAGTGAAATTACATTTGTCGACATCGATTGTATTTCCACGTGCTGCTGTGGAAGAAAATTTGATGTAATGGCGGCTCGTTCCTCAGAAACTGCGTTTTCTCCAAATGGACAATACTTTGCGAATGTGAGCACCGACAGCCGATTAAAAATATGGGAGTGTGAATCCGGAAGAGCAAAGCAGGAATTTACTCCCGCGTCGCACTTATCAGCAGCTTGCACGTGTCTCGTTTGGGCGCCCCCCACCAAACAGCCGGAACAGGTAAAATTTTTCACTTTTATTAGTTATTTGTATTGAATATGATCATTAGCAAACTTCTTGCAGTTTTAACTGCAGTTCATCTGGCAGTGTTTTGGAAACATCAGTCACTTGACTTGAATTGCCACTCGCAGATATCCAACTCCAAAGCTATGAAGTCATGTGTAGTGATTAATTTAAAGCTCAACACATTAACATTTATATTATTGATAAATCTGGTCATTGGAAAACTTCTATTCTGCTATTTTTTATTAAGTGTTAATTGATTTTAAGTAGACATACTACATTCATGTGAGTGTGCCACAAACAATGGGTTTGCCTTAATAACAGTTGTGTATTATTCTTTTACAGAATGTTAACCAAAAGAAAAAGAAACGTAAATCCAATGGAGAGGAGATAGCTGGGGTAGCTGGGAGTGATATTATTGCTCTTGGTACAGCCTCAGGAAATATTCTTCTATATAGTCTTAATAGAGCAGAGTTGGTACATCAGTTGAAGGGAGGTCACACAGGGAAAATACGCTCTCTGTGTTGGAATAGCGACGGCTCGTCTCTTTTCAGTGCTTCATCTGAGAAAAAAATTGTGGAATGGGATCCGTTGGAAGGTGTTATTAAGAGGTCTTAACATTTCAAATATGTGCAGAGTTCCTCAATTCAATACTAATGGAATTTCTTTTAGTCAATGGAAAGTGGATAAAAGTCCCATTTTCCGAATCTGTATGCTGCAAGATGATTGTACCCTCGTAATAGCTGGTCGTTCAATTCAATGTTGGAATGTAGAGAGCCGCTCTATTGTAGCCACCTTCACCGGCCATACAACAGATATTACTCATCTGCTACCCGTGTATTTACCAGGCGCAAAAGGCGGATACTTTCTTAGCGCTGCTGATTCAGATCGTTGTATCAGTGCATGGTTAGTGATTTCTATTCGTGTTTTCAGTATCGTATAATTCAGCATTTACAATGTTTCTAATTTTGTCGTTGTAGGAGATTTGTTGGAGAAGAGAAAAACGGGCAGTCTCAAGCGTCGTTTACTCTGCAAGATGATCCGCTAAACTTTACCGTTTCAAAACCTGTTTCTGACAAGGATCCAGTCGTTTTGGCTGCAGTGACGGTGACGGGGATCCTTCACATCTTTGAGCATCATTTAAATGGGTATTATTTATTTGTTTGCATTTTATGAAATGAAATGTTGATTGATTGGTTTTTTTTTAAATTCACCAGACGATCAAAGAAGCCTTTGCAACCAATTGTGAAGATCCACATTGGAAGTGATGTAGTTGGCACTGCAAGTCCACTTCCAGTTTTATCTGCTTATTCTTGTAGTGATGCAGATGGAAACTGTATCATTGTGTATGGGTCACTTGTTCGACCTGGTTTTGAAAAGATGGTAAGTTTTATAAAACCTCGTTGATTGCTGTTGTAGCCTACATATTACTAATGTTCATTATGCATGGCAGTGTTACCGATCACAAGAAGGAATGGCTTATATTGTCCGAAGAGATCCAGCTTCTCTGGATAACTCTAAATATGATACTACATCTTCGGCTTTGAAATTAAAAACTCCAATATTGCCTGCTGATGTAAAAACATTAGCTCCAGAGTACATGGTGCCAATGCCAGTGTCGACTGAAGTTGGAGGTGTTGTTACAGGAAGGAAACGGCGAACACAAAATTCCGAATCCAGTTCTGGACTGGTGTCAGCAAAAGATTCACTACCGATGGAGCAGCGACTTTCAGCTTTGAATCTTGATAAAACCGTCGATGCCGTTGCTCCTCCACAGGCCGATAATATGGCCCAACTTCTTCTTCAGGTTTGTTTAACCATCATTTGAAAAAAAAAAAAAAAAAAATCCTGCATTCTCCTACACTGTGTTCTTAACCGTACGTCGTTTTTCTACAGGGACTACACAGTAGAGATCCCAAAATTTTGCAGAGTGTGTTGGATCGTGGCGATGTTCAAATTATCGGAAACACGATCCGGCGAATTCCAGTACAGGCCGTGTTGCCACTTATCCTTGAACTGACGCGTATGATGCAATTCAGAGGGCATCCCAATTATTCTTACGCAAAGTATTTTTATTTTACA
The DNA here is from genome assembly GCA_030770115.1 of Daphnia galeata. Lineage (NCBI taxonomy): Eukaryota > Metazoa > Arthropoda > Branchiopoda > Diplostraca > Daphniidae > Daphnia > Daphnia galeata. The sequence goes on from CM061117.1 coordinate 10,517,810, forward strand.
ATTTATGATTTTCATATTAAAAATAAGTAGTTGATCTGACTGCTTAATTTTTTCACGTTAACAGGTGGTTGCGATCTTTGTTGGAACATCACGCTGGATATTTGACGTCTTGCCCTGATTTAGCGTCGGTTTTGACGCCTCTCTTAGCTCTGATGACTGCTCGCACTTCGTTATTCCCTAAACTTTCGCAGTTACGTGGTCGACTGCATCTTATGTTGGGTGAATTGGAACATCGAAGTGAGAAGCAAGATTCAACAACTACTGAACTACCAGCCACAGCTCTTCTTGTGTACAGAGAAGGTAGTAAGACTAGAAATCTTAAGAGAGATGTGCATTTAAAGCTGACAATTTAACACTTTTTCTAGAATCGTCCGATGAAGCAAGTGAAGAAGGAGATTGGCCACTACAATCTGGGTCAGAATCAGAGGATCAATGGGATGAATTATCTGATTATGGAGAAAGTATGGACGTAAACGAAACAAAAGGTGACAGTGATCAAGAATCTGACGATGAGGATAATGATGAAGAAATCGACGAAGAAGTGGAAGAAGCTTCTGATAACGACATTGAGAGTGTTGTAGAAAATGGGCTGTCAGATTGATTTAATTTTGGTTCACCATGGGTTGATGAAAATTACAAATGAAGTTAATTTTCGCAATGTATCTACGCAAAAATTTTTTTTATTCATTCAAAAAAACTTTTACTTAACAAATTGCGTCTCGTCGACTATTTCATCAACCTCAAGACGGTCAAGTATATATACAGCACAACATTGAATCAACGATATAGCTTATTTGGAAATCAAAGCTTGTACACCGTTAACATCGGAATCAGTGGTTGGTAAAGTCGAGATGGACATGCAGCTCTTTCACACCAATCGCCTGGAATATCTGTTGGGTACGGTGTGTAACATACCGGGCATCAGCTTCAGGTTTCAATTCAAGTTTTAGTGCTCCGATATATTTCTCGGAACAAAGTGTCCAGAAATGCGGCTCCTATAGAAATTTGTGTTTAGAAGTAAATTGTAAGACTCCTGTAAATCTCAATATTACCTGGACGGAACGAACTCCTTCTAAACGCGCGACTTGCTGGTAGCACTGGGGTAGACGTCGGTCAAGTTCTTTAGGTTGTCGCTGCATCAAGATGGCCAGCGATTCTTTGATAAGACCCAGAACACTGAGTGCAATCATGACAGCGATGAACATAGAGCAAATGGGATCCGCAATCATCCAACCAAATGTGTGCATAAGGATAGCCGAGATGATGACACCCACACTTCCTAACGCGTCTGCAAGAATATGCAAGAAAACTCCGTCCATAATGATAGAGCGTTTGCTCGAATCACCATGCGAATGGTTGTGCCCGTGAGCATCGTGACTGTGACCATGTCCAGCAGTGTGAGAATGCCCATGTCCGCCACTGTGTGAATGGCCGTGATGATCTCCATTGAAATGACTGGCTTCGCCAAGATGATTATACGAATTGCTAATTTTAACGCTCATTGGTTCTTCATCATGAGAATGGGAATGGTTGTGTCCTCCTCCGCCGCCATGGCTATGCCCGTGATGGAATGCAAAAACACCTAGAATTAATAAAAATAAGTTATTCAACAAGTTTCTTTGAATACAGCAGAATTTATTTTTTAACTTACCAATTAAGTTTACTATAAAACCCAGGACAGAAACAACAAGAAGCCTCTCATGTTTAACTTCAGGAGGCTCAATTGCTCTTTCAACAGCTTCAGAGAAGATGAAGAATGAGATGAACAGCAAAAACAGTCCATTTACAAATCCTGAAATGTGTGATCAGTGTTTTAATTTAGTCTTTATAAACAATACTGTAAGTAACCATTACCTGCCAAAACTTCAGCCCTTTCATACCCATATGTGTAGTGTTCATTAGCTTTCCACTGAATAATGACACTGGCTGCTAGACCAGCGAGAAGGCCAGTGCAGTCAAAAAACATATGAAATGAATCAGAAATCAAGCCAAGACTGTTTGTCCATATCCCATAAAACAATTCAACAAAGGCAAAGGAAAAGTTCAGCATTAGAAAAAGAAGCAAGTTTCGCGAGGTTTTGTCCTTCAAAATTTTCTTAATCCATCCTAAAGCAGAACTGGTAAATCGAGAAATGCGACTCGAACCCTGAACAGACCCCAATTTACTAAAATCTTTTTGAGTTGTTGGCAACATGATTTCAATATTGAAACACAAGAATCTAAAGGTATCTTCAACTGACAGGTGAGAATTAAAGTTTGACAGGTCCTTGTAAACCAAGTTAAAAAGTACAGACACAGTTCAGGCTACACAACTGATGAACAAATTAGTTTAGTTTTGTTTGTTTTTTTCTTAGAAAAAAGGCATCGCGGAAAACTTTAACAGTTTGGGTTTTTTAACTGTTAAGGAAAGATTGACTTCAAACCACGAAGTCTTACGGCCTTTCAGATCCACGTCATTGGACGACTGCCCGGTGTGGTGGTCTTAATTAGCAACGCGGCAACAGTGACAAACAATTACAATGATTAAATAAATAAAAGAAAAAGGAAAATTGCAAAGATTAATGACATTCAACTAGCTCACATATTCCTATTTAAAATTATTTTAATTATTTTATATGTGATGACGAGAACATATTAGGAATAAAAATTAACAACACTAAATACTAATACATAATACTTATCTTTTACTTAGTTGCATTTGATATAATATACATTGAAATTAATTTAAATATTTTTTATTCATATTTTTATGAAAAAAGATCATTTTGATGATATTTTTATTACTATTTAATAAAAACTTGTTTCATCCCTTCACCGCTAGTAGAGCGACGTTGTTAAATTCGGCACCACAGCGGAAACCTTCTCTCTCATTGTAAAGAAGCATCTTCGCCATGGTAAGTGAATGTTCTTGATTTTCTTCGGGAATTTTCAATTCTAAAGATGTAATCTTGCAGTCAAAATAAAGAATATTAATTGTAAAACTCTTAGTATATTTATCTTGTGAAATTATGAAAGAACATTTCAAGTAACTTAGTCGTAAGGTGGGATTCTGCTGACTCGGGCCTGGCCGCATGGGCGAAGCCATTGATTGCATTGGGGACATTACTATCATAAATGAGTTTCATTATTTGACTTTTATTTCTATCCAGGCTCCCAAAAAGGACGCGAAGTCGAAGTCGGCCCCTTCAAAGTCGGCGCCAGCCAAGAAGAAGGAGGGAGGAGGTGGCAAAGCCAAGAAGAAGAAGTGGTCTAAGGGAAAAACCCGTGACAAGTTGAACAACCTTATTCTCTTTGATCAGGCTACATATGACAAGCTTTACAAGGTAATTTTTTGCAGCATTAGAAAAAAATTCCAACTCATTTTTTTATTCTTGTCGCAGGAAGTACCAGCCTACAAGCTGATCACCCCTGCAGTTGTTTCTGAAAGACTGAAGATCAGAGGTTCTCTTGCCCGCAAGGCTTTGAATGAATTGCAGCAGAAGGGATTGATCAAGCAGGTGGTGAAACACAGCGCCCAACTGATCTACACCCGAACCACCAAAACTGAAGATGCTGTGGTTGCATGAATTGTGTATTAGATTCCAATATACAGTTCACAAACCCAATTTATTGCTCAGTCATTTGCTACATCTTAGGCACCAAATTCCATGTGTAGGAGCAGGCATTTGCACTTGGGTCACAAATACTATAGTTAAAATTGGCTCTTCCATCTCTTAGTATACAGTAAACTGGCAGCAAGACGAGGGTAAAAGCGAGTGTGGGTCACCGATACAAAAGTGAAGAGCGTAGCAGTTGGATCTGTCAGTTGGTAGGAGACAGGGAAGCTGTGAAGGAGTGTTCTGCTTATCGTTGTCTCGAGGCAGGGGAGTTTGTGTTTATTTTAACGCTGAATCCCAGTTAACCTTTTTTATGAGAATAACATGTCTAACATTAAAGTTGCCCTTCGAATTCGGCCGCTAACATCGAGGTAAGTGATACGAAATGGATTCAATATTTAAACGTACGATTTCGGTGGAAATTGTCAAATTTTGGATTGTTCTGTTAGAGCTCGGAATTAATGATGCTTTTTTAGTCGTACTGATTCGGTAATTAGGGTTTTGATTGAGATCTTATAGGGTATGTTGTTGGCTAAGATAGGCTATGTTGTTGGCTAAGATAGGCTAGTCTAGTTTTGGCTCATTTATTAAGATTTGGTAGAAAAAATTAATTATAAATTTTTGGCAGAATGATTCATAATTGGTTATTGGAAGGGAAGGGTGACGGAGTTTGATGTGTTGCCTTGGAATACCAGTAAGACGTTGAGAACGACATTAACTTTTTAACTTAGCAGTGATAGCGCTTCTTTTATCGTTGTGAGATGAACATTCGCCATGAAGAATTCCTGTGGTAAAGTAAAATAACTCATGGAAAAGAGTATGAAGACGGCTATTTTACAATCCAGTAGGAGCTATAAATAGACACTGGTATTCCAGTACAGTCGTTAGACTCTCCCCTAAACATGCTAACTAAAAAAAAGAATCCCTTCATATGGGGACCATGGGGATATAGTAGTTTAAAAGATAAGAACAAACAATTTCTTACTCTCGAAGGGTGCTCCGCTTTTCTTCAAGGCAAACTGTTCTGTGTAGACCGGATGAAGCTCTTTGTTTATTGCCTCTTGGTTGATTATTTACTTTGCTGTTTCCTTTTCAGAGAATCGACGTTTGATGATCAGTTAGCCGTTCATGTCGACGCCAATAACATTGTTCATTTGCACAATTCAGGGGTACGCGTGATTTTATATCTTTGATGCACCGTGAAAATCTAATTGAATCTTTTATTATCAACTTCAGACATCTAGGACTAGTACCGAATGTGAAGAAACCAATCAATCCCGCCAATTTGCTTTCGATTATTGCTTCCCATCAACCGATAGCTCTTGTCTTTCTTCCAATATCGCTAACCAAGAAAAGGTACTACGTGTTCTTATCAAATAAACAAACAATTGAGTAGCAATAGAGACCTATTTTTATGAATGTGGGTTATAAATTGCTGGTATGCTGGTAAAACGATGCCGGCAATGCGGGTAACATTCAGTTAAAGTGTGCCACGAGATTGCAAATTATGATTCCAACGTTTATTTGCACTCTGATTCCAAAAATATTAATGATTAAATTAAAATGAATTTGGATAGGTGTTTGAAGTGTTGGGAAAGCCGGTGCTTGACTCTTTATTTGACGGTTACAATGCGTGTGTGTTAGCTTACGGACAGAGCGGAACGGGAAAAACGTACACGATGTTGGGTACTCCATCGGAACCTGGGTTAGCGCCAAGACTATGCGCCGCTATCTTTGATCGAATAAAGACTGAAGATAATTGCCATATCGCTCGTCAATCGTCTTTTCGTATTGATGTCAGGTAAGGTTTCAAGTTGAATCAACATCATTTTCTGTCCTATTTTCGTAAATTTGTCCTAAATTTTGCGTGGTTTTAAAAAAAATATTCAACGTAGTTTCATGGAAATTTATAACGAAAAAGTCCGTGATCTTTTGGAAGAACAATCTCCAACTCAAAATGCTGTTCAGTTAAAGATTCGTGAACATCCCAAATCTGGACCTTATGTTCAAGGTGATAGCATACCGTAATTAATTTTCTATCGAAAGTAAATCATTACAAAATAATTCTGCGTGCGTGATAGGTCTTACTCGTCACGCTGTAAATGATGCTGCGACGGCTTTAAAACTTCTTAAGGAAGGAATTCAACGCCGAAGTTCAGCTGCTACATATAAAAACGGTCATTCTTCACGCTCACATGCCGTTTTCACTGTGCAATGTACGGCAGCTTGCGTTGTTAATGATGGATTGCCTCGTGAAACGGTCGCCAAACTTCATTTGGTCGATTTGGCTGGAAGGTGCGCTTTGTGCTTTATTGATTTCCGTAATTAAATTTATTTATAACATTCTTCTCTTTTTAGTGAACGAGCAAATCACGATCTTGTTAGCCGCCTCCGACTGAAAGAGGGCTCACTTATTAACAAATCTCTAGCCAGTTTAGGCAACGTCATCAATGCGCTAGGTAAATGTTACATTAATTTTTTACCAGTTAAATTATCTTAACCTACATATCTCTATTTTAGCCGAGAAATCTTCTTTAAGCATGGGTAGTATTAGTACACTCAACATAAGCAGCTCTTCCACCTCTAGTAGCAACACCACATCTGCTCAAACGACCCCACTGGCATCACCTCGTCGATCGCGGACCCCTTTTATTCCGTATCGTGATTCAGTATTAACATGGATTCTGAAGGATTCTTTGGGTGGGAATTCAAAAACATTTGTAGTGGCAGGTATTTTGTTTCATGATCTTGTAAAAAATTTTTCGCTTATTATGGCCGCTTCAAATGTCTTTTTAGCTATTTCTCCATCAACTCGCGCATATAAGGAGACTTTGAATACCCTTCGATTCGCACAACGAGCTAAACATATCGTCAATCAACCGGTAACACTTACACAAAAACAATAACTAAATTTGCAATCATTGTATTATTATTAATTATTTAGGTGGTAAACGAGGATGCCAGTGTTAAATTGATTCGATATTTAAAAGAAGAGGTGTCACGTTTAAGAACCTTATTTTCCCAATCGGTCTGGACTAATATTTTAGTAAATTAGGCTGTTGAGATCGACATAACGACAAATCTTGTTAAACAGGTTGAATTTAATCAGCCGGATTCCAATTCTGGATCGGTGCGATCCGAAAATATTGATATGATGAGAGTTAACCATTCCAAGGCTTGTGCATTAACCGAAGATTGGTTACAAAAGTGGCGCTGTCGTGAAACTGAAGAATCCGCAACCATTTTCACTCATGTTACACCTCCACGGTCTATTGAGGTAGGTGTTCAAGCGTCATTTCCCATCATAATGGACGATCCCGCGGATTTGGTTCCTGTCAAAGAAGCAAAACCAGTGAATCGCTCGTGTACGGAAGATGCAACAAGTTTTCTTGGAAATTCATTCACTGTTACCGACAGTGAATCCAATTGCTGGAGCGACGATAGTCTGGATGGTTCTTATCCGAAAGATGTTCAACAGAAGAAAAACATTACAAATTCTTCAACTTCAAAAGCGCCAGAACCTACTTTGACGATAAAGCCTGATTTTAAAATTGGAGATTCATTTTTTACTCCTTGGTCAGGATCCCACTACCAGCGAGGGCGATCGTTAACACCACCTAGTAAAAAAAGAATCCATTCACGAAAAGTTAATAAAACAAGACCAGATGTCAGGACTATTTTTAATGGGGAGATTCAACATGAGGAAAGATTTTCTTCTCCTCTATCTACATCTACCATTACTTTCGATCCACGATCTCACAGTAATTCAAGGAAAGAAACATTTTTGGATGACGCTTGTCATTCTAGCTCAAGAAATTATTATCTGGAATTGCCATATCATCACTTGCAGTCCAGCATAGATGACAAAGATTCAGTAATCAAATTCAATCCTGAAACTGACAATATGTTGAAAGGTTCTTATCACTATCAATCATGCTCAAAGGCACGTCTTAAGGCTAATCAAATTGTCCCGCCTAAACTACCCGACAGCAATTTTTCTCCAGCCGTTTGTAAAGCCACTTGCTGCTGCCTTCTTCGACATCATTGCTCCCATTGTCATTTTCGTGATTTTGTAGCTCAGGCTAACCATCCTAATCTAATTTATCAGCATAATAGTCATAACAAAAGACATAGCCACTCAATAATTTCTGAACAACACTCATTAGAAGATATCATACGAGCGGAACTGTTAGCCATTCGCCGAAGAATGGTCGCTCGGACGGCCAGTCCCAAAGTCGCTACATCTCTACCTTATTTAAGTGAAAGGAAATCCAATTCGTTTCAGAAACCCCTTGATTTAAACAGCCAAGATAATTTGCCGGGCGAGATTTGGGTGTAACAACACCAGTGTTGTGTTGACAAACACTTTTTCCTGTAAACAATTAACAGGTATTTTATGAACATTTATTTATGTTTTTTTTCTTTTTTCTCCACATACATCTATCGGTACGGTTTTTACTTTTGAAAAGCTTTGTTGAAGTTTGCTATTTCGTTTCGGACGTTTTCTTAATTGAAAGGATTGCACCATCACTGACATCGCTAAACGCCTATACAATTCGTAAATTGATAATTACTCACTTTTGTTGAGTTCTGAGTTCTGACTTTTAGTCATCCGGGATCCTGCGGATTCCTGCCCATCCCTTTTGCCATAGATAAAGACCACTGGTTGAAGCTCTTCATAAGAAAATTAACATGGCCAACTGTCGCCAACATTCTTGCTACCCTTCCTCCGATTTCTCCGTTCTTGGACTACTTGTCCTGCCCTCTGGTGTGCGTTTTGTTATCAACATACTGCGTTCGGCCAACCGTCCCTAGAAAAAATAATATCATGAATTATTTTCATATAATTTCAACAATTTGTGGTGTAGTGGTTATAGAGTCTAGCTCCCGATCTCGGGTAACGTGGTTCAAGACCTAGTCCAGGCAGCTTTTTGTTTTTTATTTATTTGCTTCATTTACTTCCTACCAACTTCCAAACTTAACGACAATATAATAATTACATACAAAAAATTTTTAATCAGATGTTCTAACAAAAAAATTCTTTGTGACGATTTTAAAACATCAACAAAGAACTTAGACAGAAAAAAAGAAAAACAAAATTCGTCTGCAACCCCCCTTCGTGCCTATTGCGTAGTACACCACCTTATCCGCTAGGGGCAGGACAAGCACTCCAAGAACTCGGCGTCAGTAGGGATAGGGCTAAAAGGATAGCACAGCATCAACCAGTGGTCTTTATCTATGCTTTTGCGTTTCAAATTTTTAAAAATAAATAGTAAAAATTCTGTAAAGCTGGCAAGGTTTTTTGTGATTTCCTGTTCGTAATATTTTCGTTTTTGAAATCTTATCTCTTTTTATTATTAATTTTAAAATTTTTCGATGTAGAATAATATTAATACAAGTGCATTGTAAAATAAAGAAGATTTCGAAATTTGTCGAAATTAGTTTTTCAATGTTTCCTTGATTATCCGGCACTGTTGCGCCATTAAATATTAAAACGTTTTTTTCAACTTCAGTTCAAAGAAGAATCAACGTTGGTTCGGTCGATATCAGAACTAAACAATCCTATGCGTGCGTTTCGGCCACGTGAGAATAAATAAGGTAAGCCTGGGAGAATACTGTTTAAATTTCATTTGGAAGGTATCTAATGCAGTAGTAGTAGTGGTTGATGATAGAGAGAGATGGAGAGTAAAAGCAAAGAAGGAGGTGTAAACGATGAAGGAGTCGTAAGTTGTGAAAACCAAATCGACGAGGCAATGGAAACGAGTCTACAAAAATCTCAAGGCTGCACACTGGAAATCTCTAATTCTCAGGTTTCTTTAAATCTTAATAATGTTGAAGGTAATTTTTAGTTCAAAATTTGCACAGTGAATCTTTTATTAAGCATGTGTTTCTGTCCTGATAAGTAGCTGAGCAAGCATGTGCTTTTCAGTCATTGTTGAATTTCAAAAATCAAGATGTAATTGTTGAGCAACAGGAAGAGTTGGATAGTCGAGGAAGACAAACAGGTAGTTCATCTCTTGAAACTAGTGAAGCTTCAGACATTGGCTCTACTCAAATCCCTGTACCGGGTGAAAAGATGCCTGTCGAGACCGGCAGTTTTGATGGTCAGTTGGGGATATCAACTGTTGAATGTATTCCTGTATTAGAGACAGACTTCATTGAAAATGATGAAACCCAGCTCGCTAAATCTGACCTAACTTCAGAAATACAAGGTAATATATCACCTTGTAGTTTAAAAAAAATGAAAAAATTTAGTAAATTATTTTTCTTAAGGTCAACAACTACAAGTGACAGAAGCCTGCGAGAAAAATGTTCAGCCTTCTGAAGAAACTTTTTATACAATTGTCGATTATGAAAGCAATTGTTTGGATGAAATTATAGCTGAGAATATGAGTGAATTGTCAGTTAGTGAAAAGCAAGTGAGAACAGAACCGTTGATGGAAGACCACCCTGTAGCCCATGTCTTGGTGGGAGAACTTGATACTTCCTTGCAAGAAAATTCTGCAAGTATTGGAGAAATTATGGCTGATAAAACAAACAATATTGATTTTGTAGTTGAAGAAGATGCATTTTCGAAAAGATTAACATTGCTAGAAAAACAAGTTGACAGAAGTCTTGATCTCTGCTCAAAAAGTATGGAAGAAAACTATTTTGACTTCAAGAAATTATTTGAAGAAAATTATCAACAAAAAGTTTTTCTGCAAGAAATGGCATCCCAAGCAGAAATCCTCAAGTCAACACTGAGATCTACAGAAAAGTTACCAGAAGAGTTGAAATATGGTGTTCTCGACCGCTTAGAGGCATGTTTTAAAGGAGGCCATTGGCTCGAGAAATCAGTTAAATCGAAACAACTTGCAGAATGCATGCGATTGCTCAACAAAAGCTATGTTTCACTGAGTTACAATGGGATCTCTAAAGTAAAAAGCATTATCGAACAACGTTCGCATGGTACCTCAAAGTCACCAGAACAAGGACCTCAAACAGATAACCAAGAGACTTCATGTCATGAGTTCCTCGTCATCATCACACACGTCATTGATCCTGGAGAATTTTATATTGTACGATTGTGCGACAAGGGAAAATTGGAAAAAAATTCTTTCAGAGCTGAGAGATAATGCATCTTCTTATCCGATTCCATTGGAAATAACTCCGGGCATTGTGTATGCTGTTTGCAACAGTGGTCATAATTGGTACCGCGGATGTTGTGGAAAAGTGTGTGGTCATCATCATGTTGGAGATCAGCCAGCCGAGATCCTTTACGAGTTTTTTATGATAGATCAAGGACACCACGAAAAAGTTCCTGCTTCATCCGTTCGCATTCTGCCCCAAGAGCTTTTAAATTTTCCAAATATCGCCCGTGAATGCACTCTTAATCACAATTTTCAGGGTGCTCCATGGAGCAATCAAGACACTACTCTTTTTAAGCAGATGACAAGACAGTCACCCATGAATATGAAAATCTTAAGTCAACACGGTGGAGTCCTAGAAGTTGATCTTGCCCAATTAATCAGCTTTGGTGAAGCAGCTAATATTGTTTCGGTTAGAGACACTTTGTTCCTCGCCCACAGGCCATCATCTACTGAGCCACCAAAAAAGAAGTTCAAACCAAAATTTGTAATTGAAGAGTTTGATCGTTCGAAATATTTCTCGGTTATCGTGTCTGCGGCAGAGACTCCTAGTAACATCTATTTTCAAGTGTTGGATGAACAATTTTATGCATATTGTCGTATGAAGAAAGAATTACAGGATGAGATGGATAATGCAAGCACTCCCTCGAGTTTTTCGCAGATACAAAAAGGTAAGAATTTCCCTCTCTTAATGTACTGTTGTTTGTGTTAATCTTAAAAACATTTTAGGATTCATTTGTGCCGTCAAATATGATGGAGGATGGTTCCGATGCTTGGTCGAGGAAATTTATCAACACAACAAGTTGCTGGTTTTCTACGTTGATTCAGGACACCGTCAATGTGTAAACTGTTCCGATTGTTTCAACTTACCTGAAAGGTGAGAGAGTTATTATTGTTAGCTCCTTTATTACTAACTGGATCATTGTTGTGTTGTGTATAGGTTTCTTGATCTACCTGTCCAAGCTTTGCGTTGCAAACTTGACGGCCTCACTCACATAAACCCGCGGGTACCAATCATGACCAAACATCGCCGCAATCAAAACCAGTGGTCTCATGAAGCGGTCAATATGGTACGTGGTTACCGTAATGTGCGTGGAGACATTTTTATTGAGAATTGGAACAACGGTGGAATAGGTCGTTTGGATCGTGAACTCACCGCCCATGTCACTTTGTAAGTATTCCAAAGATTTTGACGTAAAAACATGTTAATCATAGACATTCTGAATCTTAGATATAAAGTTGGCGAACCGGTAAGCCTCAATGCAATTCTTTGTCGCAGTAATCATGCGATCAGCTGCAAGCCACTTGTACATCCAGAACATGGCGCAATTAGGTCAAACCTCGCTGCGCAACGGAGAACTTCTCAGTCTACGTCCGTTAATTCGGTTGGAAGCGGCTTAGATGCTCCGTCAACAGTCTCTGTTATATCTCTGGCTCCTTTAGAGAATTGCATTTTTTCGCAGCCGTCAAATTGTTTAATATCTGATCCGATCTCCGTCAACTCCGTTTTAACTGAAACTGACCAAGCAACTAAAGAGTTAAATAAGGATCAGCGTATTATTTCGAATGCAGAAAGTGAACCTGTCAAATCAGCCTCAGTTATCTCTTTGTCCATTGGAAAATCTTTTGTTGACGAATCATTTGGAAACCCATCAGCTGCTCTCAACTTAAAAGAACTGCTTTCTTCAGTAAATTCCGCTCATGACGACCAAGGATCGATTGCCTGTGGCCTTTCTTCACCAATGCAACGTTCAGTTTCATCGTTTGAAGGCAACACATTTTTGGTAAACGAAGCAGCTGATAACGCTTTCGGTTACAATTTTGAAACGCCCAACTTTATTCCTAATCCGTGGACCAACTGCGACTTTAAGTTTGGAAATGTATTGGCATGTGAATCAGTGAACAATGATTCTTCGTCTGCAACGCTGAAGAACAAAACTCCGCTTGAAGATTTCAATTACGTTTCTAATCCAGGAAACGAACTTTCACCTCAAGAATCGTTAACCGATCTCACTTCAAGGATGTCTCTGCAAACGTCATTAGTACAACCTACTATTTTGACTGCCTTGAATGAGCGGCATAAAAGAAAAGTGGTCAACAAGACTGTTGGAAGTTCAGATGGTACTTCGATCGCAAAATTCAACACCGACTCTGAAATCGTGGGTACTCAAGGAACACAACCGGATTCTGAAACTTCAATCACTGTCTCCTTTGTTTGGATCGAATCCCCTGAAGCAATCTTTTTCCGCACAGCTGATATGCAGAGCCAATTTGAGGAGTTGCGTTATGAAATGATGAAAAGAAAAGAAAGAAAGAAAAGAATTTTAAGAAACTTTGATATTGGCGTTCGTTGTGCTGTTAAGGATGACCGGTCGTGGTGGCGCGCTGAAGTCGTATGTATGGACAATTTCCCTAAATGTAACGTCACATTTGTTGACACTGGATATGAGCGCACGGTAGATAGGTCCCAGCTTTATCCTTTGGAATCCGAATTCGACAAAATCAAACGTCTGATGCTAAAATGTTCATTGGTCGGTGTCTATCCTACTACTAGCGATGGAAAATGGAATGATGAAACCGTGAAATAGTACGTTAATATAGTCAATTTTGCATTTACTCTTTTGTTACATATATAATATTTTCTTTTTTCTAACAGTATACGTGACCGACTTATGGGATCAGAAGAAATTCATATCCTGAAAAGAGGTCCAGAATCGAGATGTTCTGCCCTTCCAGTAATGTGTATGTACGTATACGATGTGGAAGCCGGGCCTTTGCAAATTCCAGGCATGACACGAATCAACCTCAACGAGGAACTAGTTGCTATGGGTTTAGCTCATCACTGTTCAGAGCCATTGCTACTTCCAAAACATATCCCTAAAATTCAGACATGGAAAACAACTGAACCAAAGTTTGGCTCGGTATTTTGGGGGAAAGTAACATGGATCAATGCGGCAGGAGAAATTTACTTGCATGACGTCAAGTCTGGACCGGCATTGGAAGAGATTGAAAATTGGCTAAATGCGGCTTACAACGGTACAGAGCCTTCGTATGCTGATCTCCATTGCCGTCCAGGAGATCTCTGCATAGCAAGGTAAGGCAGTATAGACGAAGAAAAATTGCCCTAATGTTTGTACTAAGTCTAATTTATTATTTTTTTAATTTTATATTTAGATACAAAGGTGACAACTCCTGGTGCCGCGCCGTCGTAAAGAACACAGATGAAGATCCCGGAAGTGTGACTGTGTTTTTTGTTGATTATGGAACAAAGGATTCGGTAGACAGTCGTGACATTCGACTGAATATCATGCTAGAAGAATTGCCTACTGTTTCAATCTGCTGCAAACTTTACAACATTCGTCCTTCCGGTGGGCAACCGAGATGGTCAACAGAAACTCTTGATATTATTCACAGGGAAATTGTGGTCAAAGAATTTCGAGTTAACGTTAAAGTCATGAGTCATCCACTGCAGATCGTGTTGATGAACAAAAGAAACATTTCTTATTCGGATGAGCTGGTTAATCGCAATTATGCTGAGTTCATCGATCCGAGTTTAAGAAACAAAAAGAAAAAGTGGAAAAAAGCCAAAAAGGGATTTATGAGAAATGAGATAGATACATGAAAAAAGTGATTCATTTCCTATATTAACAGATAAGTGGATTTTTCTGATTGATCTCTTACTTTCAGTGTTCTGTGATTTAGAAGACAGATAAAGATTCTGATCTTAATTGTTTTGTTTAATGAAAGTACATCATTGCTGGTTTGGTCCCTTTTTTGAATATTATTTGTGTTGGGAGAAGCTTCTGAAATTGAACCAGTTTTTTTCTCATAATTTTGGTTGGAAACCCTACTTCTTAATTTCGCCAGACCAAGATTGTTTTCGAAAACTTGTGTGTTGACAGTAATCTAATCAAATGTGTTGAGTTTTCATTTTTTGGAACCAAGAAAATACAACTTTCTCCGTACATGTTTCTACTTTCTAATCTTACACCTACAGATTACAGTGACTATTAATTGTTGGAATTAGCAGCTAGCTTCGCTCTAATAAGTAATGCATTAATAATATCCATTTTTTTTTAAAATTTGTTGTGGGGGTAAGCCTAATGTTGGTTGCCAAACCCTTGTTTTGAGAAAATGTTAGGAAATGTCGACTGCTGACGATATGGAAAGATTGGCTGCAAAAGCTGTACTGCGTACACGAATTAAAATCGCCTTGAAACAACTACCATGCTGCGAAAGGACAAGGCAATCTGTGGAGGTTACAAAAAAGGTGATGGCACATCCTAAATATGGATCAAGTCAGAGCATAGCAGTCTTCTTGAGCATGAGCGACGAGATCGATACAAGTAACATTGTACGAAACATATTTGAAAGTGGTAAACACTGCTTCATTCCAAGGTTAGTTAATTTTACATTTGTTGATCAGTTTCAATTTTTATTGCTGAATTATAAAATTAGTATCTGTTGTTAAAAAAGATATCAAGAATCAGATGGACAAATGACAATGATAAGAATGAACAACTATGAAGAATTGGAAAGTTTACCCAGAACTAAATGGGATATACCCCAACCATCTGAAATAAACAAGGAAGATGACTGTTTACAAACCGGAGGTTTGGACTTAATACTTACTCCTGGTTTGGCATTCTCAAAAGAAGGTCACAGGCTTGGACGTGGTAAAGGTTTTTATGATAAATTCTTTGTTAAGTACTGCTCCATGTACACACCACCCTATTTAATTGGTTTGGCTCTGACTCCTTCAATTGTTGATGACATTCCTTGTACATTGAATGATTATAAGATGGATGAGGTACTTTATGCTAATCATACTGAATGAATATTGAATTACATATTTTATAAATCTATTCCACCTATCAATGACAAAAAATTAATTGATCAAAAATCAATCTATTACCGCTCTTACCTAATCATATCCTTTCTGCCTTTCCTTTAAAAAGTTACATTTCTTAGTTTTTAATAGGACTCATTTTTCATTTGTTTTGTTTTTAATTAACTGTAAATGATAATGTTGGACAAACATATCCTTTCCAAGTCCTATTAAGTTTACAGCAAGTTATTGCTATTTTCCGTTACAGGTTTCTTATGAACTAATTTCTAATCATTTGAATTTTTAAAAAACGTTCCTTTAATTAAAAATAGATTTAATTTTGGAGGCTCCTGCTGTTGCGCTAAAGAGACAAAAGAGTAAAGCCTTTTATTTTTATGCTTACTTGATTTTATTTTGATAGAATTTCCGGTAGAAATCAATCTAAAGATTTTGAATTTTGCTCTCTAAAAAAATCTGATAATTTATTCTGCCAACAAATATTTCTTAATTCATAAATTTACTTCCTCGTTTGATCTTGTTCGAAATTTCGCAAATCTTGCTTCGCAATAATTTTAATTCAGTTAGTTGCAAGAGCTGCCTACATCTCACCGTCTGGTTTTTGTTATGACATCATTTTTGTCAGTGTTGTTGGTGGTGTGATAAAACGTTCTTCTACTTCTACCACTTCTTTGTCTAAGTTTGCCAGTGTTTTAATCAGCAAGTTAGTGATATAGTTGCTAATCGACGATTTCGTGTAATTCATATTTGCGACTTATATTTGGAGTGGAGTCAGGAAGAAATAAGTGAACCTACATACCTTATATTGCTTCGAGGACAACTGCAGACTGCAATTGTCAAGTTATTTGCATGCGATAAGTTATATTTATTAGTTAGGACTTAGGAAACAATGCTCATTTTTCAGATTTGAAAAAAAGAGTGTCGTTCTGTACTTCCGGTTTCTTAATGTACTCATAGCTAAGTAACCATTGAGATTACGCAAAAAAGAACCAGATTTTCGTGATCCTCGAGTAAAATGGTGCAAAGATCATGAAAATACCCGAAAACCGCAAAAAAATACCTCAGGAAATTTTCTGGCTCATGCATTGATTTCTTAAAAAATACACCCTGAACATTCCCCCCTGAAATTGATGGAGATCACGAATCTGCAAGTTATTTTGATCACAGCTCAATAGTTGAGATATCGCTATACTTCCAGTGTACTTCCGGAATACTTCCGGTAAATTCGAGTTTTCTAATTGCCTTAAAGTAAAAAGTGGACTTTATTCTCCATACAGTTTCCATCAATTTAAGCATAGTTTAAGTAAAAACCAAGTAGTCTATTTAAGATTTATTCGTGTCTAAAATATTGCTGGATTGGCAATCCAGTCTTAAGGATGAGTGTCTAATCACTGACGCTAGATGTCCTTCGCTGTTGTTGTCCTTTTCTTTGGAAAAAATGTCTTTCTTCCTCTGTGTTATTTTTTCGATTTATTTGTTGAATTCTGGATAAATTCAACCATGATTTCGTAAGTAAGTTAATCTTGGGCGTTACTACATAACTAGAGTTTGTATATGTACCCAAATAACCAAATTCTACTCGAAATCCAAAATATTGTGTAAAATATAACTGTTGTCAATTCCAGGTCTGATAGAATTAGCCTACTTAATCAACTAGTAGCTCAATGTTCTTCGTTCCGGTTTCAATTTCCTCCTTCTTCGACCAGCAGACGATGACACTGTAAATATCCAGCCCTACTACCAAGCAACATTCCAAAGTGATTTCGATGTCTTCAGTGGAGATAGATCATTGCAGTTAACCGTAAGTTAAACTTGTTTCAGGTATTTATTGAGTCCCTTACTTGACAATTTAAAATGTGTTTCAGCAGCCCTACCATTCAATACTTGAAAAATATTGTAATTTTGGCTTAAACATTTCTCTTTACAACCAAATTCTTTGAAACTGAATAAAGCTGTGCATTTAAGAAATTGTCAAGTTTGGGAAAGTCATTGGTGTTGTTCATGAATTCGTTATGGTTGCTATTTGGCGTATCTGATGCGAATGTTATCCTATTCGTTCTGATTATCATCGTATCCTTTGTGATTGCTCTCCTAGCGTTCTTTGGGCCTAGTTAGCTTCGTTAGGTCTTGCATCTTTTTAAGTCTTTGTAGTAAAGAGGTGGACATTGATGCTCTGATGTTGTGCAATTGGGAGCTTGTATAGGATTGAGTAACGTAGACTGGTATGGCATGAAAGTGGTGATGAATAAGATGACTGTAAACGTAAGTCGTGTTCTGTGTAGTACTGTAGTAAGACAGGGGCTAGGTGTACGAAGAAGAGTTGTAATTCGAAGGAGGACGAAAATAAGATGTTTTAAGGTAAACATCGGTAATTTGAATAGACAGGATAGTCAGATTATCAGTGTAATGTTAAGTTGATTCAAATGGGCCGTAAGTCTGCAGTTTTGGCACTTCAAAGTTGGATGGATACCGCTTTAGTTGATTTTCTTATAGTTCTTTTTAGAAGGGTGATATCCGTTCAGTACGTAATGATAACGTAATTTCAAGTTTATTTTGTTTATTCTAACGATTCTGTGTAGTAAGGCAGGCGATAGATGTACGAAGAAGATGACTGTACGTCAGTATTAACGACGTATTAAATCGATCGCATTTTTTACGAGGATCACGAAAATCAAGTTCTTTTCAGCTTCAGCATAATCGTTATTGAATTATTAGTCAATTCAGAAACCGAAAGTGAACTTTTTGTGGAGATTCTTTTCCGAACGCACTTGCTAATTTCAGAAAATGGCTGTCATTCTATTTCTCTCTTCCTCTAGTACTTGACTAGTAGCTTAACTTTTTCGTACTTATGATTCTATATTTTTCAGGGGAGAGACTAGTAAAGAAGACAACTGGCGACATACAACAAAGTTTCCTGAAATCTCCTGATGATGCCCATGTAGTGTTGCTGTGATTCCCCTTAACTTTTCAGCAATAAAAAGGTATTTTATATTTTTCAGCCTTATTATTGCAATTTCGATTTTGGTATTTACTAATGATTGTTACTTTTTAGAGACTGGAGTGTTCTAGCCAAACGGGGATGTTGTCCTCAAGTGACAACGATACGTAGGTTATGTGGCGCATTTCATTACTCTTCTCTTTCTCTTTTACTTAGGCCAGGTAATCTCCCTGGCCGCTGTCAATCCCAGGCAGTGTCAATCAAGCTTGTGTCTCCCCCTTGTCTTGATTGATATTTCACGAAGTATACGATTGTGTCCAGATCTGATCCTATATGATCAAGTGTGAGCAATTGATAACTTCTAGATTACAAATTGGCGACCAGGGGGGTTCCTTTAACCCTGCCATGTCTGAAATGTCGGCCGTGTGGAAGAAATAGTGTCTCCCCCTATTTTCCGAAGCACGGTCGCAACTAAAATGAGAGAAGAGTCTTGAACCGGACGGTCTGTTTATTAAATTTAAGCAACAAATTAAAAAAATTTATAAAAAATTTGAAAGGATTTTCCACTGTATATTGTTTTTTCTTGTGTTAGTAAATGGGTTAATAAGTGTTAGTACATGGGTTAACGAGGGTTAGTATATGGGTTAATTAATGACAGTAATTAATATGTTAGTAATGTGTACAATGTGTTAGGATATGCTACAATTGAAAATACAATTACAAATAAAAGCAAGTTTCACATTTTTTTATCTTCTGCTCACTTCGCCGGACTTCGCTGCTAGCTGATTTAAAACCTGTAAAATAAAACAATACACTTCTGTTAGAATTTAAAAGGAATAAAATATCCAGATAGATTTGAAATCGGCATCGCAACAATGAAAGGGACATTCAAGATATTTTTTTAAGTCTTAATGCAAATCAAATACATTGTCTGACTCACTCACTGCTTTTAATTTTGTTCGAAAAATACAAGAATGAATTTATTTTAACATTGACGATAAGTTTACAAAATTATTGTAAATTTAAAGCCACGAGAAACTTGTTTTTAACAAAAGCTAAAATAATTAAAATTACTCTTTTCAACCATTCATTTCTTTTTTGACCCCTGTCTCCTATAAAGCAGACTTTACAGTTGGATAATTTCAATGACTTACTCTTGACAGTTGACATGTGTTCCTCTTCGTTCACACGAACAGTAGCGTGGATGTCAGCAAGATAAGGACACGAATTGGTGGCAGACATCCATACGTTTGAAGGTCCGGTCTACAAAATCTTCCTTCTCCTTCCATCGTCGTTTTCTCATTGGCAGGGGGGAGCAAATCGAATAACCAGAACTGTCAATAAAAAAGAAAAGTAATATTATTAAAAGAAAAAGAAATATTTGAAAAATGTAAAATATTATTTATGAACTCAAACTGAAAACAAAAAAAACATAGCAAGTCTACCCTTAAGTCTGATTTCTTCTTGAGAAACATATAATTTAGAATTTGAAGTAACCAATAAAAGGTAGAGTTTAAAAAACAGGGTTAAGTGTTTTAAAAAATGTAATCCGCAAGCATAATGCATGTGATCCAATGCACATAAGCTTACTCAAGGCATGGAGGAAAATTAGAGTTACCTGTTGTGGTTGAAAGACAGCAATAGAGAATGGAACATAGACTAGAAGAGAAGAACTTCCCAACTTGCTGAATGGACTTGCTTGTAACCAGCTTGTAACCATCCTACTATGAACACACGAAAACAAAATAGGAAATTAGTTGGGTCCAAATAGAAGTTACATAAAGCATTTAAATCAATGGCAGGCAAGAGACAAAGTTAAATGAGTTTCTGAAACTTAAACTGTATAAAATCTTGAGAAAATTATCAAATAATTTACAAGAGCATCTACAAACAAAGGAACATACATATAGAAACCCATTTTAAAAAACAAGAAACTTACAGAAGAGAAACTGCAAAACATGATTTACCTGTAGCTGTAGTCTTCCATAAACAATTGGCATTTATTCCAACACTGCTGAAATGTGGTACAACTTAATGTATAATAGCTTGAAATCATCTGACTATGAACACCTGAAAATAAAATAGGATATTAGTTGGGTTAATACATAAAGCTTTTAAATCAATGTCAAAACAAAAATACAAATGGTAGGAAAGAGGCAGGTTAACTTTGATTTTGAAACTAAAACCATATAAATCTTGAGAAACTTTGCAAACAAATTTACTCAAGCATCTATGAACAAAGGAACATAAATATAGAAACCCATTTCAGAAAGCTCGAGACAATGAAAAAACAAACACGTTACCTGTTGTGCAGTGAGTGATAGCAATGGTGATGGAGATCTAGACTTGAAGTGAAGAACTTCCCACGTTTGAATGGACTCGTAGTAGAGACACAACGCAACACTTCACTTATTTTCAAGACATCGTATCACTATTTTTCGACAACGTGATTCTAACTGTAAGTTGGCTTGAACAAAAAATGCTGCATTTTAGTTGTCTGTCTTCAGTCACCTCGAATCATGGCCGTTTAGTGTCACGTGATAAATGACGCGATATTCATTCACCGTTGAGAGATTTTTATGCATAGCCAGCATGCAACCTGCAAATGTCAGTTATCAAGATTGTCAAATTAAGAGAAAATTGTTAATTGATACAGTACAAATGTACAAAGAACCATCAATCGAAAGTTGAAAAAACCACGCGACTATGAAGATAGAGTATACTTAGTAGCACTTCTGCACTGCACTTGGGAGTCTTGGCAGACGATGGATGGTTCTAATGAGTAGTATGAATTCTTCTCCTAGGTGTCTCTGCTTAGATCAACAAAAGCGGCATTTTTAAAATTGTGGCTCTAATCTAGTGTTCTATCGCTGGCTCGCTGCGTCATATTCAGTTATTCACTCAATCACTCATATATCACGCCCACATGCCACATCAAAGTGCCAATAAATTCCTTATTACCTGTGCCTTCCTTAAATTCCGAATTATGTACAATACAGCGGCAGGATTAATTTTTACAGACTACGTTATTCAATTGAAAAGAAAATCATCAAATTTTGATTTCAGAATCAGATATACTATATACTGATATAGCAGCTAGTTAGCAACAGCAACAAGGTTCAAGGTTGTTAGAAGAATTTTAAAAATGTTTCTCAAGGATAAAAAAAGTATCCAAACGCTTGAGCTTGATTCCATAATAATATCTCCCAACCCCAAGTTTTCCTAAGAATGTCAACGTATAAAAACGTTAAAAAAAAAAGATTATTTAAGGAATGCACCGGCAACGTTAAAAAAAAAAAGATTATTTAAGGAATGCACCGGCTGGGCTCGGACAGGGCTTGTCCCGTTGCCCATCGTCGGAGTCGGAGCAGAAATCGAGACTGAACTAACTTTATGCCATAGCTGCCATTAGCAAAACCAGAGGTGTGCATTCAATAACAATCAGACAACTTATGAAAGGATTCTAATGAGTAGTATTTAATTCTACCACTAGATGCCTCTTCTAAGATCAATAAAAGCGGCACATTTTAAAAGAAAAAAAAATATCTTGTCCAATAACATCATGTTGGCACGAGTAGATCACAGTACATCAGTACATCAAAAGTGAGATGTTTTATAACATCGGAACGGAAGGATACATTTCGGATGCAACTGACATTAAATTTCAAAGGCACCACGCACCCTCTTTCCGAGGAAAAAAACAATTGGAATTATAACTATCCATATTTTAAAAATGTAATAGAAATAATTTACAATCAATGTAACTAAATTTCAAAAATACTGCTTTTTGTAGAGCTGAACAATTTACTTTGGTTCACAATTAGAATTTCTTTTGATTAACGTCAGATTAACATTTTGATAGTCTATTTTCTGAAAATGAACAATTTTCAAGCGTAAACTGACCCATCAGCTGCACTTATCAAAACACAATGCTGAACTCCAACTCTCGTCTTCCGATAAGGCAAATATTTCTTTTTTACCGAAAGCGCCTGTACAAAAATGAAGTAGAATTTCTCTACTTGGTGCAGTGCATCATAAAGAAAGTGAAATAGATTAGCATTTTTAAAAAATGGTTTAGTAATTTATATTGCTGAATGTATAGAAAACTTCAGTATCAATAAAAAAATCTCTACATCTTGATAACCAAAATAAAAACACCGCAGGTTTCCCCCAAAACCAGACAACCAATGAAAGTTTTGAATGATAATCCCAGCTGCAATATGATTAGTTATTCTATGCTATGAGAAAAAGGTATAGGCCAAGGATTGGTATCTCTGTCAAGGAGTGAAGGAGACCCATCAAAAAACTTCTTTGAATCTAACTGGAATTGCTTTAATCTAGCATCAGAATCCAACTGAAATTCCTGGATTTTAGCATCAAATTCAGATTGTAGCTTCTTAATTCTATGATCAATTTTTTTTTGGGCAAGTGAAACGGGATGGTCAGTGGCACTGCTCTCGGTTGGTAACCCCTTAGCAAGGTCCGGAGAAAGATGTTTTCGAATTTTGTTAACGGCCTCTTTATTAGCTATCAAAACTATAGTATTGACATTGCTCTCTAAAGAAGTAATTAAACTATCAATGGACTCAAGTAAAGGTTGAAAGAGCACCATCAATTGTTGCTGACCATGAATAACGCTCAACTCGCCATTCAAAGAAAACAAGAACGTGGAAATATTTCTGATCTGTGCACCAAGATTGCTTAAAACCGAGTACTGTTTGCGCAGTTCTTCCAGCGTGGTTCGGGCGGATGAAAGGCTGGTACGTGTTTTTCGAATGGACTGTTCGGTGGCTTGCTGGCGGTCAATAATATCGCGATGATTATTCTCAGCTACCTCAAGTGTTTTACGCCGTTCATTGGCCTGGGCATACCAAGCATCGCGATCTCTTTTCAATTTCTGTATGTCTTTCTCGTTGATAATAAGACCAGGTAACGCTAGTCCTATACATGATTGAATCATTAGAACATACAATGGCAAAATAATAAAATTTCTAAATTTACCGGCAGTAAAAACTGTGGCTGTAATCCACTTCCATCTATTCTTCCTTTTCTTTTGAGCTCTTCCATGAGATTGGCTGGCTCTTTGGTCGGCATCCTTGACCTTGGCGTCCAGTTCCGCTATTTCCTGTCGAAGTTTCCCCGCTTCTGATTGCCATTTATCCACTGATATTGTCAAGCGTTCCAATTCGGTAGTCTCATCTTGAAGTTGATTTTCTTTTTCAGAGATATCAGTAGATAAAGATAGGAGATTCTCTTCGTACATTTTCAAGTGTAGAGATGAGATATTTTCCGTTGTGTTGAGCGAAATTGATGCTGACTGAAGAGTCGTTTGAATGGGCAATGTTTCATTTTCATCGTCTGTACGACCGTTGCTGATGTTTTCGTCATAATTCATAACAAAATCAAATAAGTTTGATAAATGAATCAGTCCTTTACTGAATGAAGGCTCTATAGCTGTTATCATGGTTTGTAGTCGATCGGTGACTGGAGCAGCTTGGACAAGCTGGCCTGAATGAGCTGGACCTACACAAATTGAAAAAGTAGAAATTTTACTCTTCTTTATGTCTTTTATAGAGAAACAAATATTGGGGCTAGGCTAACACTAGAGTTTTTCTAGCTTTGAACTAGAAAACTTAAATTCGCTTTAGCACTTTAAATTTATAAAAATACAGTCAAAGTTACCCAATGTACAGAAGACGCAGAGCGCCAGAAACGACGTTAAAAGATCCATTCAATTGACTAAAAACGGATCCAGTGAAAATGTCCGTTTCAGTGGAGGACGTGAAATTTTCTGAATAAATTTGATGGCAGTTCGTGACTTTCAACACTAAAGAAGACTGACCTATTGATCTTCAGTTTCGATGCCAAGTAGCTCGACTTATTCTAAGAAACGACTATTTTTCAGTGCGCAATATTCCACATTTTATCATTTTAGGAATGTCAGCAAGGTCGAAAAAATCGCAGACAGTTTATCGCTTGGGTTTTTCCATCTCGTTTTTTTTTAAAATCCGTTAGTCATCAACAACTGACGATAAAGTATTCTCTGTACAGACTTGCAAGTTGGATTGAATTGCTGGTCCGTCAACAACGTCAATAATTTAGAGATTTTATTGATTCACGATCAAATGCAAGATTGAAACAGATGGTGCATATTGCAACGCGAGCTAATAAAGTCTGAGTGTTTTATTGACTCGATCGTTTGGCCAAATTCACAGTATTAACGTTGTCATTTTTAATTCAATATTGACGTCAAAACGATTCCTTGGTCTCTACAGAATATGAAATGGCTAAAGTAATAATTAAAAGAATCCAAATAATTCGAGTACAATTTACAAAAAGCCTTAATGAAAGTTTCATTATTTCTCTCGTGGAAATTGGACCAGAATCTTTTTTCGCAGCAAACAATTTCAGCAAATAAACGCGAAAGAAACTGTATATTAAAAACAGCTGGTGGGAACGATCCCTGGCATGGGACCGCGGAGAATTGCTTGAGCGAATTAGTGCGTAATGCGGAACACGTACAGCAAGTAAGTATACAATAGTCGAGGAAAAACAGTTCTACTTCCTATGGCTTGAGAAATATTCGGCAATTCGAATTTACTTGTAAAAGGAACTTTTTGTGATGTTTTTTACACACTTTGAAACTGGGTCAGTAGATGTCGGCATCGGTTGTTTTCCCACAAGTCCTCCTTCAACGACGATATAACTATTTTTTTCGGTATATTAGATAAACTGCATAGCATTACGCTTGACAATTACAATTTGACAGCGCAATAATCGACTATTGCCAAGCAAAAAGAAATCCACTATCAAGAGTCAAGAAGAATATAATTTGATGATAAGATTTTGCGTCACCGCAGACCTTTTAGCTGTTTATCAAAACGCAAACACACTTGATTGTTTCGTAAGTTAAGAAAGACCTTTAGAGATACAGTAGATTAATAAATGAATCGCTGATGCAACATCCTGTTCATCAGTCGCTAAACGGTAACCGCTGAATCGGAAATGTCAACAATTTCCCAGCTAGACACGCACTATAATTAGAGACTCAATGTGGGGGGCGAGAAAGAAGAAGAGAAAGTATATACCTCCGTGCCATCCTTTTTTGCTGGGCAATGTTCAATCGTCCAGGAAAATGTTGCTGTGTGTCACAACCATGGCAGCATCAACTCGATCCCGAAAATATCAAACTTGCTTCGAGATCCCGATGGCAGATAGATGGCAGTTCCGTTGAAGATAGCACGTCGTTCCCACTTGAAAGACTCGGCTGAACCGCCCATTGACGACACATAGCGCGGTGACTCATGACGACGAAACTCCGTCCGCATTTGGACGTCCTTTTAAGAGATAGAGGGACAAAAAAAAAAGAACACAACGTCACTTGTGCACGACATAACTCTTAGCTGACTGAGTAGTATTTCATTTGGATCAAGGGCTACCCTACCCATTGAATCGTGATTGTGTAAACCTTTTATCCGCCTGAACCATGCACATCCAAACACTTGATCATATACGGGTCTCTGTCTTTTACATTCAACTCCACATGGATTGGATAAAACGACTCTCTTTTGTCACTTTTGTACACGCGGCCGGATGCGCCATCACGGGCATAATGATATTTAAATAGAACCTGAAGGCTGGTGAATGTTGTTTTTTCTTCCTTCTCCCGTTAGCTGACAGCTCTTTTTCGGTCTTTCTTCGACGGGGTCCTTTTTGCTCCCCTTATTTTGACGACAGGCGGAGGAAGGGATGTAATCATCTCTGGCACCGAGTTTCGTCTTTGCCGGTAAAAACCGTATTGTTACATCTACTTGAATGACTCAAACAGAAACTGTGATTTTCACTCTCGGATGTGTCTTCTTTCTTAAAGAAAAACGGAAAATTGAGCGAACGTTTCAAAGGACTATCCAATCATCGTTTTAAACCTAAAGAAAACAAGAAAGAAATGAAAAATAACAAACGCCTCACACATACACATTATATATAGTTTCTTTCTACACAAACACAAACTGTACACAAGAAAAAAGAGTGTCGGTTTATTTGTCAGCGAACGTTGTTAGTGGCGAACAACTTTTTTTTTTACTTTTTTTTTGGAAAGAGACGAATCTATTTCTTGCCTCTCGTATCGATTTATCGACTCTGCCTTTTTTTGTGTTGTGTGTGAGTTACTTTTTCTAGCATCTCGTGCACTTTTCATGACAAACGTGAGAGGGCGGAAAGCCATGTGTCAATACTGGTAAGCATCATCCACTTGATACCTCTTGTCTAATGCTGAAGGCGGAAGACATGCCACGAAATAATGACAAGACAAATTGACACAAGCAGAAGGGAACCATTCGCCAGTGAATATTATGGATCGATGTGCCCTGTGTATACACACACACAAGGATAAACTCTCGGTGTGAAATCCATTTCCAACCCCTTGCGACGTGAGTGAAAAATTCTATTTGCTTTTTCAAAAGAGTATCGAATGCCACAGTGAGGAAGAGTCTGCAGCAGTAGCATCCATGTGTTTGTGTAATCTAATCGCTGTACGTCACTCAACGAAAGTGGAGTTGGCACGTGTGTAGTGGGTGGGGGGCGATACACACACGAAAAATTGGAGATACACTAAAGTTAAAATTAAAAGAGGATTTTACACTTTGGGGCTTCTGGCCGGTCATATATAGAAGAAAAGAGTGTGTGTGTGTGGTAACCTTGTGATTTAATTGAACAGCGATTGATGCTACGTAGAGCCTATAAGTAATAGTCCTCCCCCCCTCACAGTCAAGAGTCCCAGCAGTAATTCTCGGCTGATCCCCTTGATCGAATTTGTGGGGCGGAGGAATTGATTACAAGTAAAGAGGAAACGGGAGCCGCTTATGACGATCCTTTTTATTCTATTTATGAAGAAAAAGGGAGAAAAAAAAAGGAGCTGATTGATTCGACGACCGCCATTTGATGATTCGCTTTCCGCTCGAAATGTGAGAATTCCCTAAAGATTTGTTCACTTCGGCAGAAACACCACTTATGCACGGCTAGGCATTTATGCATTCTTTTCAGTATATAGAAGACGAGAGAGGCAGTGCTACTATCTCGCATGTTTTCAGCTCGACGCATTTTCCAATCTCGAGATATCGCGCTGCACTTTGACGTCCTTTGGCGTAACTGCAACATCGAAATTTCTTTGAATGCGTAATGGCATAGAGCCCGACATCATCAGAGCACGCCTGAGTTTCTGCTCGGAGTAGGCTGAGCTTTTGATACACGAAGAAAGAAAGAGAGATCCATCTAGAGTGATACACTTCCCATGATTTATTAATTTCTTTTCTTTTTTATGTCTTTTCGTATAAGCTCGGCGTGATCCAGAATTGGGAGGCATAAGATTGAACGCGCTCTAATTAATTCTTTTCTCTGTTCTGTTTTTGTATGTGTGAGAGCGAGTTTGATTTGATTTTTTCTCCTACAAAGAATCTAGTAGTAGTATATCTTGTGTTGCAAGCGTCCCCAATGGAAAAACCAATTACCTCAGTTCCCTTACACACCAATGCAGACAGTCCGTTCGTTCGACCGTCTGTCATTCATTCATTCATCCATTCCGCTTTCTATGACGCCCGCTCTCTCCTCAGCTGATACCGGAAAGATATTCCAGAAACGTTCGAAGGAAGAACTTGTTTCTTTTTTCTGTTTCGGCCCTCGCTCGATGACTCACACAGTGTGAGAAAAATGGAATCAAAAGGGAATCTGGGTTTATCGATTAAAAGCTTTACCGGATCTGTTGGCTCCCGGGATCGTGAAGAATAAGAAAAGGAGCCAACGCCAAAAGACGAAGAGAAAAGAAATCAAAGAAAGCGTTATCACACGGACCGTGATTCAGTTATGTATCAAGTCTAGGACTCGGGAAGAAGCTGAACGGTTTCTTCTTTCCTTTCATTCGTAGCACAAGAATCTCATAGACAATCCCGATGGAGCCAATCACAGTGGTGGCAAGACACAAAAAGACCGGCAGCATTCTATACTGTAGTAACACATCGAAAAAGAGAAAATCGTCTTCTATTCTTGAGTGAGTCTCTGCTGCTGCTGCTGCTCGATTTGGTGATGTGAGGCTATTCAACATCTTTTCTTCAAACAGACGGCAGTGGCGGCGGCGTCTGCGGTGGTGGTGGTATCACCGGATTCGAGTCGACGCTCCAGAAGTTGCGGGGATGCATTACTTTGAGCGCGGATGCGGACGAGGGAGCCCCTGATTGATTGATTGAGTGCGCGACGGCATCATCAAAGGGAGTGGTTTCTACACTCCACCAGTGTACAACAACAGCATCACAGCTCCTGGAACGAC
This sequence comes from Daphnia galeata, assembly GCA_030770115.1. NCBI lineage: Eukaryota > Metazoa > Arthropoda > Branchiopoda > Diplostraca > Daphniidae > Daphnia > Daphnia galeata. Next base: position 10,546,635 of record CM061117.1, read on the forward strand.
GACGAAACTGTATATACACACAGAGAGAGAGAGAGAGCCATCGGTTTTCATCTGATATACGACCCCCCTGTTTACTTCTCTTCTCGCTGATGGTGGTGCTGGTATATTTATTTCCTCCTCCGCTGAGGGGCTTTTTGTGTGAGGAAAAAGAAGGGCTCCCGTGTTTGTGTATGAGCTTTACGGTGAGTGAAAGGGAAATGAAGACATTTCCACAACGATTCTCACCTATTGGCATTTTACTATCCATCGTTTTCGAGCCAGGGCTCTTTTCTTCACAAAAATGAAAATTCCACCCAGGTTTCTCTATTCTCTTTGACGCTTAAGTGTGAAGGGAAATTAAAAGTCTATATAGGCCTAACCTCCTTTTCTTTCTGACGAAGCTATTCCAATATATTCTACTTCTTTAAGGGAAAAAAAAAGAACTTTAAAGCTAATGACGACTTGGCTGCGGGTATAATCCTTCTGAAATAGGGTCTCTAGGGCTAAGGGAAATGAGGCAGCACTCTAGTGGTCCTACGGCCTCTTGAGTAAATACAACCAGGGTATCATATAGGGCCGTCTAGCAGCTGTACGTTATACTCTCATGAATTTTTTCAACAGTCTAAAAGAGAAAAGAGATAAAAGAAGAATATCATGGCGCAAGTAGAGCAAAATTAAAATTCATCAACTTGAAGAAAGAAAAAAAAATCATTTCAACTTTGTTTTGAGACTGTGAATCATGTTAGAGGGCGGTTTAAAGTTACATCTGCCAGACGGTCCATCTTTCGCTTGAATGCACTACCAGTATATAAGGGCGTGGTTATTAAAACTCACAAGTCACAAACAAAAAAAAATTAGGCCAAACTTGGATTGAGCTATTTTCTGACCCAAAAAAGATTTAAGATTGGTCACCAGTATTATTTTTAGTCCATTTGTACTTAAAACTTCTTAACATACAATACCCTATTAAGCAACACATTCTCGCAAGTGTGTAATTCTAAGAATATTTAGCAACGTCAGTTTCCAAATTAAGGGGAATTTCGAAATTTGTGTTTTGTGGTGCAGTGCAGCAAAATGGAATTTATCTATGAAAGATATGATTTACTTATTGCGCAATGCATTAAATATGATGATGAAATATTCCAAAACTGTTCGCTAATCGCCTTTCTACTGAGAATTTTAAATAAACAAGAGCTTATATGTCTGTGTGTTTGTGAGTTGATTGAGATGAGGACGAGCGAGCCACTCGACGAGAAAAGCAAACAAGAATGTCAGCTTAGCTAGTCAACTCGCACGACAGGATAATTTGACGGTTTTCATTTTAAAAGTTGCACAAGGAATGTTGCCGCGGAAATATTCATCGGCATGCCAACCGACAATAAAATTCAGATGCGATTATTGGTTATCTTTCATAAGAATAAGCCCCATGCCCCCACCACAATCGAATTTTTTAAAGATCGCATTTCGTAGCGTCTTTTTTTTAATTATCGTATATTGCTTGGAACTTACCTTCGAGCAGTATGATAACAAGTATGCTGCGGTAGAAACGAGGAATTTTACGATACACCATGTTGGGGGGCACGTGCACGTCGCAGTCTATTGTCTTAGATGTCTTCATTACACCAAAAATCAATAAGTAACGTGTTCACCCTGAAATAAGTTTAGATCTTATCAATCAAACGAGGTTAATTATACATACAACGACGACGAGCCGTTTAGCACAATCAAGACAATTTTCCTTAGGAGATAACTTGAACCGGAAAAGGAAAACATGAATTTTGAAAAGTGTCTGCAGTTATCTAATGTTTAAGGCAGTGATTTCTAAAATATTTAGAAATTATATATTTTTTTCAGTTTGAGAAGTCCGCAATTGAACAGAAAGGGAAAGGTAAATAATATATATTTATATATTGCCTCGACGACAACAGTTAAATATTTGTATGTCGAGTTTGTGAAAGGAAATGATTTATTACTGAAAAAGACATATTTGACAGGGATAAAGAATAGAGTTTCATCCCAACAGAAGGTCTTGTTGGGATGAAATCATCTTGTTGTAACAACGACTTTCTTAGCTTATTTATTCTGGCAAGAAAAGGATATAGTTTGCCATTGGGCAGCTTTTCATAATCCCGCTTCAGGAATGAATTTACATCAAATTTCTTTCTCTTTATCAAAATCGATAGCATTAAGTGAAACTTTTTTGCTCGATTGTTTGAATGGAATCACGTGGTTCCATCCAACAGATGGCTCTGCTCCGCAAAGAAAACAAAAATAAGGAAACATCTGTCAAAAGTTGGTTTACGGGTCGCTGAAGTTGAACACATAATATTCTGACTCGTATTTCTGTTTCATTTAACTACATTGAGTAGCAATAAAGCTTGTAAGTAAACTAGAAAATAGGCAGACATAATTAGCTCCACATTTTGTGTTAATTGTGCTGCCGATACTCATTTGCACCTCAGTTTCATTTTAAATTAAGAATAATCTACTTTTTCTTCTAATAAGTTATTGGGTGTCCTACTTTGTAATAATGACAAAAAGACCCATTGCTTATCTCACAAGGAGAGAAACTTTCAGTGCAAGTCATAGACTACACAGGTAAGCGATCTAGTTTTATGTCTCATCTTTAACTAACCCAATTCTAGTCCTCTTTTGACAGACAAAGAAAACCTGGAGATATTTTCCAAATGCAACAATCCCAACGGTCATGGACACAATTACACAGGTTCATTTCTAAATATAAAAGGCTATGAAAAGTAAAACCACTTACTTGTTAAGTTGTTATGTTATACAATAGTTGAAGTCACTATCAAAGGCCCAATTGATGAGAAAACGGGAATGGTGATGAATCTGTCTGACTTGAAGATCTACATGGAAGAAAGTATCATGAAAGTGATGGATCACAAGAATCTGGACAAAGATGTCCCTTACTTCCATAATTTGGTCAGCACAACAGAGAACGTGGCCGTATTCATCTGGAATTCGCTATCGGCTCAGCTTCCGAATTCTAGTTTGCTCTATGAAGTGAAAGTTTTTGAAACCGATAAAAACATTATGGTCTACAGAGGAGAAAGCGAATGAATCAACATAATACCGAAAGCTAAGACTTGGACACATTCCAGTGTTTCAAACAGAGAATGACGATCTTTGTATTGTATATATCACAACTTCCTTTTGTTTGTTTGGTTTACCCGGTGGATATTGTTTTGGCAAACGTTCTTTCTACTTCCAACTACTAAAATTCACATGCTGTATACTTTTTGAGAAATGTACTGCCATGTTCCGTTGATGACGGCGTTGCCAACATATCTTTTATTCGGACACCTCATTATAATAACAGATCAGCTGTTGGGCCCGCCTAAAAGTTACGCTATCTATTGTAATATTGATGGAATCTTTAGTAGTCAATAGCTTGCCGCCATCAGAGTTTTTTTGAATTGACTAAAATGTTCCCTAGATGATTCAAAAAGTGTTATCGTTCTGTCAACGACGAATGATATGAAAATTTTAGTGAAACAAGAAAAAGGAGCATAAGATGACGTTTGTTTACTTTTTTATTGCGTGGCATAGGACAGCATCGTGGCAGCTTTCTCCTTAGATCGACTCGGGTCGTTTATCATAAGCAAACATCGTAGATTATTGGATCGAGCTCAGCTGGGCTTGATATATTCATGGAGAGAGTTGTTCCTGATATACATAGCAGAGAGAGAAACACACAACAATAGGAAATAAAAAAAGGAAGAGCCATCTTCGATCATAAATGTTGATATAGGTGATCGTATAAATATACAGCGCGTTGAGTACCAAGTAAAAGAGATGAGGATTTGCACAGACGGGCAATAAAATTTCCCCTCATGAGCCCCATGTCTTTCTTGCACTCGGACGATATCCCCCCATCTGAAAGCATCAAATAAATCACATACTACCCTTCCGGATTTGCCTGCCGGATCATGTCGACCAATGATTCGTGAAATTGATATTCAACCCATACGTATATAAATCTTTCCGAAATTTTTTTTTTTTTTTTCATGAATCCATCATCAACAACGGTTTGATTGCAATAATCCTCCTTCCATTTTGTTGTTTGTTTTTAAAATATATATACACTACTTTCATGATTTCTTTGATGATGATGACTACCGGCTGTCATTGTCTCTCTCGAATAAATACAAACAAAAAGTAAAATAAATTCTAGTTACCCTTGTAAGTGTGTGATGGCGCCACCGCCGAATTACACGCCTGCGCACTACCCGCTGCAATGTAGTCTTGACTAGCAATACTCAAAAAGCCTTCTCCCAATTCTTGAATTTTAGTTTGCCAGTTTGGGCTGGGCTGGCTCTAGCTCTCCATCTCGTTCGATCGTCGTGGCGCTCAATTCCTCACGCCGAACACACACAAACGACAAAACTCACACACAGTGCGAAACAACCGCGTGAGGAGCCGCTCTCAGGAACCACATACACACACATATCCGGCTCTTTTTCTAACCTGAGAAATAAGAACACACAACCAATGAATGACGAAAATTTGTGAGCTGTGGAAGAATCTACTTTTTTTTCGTCCCCACAGCGCCTTCAGCAGTCGGCCATTTTTCCTTGTTTTCAACAATTTTTCGACTTGATTCTTTTTCCTTGTGAGTGAGTGAATGTGTGTCGGGTGTCAATGGGTTAACCGATAGGCCTCACCAATTGATTGTCCATTTTTTTTCTTTTAACTGACGGAATTTATTTTTTCGAAAAAAAAAACAAACAATAATTTCGTCGTGTGTTGTGTTTTTTCGGAGGGGGAACTATCGCGATATTGTTGTGCTTCTCAGTGAGGGGGAGTGTGTTTTTTTTTTCTTTTTAATAGTGAAGAGAAGACGCGCTAAGGGTATTTGATTACTTCCACCAGCAGCAGCAACAACACACACACACACACACAGGTAAACGACCTTTTTGCTGTGTGTTTTCTCTCCTTCTTTTTTGTTGATGATGGTCTACAACAACCCCAGCGAAAAATATATATATATAAACGTTGCGTGGATGTGTTAAAAAAAACGAAGGCAGATAGAAAGAAGAAGAAGAAGATGAAAGGAAGTTTAAAAGAGAAGCCAAAAAGGTAGAAAAGGTAGAAAAAAGCCAAATGGTAGGAGAAATGCCAAGGTGAATAAGAAGAGAGAACCTCCAAGGCTATGTGTTCACCAGGTATCACAACACAAAGGCCATTGGAAGGAAAGAAGAAAAAAAGGAGGGAATGAATGCTCTAGTAGCTCGTGAAATTTTCGGGGCTCTTTTTCTGACGTGGCGTGACCAATTCGTGACGGTATACGATTGACTAACGCCACCTGGCGCAATCGTACTTGTTTTTTGTTTTTGTTTTTTGTATAAAATTGATACCAACATCGAGAGATCGTATTTCTTAATTTTTGCCATCAATATATTCACCTAATCCATCAGGTATATACAAATACGTAACAAACAACCAGACAGAGAGACAGACTTATCTTGGCCTTGATATATGTTCAAAGCCTCGCCCCAATCATACAAGGTTTCCTCAATGACGAGCTTCTTCTTCCTCCTTCTGTGGGTTCCCAAAACGTGTTGCAACATGTGGGAGTGTGTGTGTGTGTGTGTGTATGTGAGAAAAATTATCAATTCATTGCAACCGAAATCTCTTTTGCAGATGGATTGGAACGCACGCAGCGCACAGAGGAGAATGTCGTCTGCCAACCGGATTTTGACGATGCTTTCAGTGTTGTTACTCTGTGTGTTGGCCAGCGGATTGGCGGCCGCGACAACATCATCGGAAGAAGAAGATTCTTCTTCAACATCTTCACCACCGTTCACCGATCAGTGGGCCGTTCACATTAGCGGTGGTGATCAAGTGGCAGATGCCATTGCAGCTCGTCATGGATTCACTAATCTTGGAAAGGTAAAAATTTTAATTATCAGTCAGGTGAAACAAAAAAATTCCCCGCCGACGGTGACATTTTGTGTGTTAAAACGTTTATTTATTATCATTGCAATCCCTCCCTTTTTTGTTTCAAAATTTACTGGCCCTGGTCAAAATTTCTTTTTTCAAAAAAAAAGTTCACTCATTCAAATAATAATAAAAAGGGATAAAGAAAAAAGCCGACGAGTATATATGTCCGTCGGGTTGAAGTGGGTCCGCCATTTGGTGTGTTTAAAAAACAAAACAAAAAAAAACTTGTGGGCGGTCTCAAGAAGAAGAAAACCCTCTCTCTCTACCAACCCGTCCAAAAATAGTCCGTCGTCCTCCCTTGCGCGTGTTTGTTTTATTACACTGGTGATTCCAACTATGCGGCGGTCGGGCGAGGCTGCTGTTTTATATATTTGGACCCGTCGTCTCGCCAGACGACTATTCCTTCTTCTTTTTCCAGCCTCTATTTATGAAGTGCACACGCTCGATCGGCCGGTCCGCTACGATACAATTTATCTTCTTCTTTCACATGAATTTGTTTTTTTTTTGTTTTTTTATTCTTTTTACAGCGTTGCATTATCATGACAACAAATAATTCTGATGATTTTCACTCGGAATATAAAAAGGAAACTTAACACACAAAAAACTGGTGTGCGATCAGTCATGCGACTGGCCCAATTTGGATCGTATTGTTAGGACGGCCGATGCGGTCATATTGATTTTCGTGTCATGAGCCAAATAACAAATAAAAGAAAGAAAAAGATGGGGGTTGTAACGGAAGGATATCTCTATTCTTCCCCTCCAATGTTGACACAGTCCGGAAGTCGGTCGGGATTGCTTGGGCCGGCCCAAATATTAGAAAAGGCATGTCTGTTCTGTATTTAACTGGACTGGATAATATTTGCGCTGCACGCACGTTACCGTGAAAAATGATCATTTGACATCTCATCTGTCATTTTCTCTCTCTTCTTTCTTTTGTAATATGACCGCCGCCGACGTCGTTAGATTGTGTTGCTGGCCGTCGGTATGCCAGTTATTTAATACTGGTCGAGAACAGCCGGCGCACAATATGCCGTCACGCATTGTGATTTTTTTTTTCCTTGTCGTATTTTTAATGATTGACATTTCCATATTTTTATGATTTCATTTTTTTCCTCTATAGATATTTGGAGATTACTATCATTTTCAGCACCGAAAAGTGGCCAAAAGGTCGATAGAGCCAGGCACAATCCATAGTGAATTACTCAACAGCGACCCAGAGGTTTGTTTGTTATCTCAATTTTTTAGTTCCTTTTTTGTTAGGGTGTGCGTCATTTTCAATTTCCTTTTTGGGCCCATTAGGTACGATGGGTAAAGCAGCAGGTGGTAAAGAAACGAGTCAAACGGGATTTCATCGAGGACACTTCTACTGGACGATCACAACGATCGAGGAATGATCGCAGACCGTCACGAAAAGCTGTAGCCATCCGTTCAGAGATTTATAACCTGAACGATCCTCGTTGGACTCAAATGTGGTACCTGGTACGTTGATTCCTTTTTCTTTTCTTTTTCGACGTAGTAATAATTGATTTTCAAATGGATTCCCCTTAGTCCTCGCAATCGATAATTTGTGCTGATTCTTAATTCCGATGAGAGAGAGAAAAAACGATCCTGTCCTTATAGGTTTCCATGAAAATCTGTTGTTAAATAATGGCAACCTACTATCCACATTAGGATCGATTGAATGGGAAAGAGCTTCAGATTGCTTCGTTTGGGTGGAAGCCTGGGTGTTGTGTCTCGTCACTGTTGCATTCTCTCTCAATGTGATATCTTTTACCGAGAAAGTTCACGGGTCCGCGGGCTACTATCAAGTTACGCGATGGCAAACAATATCAACACCAGTCGTCGCCTTATATTTTATTTAACTTGATTTTCCTTTTTTTTTTGTCGAGTTTGTTTTGTTATTGTTGTTTTGTTTATTTCCCCTTTTTTTACGAGGGTTCAACTCTATCGATCGCTCAGACAGTAAAGAACAACGTAACTCGAGTCTCTCTCTACATTCTAACTGTAATAATAGTCAATGTGCACGCTGCACAGTTCACACGGTCTTCTCGCTCATTGACCCTTTGTTGTCTCCTATGAAAGAAAAAAAAACCTCTCTACTCTGTGTGTGTTGTACACACAATAAAAGAAATCGAGAGACAAAGAAAAGAAAGAAACCTTTAGACGAAAGAGCTGCGCTACGAAAGCATTTGATGACAATGATGTTGATGGAATTGGCTGATAGACGACGTCGGAACGTGACGATATCATTAAGAAGATGGCAACCTACTAAGAACTATTGATTTTGGGTTGTCTCCGTTGAAGGCAACTACGTACACACACACACACACAGAGAGAGAGAGAGAGAGAGAAAGTTAATCCGGATGCGATACGAGTGTATACGTTCCCTTTTGGTGGCTGTTGAGTTTTGTGTACCTCCTCCCGTTTTTCTTCTCCTGAGCTGCTTCTGCTCCTTTTGACTTACTTTTTTTACTCCCCCGTCCCCTTTTCTAGTCTTTTTTATTATGTATGTCATTGTTTGTTTTGTTTGTTTGTTGGGGATTGTTACAGAACCGAGGAATGGGCCTTGACATGAACGTAAGGGAAGCTTGGGCCGAAGGCGTGACCGGAAAGGGAACAGTGGTGACCATCCTGGATGACGGACTGGAAAAGGATCACCCAGATATCCGGCGGAATTATGTACGAAACACAAAAGATTCTTTTTAAAAAAAAGTAGAGAGAGAAAAACGTCGTATTTTTCTCAATGATCGAAAGAAAAGATTCACAAATCCCATGTTGTATAAATCCTTGATTCTTCTTCTTTTTGTCACACATCAGGATCCTTTGGCCAGCTATGACGTCAACAATCACGATGAAGATCCCATGCCCCGTTATGACCTGATCGACTCGAATCGTCACGGTACCCGATGCGCCGGAGAAGTGGCAGCTGAAGGCAACAATTCGATCTGCGCCGTTGGTGTAGCTTTTGATGCCGGAATCGGAGGTACCGTAGTAGTAGTCACTCAACTACTCTGACTTATCGATTCTTTCTTCTTCCCTCCTTCTCTATAATCCTTTCTAAAAATAAGAATATGAAGGGAAAAAAAAAGAGAGAGAGAAGAGTGTGTGTTCCATTCAAAATACATATACATACACACACATTCAATGCTCTGGGGGATGATGAATAAACAAGTAGTTGTTGTTGTGTGTGTGTGTTCCCTCTAACCTCCCATCTCCCGTTGGGGGGGGGGGGGGGGGGGGGGGGAGTGTTGACTTTTATACATCGACTGAACTGCATGTGTAAAGCATTTGACATTTATCAGTTTTTCTTCTATTTATTGATTCTTTTTTTTTATAGGAGTGCGGATGCTGGATGGTGATGTGACGGACGCCGTTGAGGCTCGTTCTCTCAGTCTCAACCCGCATCACATTGACATTTACAGCGCGTCTTGGGGTCCCGATGATGATGGAAAGACGGTAGACGGCCCAGGCGAGTTGGCTACGCGAGCCTTCATCGAAGGAGTCACCAAGGCAAGTTTCCCTCTCTATGTATTCTATGTCGTTGGTTGTTGAAGAAGAAGAAGAAGACATCCAATCCATTTTCACGGCGAAGACATTGAAGGATGGCGGGTGAGAGAGGCGTGTCTTGTGCCCTGTGTGTATCAGGTTCCGTCCTCTTCTCTTTAGGATATAAACATTCGACTCGTTGGAGAGTGAAAACAAAAAAGGAAAATTTTGGACGGAAGCCCAAAAAACATTTTCCATCTCTCGATCCTTGTGCCAATTCATTTGGGGATTTGATTATTTTTACGACTCAGAGGAAACACGGCAGGATTGTTAAATTTCCTTGTCCTCTTTTAATTGGCACCGTCCTTGACTTGAATTGTTTTGATTTCTTTTAGGGTCGTGGTGGTAAAGGATCCATCTTTGTCTGGGCGTCTGGCAATGGCGGACGGGATCACGACAACTGCAATTGCGATGGTTACACGAATTCAATCTGGACGTTGAGCATCAGCAGCGCCACAGAGAACGGATACGTGCCCTGGTACTCTGAGGCTTGTTCCTCGACTTTGGCCACCACCTACAGCAGTGGATCATCCGGCGAGAAACAGGTAACCACAAAAAAAATAAAGAAAGAAAAAATTAGAAGTTCAAATGGCTTTTTGTTGTTGTATTTTTTTGGCATCGGTGTCATCATTTTACCGTCGTCATTCAATACGCCAGTGGGTGGAGTGGGGGGGTTTCGTGTTTCATCACCCTCTATGTATCAGCGTGACCATATAACAAACATATTGGTCATTTCATAAAGATAACTATTAGTGGTGGTGGGGGGGGGAAGAGAGAATGATACGACCGATCACGTTTCTTTTAGATGAGGGTTTTTTCTTACTTTTATTTCATTGCTGTAACATTTACGACGATAATTTTGTGACGGTGGTTTAGATCGTGACGACCGATTTGCACCATTCGTGCACGGCCAGTCACACGGGTACGTCGGCATCGGCGCCATTAGCGGCCGGAATTTGCGCTTTGGCCTTGGAGGCTAACCGCAATTTGACGTGGCGTGATATGCAGCACATAGTCGTCCGCACGGCCAGACCGGCCAACCTCAAAGCGGATGACTGGCAAGTGAATGGAGTCGGCCGAAATGGTAGAAAAATCATTTGAAAATTCTCATCGAAACGATCAAAGAGAATTGTTTTTATTTTTATTTCCACAGTGAGCCATTCGTTCGGTTACGGACTGATGGATGCAGCCGCTATGGTCCGTCTGGCTCGCGGTTGGGCTACAGTTGCTCCGCAGCAATTCTGCGAAGTCCGTGCACCCGACACCAACAAGTAAAGCGACATAATTACACAACACAAAAACTGTTTGAAACAAATCCTCATTCTCTATTTCTCTTTCTTTCTTCAGATTGATTCCTGCTAAAAGTCAAATCAAAATTCAATTGACTGTTCGAGAATGCGCTGGAGTGAATTTCATGGAACACTTACAGGTACTAAAGAAATGGAAAATGTGATTTTTTTTTTTTTTTTTTTCAGGATTTTCGCATGAATCACTTGAATATCTTCCCTTCTTTTTTTTTTCAAATCGTTTTCCCTTCCAGGCTCGAATTAGTTTGGCAGCCGTCAGCCGAGGTGACATCCAGATCCACTTGTCATCTCCATCGGGAACACGCTCGACTCTGTTGGCTTTACGTCCGCACGATTCCTCACGCAATGGATTTCATTCTTGGCCGTTTATGTCTGTCCACTATTGGGGTGAAAGTCCCTTTGGTGTATGGACCTTGGAGATTCAAAATGAAGGCCGATATCTGGGTAAGTTTATTTGAAGCAGAAAATAGTATGAAAGAAGAAAAAAACGAGATTAAATCCAATAAGAGTGAAGAAGAACAAGCTCACCAGCTCTTGTGGTCCCTCTCCGGTGGCCTTTAGAATGTATAAAAATATCCATCTCGATCGATGCCTCCAATCAAAATTGACTTTGAGTGTTCCTGTCACGTGCACTCGCCTACCTCTTCTTGTTGGTGTGGAGATCCGCTCAAAGGAGGGAGGAAAAAAAAATGGAGAGATGATGGGATGATGTCTATTCCGGCCTGCCACGAACTTCTCTTTTTTTTCTGGTCCCGTTACTTTTTTGTTCTTCCCTTTTGGGAAAAGGGTTGAAATTTTATTTTATTTTTTTCGGTTCAATGTCTCGTATTTTCCGGTCGAGTTGCGGCTTTAGTGGGGGAGGGTTGACTTGATCTATTCTAAAACTAGGTTTCCCTCCCTCCCCGACTCCTTTTGTCTGTGCATGCCCTCCCACACATGAAACGACGGCTGGGCGTTACCTACTATCCGGTCGCATTTAGGTCGAGCGACGCTTCAGGATTGGGTCCTCAGAATATACGGAACGAAAACGGACCCTGTACGTACAGCGAGATCTTCTCCGTCATCTTCCAATTCAACAACCAACAACAACAACAACAATCTTATACTGCCGACAATGACAACGACACGGTCATCAATCCAGCCGTCGTCTGGTCCATTAAGCGCCTTGACTTCTTCTCTTTCTACTTCTTCTTCTTTGATGACGACAGCCGCTGCAATGACCGCTAAGACGTCGTCCATTACTGAAACGCCAACTCTACTGGACGGTGGACGTCACGTCGACAATGTTGGGCCACGATCCGGCCACGATTCAGTCCCACGCTCCAAAACAGGCACGTCGCATGTATAGCGCAAAATGAAAATGTTTGACAACGACGACGTTAAAAATTGTGGATTGATATTATCCCGATCGATCCCGAGTCTTCGTTCTGTTTTATTCTCATTAGATTGCGTTCTCCTAATGAGAACAACACACAAAAGTAGTTTTGACTCTTTTTGTTCTTCATTGGTTCTCCTGAGGATTGTCTTGTAGACTTTGTGGAAGAGTATCATCTGTCAACCCTCTAGACGCACGTTGTGTGTGCGTTGTACCTTGCGTCTCGTTATCGTCATTTGCTCATTAGCTCAGACAGCACGGATGTGTGTGTGTGATGAAAGGCATTTGCATGTGCGCACAGTGATCAGACTCGTCTAATTAATATTTGGCCTCCCTTCTCATTCTCCAAAACTCATTTCAAACATTTTTTTTCTTTTGTTTTTTTTTTTCTCGAAAGCATGGCATGTGCTCTGCACGTTGTAATGGACAAACTCGTTTGTGTTTGGTAATTGTTTTTAACATTTTTTGGGTTTTGTTTTTTTATTTTTGAATCTACAGCAACGCTGGCTGAGTGGAATGTGGCCGTTTACGGGACCAAGGACTCGCCAGATTCCAATAACCGGGCCTCTATTTCACTTGCTCCAACTGTAGCTCCTACAATGCCGACCACGATGCTACCACCTACGCCTCCTAAAGTGGTGGAGACGACGAAATTTCAACAAACGTCGACTTCATCGGCAACGGCAGCCGGCGATTGGCTGGACAAATCGACAATTCATCAAAATAATTTGGAACAGAATGCCAGGGCTTCTTTCTTGCCGAATGGTGGCCAACTCCTGGAACCCGTTCCCGTCTTGAGCAGCAGCAGCAGTAGTAGCGGTGGCGCTCGTGTTGGCTGCCGGCCTGGTCATTGGGACTCCGCATCCGCCGTTTGTCTAAGTACTTGCCTCGCCCTAGTTATTACCTCCCTCCTAGTTTCTGATGATCGTCTCATACCATGGAATCGTTCGTTTCGGTAGCTCACGCACTCATTTTGCCACCTCTCTCTCTCTCTCTCTTTTTTTTTCACCAACCAGAACGATGATGACTTGGCAGTTAACAAATGGCCCCTCCGCTCTTTTTAATGTGTACTTAAAGCGGTCCCAGTTTTTTTTTTGTAATTTATTTATTGAATAGTCTCCCCTTTAAAACAAAAATCTAATCGATAGAGAAATGAGAGAGAGAGAAATACTTTTTTTTTCTTCTTCTCTCATATCCGCCCCATTTTTTTTTTCCCATTATTATTATTGCCATTTGGTAGCTTTCCCAGACATTCGAAGAATAGAAAGCCCTATACCACCATTCCTGATCGAATGAAAGATCAAAGTAACACGATCGATGAAAAAAATATCGCCAGCCGGGACCACACGTTGCATCCCCGCCTCTATTTGATTCTGTTCCATCTCTTTTTTCTTCTTCTCTTTCTGAGCCGATTTATTTTTATTTTATTTATTATTATCGACAATAATCCTTTTTCTTTTCGGAGCTCTCTCTCTCTATTCTTGTTATGTGTGTGTGTGTGTGTGTGTCATTCTTGCCGGTCCGCTCTCTTATCACTGCTCTCCAGCTTGGAACAGGCGTTTTTTTTTCTTCTTCTTCTTCTTTCGTTTATTTTTTCTTTGCGTTGTGCGAGAGTTCGTCTGGAAGTATAATCCTCGTCCGCCCCTCTCCAGTCCCTGATATTATATTGTTGTGGTGTGTGGCACCGATCCACATCACACGCTCACCCACAAAATACTTCACTCTCTAGACGTATAATTCTATTAATGAAAAAAAAAGAGATATTTACACACACACACACAAAAAAAAAATAGGATCAATTTTCTCCCTCCAAAATAATAATAGGTTTTAACCCACCAAACTATTTCCTTTTCCAAAAAATTCAATCACTTATTGTTTGTTTCAAAGTACAAACTTACTATATACCACAAATCACTCAGGCTGCTGAACTGCAGTATTACATTGGGAGAGAGAAAGAGACATTTGTTTGAAAAACAGAATTTAAAAAAGAAAAACGTTTTTTCTTTCTTCCTCGACCGAGACTCAGCTTCCGATCATCCACCTATACTCCTCCTCAGACTATTGAAACAAAACAAAAATTCATATTTTAACTCCGGTCGTAATTTTGAAATGATTCATTTTAGGTTTTCACTTACTGTTTTTTTTCTTTTTTCGTGTACATAATTAAAATTTAAAACAAAAAAAAAAAGGCAGGAAAAAAAAAATTTATGAGCGGACGCGTTTATGTGTGTTTGTGTGAATGTGTGTGTGTAATTGTTTGCGTGTCCCTCATTTTCTATAAAAAAAATTTTTTTTTTATTATTATTTTTTTTTAAATCGAAAAAAAAAATCGTTTCTTTTTTTGTCTGGTGCCGAATCGTGAAAAAAAAAGAATCCCATTTTTTTTTTTTACATGAATGGGTTGTATCGATGAATTTTTTATATATAATATATATATATATTATGGTGATGTTCTCGGGAAACTTGACTTTTTCAAAGAGGAAACACAAATCGACATCTTGATGACATTTTTCACTCAACTTCTCCCAGACATTTTGTTATAAATATGCTCGTATCTTTTAAATTGAAAATGATGTTCACACAGTGCAGCCCAGGTTGTGAATAAAGAGCATCGAAATTTTGCTGCACATCTACCAAATCCTTTTGTCTCAAACAAAAAAAAAACAAAGAAAAGATGATCCGATCTTTTTTTTTTTTTTTTTTTTTTTAAATTGTATTCCTTCTCATTTAAAAAATAATAATTTTGTCAGAGCTTCTTTAATTGGTCTCTAGAGTCTAGACTCTTCCTTACTAAAAAGACAGATTTACTTACTTAAATACTCGGTGGTGGCTTAACTATAGATTAAATTTAATTGTGTATTTTTCTTTTTCCACGTTTACTAAGTACTTCCCACTTAATATTAACCGGAACCACGCACACACAAGTAAAAAGTACTAACCGTCGAAAAATGATCTATTCATTGACTTAAGTTCTTATAATTCGCTTTTGTGGACAGTAGGATTATTAAATATTAATTCTATATAGTTCGTACAACCCACAAGGGATCGTAAATACCCAACAAAGATGCAGGGGGCTGCTGCTTATGTGGCCTCCTGCACAAACACACGATAAAACGCTAGTAGTACACTACACTTTCATGCAAAATACACACATTCGACACTGTTGTTGGTTATTTGGTTTTGGGGGTTGTTTGTTAATGCAAAAAAGGTGTTCACGTCCATCCTCCTTGGGTCAACCTTCCTAGCTCCTAGATCGCAATTTGGTGAGTGGCTTTCTCTTTTATTGTCGTTTATTAAAATGATTTTTTTTTTTACTAATCCTTCCGTTTTCACTCATTTTCACTCTTTGTTATTATTTTTGAATCATTTCGACTGTTTTCTACTACTGCACTATTGCCGGAAGTTTAAGAATTTGAAACTTTTTTAAAAGAGAAAATTTTTCATTTTTTGTATGTTTTTATTTTGTTTTGTTTTTTTGCAAATAGTGTGCGGAGATGGCAGTTTCCTGTTGCAAGGCCAATGTGTTGCGACTTGTCCCGAATCGACTCACGCAACCAACCGGACAGGATTAACTGGGATCTTGCTGTCCTGCGATCCATGTCACTATTCTTGTCTGACGTGCAACGGACCGAGTGATTCTGAATGCGTTTCATGCCACGCTGATTCACAACTGAAATCCGTCATCTCGCCAGGTATTATTATCATTGTGTTTACTCATCAATCAAAAAGTAACAACAACAACAAATATGTTAATTTAACCGGGGAAAAAAAGTGCCAGTTTTGGAAAACGAGGAAAATGATCTCATCACATGAACTAAACTTGAAATCTGTATAATTTTTTTGTTGTTTTCTAACCTTGACACGTGTTGACCGATGGAACAGGATTCAAGGGCAAAGCGGAACAGTATTGCCACCCACGAGAATTGGCCACTTTGCTGGCCAATTACGAACATTGGTCTCTCGGCGTCGAATTGGCGCTAGCTTTTAATTTGGCCATCGTCGTATCGTTGGTGGTCTTCTTATTGTGTACAAGAAATCCAGGCTGCGGATCTTCGTGCATCCTCAACTGTTGCACCAAAGGAGGAGCTAAACAATCTGAAAAGAAGAAGAAGAAAGAATATCATCACCTGGTCTCCACATCTTCTCTAAACAAGTCCAGTAATCTTGTTGTTGATCTTTACACTGACGAACCTGATGATGACGAACCCGAATCTCAACGACGTCCAATAGTCGACGACCAATGAGATACAAATGTTGGAAACACAATCGCCTTTTTAATTGTTATGAATCTTAAACTGTTTTTTTTTGTGTGTGTGTGTGTGATTGCGTGTATCAAAAAGATATGTGTGTGAATAAGGGACTGTGGTTTTGTATCAATAGAAAAATGGTTCTATCATCATACATATTTATTTTTTTATTTTCACGCCAATAACAACAACTTTGTAACGAAACGAAATTCCCCTGAAATGACTCGCTGATTTTTTTTTAAAAAGGAAAGAAAAAATACAATTAAATTGATCCCGGATACGACATCACAAACACCAATAGGAATTCCTTGATTTTGCTAAATCTAAACACCCCCCCGGGAAGATAATAATTAAACATTTGGGTGCAATTTCACAAAATAAAGTTTCTCGTGATGAAATTTGAAAGGAAATTATTTGTTATAAAGTTTAGTTGGTCGTTTGCTCGCGTGATTAATTAAGAATACTCTGAATATAATGAAATCAAGCGTCACACAATAGGGCGTGACAAACTTCGTGATTTAGTTTATGGTCTGTGCGGATTTGGGGGCCGAGCGTTTCAATCGACTATTAATGAAACGCTAGCCGTGGCGACGATTCCAGCCAGCACAAAGAGAAACTGTAAAAAGGATTGTTTCGGATGCGATTCCTCAAGAAGTTCTGGCACCACTAGAAGACGGAGAAAAAAAAAGAGAGAAAATTTGGCGTTACACAACAAAAAAACAAGATGGCCAGTGAAATTGCCTGGAGACGATAGAAGAGAAAGTTATAGTTTTACCAGTAACCAAAGCAATATGTAGGAAGCCGCCAGCCGTAAAGGGTAGAATCCAGGATGTAATACGACCATCAGCCAAGTCGGAACCGTTGGATATTAAGGCCGTCATAGCTCCAGCAATCCCGATGGTTGCTGTGCCTAGTTGGGCCTTTGCCGCGTCCCATCGTCCGAAACCTAAAAAGTAAAGGACCGCTATTTTTATTACTATGTCATGGCCCGTAATAAAACCTGATGAAATAACAACAACAACAACAAAAAAGAAAAAAAGATACTGTACACGTACCTGCTCGGAGGAGAATAGCAAAGTCGGCTACTTCATGTGGTATTTCATGAAGGAGGATGGCAGCAGTTGTTAAAAGTCCCACTCGAGTCGAGACAAGGAAAGAACCAGCCACGGCTAAACCGTGAGTGAAATTGTCTATGCCGTTAGCTAAAAGATTCAAGTAGCCCGTCACCTGTAGAGACAAAAGTATTATACCGCCTTGTGTTATCTTTCATTGTTCAAATATTTTTTTTTCCTTTTGTCAACAACAGGAAATAATACAATTTTTTAAAAAATAATGTACAGTTTGTTTTGAAAACGCACTTGTTTTGAAGACATTCCGTGAAACGGATTCAGCAGAGATAATTGCGACGATGGGGCGGAATTTTTCCTTTTAATCGAATTTTTTCTTTTTTCTTGAGGTTTCTTGTCACAAGGATCGTTATTGTTTTGTGTGTCAGAGTCCTCGTCTTCCTGGGCCAATTCCCCACTTGACTCGCTATCTTCAGCTGCCTCAGCCGTCGAACTAAGAAGACGTTCCAGTAGGGCGAAGGCGAACAAACCGGCAATGAGCCACATGCCCAGTTGGACTTGCCCTCGATTGGAATCATTTCCTGTGGAAAAACCAGATCAGTTATATGCGATGTAAAAGAGTCGAGTTCATTATAAGATTCAAGTACCAAGACGAATTAAATGCCATGCTTCAGGCAACAGGTGTAAGAAAACGTCACCCAACAGGCCACCGACCGCGAAACTCAGTAAGAGTTTAAAACTTGGGCTTTGTTCTGTCGGGGAAGAAAAGTAAAATAAATCATGTAAATTCAAGGTTTAATGATATAAAAAGACAAAAGTCAGTAGGCAATTCACGCTCGCTCGAACGGCAAAAAGGAACTTTTCATTCTCTGCTGCTAAGTGGTCAAAGTTCGTTAAAAAAACTTTCATGATGTGTGTGTGCAACCCATCAATGTTATCTCATTGTGCAGGCGCGGTCGATCAATCCCGTATGAACGAACAGAAGCGGGCTTTATTTGAAAATATTATCTCAACGATAAAAGGCCCACACTGTCATTTATTATTTTCTATTATGCCGCCGCTTCATCGGCAAAACAACGGAAATTGAAAAATTCTCTTGAGCCTTTGGTTACCGAAACTAAAATTTGAAGTATTGTAACCCTCTTCTTCCGTTATGGTAATTCAAATTAATTTTGGGTGAAAATACTGTATGCCCAGATTTTGTAGTAAATGCAGGTTATTTGAATATTTACCTAAAGGGGTAGTTGTGGAAGGACTTTTCAATTTAGATGGATCAGGAAATACGAGGAGTGGGACGAGGCCACTGAGACCGACGAGCATTGCACCAGCAACAGAACCGATCCACGGATGCCATTCAGAGTCCATTTTCTTGAATGTGTTATTTGATGAACGAAGGAATTATTTTCGATAACTTAAACTGCCGTCATCTAAACAAAATGAATACACATGAAAATACCGGGATAAAACCCACATCATAAAAAAAAATGAATAATTATCACTAGAATCAAAAGAACACCAAGATGAGAATCAGAGCAAATCAATTGGCGTGTGGTCCTGTATTTCAATTGTCATTGCCGACCGTTCAGAAAGTTCTGATACCGTTCGTGAATGAATTCAATTGTTCCAACACAAAATATAGAAAAAGGCTTTTAAGATATGTGTTCAAGGTTGTATGTTGTTTGGCGGTCATTCACGCTCTGTTACAAAAAATGTCAAAATGAACGACCAATCCGATCCTCGTCGGTCAACAAAAGTTTGTTTACTTAAACTAACCTTCAATATTGGTTCTAGATAATCGAGAAAGAGCGTCTTCATTTTACCAACAATTAGTAATTACTAGCAAGACAATGCTGACCTTTAAAATAATTATCCGTTCTAAATGTAAGTCGACTATTCATAATTAACGAAGGCAATGAAACTTTCGGGAACACTTTGAAGTAGAAAGGCGAGTTTTGTTTCTGACAAGTTGGAAAATCAGAGGAAAACTTCTTACTTGAAATTAAGTTCATGAGGTTGATGAAAGCATTCAGTGAGAGTTTTGCTGCCCAAGTGCCAGAAAAGAAGTTTGCTCAAGATTTCTTATTAAATAATGAAAGAAAAAAGGGAGAAAAACAAGCCGGCACGAAAAATGGCACACCTAAAACAAAGTTTGGAAGTCACGTAGGCCAGTCACTGGCATCCAGCACTCCTCGAAAAGAAAAATATCACATGGAGAAGACGGAAGAAGCAAGTCGGGGTCACACGTTTCAAAATTTGACACACTTGTCACAGTGGAGTTTTTCAATGTCGGCAACACTTTTAATTTAAAAAAAAAAGGATCCTTTAATTTAATCACAATAACGGAATTGTTCTAGAACAAATTTCTTCTACAAGCACACTTATTACGTCGCGTCAGCTAACCAAGACTTGAAGAAAAAGAATAACACAGTTTTTTGGTAAATAGATGAGGAGAAAGCAACAGAGAGGGTAGCCGCAAGCTATGGCGCGATTTCTTCACAAGCGCCTCTAGTGGTCGAAAAATGAACTCATAATATAAATCTTCCATAATACAGACGACATGAACGACCTCAAAATCGCGATATTTGCTTTTCAAAAGTTGTTCTCATGTTCTGATTAAATGGCGACAAATAATGTGAAGATTTACTTTGGATAGAACAAGAAAACGATGCAAGATGAACTTGGCTTCAAGTTGAATCGTGCAGAATTACAGACAAGTACGTACAGAGTTGGAAATATAGTTATTCACCTTGGATAGAATCCAAATCCTGGTAATCGAAAAACCTGTTTTTCTCACGTAGAAAAAACAACGTACTGCAGCACTTGCGTTAAATGAAATGGAAAACGCACCTGTGAGTGCCCAGCTTCTAGAGTCGTCCGTTCATTCACACCAACTGCATTTATGTACGTTGCTTGCGGTCATTTTGAGGGTCTTTTGTCCTGTTGAAGACGGTCGCGAAAAAAAGTGAAAGGCGATCAACATGGGTTTTGTCCACAAGAGCAATATTATTGGAATGAAGCCAAGGTAAGCAAAACTTTTCCTTTCTCTACGATCTCCGAGGATTTTTTTGTAAGCGAACGATGAGTCGTCTGCCATTCGTCTGTTATTTTTGACAGTCCAGTTTTTCAAACATATATGAATTCCATTTGCTGCATACCTCCCCCAAAAGTTTGGAATGTTTTATATGACTAGTTTTATTATTATTTTCACTCAGTGATGAAACAAAGACAATAGTTGTACACGTAAATCCTGTAAGGGGTGGAGTATGTGAAAAGATCCATCTGTCGGGGTTTGTTACATCGAGATAAATTCTAAAAATAGTCGTTGGCAAATGGCGGCAGAGCAGCTCGGTTAAAATAGACGAAGAAGAGAACTAGCCTAGACCTCCGTTATAGGGAAAAAAGCGAGCGTATACCAGCCATCTCAGTTGGGCAGAGCAAGTGGGCCCGTGATCTTCTTTTCGGGCGAGCTACGATACGCGACCAGTCGTATCGTTGTGAAAAATCTTTGGTATCGACACCGCCTTCATACACACAAACATCCACCTCCTTCTCTCATCCACCTACTACTCCTCCATCCACCTCCCAACTGACATTATTCTTTTTCTTTAAATGATACAACAATACTATAGAATTGCATTACAGCTCTTCCCCTTTGGCCAAAACAAAGGCGTGTCCGCTTGAGTTTTGACGTATCGTTATACCAATTTGGAATTCGTTCATCCAACTCCCGTCACAAGGGCCAATTATTGTCGTCGTCGTCTGCCCTCTTGCAATAGGTAAGAATTTCAGTTTTATAATGATGCCATTATTTCCTGTTTTTCACTGATAAAAAAAAGGGCTCAAGAGTTTGTTCGTAAAAAGTATATTCAAATTTATTCGCAAAATTTTTCCAACCCTTAATTTATAATAAAGCACAAACAGAGCAAAAGAAGGGACAAAATGGATAAAACAAATTGGGGGCAACTCTCTCAACTTGGAGACGGGCTCCGGATGATGGAAGAACGAAGGGACAGTGCTATACCTCCTAGTTCCCTGATGTCCATGGTAGGTGATGACGTGAGCCTCCCAACACCCAAACAATAAAAAATTGAATTACAAATAGTTTTGATCCTGCCGTCAAATCCCCACCTGACACCTCCTCATCTCTGTTATAGTCAGTGAGTTTGTCGATATTGGGTCCCCCTCTAAATTTTGGTATTTGGCTACCGTAACGAGAGCGATCCTTGTTGTTGTGATCGAAGCACTGCTGTCGTGATGCGGCTAAGTTTAGACGCCAGCTTGGCGATCCAGCTGTATCGTAGCTGTATACTAGTAGAGTACGGAAGTGTAGAGTATAGTGCCTGTTTGAGTACAGTTTCCCACTTTCTTTCCTCCTCGGCAGAACAAAAGTACGTGTGTTTCAGTGATTATACCAAGACGGACTTTTTCTTATTATTTAAACGATGGATCTCTCGACGGACGTAAGTAATACAATCGCCTTAAAAAAAAAAGCTCACAAAACACCTTTTTTGAGACATCAAAAATATGTGGTTCAATACATCCATCAGGTCTGGGGTCAGTTGGCGCAGTTCAGAGGCACGCTTGATGACCAGCACAACGGCAGATCCAAAACGGTTTTTTTTTTCTGCCTATTTTGACATTTTACTTTTCATGTGATTATTAGCATGTCCCTTATCCGGTGAGCACGTGAATGAAGCCCCTATCCTATGATATCTCTTCCTCATTTACATACCATTTCTAAGTATTCGTGAATTATGTTTATTTCGTAACATAAATTATTTCTTTATCTTAATTTTTAAAAACTTCAAACCTCGAATTTGTCAGTTGTATATATTCTTCTGACAAAAGATAAATACCAGAATTGGGAGTGTTGATTAACCGACTAAAAATCGCCAAAGATTTTTTACATTTTCTAATAAAAATATTTTTTATATTTGCGTGTAGACGATTGACAAGTTGCCGGACAAAGTTGTACTGCAGATTTTTTCGTATTTAAGTCATCGAGAGATTTGCCGTTTGGCTCGAACTTGTCGAAAATGGCGAATGATCGCATACGATTCAAGACTGTGGAAGTCTGTCTCTCTCCGACCTGAAATGTCTGGTCTCCATGTGAGCAGTCTTGAAGGTTTATTGGCTCTAATCAGGTTGAAATGCGGTTTATTATGAATATAATATCTTTGTTCGATCACTTTTTTTTAACTGTTTCTTTTTGGGCAACAATTAGCATTCGATTCGGTCCGTCATTGCGCTACATCGAACTACCCATCGAATTGATTACGCATACTGTTTTGTATGAACTTGGAAGCAAATGTCCCAATCTCACCCACATGTTGTTGGATTTCAGCACAGCCATGCAGTTGCATGACTTTAACGAGCTACAGGTACGAGCATTGTTGCCGCTAGAAACTTTAAGTTTGCATCCATAGCGTCGGACGGGGGATCCCCTGACAGTTTGAAAGATTGAAATGCTAAATGGAAACTATTAATGTCTCTCGGTCACGAATTCCTGTTATAAATCAAATTTTCACGTTCATTATTAAAGTGTCTGGTTGACTTTTGAAGGGCGTTGACAATGACATTAGCTAACGCATTGCGACCATTTTGTCAATTTGACAGTCAACGCAGTTTTTTAAAGTTTATTATCGTTAAAATGCTGATGATTGTTTCGTCATGCATAAAATATTATGTAAATTATCGATTGAATTGGAATTTTTTTTGGCTTCGTCACGCATTAAACAAGTTGAATTCGATCCTCCTCCGGATCTATTTTACCACTCAAAAAAATTTGAATTTACTTCTAGGGTTTCCCGACTAAACTTCGTTACATGTGTATCTGCTTGAGTGAAGTCATTTTCATGGAGGGTTTCATGCGAAAGATCTATTCGTTTATCAATGGACTAGAAGTTCTTCATCTGATCGGTAACTTAAACCTGACTTTTCCTCATATTAAGCATTTTGGCAGCTTAACATGTCTCGCCAGGAATTCCGGTTACCAACTTAAACTGAACACTATTTTTTGTTTTTGTTTTTTGTTTTTTTCCACTTCAAGGCACATACGAAAAGATCAGCGAAGAAGAAGAAGAAATTTATGAAGTAATTAACATCCACAAAATGAAATCTGCCACTCCTAATTTGCGAGTTGTCAATCTCTACGGCATCAACTTTGTAGACGACAGTCACGTGGAAGCTTTCAGCTCCAACTGCATTCAGGTTGGTTAATTGTTTAATTCATCACATCATGGCGGATAACAGGAATGTCGTTTTGTAATCAAGCTCGAGTGCTTGGCCGTCAATTACTGTGCGAAAGTGACCGGCTCTTCACTGCGAATCTTATTTCAACGGTGCCGCAAGATGCGATGTCTTCTAGCCCAGCAAACAGGTTAGAAGAACGGTAGACAACATGCCTGACCCAAATTGCTTTTAATGAATTTCTTGTGTTATCATTACAGGATTACTAAGCGAGCACGTACAAGCCGTCGAGTGGGAGAAAACCCAACTACAAGAGTTGGATATTACAGGCACTGATTTGACGTCAGACTGCTTGACTGACTTGTTGACTCGCGTGCCCGCCCTTCGTTGGCTTAGCGCCGGACAACAGGATGGCTTCAACGATAGCGTAACTAAATCACTTGTGACGTGTAATAAGTAGAGAACTTTGAAATTTGAGTTCAACATTTTCAGGTGTTGCGCGCATTTGCCGATAAAGGTAACGCACGCAGTTTGATGGCCTTGGATTTAGATCGTTGCGAATCCCTAAGTGAAGATGGCCTCTACAAGTTCCTTTTGAGATTCGGACCACAATTGCGAGGATTGGTACTCTCCGGAATCCCTCACGTCACTGATCAACTGTGGACCGGTACCTTGCCATCACTCCGTCAAGTCAAGATTCTCGTCATGGGCATGACCGAAGGTTGTTGCCCGAAAATCAATCAAAAGGTATCGACCATTTTATTGCAGTTATTTAAACAGAAAAAATGCTTGACGACGATTTGTGTTTGCTCAATTGTTCAGGTTTTAGTTGATCAACTAGTGGATTGCATAGCTCAAAACTGTTCCCAACTGGAACGACTTGAACTCAGGTGGGATCCTGAAACTCTTCGTTATTCGGATAAAAGCCAAAAGGCTATTGACACATTGCGTGTTCGTTGCCTACGTCTCAAGTGTCTCGTGCTGAGGTAAATTACCTTTTATCACGTGAGAGTTGCTTCTATTTTTAATTGCCTTCTTCATTTTGCCATGTTCCTAGTGATGGAAAGTACTACGAAACAGTCAAAGCTAATTTCGAACGAGCGGATCGTACTACCGTTGTCCGGACTACAACTAATTGCCGCGTATCCAACTGCTATTTGTCGTCGTGTTATCAAGATTTACTCTTCAACTAAACATAACTCGAATCAGCTGACAGAAACAGATTACGTTTTGGTTTTTGTGTATTATTAATCATTGTTGTGAGGGATGTCAGGACATCCTAAAAAAAGGAGAAAAGAAAAACTCAATCTGAAAGAATTAAAAAAAATTACTTGCTTCGTCTTTTTCATCGAAACGAATCCTTAATTAAAGTCAAGCATGAAAAAAAAATTGAAACACATTCACTTGGCTAAATATATACTACAGTTAAACACATAACCTGTAAGATGCACGTGAACGTCAACTAAAATTCAAAAAAATGATCAATTGCCACAAAATTTTTAAATTGCCTGAAGTCTCCTTATGTTTCGCTTTTTTTTACTCATGTTTAATGGCTTACTCAACTAATGCTTATCCCTTCGAACGGGTTCCGTGGCGGTGGGAGGCGGGGGTGGTCCTTTTCGTTCTAACTCTTCTAGATGGGACATCAGCAGATCTGTTCGTTCGTGCCGGACGCATTCCAGTTGAAGGTAACGCCTATCTTTTCGCAGGGTTGACTCGATATCCTTCAGCACTTGGTCGGACTCACGTACGCTCTTCATTGACTTGTATGAGATGAATTTGCTCTCCTACAACATTAAGAAAACGTTAAATGACCCATTCTACAGAAAATTGTATTAGTAGCAATTTACCTTCAAGAGTTCGCGGAAATCAGCCTTTGCGGAAACCATTTTATCCTTCATGAATTCATTGAATTCCTTTTCACATTTCTAATGGGAAAAAATAGGAAATTATCAATTGAATGAAGAAGAATTATAATTATGATCATACTCTGTCTGAAGATGAAAATTTGGCATATCGAGGATCGTCCTTGATGAGACCACGCACTTTTTTCCATGCCGTCGTCAGAGTCAATTCACCGATTTCTTCCAACATCTCCCTATAAGGAAAAAGTATTACAAAATAGAATCGCTTTTTTTCTTTTCATAAACAACAAAATTAAATACCTAAATTTCCCTCTCTTTTTGAAAGTGAGTTTTTCAATGTGCTCAGAGAACATCTTCTCCCTTTCTTCTTTTGACAAGATATCGGTCACTTCAGACCGGCCGTCTTTTCGCAACGTTCTTTTCGCCTCTTTCCATGACATGTCAGGATTGCGAATCTAAGCAAAGAATAATTGATACACTAAACTGTTTGACTAACATTTAAGAAAAATGACTATATCCTACCAAGTCCGTTAGGAGCGCTGTGAATTGAGAAACAGCTTCGCCATGCTGATGTGCGATACGCTCCTTGTCACGATCCCTCAAGTGGGGAGCCAAGGCTCGTTGCACTTCTTTTTCCCTTTCGCGTAGACTAGCCTCTTCGCGTGCTTTCTTTTCCCGACTTCGTTTTTCACGCTCTTCTTCTTCCTCCTCCTCGGCAGCTGCTACTGCAGCCGCTTCAATGTCTTCACACTCTTCCTTTTGTTCTGCTTCGCGATCGACCGGCTCATGTTCAACGTCATCGTCTTCATCCTCCACAGCGTGGACTTCATCCGACGAACCCGCTTTATCCTGATCGCCGATGTCTTCCATTTCGACGTCATCGCGGGTTTCCCCTTCTTCTTCCTCCGAATCAGATTTGGCTTTGCGCTTTTTCTCCTTGTCCTTGCCTTTTGACTTGTCTTTGGACTTTTCTCCATCTTTACTCTTGTTCTTATCTTTACGTCGATCCTTTTCTTTCCTATCCTTGTTGTCTTTAGATCGATCTTTCTCTTTGTCCTTGTCTTTTTCTTTGTCTTTTCGGTCCCGGCTTCGATCGCTATCCTTCCTTTCTTTGACTCGGTCGTCACGATCTTTATCTCTCCTACTGCTCTTAGATTCTTTGTTCTTTTCTCTTTCTTTCTCTTTTTTCTCTATCTTTTCACGGACTGTGCGAATCCACTCCCTGTAACAGACAAATAAAAATATAAAACCAGAATCCAAAAATTAGAATGCAACTATTGTACCTATAGTAGTCCTCCCTTAAACTGCTGTCTACGTTCCGTAATCGACTATCTTTGGTGTCTTCCAACTTCCGTTTCACTTCGGTCCAGCGTGAGTATCGCTCAGACGGTGTATCGCCCAGTTGCTCCCGCAAGAAAGAGACGAAATCTTTTCTGGCCTACAATGCACAGGAGGGGGTGTCCAATAAAGAGAAATGGAAAAGAAAAACAAAAGTGTTAACACATAGTATGAACAACCCTAGACTCACTGAGCAATAATGACTTAATAACTATAAAAAAATGATTAGTTTCTTCTATCTTGTCCTGTCACAAAAAGTAGATGGGAAATCAAATGAAAATACGTCTTTTTTTTTGGAATCCGATATACGATCACCATTGACATTACGGCGGAGCAATGTCAATGATCATTTATCTGGAAACTTTTGAATCAGTCGTGAGGTTAGTCAAGACGATGATGGAATTCGATCAAGAGTGATTTTTTTAAAACAAAAATAAATTTTGGACAAGTAAAAAATGGAAATAGAATAAAATATTGAATAATGAAAAAAGGAAATAACACGAGACACACATATAAATGTATCGATCTTGATCAAGGCTCTAATGATGAAAAAAAAGGCTAAAATGGTGTCAATACTGTCGTGGACCGGTAAACCAAGCCTCCATGGGGTTGTGTGCTGTAGGTCGCGCGGTGGATGCGCCACAAGGGAGGCAAGCCCTTCCGTTTTCCACCGAAAATTTTCCGCGGCTCCGCACACTCATGTCGACTGACGCAATCGATGCAATTCCAAACAATTCAAGCAAAAATTTTGCAATAGATTTTTTTGACAGGGTCGTTGTAAACTAATTATATGGCAAAGCCCGGTTTCTTAAGACTTGGTTAGACAATGGTATTACTTGTTAGTCAGAAAAAAAATTGGCTGCATTTCAAACTAGAAAATATTAGCAATTTTAAAATATCGGAAAAATGTTCTCGGAAATGATTTGTTATTTAATGTTACTACTTCTTCTTTTACATTTTGTGATATTTAAATAAAAATCTTTCAAAAGTTACGGAAATCACAAAATTTGTTTGAACTAACCAGGTGCTTTGTTTGTTTCTTAACAATCAATATTACCCAATGGCTAACAGAGAGGTTGGTGCAAGTCGGAAGTGTTAAGGTTTTTGTGTCTTGGGTTCTCTTTTAAAGGGAAACGCTGTCCCCGAGTAGGCTCACGCGCGGTCGCGGCTCCAGGCACCTGTAGCTTCACGACCTTGTTTGAACTTGTAGAGAAGCCATCAAAATTGGAGGGGTAGAGATAGAGAGAATCATCAAAATCAAAAGGGTTGGGAGCTCGCCCGATTAAGTGGCGCAAGCTGCCCAAAAGTCAATTCTTATTAGACAGATGAGACCCTAAATTCTGTCAATATTTAATCCGCAACTTAAAACTAGACAAATAAAATCTTTTTCGCAAAAAAATTGCAGCAGAGCACGATTGAAAAAAAATAAACATAACACACACAGACAACTTACTGAGAAAGCCTGAAAAATTAAAATATTTAGGACAACACTCGTAAACGTAATGAATGGTATCAGTTAACGTCACACAAATCAAATAAAAAAGAAATTAAGATAGGAACTTTAAACCCTGTTACGTTCATATGGTTGATAGAGCACCCAACGTCATTAGAACTCAACATTGAAAACCTACTGTCTCAATGATTTTTAAAATATTGTTTTGTTTTTCTGT
This sequence comes from Daphnia galeata, assembly GCA_030770115.1. Lineage (NCBI taxonomy): Eukaryota > Metazoa > Arthropoda > Branchiopoda > Diplostraca > Daphniidae > Daphnia > Daphnia galeata. The sequence goes on from CM061117.1 coordinate 10,575,182, forward strand.
CAATTTGAATGAGACCCATTGAAGTGAAACAGAATGAAAATGTACCTTTTCACGTTGAGCGTCCCGTTCGTCTTTCTCTTTGCGCCGGACCTCGACGATGAATTCATTGAAGAGTGACTCGCGCTCCCTCGTCTTCTCCACGCCGCGGAATCGTTCGTCTTTGCTGTATCGATGGTTGAAATCAGAGAAGGTCGACCTGTGGGAAAATACCGCATTTGTATAAACAAAAACAAAATCTAAATCAATAGCTTTTTCTTTTGAAATTCACTTACTTTCCGTTAAGTTTGGCATCTTCCATCAATCGGCGGAAGTCGTCCTTCTTCTCTTTCATCCGGTTTCGCTTCTCTCGGCGCTCCTCTTCTACCCTCTCGCGGACGAAGTCCTCGTATACGTCTTTCCCTTCATTTCAACGATAAACAATTAAACATAGTATTGAAATATCAGACAATCGAAGTGGAGTTGCTTACTTTCTTTGGATGTCAGCAATAAATATCGCGAATCGAAAACAATTTTATGCAATTCTTTTTCCCATGTGGAGAAGGCGGAAACCTAAAACAAAGTATGAATAGTTAATTGCTGCATGATAACGCACAAATTGTGCCGTTCAGTTACCTCCTTTTCGGCCAACATGGCTTTGAACTGCTGAACACGATCCTCAAGGGGAATCACAGCTCTCTGTTGAGCGGCTTTCACTTCAGCCTCCATCGCTGTATCTTTGGTGGGTTCTTCGATTCTAACCTCTTCAATGACTGTAAATTGGGATTCTATACATTAAATTGTCTCGGAAAACAGGAATGATACAACTTTACCTTCTTCGCTGGACTTGGATTTCTTTGGAGGAGGCTCATCCGTCCCAATTTCACTTTTCTTCTTTTTATCTAACTTGACGACTTCTTTAATTTCCTCTTTTTTATCGGCTGCATGAATAGAAAGAAAAGTCATTAGAAACACTTTTAAAATTGAAGAAATATAAATTGAATTGCCTTGTTGAGGACTCTCATCGGGGACATTGGCTATCAACTTATCGACGTCAGGCCGGTTTTTCAAATCTTCTGGCTTCTCCCAGACAGATGAACGGGTGCTTGGATTGAAAAAGAACACTCTTCCATCACCGGTCCAAACAACGCACCTTTAATTATAACCATAATAATCATTTATCTATTTTTAGTGGACTAGGAATTTCTTTTTAAACTATTCGTACCATGGAGTACCAGGAACAGGAGTACTAGAAACAGGTCTGCTCTTATCTTTCGGTGCCTTGATTTCCTCTTTTGTCTCTTTTGCTGGTTCTGGCTTTTCAGGTTCGGAGACTTTGGGTTCTTCTTTTTTGGCTACTTCGGGGATTGCCGGTTGCTGAAGAACGGGTTGAGCAACTGGGATAGAAGGAGTGGCATGAACGCGGGCTGCTGCGGCAAGGCGAGCGACTACAAAGAAGAAAAACTTGAGAATAACATTTTAAAAAATTGGGACAATTAGAAATAACCTTCGTAATCTCTCAAAGCCTGTGGTTTTTCCCAAACACTTGAAGATGACTTGACATTAAAGTAGTAAGGCTTGCCATCAGGAGAACGATATTCGCACCACTCCATAGCTTGCGACAACAAAATTGGATCCGTCTGAAAAATAAGAAGCATTAAGAATATGCAACAGATAAAATTTGGTAAGAAAGATGAATACCCCTGGGTCAGAACCCAACATAACAGGATATGGAACAGGACCAGCAGACAATGCGGGTGCAGGTGTTGGAGCTACTGCACCACTCATGTTCCAACCTGTAAATAAATGAAATCCTTAATATTATTTCAACTAAAGTTAATATTTATGTTTACCTTGGTGTGCTGGATAGAACGGCTGTTGAGGTCCAGGCCCATAGCTATGCCCGCCTTGAGGTGGTCCAGTCGGCATAGCCACTCCTGTTGTTTTAAATATAAAATCATATACGTATAATTTAAAGGAAGAACTGTCACAGATATTTTACCGTTTTCTGGCGGCTTCGATGCTGCAGACTGTGCCATTGCTTCAACCTAGAATTATAAAACAGATAGGTTTTGGTTCAAATTAGGAAAGAAGATGTATACAATACGAATTACCTGCTGTTGTGTCAAAACCTTTACGTTCGGACCCTCGGGTTTGGTCCAGGTAGTCTCTCTTGTTTTAGCATGGTAATAGTATGATTTACCATCACCTGCTTTCGTTTCGACCCAGACTTCGTCAGTTGATGCGTCAATTTCGTTCACTGGGGCTAAGTGAGGTTGTTGCTGTTGTTGAGGCTGATGCGGTTGCTGGTATCCTCCAGGTGCAGGAGGCATTCCAGGTCCGTAACCAGAATGGCCACCTGTATCGTCGATAAATGTTGAGTACCATGAAAACTAGTGACATTTTGAGACAACTTACTGTTACCATATCCTCCATGTGATGGAGGCTGTTGAGGATGCATATTTCCATAATGTTGATTATGTGGAGGTGGTACATTGCCATAACTTGGAGGTGGACCTTGCTGAGGTGGCCCTTGTTGTGGTGGCCCACCCATGTAGCCCATCCCACCACCATTTGGTTGATTAGGTGGACCTTGCTGCAAGGAATAATATTAAGTGATTTGTGAAGTTTATTTATAAACTAACATAGTAAAGTTAGAGTAGCTTACCATATCCCATCCACCATCCATTCCAGAGTCTCCACTGCGCCCACCATTCTGATCTTGTGAGAAATGAGGTCTCATCTGTCGAGGATAATCATTGTAGCCTTGCATCATGTTTGGAGGTGGGCCTCTTGGCCCTCCCATTGGGCCCATTCCTCTTGGTGGAGGGCCCTGAAAACGCTGACCAGGTGGACCTGGAGGACGAGGACCATGACCAAATCCTCCATGACCTCCTGGACCTGGTGGTCCTCTTTGCATAAACGGTGGACGGGGTCCCATTGGGCCTCCTCCACCAAACGGTCTCATAGGTCTCATGCCCATTGGTCCTCTAGGCCCCATCCCTGGTGGGCCTCTAGGTCCACCATAATGCTGTTGTTGATAAGACATAGGTGGTCCGAAATCCCCGTCATCGGCAAAGTTCTCTTCATTTGCATTAGGTCCAGTGTTAGAGGGTCCCTCGATGAAAAATGAATCGTTGTTTTCGGGCCCTGCATGAAAACGATGAAATGCACTAAGTGAGTAACTAATCTTGATTCGTCTAGAGGAAGTATAACATAAAGATTTATCATATTTATTTACCACTATCCATGGTAGATGATTTAGATTCCAGACAAAATTATAAATGACAACAACTTTGATTTAAACGAAATTTCCGGTATTCGCAGCTTGAGTCACAGCATTTGGACGACCATTACTAAACTTTAGTGTGTCACACATCCATCAGAGGGACATACAATATAATATGACAAACTGACGGTAGAGGGCATTCGACAAAAAGCAAGTCACAATCGGCGCGAAGTGCTCGTCGTTTCAAAATTCGGTATGGTGTTTCATAAGACAATACCGAGCCCCCAAAAAATGATTTAGCCATATTTAGTAGGGAAGACAGAATTTTACGATACTTGTTGAAGTCCTTTTTATCTGTTGCTACCGGCTTCCTTTGTAAAATGTCATGTTGTAGAATAGGTGTTTAGTGGTGTGTTCATGGAGAAAATTTCCCATCACAACAAGTGATTGCATGGCTTTTGTGTGGGATCAGTTATGTATTGGCGATATTGCATTAATATTGAAATGGTAACAAAGAAAAAAGCCAATATAGAATCTGACTTGGATCACTCATCTTCCAGTTAAACTGTAATGGTGTTCGTTATGTTATACATGATATATCACCTCTCAAGACATTCAGTATAAATCGTATAAAAAAGTATAAATTCCACTCAGGAAGAAGAGTATCAATATAAAAGTTGCTCATATTTTTGGATAGAAATAGAACATTTAAAAATGGCGGGATTAAGTAACATGTCTGTGGGTTTAATTTATATAGTACTATTTAATAGTCTATTCTATGTAACATTGATGTATAATTAAATGTTTGAATAAGGTAACATGTAGTATAGAAAATGAAGAGATCATTCATACATAATAAAAAGTCTTGATCTGGTTGGTAGCGTGAGTTTGAGTGCAATTGAATGATATTGCCATCAGACTCATACTTTGATCTAAGACATGCATTTGGCAAAGGATGTGGTAAAAAATGTGGTTCACTTAATAATCATATTCTAAACGTGGAAAAAAACGTTAGAATATGTGGATAATTGTCACGAGCTGAGCTTGTCTACCTGGATCATGACTTAACTAACTTTATAAGAATAATATGGTCTGTTGTAAAAAGAGTTGTTTAAAAATATGAAATGAATGAATGAACACGAACAGATTAGAAATAACAATTCAATAGGAAAAGGTGAGTGAATGATTGTCTTTATAAATTTTTTAGAATATGCAGGTAATAAGAAATTGGCTTCTTCTTTCTGAGAATGCAAGGTAGAACCAATAACATAACTTATAGTTGCAATATAGTGATTCAACAACGAGTCTTTATAATGGGATGTGATTGATATGAAAGATAATAATTTAACGATTGATGAACACAAGTTCAGTCAAGGCTTGAAAACGACAGGTATAAATAACATTTTCAAAGAAAAATTTAAGTTAGGTCATGGTATGACCCACCGTCTAATTCTGCACGAAATCCCACATTTCACCAGGAAATGTTCAGTGAATGCAGACTAAAGCGCATAAGTAAAACCTTCTAAAGACCTAAAAAGCAGCAGGTGACCAATTGAATTAGATGACTAGCTACATAAAAAATTTCCCATGTATATATGTTGAAATGCAACACAGTTGCGTCTGTCATTTTGCTCCAAACGTGTCGTCGGTTCGTCGGCCGACAGCCAAATCAAAATGGTAAGCTAGAGCTGAATATGGCTTCCAATAGAGGAGGGGCGGGAGCCAAATCTTCCACCTTCAAATAAAAAATCCTCTGCAGACCTTGAATGCTCAGTGAACGAAGTTCTGGTAGTTTGCTCAACAAGCGAGAAAAATAGTGAGGCTTCCGCTGGGCTTCCGGGTTGTAAGTCACGTGATCTCTCAAAGAAGAAATGATTTTCATTTGAAGCAGTTCTACCTTTTGCGGATCACGCAAACCGTGTCTTTCTGTGAACAATAATCGAATTAAATTAGCAAAAAGTCCCGACCATGACAGATTTAGTAGCTTTTTAATAACTGTCTAGACTGGACTTACCAGTGATCAGAGTGAGAGCTACCAAGCAAGCGAATGCTGAAAGATCAATATCCATTGAATGAAGGGAATGAGCAAACTCGATGATGGCGCTGTGCCATGGTCCGAAACTTGGTTTGCATTGGGATGAATGTAAAACTACTCCATTGTCAAAGATAAACTTTTCATCATCAGGTTGAATCCTGCATAAATTCATCGTCAGTCTTAGGATTGAATGGATGGGAAATTTCAATATTTATAGTACCTGTAAGCGAATCGGATGACAAAGATTTCCAGACAGGCGGATTGAATGAGAAGTTCTTGATCTTCTTTGCAGAGTTCACAGAATCCAGGAATTTTCTCCGCCCACACTTTGATGACGTCTATGCAAGATGTGAGTAGCGCGAAAAACTGATGAACATGATCAGCTTGAACTTCCGTCGAACGAGCACCTGTGTGATGGTTGTTTTCATTTCCGCTCTGCTCGACGTACTATTGAAAATAGTACACACAAGGAAATTAAAAACGGAAACTTTTAATTTGATTTGTTAAAAGTCATTTACCATTGAGTAATCATAGTTGGCTATTTCAGGCGACGTATCCAGATGAGCTCGAACAAGTGCCGTTATCAGAGAAACTGGTGGCGAATTTGATGCTTCTTGCGAACACTTTGGTTTTGATGGCAATCTTCCTCGACGTCCTTTCAAAGAATCCGTTCTCACGACCTAAAATGAATTTGAAAAGTTAGATAAACCGATTTTGCTGGTTTTCGTATTTTATTTTCGTACCTCTTTGACCATGCCAACAGACAAGCATTTCTGGAAACGACAGAACTGACAACGATTGCGTCTCCTCTTATCAACCGGACAGCTCCGATCGGCCAAACAAACATATTTCGATCCTTTTTGTACCGTTCGCTTGAAAAATCCTTTGCAACCTTCGCAAGTGCGAACGCCGTAGTGTTGACAAGCGGCATTATCACCGCAAACGGCGCACAACTGAGACGGAGATTTAGATCGTGTCGCCGATGAATCAGAACGTCCAGCTGCAGCAGAAGTTCCTTGAATGCTGCATTTCTCTGCGGGAACTGCTGTTCTCTCGAAGCTCTGTAGTATAAATTTAAAAAAAAATAATGATAATGAATGGTTTGTTTGCTTGTAGTGATTGAGAGATCAAGTTACCGTGGATGGAACAGCAAAGGAAGTTGAAGCTACTGGAGTATTCGCCTGCTGCAAGTTGTTGTTGTGAACTATCGGATGACGAGGAGGCAAACCTGTCGGATAGGGAGAGTATCCTCCACTACGGAACGAAGGTTCTCCGTGTCGTGGACCTTGAGTTGTCGGGACGAATCCTTGTCGCTTTCGGTTGGAATCTTCGGCGATGAGTGGACTGCTGCTAGATGGCCCTGGTTGTTGTCTATGGCGTAGAGCCTGAACCGAATGAACCGCCGCTTGAAACGCTGTCATCTCCAAAACACTGGCAGTCGCTTGCTGATGTGCAACAACATTGCTGATATTTCCTTTCTGTTGAAATGAAGGTTGCGCAAAGCTAGATGATGTGTAACTGTCGTGAAAATGAGGCATTGAAATGGCAGCGGCTGCCAAGACTTCGGCGGCATCTGTCAGCAACTCGCTAGCGTCTTCGACGTCCATTTGGAGTCCGTTCTCCGAATTGTTTGTATTGCTGGTCCCTTCAGTTTGGTTCATAATGAATAAATCACTGGCCGCATCGAAGCATTCTTGTAGACTAGCGCTTTCAGAATCGTCAAAGCTACTCTGGTGGACCGAGGCCAGCGACGGCGAAGACATAACTGTCGGGGCGTATGATGACTGGGTACTTGTTGGGTGTCCCATTCTGACAGGCTCCACGGTCGACGAAGTCCAATCGGAAGGAGGGAATGAAGTCATACCGTGATGAATTTGTTGTTGCTGATGTTGCTCTAAATTCCTTCCAACTAATCCGCAAAGATCCACTCGGCTCTGCAACAAGCGATGACCATAACATTACATTGTAGGTTTCCAGTATTTTTAGTCGCTCAAAAGACTAGTACTACAGTACATAGTATGTTTGCTATACTTTGTCCGCACGCAAACTATGTATTGTAAGCGCATTGTGATTCTGAGTTCTGACTCTTTCCCCCCTCAAATCTTGTTACGTTGCCAGCTGAATTTCATCAAGCGAATTGTAATGGCTACTAATACTGTTACGAAAGAAGCCCATAAAAACACAGGTGTCTCTATAATACAACCTAGACTTTGTGAACTTTCATGTCCTCTCACAAAAAAAATAACTGAAAAAAATAGCATCCTATCTGTTTTTTAACTTGACGTTGGCCTCCTATTTTGAACCTATGTATTAAGCAAATAACGTGAAATAAGTAAGCCTTACCTGGGTTTGAATTAGCATCATTTCTTGAACAGGCGAAGGCTCGGACGAAACGTCTCGTAGCCCCTCAGGTGTTTGGGATGCCAACTCGTGAACTGTAAAGTGAAAACAAAAGATTTGAGAATGAGTTTTTATTTCGATCGAAAAGAAATTGATTGGTCTGCGCTCTTCATATTCATTTCAGCGCATGAACAATGTCCTATCCTTTTTATTGATTTCAAACTGACAAAAAGAAGAAGAAGAAGAAAAAAAAAGACTCAATACAATTGAATCATATAGAGTGTGTGTGCATGGAAGGGAAGTTTGATCAAGATCCGACTCTTTAACTCAGGTAATAAGAAATCCGAAGCGGAAGAATCAATAAACGCGTGCGTCATTTCAGACGTCACCGTAGGTGTTTGACGTCAGTGTTGTGACGTCAACAAGCTTCTTGGGACAAACGATCGATAAGGTTGCAGCGTTCATACGTGACACTATACCTCTCCCGAACGAAGGCGTCATTGCACGTAAAATTTAGAAAATAATTTTAATGAATGATGCCGAGAAATCGGAGAGGAACGAAATTACTTTCTTCTATTTTATTCTGTTGCGTACATCTTAAAGATTCGCAAGGGAAGCAAACTAAAAACAAAAAGAAGCGGAACTTATCCCCCTTTTTTATCATTTTTGTAAGAGGGACACGCTAGAAAAACCGAAGAAGGTAACTAGTAGCAGGTTGTTAAGTTGGCACCTTCTCCTGGCAAGCCTTTTGTACTTGTTAACTAAATTTCTATGGTCTCTCTGAAAATAAGCGTTTACCGAAAATAACTAATTTCTAAATTGATTTTCTGTCATTGAATTCGGATCAAAATTTACCACAAATAGCAAACTAAAGAAAATTTAGTTCATACCTGTTAAAGTGAGATCCCAATGATTAGAAAATGTTGGTGAAACGGAAAATTCGGATAGATCAGAAATGGATGAGCTAGGCGTCCAATCAACGAACGCCGGCGACCAAGTGTCTTGGATATCTCCAAACAGGTGACCGCCGGTTAAATCGATGGACGGCAGACTACCATGCGTTCCCAAATGCAGATCAGATGGTCCAAATTTGTCGGCAGAAAATCCACCTTCGGCCCAATGTTCTCGTCGATTGTAAAGCATGGAGAGTTCTGTCTTCTCCTTTTTACTAGGCGTCCGTCTTTAGTAGTTTACCGTTCGTAGTTTCTTCTCAATAAATTTTCAAATCTTTCTGAATGTCGAAACAGAGCGACTTGACTAGACTTTCGACAAGCGACGGCAAAGTTGAATTTCCGTGTTATTGTAAGAGAAGACTTTGTCACGAGGAGACTGTTGAAGATGAAGAAAAGAAACACAGCCACGAAGCCCTCAGATTGCAAAGCTGCACATCGACTGGCTACAGCTGAACGACGACTGCTCTAACCGCCTGAGATGCACGTGCATGTATATACTTCGAAGGCGTGGCCGTGAGCGAGAGATATGACGTCAATGATGATGCAGATACTTTGAGCGTCCAATAGCAAGACGGTGAAATTGACAGCGACCAATCAGAAAATGGGGAATTTTCTCCTCCTACACTGATGATGTCACGACCCCCGGCCAAAGTGAACGGGGAGAATCCGACCTCATAGACTTCATGAAGAGCCGGAAACGATGACGTCTTCCTTCAACTCTGACGTCTTAACTTCCGTGACGCAGTACCGGTACCAGATTATTACCTTTTATTTAATAGATAGACTCGCGCAGCTTTCGTCCGCCTGTGTTGTTATCAAAATTATTAAATGGCTTATCTTACATTTCGATAAAAAATGTCAGTTATAACAAATATTTTTGAAAAATTTCACCACCCCAAAAAGAAATACTTAAGTAACGGGAATTACCCGGTTCAACGGGTTTGGTTATTGACTTATTGTTAGCACATAGCAAATTGCAGTAAAAAAGAGCGAGGTATAAAGGTCCAAGTCTCAAGAGCTTAATCAACATTACAATTCACGAGGAAAGCGAAAGCAAATAGAAATGAATGATAATACTCTGAGGTCTAAGAAAAGTTGAACTATAATTTGACTTGTATAAAGGCATAGTTTAATAATCAAAGTCGAACGAATAAATGAAAAGGTTATCTTTTGAGTATCCATCTTGGTCACAAATTATTAAACGAATGACTAAGCGAACAATTTGGAAAGCATTGGAAAATAAAATGAAATGTCTTTCGCATTTTTTAAAAAACCGTGAGCTACTACTCTATAAGCGGTACTTTGTGATGTTTAATTATATTTCCCATCAAATGCTGTACTCAAAAATCAAACTGCGTAAAAATTGCGGGGGGATAGATTGTCAGCTTCGGGAATTTATCGAGGGGTTTAGGGTTATAGCGTTGCTAGGTTAGTGTCTCGCGATCAATATAAACATCTCTTCCCCATTCGCCATCTATGGATCTATCATTCAAACAAAAAAATAAAAATGAAAATTTTGAGGTTCTCGATGGGAGGTCTCCGTCTCCCATAGACCGATAAATAACCGGAATTGATGCGACGCCTAAATTTTCCTGATGAACACTTTAAAGCACTTATAGAGATTCTCGAAAAATGAAAAAAAAACAAACAAATATGAACGTCTAATAACTTAATTAGTACACATTTTTACGTTCTACTAGTGTTTTTTTTTTCATTTATTATATCAGAACTATAAACAGAGTCGCACGAATTTATGAATTTAGCCCGTTGTTCATTCAACTCATGGACCCCAGAAAGAAAAACAAGATTATTTTTTAAACATCTGTCTAATCGCATAGTCTTAATGATTATAATAGCTGAAGTGTTCCATTTACAAAATTTTAATAAAATCGATAAAAGTCGATTGACCTTTCCTCAACAAGTTTAATGAATGTAAACCATATGCGTAAATATTTCAAACAGGAGAAACTTCAGCGCCACCTAACGAGGAACACTTGAAAGATCCTTTACTTCGGAAAAAGGAAAGGGATGTGATAATTTTTTCCGCTTACAACTTTTTATTTATTTGAAATAAAGAAATTTTGTAATTGAAAAATGAAAATAGTCAAATTCATTATTCATTATAAAGATCTTAAACTTTTTTTTTTATTTTTCTGACAATGTGCATGTTCAATGAATAGCAGACGAATTCTCTTCGCACGTGCCCTGCGTGCCATTGCCAGGCGGATTTCGTTTCTTTGAACAGTCTACTCTCAATTTCTGATTCGGTTTTTTGGCAGTTGGCCACCTTCAAGCCCCTGCTCGACGAGATTCCTACTTCGAATTCCAATTTCTATTCCAATTTAAAATAAAAATGCAGGAAACTCCTACTGATCAGATTGTTGACGATGCGACACCGGTATTGCATGAGTGTGGTCGCACATTTGATGTTATTGAAATAGGCACAGGTATGAATGAGCTAACTATTTGTATACTCTACTGGAGAAGGGCAGTAGTTGTAAAATAAGTGATGTTTTGTATATTTTTCTAGATGGAACTTCAATTCTTGGCTCATCTAACATGTGCACCCGATACTGGGCTGGAATCCTGTCTGTGTTTCATTCCCCTGATGATATGACTGATCAAACTAAGTGTCAATCAAGCATTGAGTTTGAAGGCGGACTCTCGTGTGCAAAGTTTGTTTCGGAATCAAAGGTAATCTGCCCAATTTTGTTCATTCATGTAAATTTCAGGCTGACCAAGTAGTTGCTTAAAGTATATTCCGTTTATTTTTTGCCATCTGCTGTTAACATTGAGTGTATTGGATAAATTAATATTGTCTATATGGACTTGACTTTGTGGGATACTTGGCTTCACCAACATACTTAACGTCAGCAACAAAACCAGATTTGCCATTGACATAGTAAGTCACTATCTGTAAACAGAGGTCAAAGTTTAGAAACTCTTTCAGTAAGTTATTAAACTATAAAAATTACCTGTCGTCGGCCATCAGGAAGAAGAACTTGATATTGACCCTTGGTGTTGTCTCCTTTTCTGCTTTCTTCGTGGCCGAAGTCGCTGTAGGTGTAAGGATCCTTGACGTGGTATCCATAGTTATAAGCCGGGTAAGCTGGGGCCTAGAGTGGAAGAAAGCGTCTTTTATCAGACTTTTTTACATTATCCAATTAGTAACTTACATAATATTCATCGTCGTAATAACTCGGATAGCCGTTGTAAGGTTGATACGGTGGGGTTCCCATTACCACAGCGATTAAAGCGAATAAAATTGTAGCAATCTATTTTAAAATTTGAAATAAATTGTTGGTACAAACAGGGATCACGTTCAAATGGTACCTTCATTTTTCGGAGCGATAGATAGGGTGGAGTAGACAGTTCGAAGCACAACTAGACAGTGATAATGACAGACATTCATCCGTTTATATAGAATCTACTACTCATGAATCCTACGCCCAAAGCAATTTTTTTGGTTGACAATGCGAGCCGTGTGTCACAAATCGCCTTTCACCGATATACCGTCGGTTCAACGCCATTCGCATACCTTCATTCTTTAATGATAATTCTTTAAAATTTTTTATGGGAAACGTATCAGAAGGGAAAGTAAAAATGTTCAGGATGACTGGAGTGGGCGGATCATCTCATTTTTTTAGTTCCAGAAAACATAGTATTCCTGGTGTACAAAAGAAAATATTAGTTCGCGGGTGGTTGGTAAATGTTTGTCAACAGATAGAGCGGAACGTTCGGTATTTGAAAAGATTTCGTGACTGAAGCCACGATTATTTGAAATATATAAAGCAAATGGCGTTATCGCCGTATCACCAAAGGTACAAACCTCTACAAGGAATCTTGACGCATTGTTGGGCACAATCTTTTCATTGTTGCTTTCATGTTTCACGCTTCAATTGAATGTAAGGTGGTCACAACAAATTGCGGCTGCTCGTATTTAGAAGATGGCTGGTAATGGGTATCAGAACGAGACTATCTTGATATAAGGTTGGAGTGAAAGGTGGCGAATAAAGAACTGATGTGGTCCTCGATAAAAACAAATTATTAACTTTCGAATTCATGACTTTTGATTTCATTTTGTTTGTTGGACTCAACATTTCACTTTTCCGACTTTATTTGATGTCATGTTTGTTGTCTTCCACAGGTTATGGTAGGTCTAGATTCTGGTTGTGTGTCAATCTTGAACGTACGACCCGATTCAGGATCGGGAATAAGCATGCTGGCATCAGTCGTTGAGCACGACAACGTTGTCAGCTCACTAAGTATCAGTCGCGACGGTACAAGAGCGCTAACCGGAAGTCTGGATCGCAGGTTAGAACCTTTAATTCCTTTTGTTGTGGTATGACGTCGACATTGACCTGAATCTCTATTATTTCCATAGTTTAAAGGTGTGGCACACTGATTACCTTGTGTGTAGCCACACCTATCGGCCGGCCCACTCCGATATGGTTGTCAGTGTTGCAATTCATCCGGAACAGAACGATGTGATGGTCTCTTGCTCGGAGGATGGGCGTGTCGTTTTTTGGGATATACGTATGCCAAAGCCTGCCTTGGGTATTTTTGCTGATAAATTTATTCTCGTTTATTCATAACTAATAATAATTTTCGTATGCTATAGGCATCCCTAAAGAGCAATTTGCTAATCGGCCGTCGTGCGTTTCCTTCGTTAACCGTCGTAGCACTAACCTCATGATAGGCACCGTTTCAGGTCATCTTATCCATCTCGATGCTTCATCTCCAAAATCCGCTCCTTCCTTTGAGCTAGGCGCTCACTCGAGAGCTGTGAGGAAAATTTGCCCTGCTGGAGATGATGATGACCAGCTTTTGATAGCAACGTGTGCCGATGATCGTACCACTGTCGTCTCTTCAGCGAACCCAGCGCATCCAAGAATTTTGTAAACTTTAAATTAATCGTTTTATTCCGATGTGGTTTTTAACAATTTTCAATTTTACATAACAGATACTCCGATGAGCGTCACAGCGACTTAGTTCGTGGCATAGCCTGGCCAGTGAAAGTTGACGATCGGCGCCGCATTTTTTCCTGCGGTTGGGATCGTCAGGTCATCGCCCACGACATAATTACCTCTTTATAAATACATATACTTCATTTTTTGGAAATGTACGCTGTACCAACATCTTTCTTGGATTTTTCAACTTTACTCGGACGTTGGAGTGGCGTAGGTGTACCAGTAGAACAAATTTATGGCTATGAAAAGCGCAGGGAAGAAAATGCGTGAAATTTTATCGATCTTGGAGACGGAATTCATCGCCTTGCCGTCCCACTTCTGTGTCTTCTTTTGAGTTTTCTTTTTTCGCTCTTGGGATGGAGTCGAACGATCATCTGACTGGATCTGCACGACGGCCGTTTCTTCTGCTTTCATATTTCGTAGGTGGTTCTCCACATTATATACATCTCTTGGGTGGATCTGTTATTAGAGCAAATATTTAGTTTTGATCAAATTGTCATGATCGTGCCCATTTCCCTCTATTGTATCCGCTCCGCAGTTCGTTCTTACCTTTCGAGCAGCGGTGGGCGACGGAGTGTTTGTCGCTGAAGGAAAGCCTTCATCAGAATTATCCAGCTGCTCGTCGTCGTCGTCTATAGTCATGTCAGAAAAATAGAGTTCTCCGAAGCCATTTTTAGTGAAGTAATGTACGAAGGCGAACTGCAAGTCCGGCGAGGAAAAGGTGAGTCCCATGACTTTTTAAAATTTATATTCTGCACTATTACCTGAACAATTGTCGCGAATATAAAGCCAAACGATAAGAAAATGAAGTGATCTAGAGCTGTAGGGTAAGTCACTTTCGGTAGATTAGCCCGGGCCTCTAAACCAAGGAAAGTCATAGTAAGGACCGTGGTGACACCTTGAGCCAGAAATCAAAGGATTAAAGAAACGAGTTTATCGACCGGTATCATTGAAGCCATCTTTTTGCACGCCTGATTAGTTTATTACCTAGGCTAACGCGATCGGCTGTTGCTTCCCTATTGAGCCAGAATGATACCCACGACAATACTACGAGTAGAATACAAGGTCCGTAGACTTGAATAAGGAAACTTCCCATATGGCGATGAAGGTGGAATCGTACCGATATCATTGAATGATTGCCTGTTGATAAAAATTTAAATTACAATATAAGTTGAAGCGATCAGGAGGAATACTGATACCGTGTTTGAAACTGATTGTGTAATTGGAGACAGGCGTGGAAACGAGATCGAATTGGGACATTTTCATGCCTGAAGCGATCACAATCTGGCGATCCTTGTTCCAGCGGTATATCGCTTCCGATTGGGTGTAGGCAACTGTATTGAAATAGACAGACAATTTATAAACATTTTTTTTACAACAATGCTGTTATTGATCAAAAGTTATGATTAAAAACTTTTGTTTTTGATTCCACAATAGTGCAAAGACTTATTTAAAAAATCAGTTTCTTTGTTAAATTAATGAATGAAAAATAGTTACAGCTCCCCATATTAAGCGGGCATAACTGGGCATCCTGTGTAAAGAAAAAGTTATTTTTTTTTAGCCATTTTTGGTTTGTATTTGTTCATCGCATAGCTTTTTACCATTGGGAATTTGCGTAATTCCATTGGGCAGCTCGCCTTTATGGTCAACCTAGATGCAAACAGTCGGAGATTAGATTTCTGGTTATTACATTTTCATGTAATAAATGCTCCTTCATTCGTATAGAGATCTTAATGAAGTCGAAACATGTATAAAAGGGTTCATTGGCCCAAGTATTTCTATAATAAAAGTCGTTTTGTTGATATGAGATCAATGGTGCCGTTTTGGTATGCGGACCCATTGCCAGGCAACTTATCATTAGTCCCCTATTAGTATCTTGTTTGTTTACCTTGAAGAGTAGAGAATCCGTCCGTCGGGAAAGAGACGAACCAATTTATTCGGTGTAGTGATCGTGTGAAGGTACGAGTTTTTGCCATTGTAGAAGTAGGTATCTGGTTTCCAGATTCGATCCAACATGGACACACTTAGTGAGAGTTGGTCATCCGTTTTGGAGACTTGTTGATGAGCCAGTCGCGTGTCTCTCCAGGTTTGCCGGAAGTAACAATCAAGCGAAAAAGTCTAGCCGTTGTCAAATGTTTGAAAAAAATCCACGTCACGTCATTTTTAAAGGCTACTTGTTTTTGTTTTGTTTTACCATGTCTGCCTCCGAAACAGGCCCCATGCTTCTCACCATTATGTCAACATCCACAAAAGTCGGTGGACCTGTCGATCAAAATAATTTTATTTCAATTAAAGTTTTTATTTCATTCGACCATTTTTTTTTAATTTCATTATTTAGAGACCTCCTACATCAGGCCTTAAGTGATGGTTGTAATTGTCGAGCAGTTTGTCGAGCAATAGAGAAACGTTATGGCGAGTTTTGATCGGTCGAATGTAGGTCAAATGATTTGATGAGTTGAAATCTTGGGATATCACGGTGCAGCACCTGTCAAATTGATATCGATTGAAGAAATAAATCGGACTAAGTAATTGGGTCGTTCCCAACATTTAATTCCTTTGATAGCTGAATAAGTGACTCCATTACTTCCTGTATTTACAGAAAACAACTTAACCATGGTGAAAGGATTTGGAAAAGCTCTATTCTAAATCTTTCTTTAGATCTTTCCTTTCTCTTTTTCCAACAAATGCGTTGATGCTTGTCCGCAGCCAGGCAGACAATCGCATCTTCTTATTGAAGTAGCTAAAAATCAGGGACACACAATCTATTTTCGACTTTGTTTCTAATGAAATCTTGTACAGACTGTACACGATATCTCACGAAAGCGCGATTGCCTAACCGATTGACGTCAGAGTTATAGGCGTTACGTTAGTGCATGACAGCAGACAATAAATTGTCACTTTGGCTTATTAATTTTTGTCATTTCTTGTAACGAGTGATGCATTACGAGTAATGGATCATGGTGAACGAAACTCACCTTAGCGATAGCAGGAGAAGAAGATCGAAGATGAGTCGCAGTTTGTTTCGATCAGATGACATTTTGAGACGCGTCACTGACAAAGGCCCGATAGTGCTCCTCTTCTATCGACTGCTTTTCATTCTCGCTAGGAGCACGGCATAAAAGCAACCTGAGAGCCAATGAGACATGCAAATGGATTGAAATGGAAGTCTGGAAACACTTCGAGATCCCCTGGTCGGAAGAAAAGGAACAAGAGAACGACTTCAATCTGACTCTTGCCATATTGTTAAGACCGACCCGTGTCTCTATGTGAGATGTTTGAGATGAGTTGCCCTGCTCGTGACGTTTTCTCTTTTGTTCCTGTTCTCATGAGCCGAACAGTCATAAACTATTGTTGTCAAAAAGAAAACTTATACAAGGCGTCATTGTGCCGTCGTCTTGCGTGTCTCCATGTATCTAGATCTCCATGAGGATATGGATTTTTAAAAATAACTTGGTTTTTTCGTGAATACCTTGCGTTGCCGCATTGGCTGATTGAAATGTACAGCATATGAGGTTCAATATTTATTAGAAGTTTTAGAGTTCAAGTATCGGGTAGCTCAACAGTTTCTAATGAGGCTTGCAAAACGAAACTTTTTGTTTTCTTTTAGTTCAACTTTCCGGGGCAACCTTTGTACAACATGTGCTTTGCGGCACATTGATTACTTATTTTCTCAAGTTGTAGTTTAAATCAACGATTTATTCGATGGTTGTCAGTCGAGCTATTACGTGTCGCATTGATTTAGCAATAAAGAGAAAATAATAAAGTCAAATAACGACCGTCGTTTCCGTCCTATGACATGCGCCAACATCTGCTGGTCAGGCGTCGTGCCGGCCCCAACGGGATTAGACACTCAGTGACATAACAAGAGCGAAAGAAGTTTATGTTGTCATCGTCGTGTCCTATGTATCACCAAGAGTTGATTTCCGTTGACAGTTACCGGAAGCGCAAGATTGTTTCGTAATTCATTATCTTATTTTTGTGTGTGTTTGGTTTCGGATAAAACAAGAACCAAATTGACGTTACTTGAATCAAAATGGGCGCACTCAAATCACATTTGAATGAATATTCGAACATTTTTTTTACTGTTAATAATTTTGCCGTTGGGAAACTTTTCGAACGAATGTGCCGCAGGGAACTTTTTTTAAATTTGTTTACGTATACTAGCGAATGAAATCTATGGAAAAGAAAAACAAAAAAGTTTGTGTTTGAAGTAGCTTTTCTTTTCTATCGGTTCTTCAATACTTTTGCTTGTTAAACAATGAACCCAATCTATAAGGATGTATCATATTAGCGAAATTGAAAAATATCACGAAGATGGCTTGTAGTGAAACGTGATACAACGCGCGTCTGTTAAAGACGCAAACTTACCTCACTAACGTTGTTGCTCGATACGATGTTTACCGTCGTTTTCAATTGGTTGCACAAACGAATACGTATAACTAGGTACTGAAATGTCAATATTCGTCAAGAATACCGAGTTTTTCTAAAGACGATCCCTCGAGGAGTTTGACGTTTAAAGAGACACGGTTCGACTGTCCGAAGACGACCCGTGATTCTTCTTGGTTATATTCCTCCTGCTGGCACACGACCTCTTGACTTCAGACTCCACTTTTATTCCTCTCGTTTCTCTTGGTGAGCATGCGCCCGGATGTTCTCATCCATTTTCAAATCTATCTCTTCGTTCCCTCCTCTTCATTCTTCCAGTTGACATAAGTAGTTCATCATCTGGTAACTAATATGATACGATACAAAAACGCGTCCCTAAGGAGATCACAACTCGAAAGAATCTGTTCGTTATTTTTGGATGAGGTGAAGCAATAAAAAAAATGGCGCTTACCTGCATCAAGAAAGAGCGTATCAGAAAGATCCGCAAGAGATTGCCATATTGATTGCTTTACAGAGAGTTTGTTATTGCCGACTGATCTTTGATCTTGTACATTTTACATCTATTTTTTCGTTAGGATTTGATTCGGCGAAAGATGACATAAGATCCTTGTAAAAAAAAAAGTTCTTTCAAGCCACCGCTATTCTGCATTTGGGCTCCCCACTCTATCCGTGTGTGTGTGATATTGTGGATTCGTTAGATAGCAAAAGCTCAAAGTATTATACTATGCCGGTACTTAATCAAAGTCATCACATGGATCCTACGTGGCACTGTATAACCCTCTTCTTCACGTCTTACCATCTCTTACGACGGAAATGATGATGAGACGCGGGGGTTTCAACGGCAGTTACCAACGTGTCACGACGTGGCAGAGTATATTTTTTATTTTATCTTATTTTACGAGAAGCTGATTGAATGACAGCGTCTTTTATGACCGACTGAAGGAGGAGTTAGAGATAGGGTTGAAAGCAGGAGCCGTTGTGTGTGCAGCTCTGCATAGTTTTGGGATTTTAAACAGCATCGCTTTAAATTACTTATTCTAGAATAAAATTTCCAACACCCGTCGACGAGTAGCTTTGAATTAGATTTTCCGCAGTAAATGCCTTATGTTAGATATTTTGTGATTGCGTAATACAGCACTGTTATGGTTTTACGGAACCAGGTCGTGCGCTCTCTCCAAAAAAATGCGTTGAATTGCGGTAACGCGGAAAAATCCGTTCTTTTTCGCCTTATTTCGTTTTCTTTTGAAGGTGCCTATAAATTGTGTGTGTTGAATCTCTATATTGAGCCTTAGGCATTGATTTTGAATCAACATAATTTCAAATAAGGTGCACATCAATAGATCTATTGCCATTGACATAGGGTATTTTACATTTTCCCATATGTCGTTGCGTCTTTGACGTCTAGCTTCAATTTTCCCTCCTTTGGAATCTCGTCGAGACTGCTATTTTCATGGAGAGAGGGCTTAGTAGGAAACACACAGGGAGAATCTGTGTTCAGGCACAGAGATTGCCGTCAGTCCACGTCAGCGTGTTTTCTTGAAAATTCAGCAATTGCATCATGACAATAATGCATGGCAATAGGGGCATGAGAAATGGACAGCATTTGTTGAGACTGGACGATCGATCCGTGCGATCAAGGGCAGCCTCTACCTCACCCGCGCCATGTGATTGCCCATTCTTGTCGCCTCTCATCGGCCATGTCAGCTATACAAGAAGAAGACGGTCGTAGTGGTCGTTCTGATTTGATCATCCTCGGGCAGTTGTTCAGCATTCTGTGGCACTTTGAGCAGCATTCTTTGCTCGGCATCTTGATAGCTCATTCGAGTCATTTCGGATTGTTTTGATCGACTTTCTATAGTGGCCATTCGTAGATCCTGATGGTCTTTTGAAATTCAACTCTAATTCTAATGAGAATGATTATGTTGAACAAAGCTGCTTGATTTCTAGTCAACGCAGACAAGAGACGGTCGAGATCAAAATCACCAAATCTAATTTTTCTAGTCGACGAGACTACAGTATACTAGAAAGTAATCCGTCGTCGTTGGCGCCAACTTTTAATCTCCTTCCTCTTATTTCAAAGGGATCCATGGGTGACTTTAGCTCCATCCATCAGCTGATGGAATTGTCATGTTTTGTCAGCGATCGTTTGAAACCTTTCGATAGCGAATAAATAGGCAGCTCTCTGACTTTACTTCCGTTTCCTCTTTCCACAATTCCACATTGGGGGGTCACCATTTCCGACAAATCATCCGATGCCTCTATAGGTCTACTATGCATTCAATACGGCAATGCCATTGAATCATTCAATACGTTTTGATCTATTATCATCTGCTGATTGACGGAATCCAATCTGGAGAGTATTTGGCCCTTTAACGCCAAGCAAATGTTTGTTTTTGAAAAGTTCTCCATCTTTTATTTAATATATTCCATAGTCAATTTACCTTGTCGTCCGTATCAAAGAAACTCAAGTTGACGCTCGTCATTGGTCCCTGGTGAACCTGACAGTTTCGTTCGACTTATTGACCACCTATTTCTGGTAGTAGCGGCGTGATAATGAGCATGAACGGCTTCATGTAAGCTTCGTTGACAGTCTCTTTGCCCCTACTTTAAAATGTATCGTAATATTTAAGTTGCTCTAGTAATATATCTAATCTTAGTTTTCTTTTTGTGTGAGATTTCCGTTTTGCAATGAAAATTGACCAGACTTTTGTTATATTAATAATAAATCAATAAGAGATGACGATGCCAAAACAATCCAATATAAACTGATATAAAGGATAACGAACGTTCTCTTTGACCTATTAGATGTAATCTCCCACACGTGTAGGTGTGGTTTACGAGGTGGCATCGATCGGTGACCGTCTGTCTATCGTCGCAAATATGTTGTTGAATTGTTTCCAAAAGTCAGGCTGGAAACTAATGTAGATATTCTTTTATTTGACTTTTCCCTTTATAACTATTGTGCAGCATGCATATATCATCAAACTGGAATATGTTAGTGAACGTCTTGATAGGATCGGGATTTGAAAAAAGGCCGGAAGAGGAATTTAAGAAAGTTAGTCGCGGCCAACTTTTCAGAATTGGAAAATATAGCCTTTGAATCTCAGTTTGACGGCTGTTTTTTGTAAGCAAAACTAAATATGTTCAAAAAAGTCAGTCAGCCGAATTAATCCAGCCATTCGAAGGGGAAAGTGGATTCCTTAATCCACTGAATTATGACATTATTGCATTTGAATATCGTGTGAATTGTATTATGTTGCCTATTAAATCGTTAAACTTTGCCCATATTTTGACGGCATTTTTTTATTTTTTTTTTTTTTTTTTCAAAGAAGCTTATACTGGATCCCAGTTGAGTAGTTTGTCGCTAGGTGGCTCTCTATTTTCACGCTCGATCCCGCTTGATAACGAAAAATAATGTATATTTTGCGTGTAATTCCTTTTCCTTGTTTTGCGAACTTGACGCTCTGTGATGTTCTTGGAGTTTGTTTGTTCGGTTGAGAGAGTCTTCAATGGAAAAACATATTGATCGTTCAGCGCACCTGTTAAAGGTTATTGCATCAGAATTGATTGTTTTCTCTTGTGAAAATAAAACTCGGGACTTTGATCCGTTTCGTATGAGTAAATGACCGACGGTAAATTTCCGTTGCCTAGGCGATGACAACTCGTGATCTCCGACCGTTCTTCATGTTTCTCGTTTTCTTTCAATATTCTTTGTGTATAGTCTATACTATTACTGAGAAACGATGCCGGCTCTTGTCGGGTTTTGCTGGGCGATAGACGTCATACAGCTCACAGAGCTTGGTATTTTGGTAGCTCTTTTTCCCCTTAATAGGCCTAATTCTAGATACGACAAATTTGTCGCTTCCTTGGGATGACGCACTCCTCATATTTTAGCATACCAAAAGTTTCTAAACAAAAAGAAAAGAAATGCTGAAGACTTGCTCGTGTCAAGATGCTTTCGGCTTCTTCAATTCTCTATTTATTGTATGTTACTTTAATCTTTACCTTTGTTTGATCTTAGAATCCCAGTTTGTTTTTCTGGCCTAGTTTTTGAGAAGCGCGTGTCGACGTGTTTTCCCAACATTTATAAGCTAGTTCTCGGAATGAGCATTCTCACTAATTCCAAGTTTCTTATGGTGGCGAGAAATCCAATATAGTACCATTTACGAGGATCAGGTTCTCGCTGTTGAGTGTTTTGTTGACGATAGGTCGAATGATTTTGGTTCTCCTGGCATGGTGGGCGTCTATCTCTACGGACGCATCGACGTCTGTTGTTCAAGTGGAATCGATTACATCTGCTTCGTTTTACAAATACAGGTGAATCCCAACTCACTCGTAAAGGATCTGTATCCAGGGATACGTGTCGTCGCATTCAATTACAATCGCATGCGCTTCACTAAAGCAGAAGATATGTCTGTCACATCTTAGATGAAACTAGGGATTACATTTTTCAAAGTTCCAACAATAGAAGAACCGAATATTATTCTTTTGTAATATAGTGTGTGTCAGGTAAACGTGCGGCAGCAACCATCAATAAGCTTCATTAAATTTGCCTCCTATAAACAGCTATGCAGATGACTAGGTCAGGTTTTGTTATAATGATCCCAAAATTGCGCTGCTGATATGGTAGTACATATACAATTGTTCGTATATATGTTTTACACCGTAATTGAATCAAACGATCGTGAGTGGGAGGAGTCTGATGTTATGGTCGAAACTCGTATGGCTTTTCAATTACTACTATCGTGCATCCACTTTTTATGCCTACGTGTATATCCAACGCATGTTCGGAACAACTGACTCACACGTGATAGTGGAGATCGTACATGTTACACACTCTTTTCACGGCTAGCGTCCTGTATTGTTTGCAGATGGAAAAATAACAAAAAGGAAAGGCTATTTTTTGTGATGATTAATTGAATTTCTTTTAAATGTAGGGGGCATTATCGTCGACGTACCAAATATCGATAATGGTATCCGGCTGTGTTGCCTTCGAGTCCGTAAAGGTTTTCACCGTCGAGTTCTGTAATTCAATAACGAGCTGACATGCTGGGCAAGAAATAAGTTAACACAATTGTCACACAACGACAGGAAATTGATCAGTCGAACGCAGATCGCTCGTTTGAAATTAGTCGAACGTTACAACGACTGCCAATTAAGTGAAAATGACATCGATTTCTTTTTTAAACGGAGCTAACTTAACATTGTGGATCGGTTCATCTCCGCATTTTAAATAAGTGGTAATTGACGGATTGTATATCTGTCTAGGGTCTTTCATATGTCAAAATTTGTTGCGGTCCCTTTTTTGTCCGGAATTGTTTTTGACAGTTGATTGTCTAAATTGAAGGACATAGAATTCAAATGCCATTTGAATCAAATCATCAGAAGGAAAGGTCAATTGAGATTCATGATTTATTAGTGTTCTCTCCCTACATTGTTCATTCCATATCGACTGGTATCGGAATGGGCTCTCGCCGATGACAGGAGGTCCCCGGGATCGATATCATTGTTGATTTATGTAGACGCAATAGGGACGAAATAGCGAGAGTGTAAAAATATATTCTACTAGACTAGAGGGCGAAAACCAGCCGAAGGTATCACAATGTGATGGGCCGATTATTTATTCCATAGAATTATTTCTAAATATTGTTTCCTTTTGTTTTTGTGCGACCAAAACATTGGTGTGCGTATATTTCCTGGCTGACGGGAGCTTTGAGACGTAACTATCGTTTGTGTCGCCAGTGGAAAAGGTCACCTCCATCCCATCACAAGTGGGCGTCTGTAATTTCACGGCGCTGTATATATTCGCCGTTCGTTCTCGTAGAGCCCAACGGTGCGTAATACGGTCGATTTGCCAGTCAATCAAATATCAACTAGAGTGATCCCCTATATACCAAGAGCCTAGAGAGCCAGTTCTTTCAAGTGTAAATGCAATTCTTGTCGAGTTTGATGCCATTGACAAACGCTGTTTTTGTGTACAGACACAAATTTCGCACACACCAAATCGATGAATTTCAATATCTTGAAACTTGAAAGAAATAAACGTTCGTCAACTCGTGCGAGAGTTTGTTTTTCGGCTCAGATTTTGACGACCGGAGATGAAAGAGTAACAACAGGGAAACACTTTCACGTGATCTTTTCAACAAAGACGGAAAACGAGAAAAGAAGATAAAAAGGAAATGTTTTTTTACAAAATATTGATTCAAGATAAGATTAAAGATAGCGGGAAAATAAAAGAAAACGAGTTGGAACGACGCCGCCATCATTTTGTTGCGATGGAAACGACGTCGCTTCACTGTTGCTGTCGAGACAGCGCACGGCACACATGAAAGACTGCCGCTGCTAAATCAGGAAATGGGGTAGATCTTTTCCGACCAGCATCCAGCAGCGCTCACCTTCTCTTTTATATACGCCTACGCCATGTGCATTTTTCTATTCCGTATGCCGCTGCTGTTATTATTTAGAAAAAAAATCAATATAGACATAACTTTCTGGCGATTTTTACACGCAAGTAACGTCAACAAACGGCGCAATAACAATTCATCCCAATTTCTATAGAAATTGGAAAGAAGTATCTAGTTAGTGCTCGGTCTTCGTGTACTGCGAACGACGTAAAAAGGTCACACAGAGTGCAAGGGAACGACCACTAATTGCTGTTGATTGTTGGACAGCGAATGTGGTGGCTGTGGGCTATGAAAAAAAAAACGATGATGACCATGAGAGAGCCCCTAGTTATTGGCACATCAGAGTATTGAGTCTGTTTGACAAAAACAGAATAAAGAAACGCAAAAAACATATATTGCGCACGCACGAGACGTGTTTTTATTTATTATTTTCTCTCTTTTAATTTCTTTCTCTTCTTTATTTTTTTTTAGCGAACCGGAGACGTTTGGCGACGACGCCATGTGTTAAGTCCTGGCCCCCCCATTCTCCGATGCATGCGCTAGTGGTCGTGAGTATTATGATGAGCCTCAACGGAGTTGGTTCCCTGCTCGCAGTACCGTCTCATCTTTGGCCACAGCAACATCATCATCGCTTCACCACCATTGGAAACATCCTGCGGTGCCGTGTGGTCGTTTGATTTGTTATCGACGCGGGACTTTTTGTACACGCACACAGAGACGGAAGAAAGTAAACAACAAAAAAATAGAGGTAAGACAAACGTCTTGCTTGTTCTTAGACTGTCTAGACACTTTCTTAAGAGGATCATATAGAAGCCAAGTAATGAAAGCGTTTGCTTGTTCCAACAACTTGGACAAGTGCTTAGACTACACTCTTCATGTTTAGTTTTGTTTTCGCTGCAATCTTAGAACTTTCCAAGTGGGTACCGGCCAGTCCTTCTTAGTTTTTTCTTTAAATTGAATGATATTGTTATACGGTTAGATATTAAATATGTAATAGTTGATATTCAAACAAAAGTTGTGCTGGGAACTAATGAAAGTCTGATTTTTTTTATCGCGTTAGTTTTTAATAAAGTGAAACTGAATCGTGGGTATTGTTACCTTTCAATTAGTCGGAATTTTTTGTATTGGGAAATGACTCTACATCGTTCTTCAACTTTGCATCGAGTTTGTGTCGTTCGCCTGCCAGAATAAGTTTAGATTTATTCCTGTCTTGTTTGTTAGATTGGATACTTAGCATAAGTTGACTTTTTTCCCTGCTGCGAATCGTCGTCGTTTCTCATTTGATTCTTTCGTGCATCAAATCGGCTTTCATTCGTACCCATTCCCACGGTAATTCGTTTTTCATCACGACCGTGAACAGATGGCACAGGTTATCTCAATCGGATTAAGTGCGTAGGTGTACGTACAATATTGTCAGTAGCTCAGGCTCTCAGTCCACAGAGATTGTTTATTTAATCGTCTCAAGATTCCTTTGTTGTTGTTCATCTCAAATTCAATCCGCGTGATGTACGACTGTCTGGTAGCTGAGGATCATATGTTGTCGAAAGTAAAAGAAGAAGATTCGTGGCCCAGATATCAATCCTCTTTTGTGAAACTTTTGACGACAGAGTAAAAAAGTCCTGCACACACTAACACTCCTCATATCCTAGCTCAATAATATTAAAGCTCACAATAAAGTGCTGCGCTCTATGACCTTTGATTATTTGCGGTTAGTTAAGGAAAAGGAGGAACCTTGTTAGTCCAGAGGCCATATGCTCGATTGCTATCCCATCAGTCGACTCATACTAAAAGGGGATAGAATGCTGTAGGCAACGCTACTACAAAGTGCAGTCCTTTAAGCTGGGCTTCTATCGTCCCTTGGTTACCATTGACGTAATCAACTGTTGGTGTGAAAATGGTGGGTTCTTCTACCCTCGTAAACGAAGCAGCGCTACTGTAGTTTGAAACGAAAAATGTACATAGTATGACGTCCCTGGCCTCGTTATTACATTGATTTATTCTGGTAATAATACGAAGCCTTGATGAACTTTGTTCTCTCCTTCCATTTCGTTTCGCGGCGTAGCGACTTTTCATATCTCGGACGTCAGGGAGAAAGTTTAGCTTTTCTATAAATTGATGAATAAAGGACGCTCCCTGTATAGTGAATGACGATTCTCTTTGTTACTTTCAGTGACAGTCGCAAGGTCAAGTTTTTTGCGTCCTATCGAATAGGATCAGGTGGAAATGGTTGTTGGGCCAGATCTTATCACATGTTGGTTGTATTCACTTATTCGTTAACAATATAACTAAATGTTTGACGTAATAAGCACAAAATATAAAGAGTGAAGACCTTTTGTTTCGTGATGTAATGCAACAGTATAACTGAATTAAGGACCAAAAAAAGAACGGTGACGTTCAACGTATTGATGGGTTGTTTGCTATTTACACACAAGATTGCAGTGAGACATTGTCGCTGATTGCGTCGCCATCATGCCGACAGCGGCTGTTTTAGGAGCGGCGGTGGGCGTCGGTGGAGCCTTGTTCCTCACGCTGACGTTGTTGATCTACCGTTACCATGCGGCGCAGAAAAAAGAAGCGGCCGATCAACAACACTATCCCTATCATCAGGGAGGCAAAGCTGCCAAGGGTGTTGGCTACAACAGTTTAAGCAACAGTTGGTCAACTCGGGACAGCTGGGCACCGCCACCACCTTCTCCGACGCCGCCACCCTACAAGACAATTAGCAACTGCAATGTGATCGACGAGAGTCACGGATCATACAACGGCAGACGTCGTCCCCTGGCCAAACTCTATCTGCCCTTGACATCTCACCATCAGGTTTGTGATATTCTTCATCGATTCTTTTTTCTATGGTATTTTGACGTCCAACAGTTCCCTCTCTATTTACATTTTTCAACTTTGCCGGTTCTTTTTCTTTTCTTCATCGGGAGACCCTACTTTTATTCCCGCCGCTAGATGTCTCTTTGGTGAATTTCTGCGGTGGAATTCCTTTTTTTAAAAAACCATTAGTAAAGAGTATACTGGATCGTGATTGACGACCTAGTCGATATCGATAACCCTGAAAAGGCACTTTCTGTTAAAATTTTCTATGTCATTGATCATGTTGGACTTGGTAATTTCTATTTGATCTCCTTCTTTTTCGGGTGTTAGACGCTTGGCCGCCATTGCGACCCTGTAGCCGCAGCTTCGTTTTCCTTTCATGCCGATCGATTTCTTAGGAAACTTTCTGAATCTATCTCACTCTCGATTCGTGACAAACAAGAGACGCGTTTTGCCTTAATGGTCCCTGGTCGTTCTACATTTTTCTTTCCGTGGTAACAGAAGTTAAAGAAAAAAGATCAATAAAACTTCTGCCGCTGCTCCATGCAGAACTTCATTGATTTATTTCACTTTATTTTTGGGAAAAAGTATTTATTCTAGTGGCATTACATCGACACTCGCAAGGACATTGAAATCCGACAGCGAGAGATTTATCATGTTTTTAAAAAGTAGTGGATATTCTTTCGTTTCTATAGTAGCAGCTAGTATTGATTTCGAATGGAAAGCGCATGTATAATACATGCAAATGCTAAACTAGAACTATAAATCTTCTACAGTCTTTTCATAATGCTAGCTCATCATCATACAGTCTGCTGGCATATCTTTTGTATGCGTTTCAGTATCACTGCACCATCAGCATCGTTAGTGTTTGCTAATAATCTAACGATACGAAGTAAGAGAAGCAGCCTGGTCGCAACTCTATGACTGATTATGCTGAAAGTAATCCTCTGACGAGATAATAATGAGTACAGAATTCAGTTGGTACACTACACTGATGTATGCATTTTTTGATATCTGATAATGAAAGGAAAAAAGAGTGAGGTTGTGAGAAAGTTATCAGTCTCAAAGTTAAGGCTGTTAGTAGCGTGATCAATAAAGCCCCTATTTCATTACTCGGCAAGATAAATTGTGAGTGTTACGAGCTAATTGGAATTCCAATTCGAATTAAGACCATAATCGAATTTCCTATTGTTATGTTTGAGGTACTGTAATCTTATTGATGAATCACTGAAATTATTTTTTTTTGGTTTCTTTACGATCCTGCGCGAAAAGATAAAAGTTGTCTGTTTAATTCGCACGAATTGGTACAAAAGTTTTTCAAGTTTGAAATATTCACATGAATTATTTCTTTTTTTTTCACATTGTGTAAAACTTGTTCAAATTTTCTTAAGGACTCGCTCGGTGTGATATAGTAGAGTGTCTGCAACCTTTTTTCTTTTATGTTTAGAAGACATTTTGATCATTTCCATGTTACCGGTTGAGTCACATCTCTCCATCCGCAACACTGTACATAATTCAATTTCAATTCCATGGAATCTATTTTGGAATATGAAGGAAACTTGGAAACGTTCATTGGATAGTGTGATTAGCACAAGCCCCCTTTTTTTAGCGAAAGATTGGCTACAACACACAAGAAAAAAAAGACCAAAAAATCGAAGGAAATGTAATTTTGTTTTGATTCATTTATCTCGTTGGAGTGCCATCGATGTGGATCTCTTTTTACTTTGTGCTGTGCTGCCCATAGTGCGAGGAAGAGCTTTAAGTGGAGTTTTGCCGTCGCCTGGGCAAAATAAATATGGATCAACTCCCGAGTAATTCTGACGTTCGTTCCATAGCGTTGCGTCGAACGCACTGACAAACCCAATTACCCGCGTCCGTCTTTATTAGAACCCCATGTCTTCTGACCGAATCTATGATTTTCTATATCAAAAAAGATATTGTTAAAAGGTGTTTCTATAGTCTGCAATTACATAGATGGACTAAACATAAGTACTAGCATATTGATATCCTTAAAATCCTCTCAATCCTTCCGACATTTCTTTTCCCCAAAGTCTTTGAATAATTTCAATACGATTCCAATTCGGCTGATGGGGAGGTATTCCATCATAAAAGATTATAAAATAAGATTATGCCTTACATAATTCATTTCCATTGATCCTGTGCCGATCGTGCCCTTCAAACATCATCCACCTACATGTCTGAGCTATTTTTCTGGAATTATCTTCGGTACGAATTCCTTGCAACTTGGTGGAGACGTGCCCATTCATGTACAGTATAGCCCCCCCCCCCCCCCCCTATTTATAGGGAAAGACGAAGACATTCCAACGGGTAGACAACCGAGCTCAACGCAATCCAATATCATAAATTCACTGGAATAGGTATTGCGATCAGACTGTTAGATCCCGTTATTTTGATGCAATTCATCTTCGGAACATTGCACAGTTGTTTTAACATCAATCTTTCATCCTCTAACAATTTTGTGGAACAAAATCAAAATGGCTTCGGTACATGTTGACGTCATCAGGCAGTTATAGAACGCAGAGCTACGTAGGGAGCAAAACCTGTTGAATAAATCCGTCCTCAACACGTCGGCGCGATCCCTGTCTCCTATCCCTACGTTGGGCTTTTATATATACTCTTGGAGTGTATATTTGGTCTTGTGGGTCGATCAGGTCAGTCTTGCTTGCCAGCCTCTACTGTCTTCACCAACCTGTCTACACGTCCCGTCCCCTGTCTAGTTTCAAACATATTTTCCTCTTTTTTTCTTGTCATCAATCGACTCTCTTAATATTATTACGGCGTCGACGCCATTACGGCCCTGATTGAATTTCGTTTGGGACCACTGTAAACACACGAGCTTCAACCTCTTTTAATCACTTTTATGATAGACAACGACGGTAGGTGCTTGTTTTTTGTTGTTTTTTTGTAGTTTGTTATTGTCTTAAGATTCTTTATTTTTTGTTTTTTGTGTGAACGAGATTGTTTGTTGATGGATCGATTGGTGTGGGAAGCAAAATGGCCAAGTTAAGTCCGCAGACTGGTGGCTTTTTTTTGCATATTTTTGGACGTACACAGAAGCAACAGCTTTTTGTATAGATCCTGGACAACAAGATAAACTTCGTCGTAGATGGATACATAGTCGAGTTATTGATTCACGTCTGCTGCCTTTATACACTACTATGTCGGCGAGCCGCTATTATGCAGCTGCGTATTGACCAAGAAAAGTCGAATATATTTTTAATTTGTCATCTCTTTCTGAGTAGCTCCTCTTTTTTGTGCGGAGATAAAAGGACATACTTTTTTTCGTGAGAGTACCAATCAACTTGTATTTCATCATGTTGAATGAAAGACATTCCCATTGGATTTTTATTTTTATTCTAAATTCTAAAGAATTCCACGCCGGTCTTTTTAACTTTTCGTTTGAATAATAAAAAAAGAGCCAAATTTGTCTATGAGTACCAATGAATTTTGAAATTTGTGTTGTTGTTTTTTTTTTGTTTAGGGTTTTGAAACTGCGAATCATCCGGTTCAGCCTCCAGCTCCTTTATTACCTCCGTTTCAACCACCGTCTCCTAACGAGTCACCATTTTCTGTCCGAAATTCATCGACAATCATGTCGAGTTCCAGCGGAGGAGGAGGAGGGACCCGCGGCAGCACAACTGCGGCCACTAGCGGCAGTAGTAAAAGATCATCCCCTTTGAATTTTTTCAGTTTGGATATTCCGGCTAGTTTACTGGGCTCCTCATCATCGGCTTCATCACCTGGAGCAGCCAGCAACTCATCACTTCCACATCAATCCTGTTCGTTGCCATTTGTCGCCCGACTGGTTCGAACTCCGTCAACATCATCGTCAACGTCCGGTCACGGTGCCAGTGATTCGACTCATCAAGATCATCATACCCAACAGGTGAAAGATGTGAGGGAAATGTATTAGCCATTAAATGTTGCCATAGCAATTGACGTTTAAAAGGAAGCACTTGGACTTTATACATTCACGGGCTTCTGTTATTCTGGGCCATTTGTTGCTAACCGTTGGACGAAGGGATCTGCTGGAGTCGTCACGGTTATTCTTTTTTTATCGGTAAAAAGGTTTTTTTCTTCTTACACAAGAAGAAAAAGGGGGGCACCATATCATCCGCCAAGTTTCAAAGAAAAACAAATTATCGTTCCTCCCTCTGGTGAAAATCTTTAGATGCCATCAGCTTATGTGATTCCTGCATTGAAAGGCTTTCATTCTACAACGGCGAAATGGAAAATGAAAAGAAACGAGAGCGCATTGGCGAGGGGAAAAAGAAACTGTTGCTGAGGTGCACACACGCACACACTGTGTATTGAGAAAAGAGGCTGCGCGGAGATTGGTTCGTCACGTCTAGAGAAAATCTTATTTGGTTGCCGTGGGTTACCTGATGGCATCACTCGTTGTCAGTTGCAAACGCCGGTCCTCATCAATGGTTCTCTCCGTTTAATACAATAAGACACGATAGATCAGCCGGTTACCATTTTCAAAGACAGTGGCATTGCTGTGTACCAATAGGAGCTAAGAGACTGGCCGTGACGTCACTCGGTGCTATAATGTACGGCACATAAACTGGCTCACGACGCAGATCCTACCCACTTTTTTTATACTGCGACGAAAAACATCGATCGCATCCTTAAAAAAAGGAAAAGTAAGAGACGGGATGGTGAGGCTATACAAACGCGGAATTCTTTTTTCAATCTATTACTCTACAGGCGTCAGAAATCCAGCAGCTGTTTTATTATCAGTTGGCAAACAGAGTAAGGGATAATGCCATTTAGAACCTTTTTTGCGGGTCGTGAGTCGTCAAGCGTTCATTTTATGTTGACGGTAGCGTCGTTGCTGCCCACTTTTTCCTCCGTCTTCGTCTTCTTTATTATTAGACCGATGAGAAAATAAACGATCCTTTCAATTTGTAATGTAGCCCCGAGCAGAGAAATCAATAGAATGCGTATTCATCCTTGTGCAGAGGCCTATTATGCACATCCGGGTACACACTCTGAATCGTTTTGTTGAATTTTCAGAGTTGAATTCAACTGTCAAGAGAGAGAGAGAGAGAGAAGAATATAAATGATCGATGAGAATGGGGGAAACTTGTCATGAATGTTCTTTGCGAAATCAAATGTCGTGATAATGTCATCTCAAACCAACAAACAAATTCAACCTATTTACTCTTTGTAATACAACATCCAAACAAAAGCGCCAATTCTATGAATATTACGGGTTTTTGCGCTTTCATTCATTCATTCGTAAACGGTTAATTTGCTGTTGGTTAGCAACTGCAGATTTGATGAATAATTCGTTTTTCTGTTGCGTGTGTTGTGTTTTTTATTTTTTAATTCAGGGACGTTCGGAGAATATGCAGTACACACGTTCTCCATCGCCATCGTGTCGTCATCGTTTGGCTTCAAATCCGACGCCTTCATTTGGCGCAAACAACAGCAGTGGCCAGCATGTCAGTAGTAACAATTTGAATTTGACGCCGTATCCGAGCCCGATGGTGAGTCCGACGCCTTCATTCTCGTCGCTCCTCAATTCATTGGCATCCGTCACTTCATCGACTTGCAATTCACCCGTTCCGACGACTACGACGACGCCGGCCTCTCCTCTGGTCAGACGCAATCGATCGCCAATGCTCTGCTCACTGAACAAAATGAATTCAGTCCAGTCATCGTCGTCGACCACCTCCAATCAGAGTCAAGGTTCGACGACATCTTTGTGCTGTCTGGCCATGACGTCCACTTCGACGCCTTTTGGAGCACTGCAGCCGGAACTCTACAAACGCGAAACGTCCATTCACGTCGGATTGCCGGCCGATGATTTGGACCATTCGGATCATTCAACCAACGAATCTTCATCATCAGATCACGTCCAACAACCGTCGTCGAGTTATCATCAGCAGATGAACAGCAGTTGCAGCAGGGCCGTTCCGATTTCAGTGACATCGACAGCAGCCACAGCCAGTCCAGCACAAAAGAGCAGCACGTCTAGCATCCGCAGTAACAGCAACATACCTCTCGGCCGGCTTCACTTTCGCCTCTCTTACGATTTTGATAAATCCGATTTACTCGTCCACCTCATTGAAGGTATGACTTTAGTAAATCCCTTTGCACCTAGGCTTTTGATGTTGGGATTTTTCAATCGTTGTTCAACAACACTTTCTCTTCTCATTTTTATCATTGCGACACGAACAGTAAAAAAATGTCAACCCTGATCGTTCCAAATCCAATTCTTTTGTATCAAATATTTAAGGAGGAAATCCTGGCAAAAAAAAAGAAAGAAAAATGACTTTTCGATCCGATTTTGACGTGTACCTTTATCCGGCAGTCTTGTGAATTATTATTATCCAATAACCTTGACGGATAAGGTTCTTTTTTATGTTATAAAAAAAAAAAGCCATCGGGGCGGGCTTTCGTTGTCAAGGTATAGTCTCTCGGAGGCTTTTTCTTTTCTGTTGAGCTTGAAAAGAAGAAGCTTTTTATTTCTTGCAATCGATCGATATTCTTATACAGTCTTCTAGATGTAAACAATGTTTGTTTTTTTCCCCCTTTTATTTCCAGTGTTTTTCTTTTTTGCGACTGTTATAAACCAAACGAGTGTTTGAAGACGGAAGTAGCTCAGTGGCGGAGGCACAAGGCCATGTTTTTCTTAGATTTTCTATTCTTCTCTTGAAGAGTTTTTTTTTTTTTTCGTTCACAGGTTTTTCTATTATCGATCGTCTCTATTTTTTATTCTTCCGCCTTTTATATATCCCGGCAGCTTGGCTTTTCTTGTTCCCACTGTTTCCACCCACTAGAGAATAGGAGACAAAATGACTTTTGAAAAAAAAAAAAAAAATGGAATTTGATCGTTTTCTTGGCTCATGGAGAAAGAAAATAATCTCTGACACACATTGTTTTATTGTTAATAGCTCGTGACTTATCGCTGACGATGACCACTTTCACGGATGGAAGCGGATCAACTTCGTCTTCGGGTGGCAGTTGCAGCAGTACCAGTGGCATGGCCGCCGGATTAAATAGCAATCCGCGGGAAGCGCATGTTCGTCTTCTATTACAGCCGGAAGTGGACCAACGTCGTCGACAATCTGCTCGCTGCTTGCGACTTGGAACCGACACTCAATGTTTCTTCGACGAGCGCTTCAAATTCCCCGTGTCACACGATCATTTGGCCGATAAGACGCTCCGATTCCAGGTAATCATCTCTCTCTCGCCTTTACTCATTCAAGTCTATTCCTTGTACGGTCCTTGTGTTGTGGGGCTGGTGTCGAATATCTCGGCCGGAATGATGTATAGAGTTTCCTCCTCCATCTTCATACCTTGACGCGCCATGTTGTGCCATGCGCTTGGCCTCGTCAAAAATGGAGTGTGCAAGGCGTCGCCATGGGACGCAACTATTCCATCTTGAGCTCAGCACAAGCAACGATTGTATCGCAAAGTGTTCTGGGTGGCCGTCCGCAGTCTCTTTTCAGAACTACTAGTTGAGAGAGTTTGGCCGCATAAGTAATTCCTATAACTCTGCAACTCTGCCTAACTAAGAGTTTTCTAGACGGATTGAAAGCCTCCTCCTCTCGACGTCGATCGATACACACGTCCAAGGCCTTATGCGTCGCCTCAAACAGGTGAACACCTGTCGAAAATAATTAAAAAAAAACAAAAACAACAACAGAAAAAGAAGAAGGCGTACGAATTACATCTTCATTCATGATATTATGGTGTCTTGGCGAGCCATTGGGTGTAGAGTACACGCAAAAAGTTGATTCATTCCCTTTGATGGCGTCGTCAGTGACGACGGGGATGTAGAAGAAATTCGTTGAAGGCGCGATAGTCGAAAGAAAAATCCCCGACCCTCACAGCGACTAATGAGCCGACGTCTTTCTTGTTACTCGACCGTCAATCTACAAAGACACGATATCTTTTTAGCCTTCTAGCGAGGTCACAATGTCCGTCATTTAGAGACACACTATACGTAATATGGCCGTCTACAAGATGAAGGACAAAGCGACGTAAGATGATTGAGGCGAAACTGTGGTGAACGGCTTTCTGATTGAGTTGATTACACATTTTGCAGATCGATCGTCATCATTAAAACAGTATAGGGTTTTCCTCGTTCGGGTTGTCTTTTTAGAGACGACCGCAATCAGGATGTAATCAAGACGCAATCAACGAAGGAGAGGAACCTATAACGATCATTTGATCGGAAACAGCTGCTCATATTAGTGCGAAGGAAGACAATCCAGACGTTTTGTGTGGGTAGTTGGATGATGGTGATGATTTAAAAAATCGTTTTTTTTTAAATGTATTCCAGATTTGCGAATACGATCGATTTTCACGACCGTGCGTTGTTGGAGACTTGCATTTCTCGCTTGCCGATCGTGAAAATGTCTTTGGCAGCAGTAACGCAGGACCGGGTGTTGACATTTGGGCGGATGTGATGCGCAACACGGTAATAAAAACGAGAAAGAGACAAAAAAAGTTGGAAAAAATTCTTTAAAAAAAATTTTTTTATTTTTTTTGTAGTTGCCGGACGAAAGTCGACCACAGTTGCTAGTGTCGCTCAGTTACCTGCCGTCGGCTGAACGACTCACCGTTGTCGTTCTAAAAGCCAAGAATCTGGTGGTGCCGACAGGCAAAGAAAACATCGGTACGAGAATTCCAAAATTCTACTTTGACGACAAATTGATAACTGACTGACTGGTTGTTATGTCAATTTTAGATCCTTTGGTCAAATTGTACCTAATGGTGAACGGCAAACGATTGAAGAAGAAGAAAACGGAATGCCGCAAAGGTTCATGCCATCCCGTTTGGAATCAAGCGCTGACATTCACTCTACCGTCGACCAAATTACATAGCTGCACTCTTGAGGTGAATTTTTTTTTTCAACATTTTGGGGGATTTTTTAAAAAATTTAAAATTTTTTATTTCTATAAAGATATCGGTGGTGGATCACGGTAGCGAACGAGGTGGTAAAAGTGCCCAGTTGGGATGTTTGGCTCTTGGGCCTGATCAGAACGCGGCGTCACCTGAACGCCAACACTGGCAGGATATGGCCCACAATGTCAGGAAATCTATCGCCATGTGGCACTTTCTACACTGAAACGCGCAACTTGAAAGCTTCACACAAAACAAAACAAACAGAAAAACACGCAAATTCTATTTCATTTATTTTACAAGAAAATTACTTTTAGGGAAATCTTTTTAATTAAGCATTTCATTTTTTCACATACACACAAATATTTATATACATATAGGATAATTATACTATAACTAATATTTCCATCATACGATATATTCTTATTCCATTCGGTGTCTGTCGTGCATGTCGAAGCACTTGGATCAACGTCATGTCCGTAAATTGACTCTTTTACATTTTCGTGTCAATCAACCAATCCCAGGCTACTCTTAATCTCAAAAAGAGTTACGTTCCATTTAAAACAACAACGCTTTCATTTAAAATGTATTCACATTTTTAAAAAAATATTATTATTCCATCATTTTATTATCTAGACGTGAGACAACAATTTGTTTTTCTCTTTTGTTTGATGAATTGATTTCCTATCCGTTATTCGGTTTATTTTCGATGTCAATTCCCAATGTTTCAACGGTCAATGTCATTTCACACAAGGAAATCTGAAATCTGCACACAAACAAAATTGAAAATTGAACAATTTTTTTTTGAATTACGCGCGCCGTTTTTACCATTATTTATTTTTTGTCATGGAAGATAACAAAAAAATGGTTAAAAATACATGTTGAAATCGTCGTCGTCGGGCTTTCCGTGTGACAAAAAAAAAACTGACGAGATTGAACGTTTGTTCGTTTGCCGCATTTCTATTTTTTTGTATTTTTTCATCATCCGTTTCTTGCGGTTGTTGCTTTCCAATGCGGAAGCCACACACGTATCCTCTGTACGGAGATTACAAGCGAATACGATCGTGCGGGCTAACTTCAAAGTGTTCCACCGAAGTCAAACATAGTCGCGGCGTACAACAAACGACACACCCCAATCGATTGTAGAAGATCAGCAGTGACTTGACTGAGATGACAACGTCTATTTTCTGGCCCTACGGCTTCCTTTATTGGATGGCAACGAATCTTGTGTTGTGTAGAGCAGACTTCGAGGAATCTTCTATCGTTAACGGCTGTAATTCCTCCATTTCTAACCAGGTAATAGTTTTTATTGACTGTAAACAAACAAATCGACGAGAAATAATTCAAATTCTATAACGCAAAACGATTTCATTTTCCCTCCAAAAACAAACAGACGGGACTTATTTTGCTGATGAACTGTGAAAAGGCGATCGTGAACTTGGCCGATTTGTATCATTTGTCCAAGTCGAGTAGAAATTTAATCGAAATTCGCGACTCGGCGGACGTCACTTTAGCAAATGATGAAAAGAACATCTTTACCCTGGACGAGATGCGAGAAGTGAATTTGTTTATAGAAAATGTTACGAGTGTAAGAATTCACTATAAGACATTCGAGCAACTGGTCATCAACGCCGTTTTCCGTAATATCAAAATTTTAACTTTGGAAGAGAAAAGTTTCTCCAGTTGCTGGGGAACTGTTTGGTTCTTTAACAGTCCAACCAAATCTTCCATCAAATCTTTCAGCAGCAGTGATCTGATTGTCTACAAGTCGGAAAGTTCGTTCACGATTCACACCAGGCCGGATGTGACACCGCGACAGAAATTGTATCAAGTCTATAAAATCTTAAACAAAGTTAACGATCTCGGTGTGTTTAAAAACTTACATTTTTTAAAATTCTCGCTAAAAACCCTTTGGTTTCAGAAATCACGATTTACGCTGTGCTGGCACTGATAGGAGCTGTCATCCTGACATTAATCAGTTTAACGATTGTGGTAGCCAGAAAATTCGTTCCACCTTTACGTCATTTGGAAAATCTACCTGATGTGATACGAGTCCCAACGTCTGTGCCGCCAAGAAGAAATAACCCCGTCACCAAAGTGTCGAGAATTTCACGAGTTGTTTTTCAAAAACGAAGAGCGAACAACAAGGAATCGAATCGTCTGAAACCCAGCAATCCTCAGCATTGTCGACCTCCTCTTCCGCCACCAGTAAATTCCGCTTTATTATTTTTATTCAAACGCTTCAAATTCAAATTTTGTTGATTCATTTTATTCTCAATGAAATTATTATTGTTGCCCTTTTTAAAGAGAGACATCTAACGGCCGGAATGCTTTTCTCTTGCCCAGCCAAACAAAAAATTCTCAAATCAATTGAGAGACCCTTCATCTAGGGTTGGAAAATGCCGGAAGCGTACGAAACCATTTGAGAAACAAGACATTCCATTTTGAAAATCACTTGTATATCAGTTGCAATCGCGTTTCAAAACTGCGTTCATGCTTGTAATTTGTATATTAGGCTTGTATTGTCGACATGGGCCAATTACAAACGATTTATGGTTCTTCCGGGTGTCTTATTTCACCACTAATACTCAGTTCTTTGCTAGTTGGTTCCTCTTTTTTTAAAATACTTTTTAGGCCCCCTCCCATTCAAAACTTCAAACTACATGCTCATTTCACTCGTGTATTGTCGTTCAAACCGTCGTCGTGAAGCGTCCGGATGTCGTCGGGGAGAAAAAGTAAAAAATTTCACCCCTCATTTCATTTTTTTTGAAAGAAGTTTGTAACTTTGGAGAACATTGATTAACATACAAGGTCAGCATCATCTTATTGGTTCGGGACTTCCCTTAATGGTGTCTCCTCTTTTTTTGGCTTTTCCACCTGCGACGCAGCTGCTTTGGTCTTGTGACTCTGTCCGCGTTTGCCATAAAACGCTGATTTATCGTCCAGATGGGTAAATAAATAATTTTTTCCTCTCATATTCTCTCTGTAGTCACGTTAAACTCCTAACTTTCTCTCTCTCTCACTTTACGTGTCTGTTGTGACCGGCGTCTTAAAATTTAAATACCAATATTAATATCTACAGTTTAGTTGTGGAGGCTCTACACATAATAGAATTCGTAGAGATACGTGATTTAGTTCCAGTACACGGCTCATATATGGTCCACTAGCTACCCAACACTCTTTTTATAAGATAATACTTGTTGTTTGGCCAGTATATAAAGAAGAAAAACAACTTCTGTTCATAGAGAGACAGACCTTATATATATTCTCCTCTATAAATATCTAGGCTATATTCAATTCCTCATCGTCTCCTTTCATCTCGGCTAAAATTTATTTCGTGAGCCCATTTTTTTATTAAAAACCCCATGTTTCGTGAAGCCTTAGGCCATACTGCCCTTTTTTTCCCGATAAACTTTTCATCCGTTGCTGCTGGCTCTATAAAACACATATTTTTTTTATGTGCCAGTGAGTGTGTGTGTGTACGTATATTATAATTTCCCTTAGTATAAAGAAAAAGCTTCAAACCGTGTGGTCAAAAGCTCGTTCTTTTTTTTTAAAAAAACATTTTATGGACTGATTAAATGGATATTGCATGTTTATACATAAAGGAGCCAATAACAGCAGCAACGGATAACAACTGTGTCGAAAAGAAGCCGCGCATTCGCTCCGCGCGCCTCCACTTTTTTATTTTCTTTAAATAATAAAAATGAACATTTGAAATGTTTTTAATGGCGATAAATAAAATATCATTTCGGCGGCTATTCACCGAAGAAATTTTATATGTAGGCTGTTATCACAAATAATTATTACCCTTTTTTTTGTTGTTTTTTTTTTAAGGTTTAGCGGGAGAATTGAAATTTTCAAATAAATACGATGAAAATTTCAGATGAACTATTCCAGTAGTAGGCTGCACTATCGAATTCTAAGAAATGAGAAATGAACGAACGCAAATAACAGATGGAATTCCGTGCGTGTATCACGGGATATATGCGCACCGTCTACCGTTGTATTCCGCCTACATATTGCCCTGCCAAATTCCAAATGGTCGTCGTTGTGTACGTCCCCCCCCCCTATGAATCTAGTCACTCCTTTTTTTGTGGGGGAGCTGCTGTCCATGGACGAAAGTTGTTTGTCAATATCAACGGTGAGTCGTCCGCGTATATGTTAGACGTCCAATTCGTAGGTATAATAATAATCTATCTATCGACCCAGCATTGTGCCGAGTAGCAGTATAATACAACTACAAGAGGAATACGACATACACAGGCGAACATGATGTAATTGAATTACGCACGGCTGCCATATAAAGTTGGTGGTGTACGTCAAGAGACCCGCCGGCCTCCCGGTCCAACATAAATAGCCTCACGATTTGACGAGATGCTGAGTTTCTTCCTTGATGATTATTCCCGTTGTTGCAAGTTTGCCGTTGAGACGACGACCGAACCAAAACGCGACAAGAGTAACTATGAGAAAGACGTTTTTTTCTCTTTTTTTCTCAAATGAAACTTGATGAACGAACGAGCGGAAATATATACAGAAACTAGGCAAAAGTGCTGATGTAGTGATATCTTAGTGACCTATAGCTCGTCATGGTTGGCCTATCCAAAGTCAAAGATATCTATCTCATCCGTCAACGGTGCATCACACAGCAGCAGACTTGCATCAGAAGTCACGAATTCATCACGCGTTCTGCTTCAGCATCCACAGACTGTATCATCTCCCACCGGGATGTATATCCCTTTAATATCCAACAGTATATATATACTAGCAGTTTTTTTCATCTTCTTCTTTTCTTTATTCTCATCCAGCGATGATGATATGCGCTCTCTTATTTGTCTGTTTTTCTTTTAGTCGTGTTTAGATTTTCTTTTTTTTTTTTTTCGTTTTATTTGACTTGTCTAATATACGCTGGACGAAAACAGTCAAAAAGCCTCTGGAAGAACCGGCTGTAATATACACACACAGCAGCAGCAGCAACAGAAGGCACTCTACTTAAGAGAGAGTCGATGGAGATCTAGTATATATATATACATATTATGTGTCTGTTCAGTGAGTGCTCTTTTTTGTCTCTGTCCAATCTCGATTGAAGCCATTGGGGATCGTGGGACTTGCTGGATATGCGACAGTTGCTGGACAGTGTATATTGCGCGCACCACTATATAGATATATAGACCGCACCAACTTTTATTGCAATCGACTACATTTCCCAATATGGTCCCGTGTACTACTACTACACTTGTAAAAACAAGATATTTTCTCTCTGCTCTCTATTTAAAAGAAAATATTTTTTCAAAACTAAATAAAGAAACATTGACAATTTATTTGTGTGAAGCACCACACATTGATTTCATGTCTTTTGCACGTGTTGAGGGATCGTTCATCTTGATTTCTTTCTCTCCTCTTGACTATTTCATTACGGGATTCGTCGGTGTGTGTGTCATTATTTTTATTTTTCCATCTTGTTGTATATTTTTTTTTTGGGTTGCCTTCTCTCTCTCTCGAGCGTCTGCGGGCACTTGTGGATGATGGATGGTTTATGCTTCGTGTGCCACGTTTATATATATTGTTGCGACTCCTTTTCACTATAGCTTGATGGTGATGGATGATCAATGGCACCACCCAGTTGTGTAGACTGGCGTACCATTTTTTTTCTTTTTTTGAACCTTTCGGGTGACTCTAATTGTTTTGATAACAATATAGCCTTTAGTTAGTCTAGTATAAAGCAAAACATCCCAAACATTTTGTGTTATGTTGCCGATCACGCATTTCACGCTCCCGAAAGTGCCAACAGTTTTTAAGGCAATTCAAAAGTGGTGCCACCGCAAATTGAAACAAAGTTTGACGAGTATGAGTATCGTCTGCTATGTAATTAGTGATTTCGAACGAAAAACACGTGTTTGTTTCTCTGTCAAACTAATGAGATGTAAAATGGGTGGCATAAAACTCTTTTTTTTTCTTTCAATATCACATGGTAATGTGTTTTCTCTATTTCCTGCATGGTTCATCATCTGTATCCATAATGTAAGGTATGTACTATAACTTTATGTTTTGTTCC
The DNA here is from genome assembly GCA_030770115.1 of Daphnia galeata. Lineage (NCBI taxonomy): Eukaryota > Metazoa > Arthropoda > Branchiopoda > Diplostraca > Daphniidae > Daphnia > Daphnia galeata. Next base: position 10,617,233 of record CM061117.1, read on the forward strand.
ATCCGACCCCTCCAAAGTTTGAGAGAACTTTGCCTCTAGAGTCTCTAGTTAGTTGTGGTTGAAGCTTAATATTGAAAGTTAGTTTTGATTACAGCTTTTGTTGGAAAAAAAAAATCCATACATCGGTCTGATAGTAAAGCTATAGCAGCAGCAGTGTGAGGGGAATCATTATACAGCTCGTAATCAGAGTTGCCAAAAAGGCATAGCATATGATGAGTATATATAGTCCTTTCCAAGAAGAAGGGAGCTCCGGTGCAACTTCACAGTGTGTGTATGTGTGCACTGTTCTTCTAGCTGTATGATGATGAAGTTTCATGATTTCCCAGCAGGATGACCCCACTTCTTAGCCTGATTTGGCCATTGAGATAGTTGCCATGAGCATCCTTGGCTGCATAGTTGCTGAGGAAACGGCAGCAGCAGCAAAGTCGTTATGGCCGCAGCAGCAGCCAGCAAAAAAAAAAGAAGGACCTTTACCGTAATAATTCAAGTCTCACTTCCGAGCTTGAAGCAGTGCAGCACACATCATACAGTTAAGCCTCGAGGGCTTCGAAAGTGAATGCCTCGATGATGGCCCGTGTATAAAGGATCTTTTTCTTTTTTACTACGAGCAAAACAGGAAAACCCGGCAGTGCTGCTGCTGCTGCATTTGAGTTCTATGTAACTCTAATAATAATGGCCTGATAATAAAAACGCGATGATATGATCGTCTTTTCACCGTATAAACTTGACGACTGTTTTGTTATTAATGTCACTGTCACACAGACACTGTAACTGGGCATCTTTTCATTCAGGGGATCAAGAGTTTATCTCTTGAAGGAGCCACGCATCAACACAAGAATATAAAGGTGCACGTGGAGATTAAGTTATATGGACCTTCTTCTTCGTCTATTTCCGTCGACAACAACAACAACTAAATAGAAGAGACAAACACAAAAAAGTGGACTGGTAATTTTGTCAAATCAATTTTCGACTGCATCGATTCATTTCCCTTGAGGTCTGACCGATTTCCATATTTTTCTTTTTTTTTCTTTCTAGTGATGTTTTGATTCGAGGCAAATCAGTTCGCTTGGGTGTTGTGTGTGTCGTCTCACCTTACAACCGCGCAGTGAATAAATTACGAAGCTCAGAGTCTATCCATCATGGGACAAAAAGGCATGCAGGGATCTTTTTGTGCCAGTCACATTGGAGTCACCCAGGTCTCGTCGTGTAGTACATCCAGCGCGCCCCAATAAGGTCAGTGTGTGTGTAACCACACAGCTAGTCGTCTCTCCTTGCCCATAGAAGAGTAGAGGAGTGATATCTCATCTAAATCCTTTTCTGATGCCATAACAGGTCAAGAAAATAAAATGGCTTTGTGTGTGTGTGTGTGTGTCTCTCCTCCTTTCTCTTTCTCATCCGTTACATCTCTGATGAACGACAAAAAGGAGCCAGCAGCAGCCAGCAACCAGCTAGACGTTAAAATGCTATATAGATTCTCTCTCGAGAGAGATATATTTTTTCGCCCCTCCTTCCCCTCTGGCTTCAAAAATGCTCGAGGTGTATATAATATATAAATTTTAGAATGCATTTCTCAAGAGAAAAAATAATTATATAATATGAGCATCATGGTATATCTACCTAATATGTACGTTTTTATTTATTTATTTATTTTAAAGGTGATGGATTTTCTTGGTGGACAAAATGAGGAAGGATCGACCTCCTCCTCCTCGCTACTACATATTAGCCTATTCACAGTCATCAGTTGGAGGATGATTGGATTCGATGGCAACTTACGGATTTGGGACCTTTCAACCGTGTGGTAAAGAATAGGCATAATCCTATTTCACCATTAATGAGAAGGATGACACTCCATTTTTCTTCCTTTCTACTTTCGATCTAGAAAAAGAGCCTATTCCTTCCGCAAGGTTCTTAATCCGACAGAGGAGTCGTGAGCCAAAGCTCTGACTGTCATCAGCTTTAAATTCATCGCAACATTTTCGTTCGTTTCCACAGGAAAAAGAGTAAGGTAAGGCTGTTCAAACATTTCCTTTTCAAACCATTCAAAATGGTGGTGTGCACAACTATTTTCTTTCATATAATATACGGGGGGACCCCCTTTTGGATATTATTATCAAAAAGAAGAAGTTGCCCGTTACATATAGAGCCGACGAGCTACTTGCAACAATAAATCGACTTATTGCTTCGTGAATGGCGCCTCTGATTGAGTTGCTCGCCTTCGTCCCTCCTTTATAGATTTGTGTCGTTATACAAACGTCCATGTAGCCAATCATTTCCATGCTCTCTCTCTCTCTATCGCAGTCTAATAATATTAGATCGATCTCAATTCCGGGGTAATCACAACTACGGACTGGGCAGCAAACATATTTCTTCTTTTTTCGCGTGTTTGATGGTTTCGTGCGTGCAGCGAATGTCTCTACACGACGGCCAGTTTTCTATAGAGCTAAATATCTTTTTTGTCCCCCTTTTTCTTGTGTGTCCATCTTCTTCTTTTGAATGCCCACAACATGAAAAACTTTATCGTGTGTCGAGACTTCATGATTCTCTCTCTCTTTGACTGAGAGACTGCCGGACGAGTGAAACATTCCTCGTTCAATCGTTTTTGATGAAAATCAGGTGGAAAAAAGGGACTCACGACGACCACCCCAGTCGTCAACTGTCAAGTCGGATGCCCTTAGGTGATGAACGACGGCAGTGTGACACACCAAGACATCACAGATGTTATATATAGAGAGAGAGAGAAGGGAGGAATTGATAAATTGATGGGAATCACTAACGCCGTAAGGGTACCGACACAATACGTGAAAGAAAAAAAAAATTGTCGACTTTTTTTTCTTTTTCGTGTGTACGTCTTCATTTTCATCTTCTTAGCTTTCAATCTTGAAAAGAAAGTTATATTCATACACATACACATTGTGTGTGTGTGTGTGCTGTAATCACGTCCTTGAAAGGTGAATTCCCGGCGTCATCTTTTTCTTTCCCTTAAGGACACAGGTAGATGTGGTGGTATATGACCATGTTGGATCAGATCTTTGCCTATCAAATTGTTCATCTCTCATCCCAACGCCATATATAAGCTTCTCTAAAAATAAGGGGAACCTTCGTCCTTTTGTTGTCTGTATATCCTCTGTGGTACTACGGGGGTCTCTTTTGACGTAACTGTACAGTATATGCGTCTATTATACCCCTACAGGGAGAGAGTAGGATGTCAGGAAGGATAGTCTAAGTACTCGTACTGGCACTATGGGAGTCTAATATTTAAGATTGGGGATGGATGAGTCGATTGATATGAGACTTTTATGCGAGAAGAGGGTCGGTCCCCCCCCCCCCCCCCCCCCCCCGGTTCGCCCGATCGATCATTTGTGAGGACCGCAAAGTCAAGAGTGGAGACTCTTCTGGACACATCACGCAACTGCCAAAATGGTCTACAACGGCCCTCGTTCTACTCGTCCCGTCTAAGATTTTGAGAGAGAAAGTATGTGTCTGACAGGACAGAGAGCACAGACATACACACACAGAGAGAAGTTAGCTTAGTTAACTGTGCCAAAAGAAATATTTATTCGTTCGGTCGGGATGACTACTCCCGCGCGCGGTCGTCCCAGATGTTGAATCCATCATCCACCGTTTGCTGCCGTTTGTTTTTTTTTTCAAATGTCTCGTTTTCACTTCTCGTTGTGGACTTTTAAATTTTGTCATTTGACCATTTTGGCAATTTGAAAATGGATGGCTGTGAAAACATGAAAACGGTTTCTATTTGCCTGTACACCTGGAACGCGACTTCTTTATCCCAGACGACAAGAGGAAAATAGAAACAAATTTACTTCCTCGTCCCCCGTTTTTTTAAGAAAATGTAATTATATAGTTCATCGGAAAGTACGCGCGTTTGTCGTCGTCGGCAACATCTTTTCCCCTTTTGACTTTTCCTAGGAGAAGATTTTTCTCCTTAGCGAGTCAATTTCTTTTTCGTATTTCCCTTTAGCTCATTACACAGTTGCCGTTGGTGTGTTGTCACTTTCTTGTTACGGGGTTCGTCATCATTTGCCCCCCGTGACGCTCTTAGATGCATTTTTTCGTCGTATTTAGACCGTCGCGTAAGTCTATTACTTGACTCTTTTACCTAAGATACACCAAAGGGGGGGGTGATAAACAATTTCTTCCCCCTCTAACAACTTATGTTGGAAGTCGTTTTTAAGAAGAAGAAGAAGAACAAGAGGAGAGTCGTCAACATTCCCGCTACTGCTTCTCTTGCGATGGGTGTTGAGTGAAGAGCTTTTAACTAAGTTTGACGGCACTATTCCCTTACACTCTACCGCCGCCGACGCCGCCGTTTCGGGGTATTTAAAATCAAATAGATGTCGCCCCTAATTTTTTTTTTTTAGGGGGGAGAGAGACATTTCTTCCGGTTGAGAGAACTTGTGTCGGTTAAGTGACCATTTCTCCCTTTTAAAGTGTAGACTCTTTAAACATATGTAGGAACACAAAATCACTGGCAAAATCGATTCATTCGCTTGATATCGTCACTTTTTTCGTTGTTTGATTTGATCCTGTTGCTTTTTTTTCTCTCTACAGGTTCAGGTTTTTTTCTTTCTATTTATTGTTGTTGTCGTCCATCCCTTGTAGGGTAGATAATACTACAACCAGGCCGGGATTTCTTATATTTTCTCTCTCTTGCGTCTTCTTCTTTTTTCCTATTTAAGCTTTGATGGACGGATAAATGGTGCCAGCGATGACGTGAGTAACGGCCTTGTTGCTGGATTGCTGACATTGCTCACCTCTTTTCTCCCTACAACATAAGGAGCGCGTGCGCCTTCCTTTATTTCTACCATCCATTTCTCCATTTCTTCGATACGATTCTCTCTCTCTTTCGTGTGGAATCCGCAAGGAACGGAGAAATCCTTCCATTCTTTCTTGAATCGATCAAACAATGAAAAGAAAGATGAAGACAAAAAAACTTTTCTTTTTTTTTTATTCTCTAGAACTGGCCATCTAAAGAATTAATTTGAAAAAAGAAATGGCGTTTTGTATGTGTGTGTGTGACGGGCGCGAACGGCTGGACGATTCGTATTTTTTTCTCTCTCCCGGACCGACACTACGACAAACCCAACAGCAGCCGGCGGGATAGACGTGCGTGTCTCTCTCTCTCAAAGTTCTCTCTCTCTCTGTGTGTTTGTCTGTGCACACACGACGGAGCTCGTGAGTGTCAGTAGCTGGGCAGCTTCCGTCCTGTTCAGTTCACACTCTCACTCCCTCTGACGTTAGATCCAAATTTTATTTTCATTCCCTCCATACACTCACATCAAAATATTTATCTCTCTTTGTTGGAGAGTTAGATTTTGTCGTCATTATTTTTTTTTTAGGTTCAAATGATTTCGATTTCATTTTAATCGAAAGATTTTGTGTTCAATCAAATTCTTTCTTATAAAAAGAGAAAAAAAGGAGGAGCCAAAAAATCAATTTGAATTTGTTTTTATTTTTTTTTGTTGTTGTTTCATCTTCGGCGTGTTTGATATTATCAGTGCAACAAGCATCTTTCATCTGTTGGACAACTTTCTTTATATTTGAAGAAGAAACAAAAGAAAAACCCGTTTTTGGACCTTGTTGTTTTTATTGTTTGTCTTCAAAATTCGAGAAACACAAAGAAACAAAAAGAAGAAGAAGAAGAAGAAATCATCTGGTGGCTCTGGTCGCACGATGGCCGGCCGCAGCGGCGTGGTCCGCTCCATTCTTCTCGTTGTCTACCTGTTCCTGCTGTCCTCCGGTAAGTCCCTGATTTTCATTTTCATTTTTTTTTTTCAATTCGTTCCGCCTCTTCCATCATCCCATTTTTCTCTTTATGGCCATCAAAGATGTGGAAAAGACCAACGGGGATAATGTTTAAAGATTGAATAAGATCGTGAGTGGTTTTTATGACTTAACGCACTCGATTCGTCAGGCTGAATCTCTAATAAGAAAATAAAAAGGAAAAAAACAAATTTTCAAACAATTTTCAAAAGAAACGAAATTTTTTTCTTTTCTCACAAAAGCGCCAAATTTGAAATGGTCAAAGGTATATTTCCAAATTTCTCCGTTTTCTTGGCCTTTTTTTTAATTTATTTGATGATAATTTCCCATCCACGCCCCTCCATGTTCACTGTGCGTTTTTTTCCCTACATGTTCCGTGTGGTGGTAAAAAAGTAGAGGGGTCATAGTCTATTATGGGCGGGAATTTAACTATTTCAAAGTGATATTTAACCCGAAAGTTTTCAAAAAAGAGAAGTTTAAAAAATAATTAAAAAAAAGGAGGACTGGTGTGGGATAATAACAATAAAGCAAGTTAGGAGGAGGAGTTGTGGGTGGAAAAGAGAGGGTCTGAAAAAGAAGTAGACGTCAAGGCGACTGTTTCATCTAATAACACACACGCACGCACACACACACTCCCGATCTCCACCCACTCCCCGCGCCGTCCTTCCGTCTTCTTCTTGTCTATTTTATTTACTTTCTTGGCCATTGGTATCCGTCGAGGCGTCACAACTAACAGCCGGCCCTCTCTCTCTCTCTCTCTCTCTCTATACCATGTGCCAGGGAAATGCCCCGACGGACGGGACGATACGAACCGGAGGCCCGACTGACTAAGACTTTTCTGTCTCTCTCTTCTTCTCTTTTAGTTTTTTAGTTGTTAGTTTCTTCCCCATTCTTGTTTCTATCCCGTATTATTTATAACATTGCCCCCATAACACAATTGGCACAAGGCGTGAAAATCATTTCGGTCTCTCTCTCTCTCTCTCTCTCTCTGCCGTCTCTTTTGTTTTCTCAATATTAATTAGATTTCTCTTTTTCTTCTTTCGTCAAAAAGAAAACAAATAAACGAACGAACGAAAAAGAAAAGGGAAAACAAATTTAATCGAAATCTTCCAACTGGCGTCAAATCTGCGCGCATCACTTGCGTTTCGTACCCAATTTTTGAACTATTATACTCAAAAACAATTTCTTGTATAATATCAACTATTTTTTAATATTAAAAATTTAAAAGATGGGGAAGACAAAATAGTGGGGTGGAAGAAGGAGAGAGAGAGAGGAAGGAATGCGCTGCAGCAGCGCGTTCCTTATTAACAATCCCCAGACCCGTGGAAGAAGAGAAAAAAAACCTCCTCGAGCCTTGGTCGTTTCTTTCCAAGTGAAAAGAAAAGAAGAAGAAAAAAGATGAGAGACAGTGAAATGGTTTTTTTTTGTGTGTGTGTCTGTGTGTGTCTGTGTTTAGTGAAGACGTTTGTGTGTGTTGAGAGATTGAGGATAGGCCTCTTTCTTCTTCCCTTATACTCTTCTTCTCACTGCTCTCTACAGCCGATGTATATTTATACAAATATCAAGCGATATCGCACACAGACTGTTGACTTTTCCAACTCGTTCCCTTATAGACTGCGCTGTGAACGGTTTTTCTTGGGGTTTGTCTTCTTTCCCCTCATAATATCAACAATATCAATATTTTCTCGGTATTTATTTTATGGAGAAAGAAGAAATTTGGGTATTTTTTATTTTCTTTTTTAATGGACAGCAGTCGTCCGTCATAACCAGTGAATCAAAATCTTTTTTTAAAAAAGATATTTTGAATATTTTTAATTTTTTTTTTTAAATCATTTAAAAACTAGTCAGTCGTGATGTAAACCTCTACCGAAGCTTATAAGCTTCAAGTGTGTTTGGGGAGAAAAAACGAGATCATCTTCACCAGTCCACCACCAACACGACGTGAGCTAAAAGTTATTTGATTTTCTTCTTGTTATCTAACAACTCCCGTCCGGTAAAAAAGGGCCTTGCTCAACAACCAGAAAAGGATGATTCTCCCCCCATTTTTTTTTATCTCGATAGCCTGTTGTTGTTGTTGTCATGGCCAGCCGACACCATAAGCTGCGGACAAAACGATACTCTTAAAGGAAAAAAAAAAAAAAATCCCTGGAATCGAATGAGTAAGGAAAAAAAAAAGAAGCGAAATCCTTGCAGACTTAACTGTCTCCTTGTATCTCGTTGGTTGTGTGGAGCGTGTATTTTATTTTTCGGCTAAGCTCCTCGTCCATCCGGCTCCTTGAAACAAAACTGCACATATAACCCAACCGATGGACAACACGGACGTTATATAAGTACGACCAAGCGGAGTAATAACGACCAAGCGGCTGCCGCTCTTCTCTCTCTCTCTCTAGTGCTAACTACTGCGAGATACTAGTTGGATAGTTAGACGGGCCGTTAAGGATATATTTCCAGCAACTGCGGAACTACAAGGCAGCGGCAGCAGCGATGGAAGTTTTTTTCCTTTTTCTCTCTCTCACACACACACACGTTACGCAAATAGCTGTGCTCCTATATGTAGATGGTGTGTGTGGCAACTGCCAAACTGTCGTCCCTTATTTTTTTCACTTTTGTAGTACATCCATCCATCCATCCATCCGTGCGCCTCTGGGATGCAGAGTAGCCGGGAATGGGGAGACAAATCTACTTTTCAGGACTTCCCACGGCCTGTCGATGGATCTAAATTGCAAACGTGTCGCTTTAGGGGTGTAGATTATGCGTTCGGTTTATAAGAGAAGAGATGGAAGGAAGGAAAGATGATACGCTTGAATGGAGAAACAGCTTCATAGACAGAAGGTGGAGTTGTGCATAGGGAAGTTTGGTAGGGGGCGATGTCAATTATCTTTCATCTTCCGAAAAAGAAACTCCGCCTTGGTGCATATCCGGAACGTAGTACACCACCGGATGGTTTTTCCTTCCTTCCGTTCGCACGTTTTTCTTCTCTTACCGGATGTTTAACGTGGACGCGATCCTTTTTTAGATCTTTTCCTGCGTGACTACCCACACATTGTAATAACATGTCAGTCTTGATGTATTTTTTAAATTTTGTTTCCCAAAAATTAGAATAAATTTTGTATTACATTTAAAATGGCCATTGTGTCAAATCAAATTGAAAGTGGCTCGAGATTGAATCAAATCGCATACGCCCCCGCGCTCTTTTTTTTCACCGATCAGATTTGATTTCCCCCCTTTTTTTGTGCACTTCTTTCTTGTGTACTAAACTCGAACGTTAAAGAGAAACGGCCCTGGGTCCGATTGGAGTCGACGTTGATGGAAAACTGGCGAGGCGGGCGACACTTTTTTGATGATGGGATTTTATGCCTCTCCACCTTGTTGTTATTCTCCTCGGTGCGCGTGCCTCTCTCTCCGTTTTCTACAAGCAGCTGTGTATGTAGTACCGTCCTGTCCAGCTATATACGAGTACAGCTCTCCAACTCCAACATTTCGTTCAACAACTTTAACTCTCTCGTGACTCTGACGTCTTTTTCGTTTTTTTCTTTTCGTTCGCGTTTTCTTCTTCTTTTTCCCTTGAATGTTCAATGAAGCTCGTACAGTACGCGATCGATCCAGCAGCCGCTCCGTCTCTTCTTCCATCTCATTTTCAAATCGATGGCAGCAGTACACAAGACGGTGGGAACACTACTCTATTTTCGACGTAGACATATAAAAAACCACCAGTACCACTATACATCTTGATCGTCTTTTTGCACCCGGGCAGGGACGGGGCAGGGCAAAAGTCGAATCCAACTCTTTGCCATTGAGCCATTGGTGGTGGTGGTGGCTCGGGCCACAAAAAAAAAAAGGAAATAACGATCGAATTGAACTCTGAGAGCTTCTGGGAATTCTTTTCTTCCACCTTTTCTTCATTCCCTTCCGGCAGAGTTGTTGCCTCGGTTGTTGGGGTGTACCAACAGCAAACGCATTTTCGTGGTACTTTGCCATGAAGAAGCCACACTCTCAAGACAACTGGAATGTTATACGTATCTCAGTTCTCACTTTGAGACTCTAAGCGCAAAATGATGTATTGCGTTCATATTCTGTCGTGTCTAACGGAAAAATCCTTCGTTTTCTCTTGTGTGTAGCCACTTGTCTGTGGGTAGTTTGCTCATAGTGTGGCAATCATCAAAAGGCGATCGATTTCCCAGCAGCAGTCGACTCGAAAAAATAAGAGAGGAGACCAATACAATCAGCAGCAGGAGACTGGAAATTGGTTTCCTTTTTCTATATGATACACGAGACGGACTGCATAGAGTCGGCTCTCTGGTCTGTAATGAATCACGACTATAGGGTCTGCCCGGCGTTGTTTGATGAAGATGTCTCGACGATAATAGGTCCTTTTCTTCTTCCTCTTGCTACATTTTCTATTATATGGACCGTTGCTGCTGCTGCTGCTCGATAATCAGAGAGCCAAGAGAGGCTCCTTCTATACGCTACGTACGTATAGGAGCTTTGAAAGGGAAATAATAAGAGAGAGAGAGAGAGATGTAGTTAGTACTTAATACTAAGTTACTATAGCTGTGGCGATTAGAAAATAGTAACGTGCTCGCATATAATCATCAACACAACTAAGGCACACCACCACATGTATAGGGGAGCAACGTGAGTGAAACACCCTGGAGAGAGAAGTCTGAGCTCAAGCTATAGGATCGTCTCTTTTGACACGCCCTCTTTCTCTTTTAAAGTAATTCTCTTCGTCTTTGGTCTCGTCTTTTATTATTATTTTGTCTTTTTTTTCTTCGTCCTTCGCCGCTGGGATCTTCTTCTTTATTTTACTACGGTACTCTTCTTTTGTTGTTTTATCTTTTCAAAAACTAAAGTCCCCCCACGTTAAGAACGTGAATAAAACAACTTCTGAGTTCTGTGTTATTTTTTTGGTTAGATATATCGTCGCTACGTTTACGTATTTACGTTGGCCGGCCTTCGTCGTCGACGGAGCGCACACACAGGGATGTAGTTACATCATTATAACCAGGCCCAATAGTAGTTTGCACGACAGCCAACGATTTTCAATTTCACTGCCGAGTTGCATCATCATCATCTGTGATGGTTATTTCGTTCGACATTGAAGAATTGAGACGATGCTGTCACTTGATTGACAATTTCGGATTGAGGAAATGACTCATAATATCAATCGTGTCGGAAGTTTGGTCCTCGGAGCGACACGAACCAATTGAACAGTTTTTTTTTGAACTTGGAGGAGAGAAAGTTCTTGATGAGTCACGAAGATGAATCGACATCAGTAGAACTCAAATGATGATCACAAGTGTCGGCTAGATATTGTTGCCGGTCAAGTATTTCTTTCTTTCTTTTATTTTGGGTTATTAAAGTGGACCAATTTTGGAATGTTTTGGCTGCTGTTGGAACTCTTATGGCTATATAGAAAGACGTTGTGAGTTATAATGCTACTGACCATTTGACCGCTAGCTTATTACGACTACAGGGTCTTGGAAGGAGGGATGGGCCGCTTCAATCGACTATTTCAATGTGATTTACGAGCTCCGATTTGTTTCGTTTTCTTTTTTCATTTCACGGGAGAATTGATTCAACCGGGGAGACGCCCCTCTGATGGCGCGAGCGCTCTCCTTTTTTTTTTTTCCTTTTTTTACCTGCGTCCATCAAATGAGTTTGATGAACGTTCCCTCACCTTGTGTGAAGGCCCTTTAAGCACATCTCCACCTGAAAAATAAAGAGGTGAAAACACCAAAGCCGTAATAACATCACATCATAAAACATTTTTGAGCCGGAGAAGTTGAAAAAAAAAAAAAAAAATGAAAAAAAGTTAACGGGAATATTTAGAGAAGCGAGAAGAAGCTCACGCAAAAGAGGCGGACAGATAACCCGTCGCACGAAAGACATAAGAGTTAGAGTATAGAACGATGTTTTGCATAGAAATGAGAGCAGCCTATACAGGAAAAAAAAAAAATAATTTTTTTTTGAGAGTTGCTTTCATTTGGTTTTTTTTTTAGTTATCGAGTTTAGTCATCTTTCTGACGACGTTCTATAAAAGATGACGCATGGCATTTTTATGTTTTTTGTTTTGTTTTTTAAACTTGCACAACTCTCGAAATGAATTGACTTGTTATGGCGACATAACATTCTCCTTTGGGGAATGACGCGCTAGCGCGGGTGTTGGTTCTGTTTTGTCTTTTTGGAATATTTGCGATGGACATGTCTCCTATTTTTTTTTTCTTTCTGATTTGTAGTTATGCAAATATATAATATGTTATGTGTTTGTTGTAGTAGTTGTAGTAGTAGACAGTTGTTCCAGGGATCCGACCTTGCCGTGTGTTGGCTTGAGTTAATATTGGCAACAGCTCCGTCATCGCTTTGTCTATTTCTTTTTCTATACATTTTTAGGGTTTTTTTTTTGTTTTTTTGTTTTTGTCTATTTTGGCGACGAACATGCACACGGAGATTTTCGCTCACTCTCTTTCAACACCTCTCCCAACTCCTCCCACACACACCGTAGACATAGAAAAGCAGCAAACGATCTTCTTTTCTATAGAGACTGTAGTTCAGGGCATCTGCGCGAAAGACGGACGGTTATTCAGCCAACGGAGGCTATTTCAAATAATGAACGAGCGACTTTTTGGGACGCAAACGATCGAGTCTCAGAGCAGATCCAATTTCGTAGGTTTCTTTTCTTTTCTTTTGTATTGTTGTACGTTTCGGCGGAACTATCCATCAGGTCTGTCCGTTTGTTGTTTGTGTGTGTGTGTTTGTCGCGCTAGAGGTGGGAGAATGAATTTTGTTATTGTCGACGTTGTGCGCCATTCATTTCGGTGTCGATTGTCGAAAATGGGCAACGCTCTGAAGTGTTGTCCTGTTGGCAATGGATAAATGTTGACCGACCGGTTTTTTTTTTTTTTTTTCGTTATTTTTTTTGATTTTTCGCCTTTCATTTTCATGTCCTTTGATGTTTTGTCGTGGCTCGTGAATTTTGTGTGGGCCGAAAAAAAAAAAAAAAAGGTGTCGGTCCATTTCTCGTTTGGTCGACGTGTCCAGCACGACGAGAGAGAGAGAGAGAGAGAAATTTATCATCATCAAACCAACTGAAATAGTCACACAAAAATAGAAAATGATACAAGTTATTCAATTCCTTTTTCTTGTTGTATTTCATTATAATCTGATAAATATCAAATGAAATCATTCCGGCCAGCTCTCTTGTTATTACTGGGCATTACCTTAGATGGATGGCGACCCTCTCCATCTCTGTTCCCGCCCATATATTTTTTGTAAAAAAATATATATAATTTGATTTCATTTTCTTATCATCAAGTTTCTCTTCTTAGTCTTCAGAATAAAATTCAAAAAAGAAACCAGTCGTGAAACAAGGAAAAAAAAAAAAAAACATGGACAAAATATCTTGCATCCTCAAAACATTGAAAACAGTAAAAGAAATAATAAAACATAAAAAAATAAATGCGAAAAAATTTTGGGCAGTTCAGTAGATAAATAAAAGTTTTATATACACACACACACACACACACATATATACTATGTGGATGTGATGACAAGACACGGTTATGGAAGAGTTAAAAAAAAAACAAAAAAACAGGACAGCCGGAGGTCCGCCTTAATGAGTCGAGCGATCCATCACATCGAAACGAAAAAGGCAGAGGAGAAAAAAAAATGAGTCTCTACAAATGCGTGGAAACGCGTCACTGTCGTCGACGCCAGCTCGGGTTTTTTTTTTTGACTTGTTTGTGTGGCTCTGAAGTTGCGTTAAACGTTGACAACAGATTCCCCCAACTCTCTCGTCGTCTCGTCTCTTCTTATCTCTCTCGTCCGTCAATTTATGGTGATTGTATTTATGGGCAACAAGGTGAGAAAACTAGGAGGACAGATCCCTCGTTTCTAGGAAAGAGAAAATCAAATAATTCCGTGACTCTGATGTTGGATGAGGAGGTCTCTCTCTACGTGAGTAGTAACTGAATTTTTCATCATCAACTTTGTTGACTCCCGTTAAGTCAACAGACACAAACACCACACAGCAACGAGAAACTTTTTTTTTCCCGGAGTGTAGGGGGTGTCCTCCTTCCGGTGCCTACAGGAATATGGAAAGAAAATAGAATAAAACTTTTATTTTTACTTTACTTTTTAAACTCAAATTGTATTGTGTGTATAGCAGCTCCTAGTATTCAATTGATATTCAAAACACACACACAGACTTGGTGGCTCTCCGCTATGATACACGTCGTATTAAAAACACCTCAACCACGCCCCGTAACTACCGCGCCCTCCTTTTCCCCCCTTAAGACTTTTTTTTCAAAGTTTTTAATTTTGGGTCGACACCTAAATAGAATTTTTTTTTTTTTTTTTTCAAAAAAAAGATCCTGAAATGACGTCATTCTAGAAGATCTTCTTTATATAATTTATTAAATCTTTTGGGTGGTGGTGGTGGTGGTGGTAGCGGTGGTAGCGATGACGTGTCGATGTCATAATAGTCGTCCACACCATGTCTTTTGACAGACCAACCCTAATAGGCAAGTATGTGTCACAGTGGCATCTTTTGCCCGTCCGTCGTTTCCCAATCCTTTTCTTGGTACGTGTCGAGATGGAGAGATAAAAAAGCTAAAAGAAAAAAAATAAGATCTCACTGACTCCCGTTGCTGCTGATGTGCCAACGTTTTGTGTGTGTGTGTTATTCGAGTCGCCCAGTTGACACATTCCGTCCGACTCTCACGATGGATTTTTCTAATAACGATAAAATGCAATGCGTGGATGGTTCTTAGTTTTTTTTTTATTTTTTATTATTTTCTCTCTATGTGAATGTCTTGTCTTTTTCGTTATTTTGTTTGTCTTGCTATTCCAACACGTCCGCTCCACCAACGGGCCAATACAAACAAGGATGTTGTGCGTAAAATAAAATAGGGGGAAATAAAAGGGTCCAGTCAGCCAACGCAATTCGTTCCTCTTATTTTTATTATTATTATTATTGTTATGATTTCTCTACCGTCTCTCTCTCTCTCGTTTTTCATGGCCGTCGTTTTGTCTGCAGATTTAAATCAAAAGTTTATGTTTTTCTTCTTTAACAACAACAAGAAGAAGAAGAATTTATGGAAATGTCTTGGGATGTCACGTAGTTGAGCCGCCCATCTTCGATTAATATGAAATAAATTTCGTTCTATACCAACCATCACTGGACTTAAAAAAATGAAAGATCCTTCAGAAATGGAGGAGTAAATTTCTTTTCTTTATTTTTTTTTGATAAATGGCTGCATGCGTGTAATAGATTTCAAAATAAGGCAAAGCTTCACCTTGGCTAAACACACAACAAACGGTAGAAGAAGAAAAAAAGAAGACTTACGGGGCCCTTTTTTATTATATATGTATAAATATACATCAACCGTGTGAGTGTGTGTCTTCCGATGGGGAGGGGGGGGGGACCTTGTGTATTTGTAGGATCGCCAGTCCGTGAACGGTTTGGGCGTCTGCCACGCAGTCACGCTCTTTTTTTTTCAAAAATAGCGCGCGCGCGCGACTCAATTCGCTCCGTCGGTCTCTCTTCTATTTCGTTTACCGGGAAACTCTTAACGGGACAGGATAGAAAACCCCTTCACCAACTACTAGGCGAACACGGTCTCGTTCGATTCATCGAACGTGAGTGGAAGGAATGATATTAAACCAAGCGAAATGATTGAAAACGAATAACCCCTAAAAAATATCGTTACAATAACCGACCAAATCACATCGGGAATGAAATTGTTTTTTATGTGTCTGGAATCGATTCCGCCATGTCCTGCCGACTGTTTTCTTTTTTTTGGTCGACGACATTGTCGATGTGTGTGCGACAGCCGTTGAAATTGTACATACAACGTCGTGAAATCAACAACAGAAAAGAGAGAAAAAGATTGTGGCGTCGGGATTTGTGGTTGTTTCCCGTCAATCCGTTTGACTGATCCTCGACACGCCTCTCACATTTTTTTGTTGTTGTTGTTGTTGTTGTTGTCTCTCCAACTTTGAGCTGCCGGTCGAGTGCGTGAATGTGTTCTAGTCTCCGCTAGACTTGTTATTATTTTCCAAATAGATTTTTTTTTCACACGCAGACTAGAAACGTCCATCAAACCGCCAATTTAATATATGCGCGTGTGTCTAGTGTGTGTACACAATATACATACAACATGCGTGTTTTATTTTATTTGATGATTTCCTTTTTCTCTGAAATGAAATGAGGAGAAGTTATTAGGAATCAAAAAAATATGGGCGAATATAAAAATAAGGAGAGTGACAACTGCTGGCGCGGCGCGCCATCCTTGCACGTCATCAAGTCAAGCGGCAGAAAAATTTTCCCAAAAACGCAAACGTCTTTGATAGATATTTCGGGACTGGTTTTCAAATTTTGTGGCTCTCTTTTTTTTTTATTTATTTTTTTTTATTTTTGTGTGTGTGTGTGTTTTGCCTCTCTCCTCATTCGACTGGTTTTTGATGTCTGCAATTTGTTTGGCAACGCGTTCGTTTCAGCAACCCAGACATAACACACACACACACACATCCACATATAAGACACTAATAAGAAAGCCAAAAAGTCGCCGTTGAGTGCCGTGCTGATATCCATCTCTAACGACTTACCATGTGCCACGTTTGTTTATATGCGGACCCACCAACCCTTTTGAATTATTTATTATTATTTTATTCCTTTTTAAAAAAAAAAAAAAAAAAATTTTGAAATTCAATTTTTTGTTTTTGTGTCGATTGTTTAAAACAGGAGATCCAACGGAATCGAATGAAGTGATTCAGACTCCAACCAAAGAGTACTCGAGAATTCGTCAATTAAGTGGAAATCAATATCAAAGTCAATACGGTGTCGTACAGGACGTGACGGCGGACTCATCGGTCGGCCATCGACCTCAACCGTCGCCGGCTGTTGTTCGTCCTCTATTTGCGTAAGTTTTTTGTTCCAGCATCCACTGAAAACTAATTCTATTGTGTTTTGTGTCTTCTCACTCATTATAATTCCTCTTTGTGGGTTATTACACAGCGCTTCTCCCTTGGTTGCATCTTTTGTTGATGATGTTTCCCTTTCGTCCCAACTTCATTCTTCTTCCATCATCCGCCTTTTCTATTCCTTTCAGATAGATGGATGGAAAGTTTCGCTCGAATTTTTTTTTTGGACAATATTTATTTTGTTGCGTGGGTTAGACATTCTACTCTCTTCATTAACGACTCTCATTTACAAAACTCCTGAGGCTGCTCCTGCTGCTCCTTTTCAAACATAATCAAGTGTCTTGTGGGCCCGCCTCGCCGTTTTGGTGGCACCTTACCAAGTCTTGGAAAATGTTGAGGCACAATAGGAGAAATCTAAAAGGACGACAGGCTGGAAAAACAAAAAAAAAAGAGAGAAGAATACAAAGATGAAACTGATGGTATACACGTTCCAACGGGGTAGAAAAAGTGACAACACAGCAGGATCTCTTAAGACTCAAACTTGATTGTGATGTGTGTGTGCTGAGCGTCATTTTTCAGGTTGAATCGATTGAGACGTTTGATTATTCTTCTTTTGTGTCTTAGAAGTATCATCATCATCATCCTTTTGACACAATTCTATTTCAGTCGAGAGAGAGAACGTAACTCGCAAAACAAAAAAGAAAAACAACTTTGCCCAGGCTAACGCAATGCCGATGGCCAAAGGGTCGGACAGACAAGAGAATGTTGCATAAGATAGAGGCACACAAGAAACAGTGAAAGAAGAACCTTTTATTTTTTTGCCTTTGATCCTTTTATCACCAGATTCTCCTTAGAAAAGAAGGGAAAAAAAAAGATGGTGATAACACTGCGGGATTGGTTCCCGGAGCCAACGCGCCAGTATGACCCGAAAAGGGAAATAGGGAACCCGTAAAAGCGGAAAAGAACAAAAAAGAAAAAGAAGAAGAATCTTCCTTTTGGAAGTTGAGGGGACTGCTCTTTTGTTTCTATATCTTTCCAAAAAGTTAGACGCGGACATTTGCCAGAAGGGAAGAGAAAAAGAAACCAGTAGATATGAAACAATCGGGTGGTTTCCATCTTCTTCTTCTCTCTTTTTTGGATGGGGATCGGGAGCCGGGGTATGTGTAGTTGTATAGGCAACCTAATCGATTTCCATGACTTCTCTCTTTCATCCCCATCTTGTCTACACTTGCATGTCCTAACTATATATGCATGTAACATTGAGGGATCCCGTCTCTCGATGATATTTGTTTTCTCTCTTTTCTTCTTCATGTTCCGTCAGCCGACTCTGCTGGATCGTGTGATGATGAGAAGTACACAAGACACTGATCTGTGTAAAAGACACGCGCACACACAGCGCATTCCACAGTTTCTCAGACTTGAGATGTGTTTTTTTAGTAAGGATCGAAATCCAAAAAAGGGAAAAAGAATCACGTTTATAGTAACCCTCCGAAAAACAAAAACATTCTTTTACCAATCGCTTTAAATGTGTGCAGCAGTTCCTTGATGCCCTTTTTTGTTGACTCAACAATAACAATAATAAATAATATAACTAAAGCCTTTTAACAAATGGGCTCTTCATTAATGCGTTTACCGTCACGGCCACTCGAGAAATGGATAGTCAAGTGCGAGGAAAAGTTGGTTTTCTTTGCCCTTCCTTGTATTATAGACTTAAAAAAAGTTTTCCGTTTGTGATGTAGGTGGAAAGAAATGGCCCTTGAAACATCCGACAAGTTGCCGCCGATTGCCGTTTCGCCATCCTCTGGCGTATTATCTGAAGTGGTGGTGCGGTCTGCCGCAAATCATCGACGGAACGGCAAGTTGAAAGAAGCCAAACGACAACAACAGCGGCAGCAACTTCAATTGAGACAAAAGAAACTGCAGCAAATCAAAAAGGCAAACGGCATGAAGAAGAATAAGGGCAAATCGACGTTGAAATCTGCCAGTTGGCTGAAAAAGAGTTTGGATAACGATGACGAAGAGGGTCGCGAAGATGAAGACGAAGGAGAAGAAGGTGAAGAAGAAGAGGAGGATGAAGAAGGAGCCGATGAAGAAGAAGACGAAGAAGGTGGCGAAGAGGAAGGCGAGGAATCCGAAGTTGAGGAAGACAATGAAGATCCTGACGCAGAGGAAGACGATGAATCCAATCCACGAATCACAAAACCAACAATAACAACAACAACTACTACTACTACTACTACTACTACGCCGACGCCATTGATCAACTTGGCATCCGCTGAAACTGAAGAGGATTTTATCGACCGTCCGATCGTTGAATCCAATTCTGCAGTTAAAGATAGCCGGGAGGATGCGGTAAAAGAAAACGAAGAAGAAATACCCCAGACAACCACAGCTAGGGCCGTTGCAACTGCCACAACGGCTTCATCATCTGCTTCTAGTGAATTGGAAAGAAATAAAGAACAAAATGAAAACACCAAAACTGATCGGGATGATGATGAGACAGACGATGCAACGGAGGTTGCTCCTGAACGACGACCTGCTGCTAATCAGATGAACGTCATCGTGGAAAATGGTAAGACAGAACAAGAAGAGGAAGAGGAAGCGGAAGAGGAGAAAGTCGAAGAAGAGTTGCCAACAGCTGGGAACAAGACAGCAGATGACGTCAAGACGGACTTAATATCCGGAACTCCGTTGGATGCTGACATTCGTCGGTCGTATTCAAGCCGTAATCAGACTGATGCCGCCAATTGGAAAGCAAAGGCACAAGATGAAAGAGCTGACGATCGATCTGTAGGTGACAAGATCCAGCCGTCAGCGCAAGTCGAAAATCAGTTGCCACGATCGAAAGAACCGGCCAAATCCTCGCCGTCTGCTGTCACATCTGATTCAAATGAGGACACAAGCGCAGAAGTTGAAGAATCCAACGCTCCAAAGGATCCCACTGGCAGGAGCCACTCTAATGTCATCAGCGAGGAGGACATGTTACTACCGCGCCCAGTGTTGGAGTCATCAGTCGGATCACAAGTTGAATCCGCGTCATCCGAAGAAGATGAACGCGATGAAACCAATGAAATCCGCGCTCAAGTCCAACCCGAAATCAAATCTCCTTCTGCTGCTACTCCGAGTGGAATTGGCGCATCTCTGTCGTCCGACGACGACGACGACGCTGATGAACAAATCAATGACATTAAACTGGATTCATTTGGCAATAATGCAGCAGCTAAAACGGCGGAGAATGAGAAAGAATCCATCGTGCGGAAATTGGATGAAAACGACATTGATGAAGACGTGGATGAAGACGGCGACGATAGCAACTTTCTACCGGCCAGTCATAACAGTGGCCTCATCATCTCTGATAAAAACAAGAAGCCAGCGGTCAACGATGCGTCGCCTGGAGGAGCGCCGATAACGGACATCGGGGCAGCCGGATCGGGTGACGTGCAAGATGAAACTAATGACATCTTGCCAGATGATCCAGTCAAAACATCCTTGACATCCGTATCGGATTTAGATGAGCAAGAAGAAGAAGATAATCAAGAAGAAGAAGATTTTGTTGACAACGAAATCGAAACGAAAATTGTCACATCGGCCGAGTCCACGTTCGGTCAACACGATCCTAATCGATTCCTTCACGGTCAAGTCGATTTGAATCCATCCGTGTTGGATACCTCGTGTGGTCCGTCCACCGTCCTGCCCGTCATTCCAAACGCGGTCGTCGCCAAATACGGCAGGTGTGTGTGTGTGTGTGTGTGTGTGTTGATTGTTGATTGTGTTTTAATCACTTGAAATGTCGTTTTCGTATCGTCGCGATTGGCCTTGTTTATTTAAATTTAAATTTAAAAAAAAAAAGAAAAAGGTGTCGCGATGATTCATGTCACTTCTCTCTTGTTTTTCGTTGTTCTGCTGGGCGGATTGTACAAGGAATTATTTACACACAGGACTCGATGGCCTTCGCCGCCCTTCAATCTGCTGGCCGAGGTGATTTTCGAGTGCCAAGACACGGATGTCTACCAGCTGGATCCCATGCTACCCGATCGCCTTTTCTGTTCAAATCACGAGTGGATCGGACAACACCCGAAATGTGTCACCATCAATCGTCAACAGCAGCCGCACTTTGCTTTGACAGGTAACGATCGCGTTTCACTAATGGCCCACCGTCTCTCCCATTGATCCCCTTTTTCTCTTTTTTTTTTTTTTTTACATTCGTTCCCAAAGTTTTGGTTTTATTCTCTCATTTTGCCTTTTTCGTTTGTGTGTGTGTGTGTGTGTGTGCGGGAGACCGGCTCTCCTCGTTTCTTGTTCTGACCCGCGCCCCACCCGTTTGAAATCGGTTAAGTAATGTGTCCTTGATGGAGGGGGATCGTCATCTCTCGGCCAGCAAAGCAAAATGAAGAGACTTTGCTTTCTCTCTTTTTTAAATGGGAATGTTTCTTTAAAAGTCCATCAAACTCGACAATTAAGACGTGTGACCCAACAGCAGCTTTTTCAAACCCATTAATTATTTTAACTTTATTTGGAAGTTTATTTTTGTTTTGAAAATTCTTCATTCCAATCCAGTAGAAGAAGACAAAAAATATATATATAAAAAGGATACACTGATAGAGGGATACAGGCAATGTCGTGTTGTTCGTGTGTCGCCCCGATTGTCTTTTTCAAATGGTTTTTGTACGCCGGCCCTTCTTATCAGCGTTACGACATCTGAAACGATCTCGAAACTGACAGGCCCAACCTCGCCCTTATTTTCTTCTTAAGTTTGTTTGTCTTTTGTGTCTTTTGTTTTTCTTGTTTGTTTAAAGAAGAAGAAGAAAGAAAGAGAATCTCTAGCTCTATAGCTGTAGAGTCCATTAAGCCAAAAAGAGCAGTGCTTGACACATAACATGCGTTCTTCTTCTTCTTCTTCTTCTTTTTTAGATATTTCTTATTCGTTTATCTTTATACGTACGTACGTCTACCCCTTTTTTCTGGTTTTTTGCGTTTTTGTGTTTGTTTTAGGAGTTTTGTTTTCCCTCTTTAACGTCATGTTTTTATTTGGGGCTACTATTCTTTCGTGATAACCTTTTTTTGCTGTATGTTTGGCTGCGCCTGCGTTCCACGCCTCGTTCCATACATACACACACACACGCGCGCTGTGAATGGGCCAGAAACAATTTCCCAGGGATATTGTGCGTGTCCGTCGAGTCGTATAGTGTATAAGCCTTTTGGAGGGAGGTTTTGCAAACGAGATTCCATAAAGATAAAGCAAACGATAATTCTTGAATTTATCTGTCGGGCAAACTGTCAAAGTCGATTTGGAGCTACTCGTCCACATGCCCGCACTGGTTGGCCGTTCGTTTCTTCACGTCCAATTAATTGCAGTCGGGGACTGTATATATCTTTCTTGTCTTGACGGTCGCCCTTCTTTCTTTTTCTTCGTCTTCTTCTTCTCCTTCTCTCTACTCTCCTACTGATTTATTGCCATCCGTGTCGGAATTGCTTATTTTAGACGGAGACGGAAAGGAGCTAGTGAATTCACCTACGTCATCGATATCGTCAAATGCAGTCAACGTCAGCTCGAGCGGCGGCCAGCGAGTTAATGAACAAAGTTGCTCCAACGAGGATCGCGGAGGTTGCGAGCACGTCTGCTCACAGTCTGCCGAGCCAGACTCCATTCGATGCTTATGCTACAGAGGCTTCCGGTTGAATGCCGACGGAAAAAGCTGCGTCGGTACGTCCACCCACCCCACCCTACTATATACTCGATGTGTCCCACTTGCAAGCGCAGTTTATTCCTTGTTATTTGATATTTTTTTGTTCGCATCCTGAATTGTGGAGCCAATGAAACATTTACGCTATTTACAGATGTCGATGAGTGCGCGACGGCCAACGGTGGATGTGACGGACAATGTTCCAACCGGCCTGGCAGTTTTATTTGCTCTTGCCCAATCGGCTTCCGGTTGGCTTCCAACGGAAAGAAATGCATCGGTACGGAAAATCTTGTTTTTTTTTTATTTTTATTTCCCGAGTTTGTTTAGTTTCTTTCTATCATCTGCTTTCCCCGTTTTTCTTTCCATATAGATGTCAACGAATGTTCATTGCGTAATGGGCACGGCCCATGCCAGGGCGCCTGTCACAACACACACGGCTCCTACTTTTGCAGCTGCGAGGATATGCCCGGAACTCAATTGGCAGCCGACGGACATTTGTGCGAAGATATCGACGAATGCCGCACCGACAATGGTGGATGCTCCCACTCGTGCCTCAACACCCTGGGCACAGCTTATTGTGCATGTCCTGAAGGATACATGCTCACAGATGACTGGAAAACTTGCGAGGGTTAGTTTTTCCTTTTGTGTTTATTTACGCCAAATTGTTGGATGCTAATAAAACCAACAAACTTTCTTTGTTGACCTACAACATTTAGACATTGACGAATGCGATTACAGTTCAGACGTCGACGATTCTGATCGACTGTGTCCTGACATTTGTCGCAACACTATTGGATCTTATGTCTGTGTGGATCCAGACGAGGAGCCTGTGCCCTGTCAACCGGGTTATGATGATGAAGACCAAGACGGCCATTGTCATGGTATTATAACTTTAAAGTCTTCTTCCATACATATTTGTTGATAACTAACGAGCAACTCTTAGCTGTGCATTGTTACAAATTGTCTTTTGTGTTTCATTAGATATTGACGAGTGTTCCTTGGCCAATGGTGGCTGCTCACATATTTGCACGAATACAGAGGGATCTCACAAATGCCAATGTCCCTCAGGACTCTTCATTGAAGCGGATAATAAAACGTGCAAAGGTTAGCCAATATATTTCCTACGTTTGAATGTGAATTTATATATATTGACTTGAGTCTGTTCACTTAAAATTCATTTTCAGATATTGACGAGTGCGCCTCCGACAATGGCGGATGCTCGCACACCTGTGTCAACGTTCCCAGCAGTTACAAGTGCACTTGTCCTGAAGGCTACGCTTTGGACGAAGATTGGACAACATGTCAGGATATTGATGAATGCGCTGAAACTCATTCGCAAACTTGCGGCGCAGTTGGGACCTGTCTCAATTTACTCGGATCCTATCGTTGTCTATGCCCCGTTGGCTACGAAGAGACCGCCACCGGCTGCGATGGTAATTGAATTCCAATCGAATTCATCGGGCCATTGATGATACAATTTTCAATTTTTTTTCCCGCAGATATCGACGAATGCCTGATGGATCCTTGCGGCTCGGGTGAATGCATCAACAAAATGGGATCTTATAGTTGTGTCTGTCACGAAGGATTTCAGTTTGACAACCAAACATGTCAAGATATCAACGAATGTAACGAAGGAGTTCCGTGTTCGGACGGCATTTGTGAGAACACGGTGGGATCTTTCATTTGCTCCTGCAAGCCAGGCTACTATCTGGAGAACAACACATGTTTCGGTGGCGTTTTTCATTCATTTAAAACGAAACAAATTTGATGTTCTAATATCGATCGACGTTCATATTACCCTCATTATCTTGGTGTTTTACTTACAGATGTCGACGAGTGCACCAATTCGCCTTGCATCGACGGCACATGCGTCAATCAACCGGGCTCCTATTTGTGTCTCTGCGAGCCAGGATTTACGTTGGAGAGAAATGTTTGCATAGGTAATATAATATACATTACCGTTTATTGTTATCAGTTTGACATCTGCTTTGCCGTTTACAAATTTAATCCGGCAATTGAAATGGAAATGTTTGCCAGATTTTGACGAGTGTCTCATTTCGCCCTGCATCAACGCCACCTGTGTCAACCAGATTGGAAGTTTCCGTTGCGAGTGCCCGGAAGGGTACCTCGCTCGCAACAATTCCTGTTTCGGTCAGCTCATTTCCTGTTCATGTCATTTTCAAACGATCCATTTGAATTGATCCATTTTGAATTGTTATTAGACGTGGATGAATGTCAGACCAATCCTTGCGTCAACGGTCAATGCGTCAACACGGACGGAAGCTATTGGTGCCGTTGTCTGGATGGTTTCAAAGCCCTTGGCAACATTTGCTTAGGTATAATCATTTCCTCCTACGTGGATTTTATTCGCTAAGAAATTGCCTTTCTCTCGGACAGATATCGATGAATGCGAAACAGCTCCTTGTGTCAATGGCGAATGCATTAATACGCAAGGATCTTATCAGTGCGAATGTCACCCCGGATTTTATCTCGAAGACGATTCTTGTTTTGGTAAATTTCCATTAAAAATTCTTAAAAAGATGATTCGTCATTTTAAAAAAAACGTTTACGAAAACATTTCAGATGTTGACGAGTGTCAAGCGAATCCGTGCGCCAACGGAACTTGTGTCAACTTGCTGGGATCTTACCAGTGTAATTGTCCACCTGGTCACATTTTGGTGGATTCCCGCATTTGTCTCGGTAAAAAGAAATCTGTCATTAATTGGATTAAATATAGACATCAAAAGACCAAGTTGACGATCAAAGTCTAAATATCTCCGACAGATGTCAATGAATGCTCGACAAATAATGGGCAGTGCGATCAGAAATGTACCAACACGCCCGGCTCTTACTACTGTTCGTGTGATCAGGGCTTCTTTCTGGATCCAGAGTATGTATTCCTACATCGGACTTTGAATTATAAGAGCTTTTCCCCATGTACCACTAGAAGCCCTTTGATCGTAGTTTTTTTTCTTCTTTCACTTTGAGTGATTATATAAACATTCGAACCGCATTTTCCCCTATTTTTTGTTTTTCAGGGATAACCGACAATGTCTGGACGTGGACGAATGCGATGTCAACAATGGTGGATGCAGCCAAGTGTGTTTAAATCGTCCGGGTAACTACAGTTGCGAATGCCGCACTGGCTACATTCTGTCGGTCGACAAATCCAGCTGCTTAGAAGTCGTTTCGGCTGTCACTCACTACTGTCCAGCCATTGAACCTCCACCTGGTGGTTACCTGCATTGTTCAAGTAGGCCTGGAAGCGATGGATACAAACCCGGAAGCACTTGCACTCTACGCTGCCGCAAAGGCTACGCGTTCCGTCGTCACAAGCCTCAATTGACCTGGCAAGCTAACCAGGTGTTCAACAATCCGGCAACTCTTCTCGAAGAGAAGAGTATCATGCTCTCCAACCGGCAATCCAACAGCGGATTGGCCATGCTTCAAGGCTGGAAAGCTACCCAAGTCCGTCCGCCTGCTCATCAAGATTGGCAATCCAACGCTCGAAATAGTTCAGACGAAGCCCACAAAAAGTTGAAAGGTGAAAAAAAAATTCATTCATTTTTTTATTATTTTTCGTTCAAAAAAAGACTCAAAATGGATTTTAAAGGAAAACAACCTAACGGTAATAATAAGAAAAATGAAAACGACAAGAGACAACTGGTGGCCGTTAGTGGCCCGACTCATCAAGTTGAACGCCTTCACGGTATGAGGAGAGGTCGTCAACGATCCAATCAAGGTGAGAGAATCAAACGACAACATCAACATCATCAACAAAAACCAGGAGGTCGTCGTGAATTCCCGGATCAACCATTCCGGCGTTGCGGAGACGACGGCAAATGGAAAGGAAAGTTAGGATTTTGTCAAGGTACACAATTTTTTATTGCAATTTTCTTTCTATTAATTGCTCTAATAAAGAAAAAGAAAAAAGGTTAAACTAAAAATATTTGGCCAATCATATTAAGTCGTCTTTCTTTTTAAAAAATTAACAACAACAAAATATATATCTAATTCCACACACCCAACCTGAATCCTTAAAGCTCTGACATGCCCGCCACTAACCAAGCCAGCCAACGGAAGCGTCAGCCCGCTTTCGTGCGCCACCGGCGACGCCGCACCCAATCAGCTCTGCTACTTCACATGCGATACGGGTTTCCGCGTGACGGGTAATCCCGTTCGCTCTTGCTTGCCCAGTCTGAAATGGAATCCTCTCAGACCGCCGCCTGCCTGCGAAAAAGGTAATTAACAATTTGGGGTTAACATCTCTACTCTTTTAGTTTTGTTTTTTTTTCTTCCTTCCTTCGGGACATACAGCCCCACCACTGTTGAAACCTTTTTTAATTATTAAATTATTATTATTATTTACTGTATTTAAAAGAAAAAAGCTTATCTTTTAACTGTTTACACGATGAGCACAGCAGTTTGGAATGACGCGCACCCACACAAATGTTGACTTTGTTGTTGTTGCAAATCCCTTTTCCGAATATTTGTGTGCGCTTTAAGTGTTTCTTTTCTTATTCATTATTCATCATTTAAAAGCTGGCTTGGGCTTCTCTGAGCGTTGACAACTTTCCTTCAAAGTTGGTGTTGTTTTCCTTCATTTCTTTCCTTTCTGGGGAGGGAGGGATTGACGTCATTCACGATCTACTAGCTCGGGTTAAACAAATTGTTTTCTATACACACACATTCCACCTCTCTCTCTCTCTCTCTATCTCTCTCTCTCTCTCATAATTAGTTTCAAAAGTTACGGGTAACAAACAAGGCAATAGACAGAGGAACAATACGATTCAAGTCACAGTCCACAACAGGACAACGACGGCAAGTGCTGCCATCAATGAGACGTCGACTGAACCCGTTCCCAACTACCATCCCAATCCTCCTATTATCACATATTCAAATCCGCCTGCTACTACTACGACGACGACTCCTCCTACTACCAGTCAAGAGCCCGAACAATTTCAAACCGAAATCGATTACAAACAATCGCTTTCGTCATTGTTTGATCTATCCCTCATTGAATATTCCCCGTCCCAAGTTGTTGTCGATCGAAACAACTTTGTTCACTTTACTCCAGGTAAGTCCATCCATGAGGGGCGGCAGCACGGGACACGAATGTGTGTACGCAGTAGTTATACCAGTTGATAGTAGTTTTATGTTGTTGTTGTTGTCGTTGTTGATCCTCGTACGTATTTCGACGATCCGTTGGAGCGGAAATGGAGTAGAACGTGCGCAGCTGGCATCCGCCGCGTGTATATTAACAAAGCAAACAAACACATCGAGTCCGCGTTAATGATCTCAATCCCCCCCCCCATCCCTTGGCAATTATGACTCTGTGATCTGCAGCTGTGTGAGCTCGCGATGAAATATTTAACAGCCGCATGTCAACTTTTTTTAAATTTTACGACTTGTCATCGTCCGTTTTTTTTTTGTTTTTAATTTTCTCTCGAGTTGTTATTCCGTGAAAAAAAAAATACTAATTCGCATCGCTGACGCCGTCCATCTTCTTTGTAACTTTTTTTTTTTATATCGGTCGACTATTTTCTCGTCTTCAAACTCGTCGAGCTCTGACGATTTTTCTACGCACCACTTGCTCTTGATTGAGTAACTTTTTTCTTCTCTCTTTCCCTTTTTTTTTCTCGCTCCTTTCTTTGTGGAGGGATGAAGGGGGGAGGGACTCAATCAGTTATCAGTAGATGTTGATTTATTTATCGACTAACAACCACAAGAGGGAACTGAATGTGTCGAGCGGAACTTATTGATTGCCTTTCTTTTTTGTCTTCTTTTTTTCTTGCCTATTTCTCGTGATACACAACATAGTCCATCCATGGCCGCGTATCGAGTGCCCCAAGGACATGACGATTGATCTTTCACCGGGCAAGAGGACCATTGAGGTAAATATCCCTCAACCGGCCACCAATGTCGATTACACGAGTCACGTCGAAGCCGAGCCCAGTTGGGCCAAAAAATTACGAGCTGAATTGGGACCCATTCGAATGGTTATATCGTTCAGAGCCAGAAATCCAGTGACGGAATACACGGCAATCTGTTCATTCGTCCTAGAAGTTCGAGGTATGTCTACACCGACCAGTTGAAATAGTTTGTGATCTTATTTTTATACTTTATGGCGCCGACACACAGATAGAGAAGCCCCTACGGTGAAGAACTGCCCTCACGATGTCCACGTCCGCCTCAGTTCGCTAGAACCGTACGCCAACGCCCCGTGGACTGAGCCGGTTTTCAGCGACAATATTGCCGTGACGCACGTCATCAAATCCAAAGTATATAACTGCTGTGTGTTTCTTCCTTTTCCTTTTCTTCTTTTCCGCTAACACTTTTACTTGTATTTCTATGTTTTAACTCTTTCACATGTACTACTATCGATCAATAATTTTCCAAGAAAAAACGAGAAAAACATGAAAAGGAAACTCTTTAAATTCAATTTGTGTATATGTCCTTTTTTCTAAATTCAGGAGCCCAACTCGCTGTTTGCTTTGGGTGAGCACGTCGTCACCTACACGGCGTCGGACGCGGCCGGCAATAGCGCTCGATGTCAATTCACCGTCAACGTTTCACGTAGGTCTTTTGTTTTTCAAACTACATAAAATAAAAGACGAAGAAAACTCCTCTATGTGAATGTTGTATTTAGCTGTTGAGGCCGTTTGCTTTTAGTTTTCAGCATGTTCGGTGCATAAACTATCGTCAATTGTAGTCTGGGAGATAAAAAGAACACCTCACAAAGAAGGGCACCATCTTCTTTTTTTTTTTTTATTTATTTGTGGGTCCATCAATTTACATCCAGTCGTGTGTGTCTGGACGACGAACAAATATATAAAAAGTTCATATAGCGGAGCCACGGCAACAGCACAAAAAGAGGAGGGCATTTTTACGACTACCCCACGCGGTGATTGTTGTTGACTGGTGGGCAATACAATCTGTACTCTCTGTGTGTACAAGAGAGTTTGCAGAGAGCTGCATTAATTTTTGGTTTTACAACCGAGCGTGAATGTTTGTGCGTACAGATCCGCTATATAGTATATACTCGTCCATGTACTATAAATTACCGTATTACATACAATATAGTAGTGGTACTCTATTCTTATGTATGTAATCAAAACTAATGTTGTTGTTGTTGTTGTTGTTTCGGATGGTGATGGTGGACGATATCCGCTTGGGCATTGTACGTAATAAATACACAGCGGCATTAGTTCCATCCGAGTACAACCGGAGCGAATCCTGCGTCCGACTAGAATCGCCACCCAACGGCGATCTCAACTGTCTCTCATGGACTTGGGGTCAAATGTGTCGGCCGTCCTGCTCTATGGGCCACATCTTCTTCCGACCGCTACCGTCAGCCGTCTACCTGTGTGGTCGGGATCGCAGATGGAAACCCGGCACATCAGTACCAGACTGCGCTCGTAAGTTAATATTTACTACTAATAATAATAATATTTATTTGAACGCCCTGGATAGAGGAGTAGAAGGAGCTAACAAACTTTATACAACTACTACTACCGACGCCGTGTATATCCTATTTCCATTCCTCGCCCCCGTGTTTTTAAATATTACACGGGGTCTGAATCCCGTCGACGTTGAAAGTTACAGTCCCGCACCCGGTTGGCTTTCATTCGTTTGGCTGCTTCGTTATTATGTAGCAACCAGTTGTTAATGAAGCCAGCCAATTAGAAACACGATAGAGTGCATACGAGGAAGGATTGCAATGGGTGGAGAGACGTAAACGCCTTTCTGACTTCTCTCTCTCTCTCTCTCTTTCGTTTCATCTTCAAAGAAGAAAGTTTTTCGTGTTACTATGGCAACATTATACTACTCCTATTGATCTTTTTTTTTTTGATTATTATTATTTTTCAGTTTTTGAGCTATTATTGTAAATGGTTAGATTTTAAGTTACTAGTTGTTAATTCAGGTGTTAATTGTGTTCTTTTTGATTTAGCTACTTCAATCATACCGGAAGGTGGTTGCCAGGTCGGTTGGGAGGAGCGAAGAAGTGGAGGGAAACAGTGCGGTAAGTCGATCACCACACCCTCCTAATGATAATACAAACAGATAATCAACAGCCTATTGATCTTTCTAGCCACTGCCGTTTTTTAATGTTCTGTCTGTCTTTTTCTTTTTCGTTACTTTATCTTCATTAGTGGGATGCGCTCCCGGTCTACACCGTCCGCTCAATTCAACGGTTTGCATTCCGTGTCCTATGGGCACGTACCAGGACAACTTCTCAGCGTAATAACATAGCGTCTCTTTCATCTTTTTTTTTTTTTTGTTTCTTTTCTCGTGTCTTTCTTACACTGTTGTTCTTGTTCTTTTTTCGAATGTTAACTTATTTTAGGGGCAGCTGCAAATCGTGTCCAAAGAAACTAACTACTTGCTCGATGGCGGCCAGGCAGTGTACCGACTGTAAACCGCCTGAAGAGTGTTCGCCGAGTTCTTCTCAACGGGTCGGAGGTGACGTCATCTTTCATCCGTCCTCCTCCTCGTCTTCGTCGAAATTGGCGATACCGACGGCTGGCCAGCGACGGCGGCAACAAATCCATCAGCAACGGCAAATGCGTCTACGTCAACAGCAACGGCACAGACAAAATAACTCCACCGCAACTACATCGAAATTCCGTCGAGTTTGAACACACACACACACACACACACACACACACACAACTCCACTTTTGGAAATCTCGTTTTTTTTTTCTTTTAAAAATCTGATTGAAAAAAAAAAACTAATGCAAATGTTTCTTTATATAAATAGATTTTTTGAGGTTAACACAAGAAAGAAAAGAAGAAAAACACAAAATGTTCTGAAAACCTGAAAAGTCCGTCTTGTTTTTTTTTGTTTTTAGAAAGCCAAATACGATCCATTTGATTGAGAGAGCTGCTTTCTATTTTATTCTTTAAAAAATGTGTGAGTGTGTGTGTGTGTGTCAGGCTGTTTGAGTCCAAAGAAGAAGGAAAACAAAAATCGAGCCACTCAGACGAAGAAAAAAAAACAACGAGCAGATAGTGTTGCGTATAACGTGTTGCAGCTTGATTTCTGTTCAAAACACATCCACACATGGAGAACAAGAACAAACAACTCTGTGCGCGAGTTTGTAAAGTTTTGTAATACCGTGTCGAACCATTTGTGCCCCATCTCTGCTATTGCCGGTAATAATTTGACTTTTGGCTTTTTTTTTCTCTTTTTCTATTTTTCCTTCATCTCGCCGCAACAATTTTGTCCAGGCTTAAATTTTTTGTTTTTAAAAAACTCCCCAATTTTTTTTTTTAAAAAAAGACGCATTATAGACAACCTCTTTTGGGCTGTGTGTTATCACCGCAATCGCGTCAGAACAAAACAAGTAAAAGAAAAAAGGGTTTCCAGGCTTTGTGCTGTTGAAGAAACTAAAACTCTGCCACACACACACATGGGCAAAAAAAGAGAAAAAATTATATACTGAGCAGAGAGAGAGAGAGAGAGAGAAAAATGCGCTCGGTTTGGCATCAACGGACGATGCTCCGGTGCGTATTGTTATATTTTGTTCTTTTTGTTGTCTCTCTTCGTCTGCTATCCTTGATGAATATTTGTTTCCCGTGTATTTTGTGTGAGACACTGTGTTTGTTCATTCTCTCACCTTTTCTTCTTTCTTTCTTTTTTATTTGGTTATTTTCTATGCAAAACAAAAACTGTTTTTTGTTTGTTTTTTGAACGAATTGAGCGCGAGAATGAGGACACTGTTCCGCATACTGACAAATGTTTGACTGTTGCCACTGATAAAGAAAAAAGAAAAAGAAACCGTCTACTAAATCGTACTACTATACATTGACACAAAGAATGAAAGAGAATGTGAGAAGAAGAAGAGACGAATAATTATACAAATAAAAGAGATGAAAGAAAACCAAAAAAAAAAGAGAAAAAGACAAAAAAAATGAACGAGATTATGTCGGGGTGTTGTTGAACTGATTATTTTCAAGCGTTGGCTTTCACTCGTTTGGTTTGTTTTTGTTTTTCTACGTATTTATTTTTTAAATTCAGCAGCTTCACCACGACATGGAGCCAGTCTGCCGAATAATGTTTAAGTGTGTGGTTTAGCAGTTCTTACATAGAGACATTTCTATTACAGGTTTAGACGGTAAGATCATCACGTCGTTGTCGTCGTCCGCGATTATCTATTTCCTGGATAATATCCTGGACTCTCGTCTTAGCCTCTTTTCTTTATGCCAACAAGGGACAAAAAAAGAAAGGAACCAGTTATTTGTTTCTTTTGGGTTTTTTTTTTTCTGGTTTGGAAAATCTCACACTCCATGACGACCGAAATCGTGCTGATGCGCTGGACCATCCATTTTGTTATTTTATTTGATTTTTTTTTAAAAAGGATCGAAAAGAAAACGGTAAATAATAAAAAAAAAAACACAATTCACTAGAATAGAAAACGGTGGTTAACTTCTCGAGTTTTTTACGGAGAAGAGATATATATGGAACTCGGTCAAACTCGCACCGTTTTATGTGTACATCCCACTTATCTAATTTAACACAAGAAAAGTGTCAGTTATTTACGCAGTCGAAAGATTTCCCCCCCCCCCCCCCCCCCAAAAAAAAAAAAATTGTAATAACAAAATGTCTTGGTTGAGAGCCAAAATGACATACTCCGGTGAAAGAGAAAAAAAAACCTCGTAATCATTTTTGAATAGCTTCTTCTTCTTTACTGCACGTTTTGTTGTGGTCTAGAAAAAAAAAAGTCTCGTCTGTTATACATCTCGACCCCAAAGTCTCGACAGCTCATTAGCAGTCGGCGGGAGGGAAGAAAACTGGATGGACTTGGCTCATCTAATGGATGGATCGGTTTAGACTCTGCAAGTCAAAGTCTCTCGTCAATTCTATGCCCCATGTCTACTAATAGTAACAACACCCACTACACAACGTAGTACTACAAGGGGTAGCCAGAGCTCACGGAGAAAGAGAGAGAGAAACATTCTTGAATAATACATTGTAACATGTGTCAGAGCGACGAGTTCGTGACAGTCAACGATACACATATAGCCATTGGAGAATCGATCGGAACATCATCTGTCACGCTATGCGCCATGGCACAGAGATACAGCAAGTAGCGAGCGGGAGCAGCTCTGTATAAAATATAGAGCTGTTCCTCATATATACAATAGTATATAGTGTCAGCTCACACTGCGGCAATATGACAGGGCAGGGGTGCACTTTGTATGGCTCTCGACAGTTTATTACGACAGCCAAAGTTTTCTTCTTATTTTTATTTGATTATTTTTTTCTTCTTCTTTTTTCTTTTTTTCGCCAACTGTCGAGTTCAAGGATCGATTGAACGCACCCCGAGTATATAAGGGTGTCCCGCCCCACTATCCCAGCTCCCTCCCAACATGTCACTACAGTTCATTAGAATGCGTCTATATGAAGAGAGAGCCAAGCGGATAAAGTCAAAAATAAAATATAATAGAGTCAGTCCTCCCATCAACTGAAAAGAGACGCGAGAGAATGGCCAAGGTTTTTGTGCATATGATACTCTCCATTTCAGCAGTTCAACACACACTCACATATGTAGCGAAGAAAATCCAATTACGTTGCGATGAGAAACCCACGTATATTGTCCATAGTCTTTTTTTGGATCCTTTTTTTTTCTTCTTCGTCGTCGTCGTCGTCTCTTTTGTTTGGTTCTTTGAATATTTCAACCTGAGCCTACATTTCATGTGTGTGTTTGTGACTCCGCGCCGTCTGTGAACACAAACATCGAGTCCTTTTATATTCTATAGTATACCTTCTTCTTTCGTTTACAGACTGTCCTCATCAGAAAAGAGAAAAAAAGAAGGATCTGATGCGCTGGAAAATAACAAACAATCGCTGCAGCCATGCCCAGGTAAAAAGGAGAAGAAACGACGAAAAAAAAAACAAATAAACAAACAAAAGAAGAAGAGAAACGTAATAGTCTGGGAGCTAGTAGAGAAGGCCGAGTCTTTCTGGAGGAACTTTGATCCTCACGTATTTACCTTTTAACAAGAAGAAGAAGAAAAAAAAGGCCAAAATATTTACATGCAGCGAGATAGTCAGGATTTCTTTTCAATATTGTGTAGAAATGTTTTTTATATATTTCTATAAAATTCAGTCTCTATAGTATTTTTTGAAAATATAAAGCTCCTCTTATTCCAGGTCCTGCCCTATAGCGAATGTTTGCCAGAGTTGAAATCGTGTGTAATGCAATCTCCGATGATGTCGATCAAAATAAGGCGCCTAGGGACTGAACATTCAGCTTATATAGAAACGCATAATCAAAAAAAAAAACGTAGAATTTCGCGTCCATCGCTTTTAGTAGCTCTCTAATCTCCAGGGGTGAATGATTGAATGAACAGAATTGTTATGTACACCAAAGTAGGAAGGGGGAGACGATGAATGCTCATCGATCGTGACCTCAACAAGAATACATAATCCTCATTCGTTGTTTTCTTTTGTGTGTGTAAATTTATTTTCATTCTTCCGCGCTGTGCAACGGTATTTTTCTATCGTCTTTCTTTAAAAAAAAAAGAAAAAGAATAAAAGTTGCTAAATGCGATCGCTAGATGGCGCCACCGTCAGCTGTCAACGCTTCGGCGCCGACCCAACCCCCACCCACTTCCACCCATGAATTCGTCTCAAACCAGCGTCGTCCTCACTGGTCCCGTTCAGTCTAGACTTTGCAGTCACTTGGGTCGCATACGTACACACCCAACACACCACGTTAACAGACGTGAGTGTACAACACACACAACGGGAGCTCTGAATTTCCATCCTTTCAACTTGAAATCTGTTTTTTTTTTTTTTTTATTATTCTTGTTCGTTCGTGTCTAGTGCGAGAGAGAGACTCAACTCTCTCTGTTTGTCTGTGTGTCTGTGTGTGTAGAATAATATACGTGGTAGTAGTGTACAGTGAATCTGTGTGAGAGATTTTCGGATGGATAAAACACATACTCAAAAAGTTTGAGGCCGTTCAAAACTTTGTTGGTTGAAAAAGTTCATCCCACGTTTTCGACGCTAATCAAAAAATTAATCTCTTTTTCGGTGCTGCTATTTATTCTGTTGAAATATTCTCGTCGTTGTGGTGGTTGTCTTCATCAAGTTACTTCTTCTGAAAATCGACTCGAAAAAGTTTCTTGCCATCAACATCATTTCACTCGTGTGTGTGTGTGTGTGACGAGGAATTATTTTCTCTCGATTATTATCTGCTTCCGAATCTTCAACGTTTCAACAGGTGAGGGAGCGTCGATCACGTGGCGTTGAATATTCGTTTTTTTTTCCTTCTTCTTCTTTTTCTTTCTTTCTTTGTGTGTGTGTGGATCTATGGCTGACTAGCTGTTGTCTGTTTGGTGCTTGTTGTTCCGGTCTCTTGCACAAAGAGATTCGACGAAGGGCGAACAACAACAACACACACAACAACGTATACGTATAACATTATATTTACTATTTTCAACGACCGCTGTTGCATTTTTACCTCTCCTCTTTTCTCTCCCCTATTCCATCGTTTCCTCTTTCTCTGGGGGTTTTTTTCAGTGTAGGGCCAGGTGTGTGTGTCGGTTCCTCCAGGTGGGAAGAACAAGAAAAAGAAGCCCCTTTTTTTATATTCTAAAACGTAATCACATCGAACCCCCCACCCACCTCAACTTTTTAATAAAAATGAAAATCAGTATCTCGACGATAGAATGTGAGCAATTTTTCCCAGAAACTACTAATGGCGTCGATAACAATCGATTATTGAAAAGATATTTCCCTTTTTTTTTTTAAACTTTTTCTCTTGGTCTATATGTAT
Source organism: Daphnia galeata (assembly GCA_030770115.1). Classification (NCBI taxonomy): domain Eukaryota; kingdom Metazoa; phylum Arthropoda; class Branchiopoda; order Diplostraca; family Daphniidae; genus Daphnia; species Daphnia galeata. The sequence goes on from CM061117.1 coordinate 10,653,405, forward strand.
GTAATTTAAAGCTCTGAAAGGATTCAGATTGCAAACCCCCCCTTTTTGTGAAAATAAAGGGAACAACCGGGACCGGACACAACAGCCAAAATGACATCCGATCCTTGGTTTCAACCCACTTTCAATTTTATGTTTTAATTCTTTTTCTCTCGTCTTTCACTCGGCTAGAAGGAAACTGCCCCCCCTTTTTAAAATACTTAAAAGTTTCTGTTTATAAGAAATTTAAAACGAAAAAAAAAAATGGCCGAGCTTTTGGAAAATACACCTAGATTAGAATTTCGGACGTAACAACAACAACAACAACTCTGCGGTACCTTTTTCTCTTCTTTTTTTGTCTGTTGTTGGGATTTTTTAAAAAAAAAGGAAAAAACACACAAATCCAGGGCGTACGCTGCGATCAGCTAACCATGTCTCCTAAAAAATGAAATTTTTGAGTTAAAAAAAAAAGGAGAATAACGACTGTCAGTTACACACAAACACATGGAAGACCGGAAAAGAGAAAGGACCCATGGGTGGAGGGGGTTCCACACACAAAAAGGAAAGAAAGAACTGGACTCGTCATTAAAAAAATATCTAGGCTGCTGCTTATATATAGTTGAGGGCCAATTTTGAGCGTTTAAAATCTATTCTAACATCTAAACAGACGATTCTATTGAATCAGCTAATGGGAAACATATATCCAACCAGTTCTTATTCAGGGATATCCCGAACGTATTGTCTCTACATCAGCTGTTTGAGACAAGATGATTTTCTCTGTTGTTGTTGTTGTTGTTTGTCTGTGTGTGTCTTTATTCTTTCGTTTGAAAAGTTGACTGACCTGAAAAAAATAACAAAACAACTTTCGGGGAAGAACGAAGGGAATGGAGCCATTCGTTATATACGCACAGTTCTGTCACTGAACTTACGGTACAAGAAGAAGAAGAAGAAGAAGAGGAAAAGACCCCGAAGCGCATACAACCTCTTGATCCCGACGTCGTTGTTGAATGCCGCCTCTTCTTCTTCTTCTCCCTCCCAAGTCTTTTTTCTTCTTCTACTTGGGTAAAACTCCCTCAGGGCGTGTTTTGAACGCGTACACACACACACATATATATATAGTATGTATATGTACTATATACTGCCGCCGTGTGCCCGCCCGCAAAAGTCGATATGCATTATCGAACGCTAGCGCCAGCCTTTTTTGGGTTGTGTCTCACTCTTTAGTATTATTATCACCCCCTTAAGTCTTTCCTCCTTTTCAACCCCCGTTCTCTTATCCTTTTTATAAATATCTTTTTATTTCATTTTCAAAGGAATTATATAGAGGAGCAAAAAGATCAAATGTACCACCAAGAAGAGGTAGAAGAAGAAGAAGAAAAAGATGATTGTGTCTTATAGCCCTCTGGGCAACAACACTGGATAGGAGCTCTTCTTCTTTATAGTATCTCGGGGGTTGGTGTGTGGGAAAAACAACAACACGGAGTGAGAGAAAGGAAAGAAAAACAAATTATGGATACGCCGGGATCGTGATAGACTATTCGAGACGCTGAAGTACACACACACACCACCGTATTATCATTATTATTATTATTGTAGGCTGATTCTTCTTCTTCTGTCTGTGTGTGTGTGTGTGGGGAGGGTATAGACGAGATTTTCACGGGGTCGCAGAACCGGATTTTCACAGTCGAAAAAGAAAAATGTTTTTCTTTTTTAGCTATTCGGGGTGTAGAGTGCAGATTAAGGCCGGATGCGATTCGATTTTCTCCCCATTCGTCCGGATGTAGGAAAGCCTCAAAGTAAAAACTGTATACGTAGGGAAGAGAGGCTTAACTGCTGCTGCTGCTGCATCAGGGAAAGAAGAAGAAGAAGAAAGTCTTTCCATCTGAAGAAGAATGGGAAATGTTTCCCTTTTTTTTCTTTTATCATTGGCCTCGTCGTGATTTAGCCTTCTTCGTTCGGGGCGTGACTAATGAGCCGCAATTTGCTCCAGCCATCTTCCTTTTTCTCCCTCTTGATTCCTTCGTTTCTTCCTTTTATTTCTCGTCTTCTTCCGTCACACTCGGATAGAGCTCTTTCTCTACCTACTACCACTGAGTTAAGTTACTCTATCCCCCCCCCCCCTCACTATATACGTACACCGGTTTTATCTGCTCTATGAAAGGGAAAAAAAAACAGTCAGTTCTCCACAAGTCTGAAGAGAAAACCAACCTTGATTCGGTTTACTTGTTCACAAGTCTCTCTTTTCTCTCCCACGAGTCTCAGCAGCAACTTGGGGCTCTCTGGTACTGTCAAGGACCAACTCACAATCCAATGCCAATCCAATTGCTGCTGGTGAGCGAGATAGGCAGCAGCAGCAGCAACTGTGTGAGAAAATGAACAAAAAAGTACTTACTATATACACACAAGCCGGGGAAATAAGAAAAAAAAAACAAATCAAATCAATGCCATCGTCACCACTTCCAGCCAACTGAAACCAACCACGTCCATCTGTGTGCTCAGATTGTTATTTCTTTTCAAATAAAACACTAAAAGATAGAGACTAGTACATATATTCGTTAGTCTCTAACTAAAAAGTCGATACAGTTGAACGGCCTTTCACGACGAGTCTTACGGTTTTTAAACACGTCCTTAATGAGTCATAACGGGGACGCGGTTGAACGAATCGCGCATCGCTTGTTGTTTTGCTCTTTCGCGTCCTTCTTTTTTTTTTTTTATTATTCTTGTCGTTAGTTTGTCGACAGTTTTTTTTTATTCTTCATCATCTTCTTCTTCTACCATCGTGGCAATCTGTTCAGGGGCGGAGACGAAAACGTTGACGACCTCAATTGCTTAAACTGGGCGGTTTATTTTCTAATTTTGTTGTTGTTCCGAATTGCAATTTTGGAAAAAAAAGAAAAATCTTGTGTTTAAAAAAAAACATTTCAATTTAACGATCTCAACTGACCTGAAAATAAAAACGTTTTATTTTTTTACTTATTTTCCTTTTTGTTTTGTTGATTTGTTGTCCAGGTTGACCGCCGCCGCCATCGTTGGTTCAACTTCCTCTTCTCTTTTGGGCATCCGCTTCCCGCCATCCGGTCTCTCCGCAACCGGATATGAAGAGGAAAGAGCATCAAATAAAAATAAGGAGAGATAGTCAAGAGCCATAAACAAACATTGAAAGACGAAAAGAGCGACTCTGTTGTAGATCAAACAATAACAACATCACGTGACGAGTGAAAGAGATGATGATGATGCTTCCAATCATTTGATTGTTGTATTCAATCTTCAAAGAAAAGACGACTTCAAATCAAAGTTGTTGTTGTCTTTTCTTCTTATATTTCTGAAACAACTTACAACTGCCGAAGGAGGAGAGACGTTAGAGTGGGGGTCATCTCCCAGAATAGCGACCAACGCCCCTTAACGTGTTGTGTAAAGGGGAGGAGACCGTAACGCTGTGCGATCCCTGGATCGTTGGTTCATCCGTCCGGATACCGAAAATAACCTTGTCTCATCTCTCTTCTTTTTGAGGTTGTGTGTGTGTGTGTGTGTGTCGTCTGTGGCCGTGTGTGTGTGTGTGTTTGCTGATTCGTTCGTGCGTGTACCATGAAGGAGCTCGTCTTTTCCAGCAACTATCCGGGTTAGAGTTGCTGCCCGTCAGTCCCTCACCATCCCATCACTCGGCCATGGAATTGAAAGTTTGGGTGGAGGGGATCCAGCGGGTCGTCTGTGGCGTATGCGACAGGACAACTTGCCAAGTTTGTCGTCTTCTTTTTTGTTTTTGTGTCTTGTTGTTGTGTCTGAAAATTTCATTTCTAATTTTCTGTGGAATGTTGTTGTCGATTTTCTTTAGGATGTCGTCTATGCTCTGGCACACGCAACGGGCAAGACGGGCCGCTTCACGCTCATCGAACGTTGGCGCAGCAATGAGAGACTCCTGGCACCCCACGAACACCCCCTTAAGGTGATTCATCTGTCATTTTTTCCCTCTATGAGAATCTCCTCTTTTTATATACGACACACAAACACACACACCCATCCGGTTGTGGTGGCTGCATTGCGTTGGTCGCAATCGAATGAATGACAGGGCGGCAGCAGCAAGCGGACAACATTTCCATAGAGTAGCAACAGCGGCATCCAAGCTCTCTGTTGTCTCGTAGCCAACAGGGACTTTCAATGCTCCCCCAGCATTTTGAGTTTGGCTCTTCTCTCTTTTGTTGTGTGTGTCAGGAATTTAGTAGAGCTGAAGCGATTCTATTGCGTCCGTCCCCCATCAGAATAGTTGCCGGGCTGATGAATACGACGTTCCTTTGGCTCGCCAAAATGGAAATAGAAAATGAAAAAAAGTCACCCAAAAATATACTACAATCCATCATATAGGAACCCCGGAATTCTAACTGTTAGAGAGAGAGAGACCTCCTCCTCCCTTTTTCCTCTTGTAAAAACGAGTCCAGCCAAACGAATCGGAAAGAAGAGCAAAGCCCCGGAATGCCCAAGGAACAACTCCATCCGCCCTTTCTCTAGGCTACCAACAACTATACAGATAAACTGACAGACACCATCCCCCAACATTTTGAGATAGATAAAACACGCGCTCTATGTTACATAGCAGCAGTGAAAAGAGGAGATCGTCAGCTGTTTTTCTATTTCTTTTCTCCTTTTATTCTTTTGTGTGTATGAGACTAGAAGAAGAAGTTGAAGGGTTTTATTGCATGCGCTGAACCGTCGCAACTGTCTGCCCCACTCGGAGTGATCTTGTCCTGCTCCGAATCTCCTGCTCTGAGGCAATCGCCAGCAAATATCACAGTATTCTTTGAGACTCTCTCTCTCTCTCTGTCTACTGTTGCGACTAACAAACATGTTTCTCGATTACGATCGTAGCCGGAAGAAAAGGGAAGAAGCTTCTTCTTCTTCCTTTTCGTTTTATTTTATTTCTGATTGTCTTTGACTTTTTGACACGTCGTCATGACAACTGGACTTCCCTACTATCGATCATTTCTTTTTGTTTCTTTTTCTCTGTGTGTGTATGTCTTCATTGGACCGAATTTATTTGATTTATTTGACACTTTTGTTTTCCTATTTGTGTGCCGTTCTCTTGACAGGTGTTGATGAAATGGGGAGAGTATTCGTCGGATGTCCATTTTATACTCCAGCGGACGGCCCTTGACGCCACGACGGTAAATAGGAACGCCTTGCAGCCAAATAACAAGAGCTCAAGACCGACCAAGACGTCAGTTGATCCGCTACACGGGTTCACTCCGCCTATGACTTCACCGCCTCCGCACGGCCAACAAGGAGCAAGTTCTTCTGCTGGAGCAACGCCGTCGCCGTCGAAAGATTTGAAAAAATCGCTAACGTTTAGCGGTGGAGTCGGCGGAGGATCGCCAGCGGCTGGTGATCGCTCAAGGCTTCCGCTCAACGTCGGCGTCGTCCGCGGCGTGCCTAAACGTTCTGATAATAACGGCGAATTAAACGATCATCATCACATTGCCGGTCAAAACGGAAGATCGGATTGGGCCGATAAATCCTCTTCCTATGCCAGTCCTTCGCATTCACAAGTTCCTCCAGCTTCTTCTTCTTCTTCATCTCATTATCAGTCTGAGAAGAATCAATCGCCGTCATCCAATGACGGTGGTGGACAGCTGGTCTATCCTCGATATGATCCTCCATTGTACGGACGAGTTCGGCTACCGGCTGGATCAAATGGTTCATCTAATGACGCCCATTATTCAAGTCCACCGCCTCCTCCTCTTTCCTCGCAACACTATCAACAGCAAGATTCTTCACCGCAGAATGATTCAGTCAGATTCCCGCCGCCTTACCGGAATCCACCGCCGCCTTTTGCTGGTACGTCATCCTTTTTTGCCCTTCCACTCTTTTTTTGAATTGTTGATGATCATTTTTAATCATTGTCACACGAGGAAAGAAAACACACATACGCTGACTGGCCTAGTTTATTTTTATTTTTCTCCTTTGTTGTTTATATTGAAAAACTTATTGCGTCAGCTCCCCTTGGGGGTTGAGTGACTTTTTGAGGTGAAGGAGAATCTGCGTCTTTGGTTAGTTGATTCGACGCTCGTGAATTTTTCACGAGATGCCGTGGGTCGACTAGAATTCTTTAGCGACGTTTCTCCTCTGTGTGTCGAAAGCCAACACCATAGAATCAATAATTTGAGCCACTTATGAATGCCCATGGCTGACTCTTTGACGCATCCAACGTCCTGCGACGTGATGAGAATCCAAAATTCCGCAAAAAAAAAGGCGACTGAATGTTAAACGATTTCCTAAAAGTTTCTCCCACTTTCTTTCTTATTTTTTTAAAAAATGAAAGGAGGTTCGAGACAGCCGCCCCCGCCTCCATACAGGGAACCACCACGTCCGTCCCCCTTGGGAGGAGGAGGAGGAGGCAGAGGTTCGTCGCCGTATCGGTCCAGTCCAGCACCGTCAGCCGTTAACGCCATGACGCCGTCACCCGTCCTCGCCATGACGCTTGTCCGCTATGATATGAATGTCCAGCCAAATGACGACTCGGTTCCTTCTTCAGCTTTTGATGGAAGAGATGACCAATCGCGACGATCCAGGCGCAACCTCAGACTGGTAACTAATCAAATTTCCTTCATCAACCGCAACTCGTTATTTCGCTATTTTTGTTTTTCTGCTGAGAAGAAAAATTGAGAGAGAAGCCCGTTTTTTTCTTGGTGTAGTAAATCAATTATGGCTCGAGGATATATATGTTCATTTGTCAGACGGAACGAGTTTGGCAGCCTTCCTTTTTTGTTTTTTTTTCCTTATCGCCTTTTTCTGTTTTATTTTTACGAGTTGCGGAATTTGTTGTTGTTATTTTATCGATCGAGTTTATTAGCCGTAATCTTAGAGGGCGATAACGATTTTGATTATTTGATTTATATTTGACACGAACCCCAACAGGATTTGAGCGGTGGAAATGCGCCAAGAACGCCGAGTCCTCCGTCGGATCCGCAGCAAGCCCAACTCATCCAGCGGGTGAATCGCCAGCGAGGTGCGCTGGATGAGCAGCAAGAAAAATTGATCCAACTGGAGCAAGAGTTGCTCGGCTGGGAGGAGCAGCTGCATCGACGACTGGACGAAGAACGTCAGCAGCTCAATCGGGAACTCTCTCAACTCGAGGATCGATGCCGTCAACAAGAAAATCAAGTACGCATATAGTAGAAATGATATTATTCATATCGATTCAACAAGTCTTGACGAATTTGTCTCTTTTCTGGACTCGTGAAGTTATCGGATCTTTATGACGTTGAAATCGAATGGGAACAAGTTTGTCGTGAAGGAAAGGATCTGACGGAAGAGTTGGCTCGATTGCAAACTGACGTGTCGTCGCTGGATTCGCAACTGAACGAGTGCGAGCCTACACTTCGGTATGAATACGTTAAGAAAAGAGGAATATACAACTTTTTCTTTTATCCAGTCGAAACTTGATATACGTAACGATCAAACATTTATTCACGTTTTTTATTTTGTTCGCGTGACACGCTCACACAGACTTTTGAAAGCGGACGTTAGCGAAGCCGAGGAACATCTAGTGAAGGAACTCGAGTCGGAACTGGCCAGGGTCCGAGCCGATCTCGATTCAGCCGGCCAAGAGGAGCACGATATGAACCAAGAGGATCAAACCACTGCAGAAGAACTGGCTCAATCGGAATCTCAAGCAAAGTCTCTCCGCACGCAAATGGATCAGCTGACGCAGGAAATCAAACAGGCAAATCTCCAGTCGCTTAGCATCGCACCAGCTGACGACTTGAAAATCCTTTTGGAAGGTATAAAAACACAACAACTCTTAAAAAGTGTGTGTTTTTGGGGTAGGCTAATGAAAAACTAAACAATTGAATCACTTCACTTGTGATGAACTAGATGGACGTGACTGTATGATACTTGTAGCCAAAGACTTTGGTTTAGTAGTTTAGTCTGAAGGGGGAATGTATGGACTTTGTAAGAGTTCTTCTACTCTCTCTCTCGTCCGTTTTGTGTGTTGTCCCTTATTCTCTTATTGGGGCTCTCGGCTAATAAGTTGCGTGTCTAAAGTCCCTTAGCTGCACACTCCACTGATGGTCACCGCACCTAAGCCCCTTCTGCGCGTTCCCCTTTGACGTATACAGTAATAACTCAAGAGACTTGAAAGAGTAAAGCAATAAGCGAACCCCAAAGCCGACTTGACGATCGTTTAAATGGTTTATACATAATCGAGATAAATGAATGATTACGTCTTTCAAGTTGTTGTACCGTAGAGTTAGCCGACCGCTTGGTTGTTGTAATCTCCTCACTGTCATTATTGATCATCTTCATCCTACTTTTTGATTACGCTCGCGCACACATTTATTACTACGTAGTAATATGTTAATTGTTGTTATTATGTCTTCATCTTTCTCTCTTGTTTTTTGTTGTATTTGATTAAAGGCCACAACAAGACGGGCCACAGCAGACGTATGTTGGGATCGCCGCGCCAGCTGGAAAATCCCGTCCCTACCAATAAGAACCCGCACGGAGTCTGGGTTTGATTGAAAGACATCTCACGTAACTGTGTATCTCCCTCCTCTTTTTAGTTTTCCTTCCTTCTCTCGTTATGGTTTCTTTCTTTCCGCATTCTTTTCTTTTTTTTTTTGGAGAAAAAAGAAAACTAAAAAACACACACAAAATCTCGGTTTTATTTGAATCTTTTCTTCTTCCTGCCCTCCCCCCAAAAACTGTACATTAAATATTTTCTTTACTTTTTGGGGCTTTTAGACAGAAACACTATAGTTAAGTTGTGCTGTCGTTCGCTTGAATTGATTGCATAACGACCGGCTTTATATTCTTTTTTTCTTTTCACAGTCAATCTTTTTTTCTCTCTCTCCTCTTTATCGTTTCTGAGAATTTCGTTCATTATTTCCCCCCCCCCTTTTCAGCACCATATCGTTGCTCTGTGCCTTTAATTTTCTTCTTTATTTAACAAAAACCAGAAAAAGAAAAACATTTAAGTGTGTCTTTCTTCGTCTATCGCCATTATTTCATTGTGTACACGTTGTTGATGTTTTTGTGTGTGTGTCAAGTTTGTACTGTGTCTCTAGCCTATATATTTTTTTTTTCTCTCTCTCTCTCTCTGTGTATGTACGTGTGCGTGTGTACAGTGTTGAAGCCAAAGATTCCTCGCTACTATTCTCCCACCTTCTGGCCTCGCGTTGCGCGTTTCCTCCTCTCGTCAGTAGCCGGAAATGGTATTATTATTATTATTTTGCTCTGCACAGTACAAACACAAGACAAAAGAGAAAAACAACAATCAGAAAATTGTTCCGTCTGTCTCCCATCCCATCCCCCCCCCCCCTTAACGTTCATTTTTTCGGATGTCTCACCAGTGACATGACTGATAAGAAAAAAAAAGAAAAAAGAGCAAAAAAGACTTTTCTCTCTTTTCTGTCATATTTTTTCTTTCTCTTGTTCCTTTGAAAATTCCTTGTTTCCCTTCGGTGTGTACCACATTGTCTTTACTAACTGACGACGTCAAAAGAGACACACAAAACGACATTGTTGAAATCAAATAGACAGCACAGTATTTCATTCGATTTTTAGTAGTAGTTATGTAGTTAGTGTATATACGTACAACATTAAGGTTTAGTTTTAAGACACACACAAAACAACGCACAGCCAGGAATGAAATTTTCGGATTCTTCTTCTTCTTCTTAATTGACTCGGATGACGGTAAATTTGGCGAATTGAAATTAACTTAATAAATCATCTATATCAGAACGAGCGAGAGGTCGGAATGCCGTCGGCGTAGTCGAACTGCTGGGCTGAACAAACGTCGATTGCGGCATCATCATCATCATTGTTGGATTTTGTTGGTTAAACTGCGGCTGTTGCTGTTGATTTTGTGGAATCAGCGGCGTAGCCATCATTCTCATTTGAGGCTGTTGCATTGGCACAGCAGCTGCTGCTGGACTCTGGCCCCATGTTGGCGGAGTGAATGGTTGACTTGCCGATGGAGCAGTACTCCATTGATTAGCTGGTCGGATGGCTCCCATTCCTCCCATGGCACTCAAATTTGAGTGAATCATGGAACTAACTGGATCTTTGTTGACTCCGGCTCCTCCTCCGCCTGTTGTTGTGTTGGCTCGTTGCGTACCGTTAATGTTGTTATTATTCCAGGTTGTCGGAGTGTTGTTTGGCGCTGGTCGTAATGACATCATGTTCGACGTCGCCGGTTTAGGAGCGGCTACAGCAGTGGAGCCGGAATCGATACGGCTGTTTGTAATAACATTACTAGTCATCGATGGAGTAGTAGCGGGAATAGACGCCATGGTCGTTTGTTTGCTCGTTGTTGCTGCCTCGCTAGAGGTCGATAACTGGGCGAATAAAGCATCGATTTGTTGCGACACTGCGTTAGAAGAGTTGCTGGTCCCAGAAGAAATAGCTGCACCACCTCCACTTGCAGTCGAATTTTTCGATTCGCCCAGCGACAAATTCCCAAGAGCTGAACGCTGTTCTTCTTGCAAGGCGGCCACGCTCTCCAATTTCGTTTTTTGCTCTTCTTCCACTTTAGCCAACATCTCTTTGACCATCGAGACGAGTGCCCGGAATTGAGTCAATGACAGTCCCGGTTCGACTAGCAACGGGAACAGAAAGGGAACGATTTGAGTGGCAATGACTTCTTTCGGTATTCCCAGTCGTGGGTGTTCCAAAGCGATTTTATACACCCCAAGAATGGCCATGACGACGGCTGGATCCCTTGACGGAATGGCGGGCAGCATCGGAAGAATGTCGTCCAATACCAACCACTTGTCGACATTATCCAGCAATTTTCCGATACAAATGAGGCAGTTGACACGGACAGATAGCTGACCAGAAGGTAGAAGGCAGAGTTTCTTGATGCGTGGCATCAGTGCGTTTTTCATGGCTGGGTAGTCGATGAGTGAAGCGAAACTGGGTATCACGCTTAAACATAGCTCCTGGATCTGAGGTGCCGCTTCGGCCTCTAAGGCCCGATAAATCATGGGTAGCACGTCTGATTTGACATCTTCTGCGGGCGTTTTCTGCAGCAAGAGCTCCATTCGCTGCATGAAGATCAGCAAGATCTGGACAGGCTCCTGAATCTTCATGACGGGTCTCAAATACGGTAATATGTGGGCCACGTAGTTCTCCTTGCTGGCCTCTTGCGCGATATGGAGTGCACACGGCAAAATGAAGGGAACCATCGACGGGTTCACAAACTCTTTGGACAGACATGGCATTACCCTGTGTAGACACACACGCTCCGGAAGTCGGGGTAGAATCTGTGGCAAACCTTTGAAAAACTAATCAAGAAATTAATTGGTGAAACACACATACAATTTTTAGTAGCTTGTCATTATACTTGGGATTTCTGGAGATTGTCCCATTGGAAAAGTGAATCGAGATAGTTGAGTGTTTTTACTCCAACATCGTCAAACCAGCTGATTTTAACCAACTGGTGGGCGTCCGGTCTTTGCTCTGGCGTTGGGTGTAAAAGGGAGCGAACGTGATCCATCAATTCGGGCGGTACGCCCTCCATTCGTTGCAAGGTCTGAGTATGCGAACCGGCATGTCGGTAGAAGCTTTCCACGTCACCGTCCATCTGCCATGGACTTTTACCGTTCTGGTAGATGCTGACAATGACGCAACCGAGTGAATACATGTCAGCAGATGGCCCACAACCGATCGTATTGGCTCCATTGCCGTGTCTTCGATGATTACGACCCAGTTCGGGGGCCAAATAATCCAGATTCGACTGAGATACTGGGGAAAGTTCAGGGTCTGGCTCCCTTACTGGCCACAGCTTGCTAGTAGGATCTTGACTGGATGTGCAAAAGTCAAAACCAAAAATTTTGAAGGCTCCTGAATTCAATAACAATAAATTTGGTTGATGTATCAATTAAATCTTTTAAATAATAATAATACCTTGTTGATTAACAACAATGGATTCAGGGCAAATATTACAGTGCAAGAGTTTGACATCATTGTGCAGAAATATAAGTCCCTCAATGAGTTGTTGAAGTCCAAACTTGATTTCAACTTCAAAAAGCTTGTAATCTCTCAATTGCTGAGGTACAGGGCTGACATTTTCATGACATCCAAGAATGTTGGCCAACGAAGCAAAGACTGGCTCTGTAGCGAAAGCCAAACTTTCTCTGCTTTCTTCCACGGGATGCTGCACTGTTAGAATCTGAGGATGTCTAAGGCGGGTCAGCTGGGCTATACCTCTTCGAAGCACTTCAACTAATTGATCCCTGTCCTTTTTAGAATATCTTTCCAGTAATTTCTTTTCTAATACAAAAATTGATGCTTCTTGTTTAGTGGACTTCTTGTAGCCGCTAAATATTTTCCACAGAAGATCCGGTCCAGCGGATCCAATCATTTTCCCAACTTCATATTCCCTTGTCACGGGGTTACCTGGCAATACACCAGAGAGCTGAGAGACAGTCGTGCTCACAGTCGATTTTAATTTGTTGAGCATATCCATAATTGAAAAATGTTATGTAAATAAACGTCTATTTCTAGTTACAACTCTTGGAAGTCTGTTGAAATTGTTGGATCTGTCACTTTTATTATTATATTCCGGTCTTCCACCTAGTGGTCAAATTAAAAAGCTGCTGGAAAATTATTGCCATGCCGCGGGGCGGCGCTAACAGATAGACGTGAAAATAAAACAAGAATAAAGCAATTTTCTGCACGTGCCCGATGCCCAGCATAGACACTTAAATACGCGGAGGAAGAGGTTGGGTGATGGAAAAGTGTCCCCATCCCTCGTGTTTCAAGGATAGATAAAAATCTAATTCTTCATTTGTTCATTTGTTCATTCAAACCTCATTGTCGTGTCGGCAGCAGAGTTTATGCTGATAATCATTCCGTCCTCGTTTCGAAGGTAATATTAATATTAATATTTTTGATTTCTGGCTGGTTTCTATTTTTGAATTCGTCTTCTTTCACCCCTTTTCTGCTGATTAGTCTGTAATTTTGCCTTCCCCTTTGCCCCCCATTTTAAAATCGACAGTTGGTTGATGGTTCTCTCGGGACACGTGAGGTTGGCTCGTGCCGTTTGCCACCATCTTTCTTTGCAAATAGTTTTATGGAATTGGATTGTTTAGTGTCGGGATTTTTATTTTAGCATTCTTTGATGCATTGATCTTGTTTCATCAACGTTTTAGTAGATTTTTGTAAACTGTAATCGCTGAAATTTGATTTATTGAAACAAAACAAAACGTACGTTTCGCAGCACCACGCGTTGTGCCTGTAGGTCTAATTAGTAATCAGTGATGATCCATTATGTACTTGATATTGCTCGGAGATTCGTTGAGGTGTGGTAATGTCTAGACTTTAAAGGGTAGGGTAACGTCTCAATTCAAACAATTGAATTTTATGTCTGGATGCTGCTCTTGCCACACGTGTTAGCGAATCAAAAGTTTCAAACGTTTTCTTTTTAGGACAAAATAGTAACATTTCAATGATTGAAATGATGCAAATCTCATCTATTACGGAAAATAGTTTGATACCGATCGGTTCAACCCGGTCGAGTGGCTGGCCCGGTGGCAAGAATGGCCGAGGTTCACGACATCGTGGAAAAAGCAAGCTTATGGAACAAATCGACTTGTTCTTGGAAGGCATGGGTCTTTATCGCAAACAAACTGCCAGAGACGCCACATGCCTTTTCCGCGCCGTGTCGGAACAGGTTTTTTACAGCCAATGTTTTCATTACTCTGTCCGGCTTTCGTGCATTCACTTCATGGAACGAAACCGTAACCTTTTTCCGGAGAAAATTGAAGGAGAAAAATTTGAAGATCACGCGAGGCGTATGAGAAGTCCGCGTGAATGGGGTGGCCATTGGGAAATGCAATCTATGGCTATCCTTTATAAGTATTAAAATATATCGTATTTTAAAAGTTTTTGTTTTAATATCCTCATGTTATTGTCTCTAGGAAAGACTTTATTATCTTTAATGACATAAATACTGCTCCTGTACAAGTGACGGACAATAATTTCCCAGATAAAATATTGCTGTGCCGTATCGGACCGAACCATTTTGACTCGGTCTTCGCCAAGTCTTTCATAGATAACACAGCCGTTTGTCAAGGTATTACTACTGAAATGTTATCTTTTTGTATACAACTCAAATTCTCTTTATTTTACAGGTCTTATTTATGAGCTGCTTTACGGCCAAGTCTTCGGAATGGAAGACATTGACACAGCGGTCCAAGTGATGCTTTACGAGAGCAAACAATCCAAGGAACATTTTGAGGTAAGTTCAAAACCACTCCTGTTATGAGCCCAAATTATTTTATAGCTAATTTGATGTAGGTTTCAAACTCGTTGCGAGAAAATCAAGCGCGACCTAATAGCGTCATAAATGTTTTGGTGAAGGGGGGCACACCATTTCCCTATAAGGTGGCGAAAGCTTTAGATTCGCGAATGTACCGTAACGTAGAATATGATCTATGGAATGACGAACGCAAAGGTGAATAACACACTATGAAAAAATAATTTGACTGATATTTATTCTTAACGTTCTTAATAGAATTGAAAAAGAATAACATTTTCCATAACGAAATTTTACAAATTGGATCCAAGTGTATGGTGACAATCAATGACAATCCTAATCATCAATACCCGGCCTACATCCAGAATATGCAGCCTGACAAAGGTCCCGTCACGGTGTTTGTCGAAGTACTGGGAGAAATGTACGTTTCACAAATTAACACTTGTGATACTGAAAATTAATATTTGACTCTGCTACCGTAGGTGTACTGTTCCTTATGAAAATATTGAACCCATCGTGCTGCCGTTGGCTAAGGCGCGCTGCGTATTTATCAATGGGGCGCAGTTACACACGCAGACTACACAGTCTGTTCGCTTCCGCAGATTTAAACCAGGGCGTATTGGCGAAAAGAATAGTACTTTACGCGAAATCACCGACAAGATACAAAGTTCACTGCCAAAAATCCAATCTGCCATGGATTTCAATAATAATCAATCGGTAATTACAATATAAAACCAGAAGTGTTGAACGATCATGAAGCATTCTTTTTTGCAATTTTAGATCAATCAAACTGTCGTGTTATGGAGTCACAATGGCACCAATTCCAACAGTAATAGCAATTCCGTGACCAATTCACCAGAATCGTCCGGCAGCCGAGAGACCCACTGCACGGTGGATTCTACTGAAACGTCACAATCAGTAAATGGACCGCCACTACTTGAATCCCCGTACTATGTAGTGTCTCCGCCTTCACAACCTCAACAATGGGGAATGTATCCGTCGATTCCTCCTTGTCCTCCCCCGCAAATTTCCTACGCACAGCAACCACAGCAACAGCAACATTCCGTTCAGATGCCGACTCCGTTGTACGTGACATTTTCTGATGGAACCACAATGCTCGTACCGACTCACCGCATTCATGATACTTCTCAGCAACAGCAGCAGCAGCAACCTACTCCTTCGCGTAAAAAAATAGCATTACTAATTAATGAAATTTGTTTTTATTTTTTAAATTTACGTGTTCATCTATAGTTATGTATCATTACGATCCTTCTGGTATTCCACCAACGCCATCCTTTCCTCCACATTTTGGAATGGTAGGTGAGAACATTGATCAACAACTGGAGAATGTTGGTATGAATTTAGAACAACAGCTTGTTCTCCATCAAGAAGAAAGCTATGGTTCGTTACCTTCGCTTATGCCCATCCCAAATGGTTCGCTTGGATACTGGCCAGCGGAGCAGCAGCAAATTCCACACCATCTCTTACCAGCTGGCTTTTGTCCTCCGCCACCACCTCACCATCACATGCAACAACAGTGTGCTAATCCTCCAGTAATTAATGGAGAAATGACTCCAATGACTGTCTTTTTCTCATCTCCTTTTCCTTATCAGTTAAGTAATTAATTTTCTATCCGCTTTCGACGAATAGCAGTGTTTTCCATACGCGTGCGTACCGTATCATTGCGAGTAATGAAATTTCTTCTAGGGACTATTGAACCCACCCTCTATTATATAAAAGAAAATTAAACCCTATCTTATCTTTAGGGTTAGATCAAGTATCATTTATCCGTTTCTACGTTTTGTTAAGAAGAAAAAACAAGAGTAAATATCTACTTTTTCTGTTTTCGCCCATTCGTATTTAGATGCAATACAAACTCCATACAATTTATAAATCAATTTGTTTTGTTTCCATTTGAGTAATAATATTCTTGATGACCATAATCCAGCTAGCACAATCAGATGTATAGTCTACTGCCAGGGCAACGCGAACATTTTCAGCTCTGGTGAAGTCTTTCTTTTCCAAAAATTCACACATTGTTGCCAACCTTTGACGAACATCCAGATTAAGTTTCCCATCTTTCCAGCCAGAATACAAATTCTGCAAGCGCTTGTTGAAATCCTCTTGCTTATCTGATTCAATATAACTGTTCAAACTGTCAGTGAGAATTCTGGAAACCATGTGCAAACTAGATTCAAGTTGTTCCCTTGTTTCCATAGGTATTTCACTTGGTAATAAGACAGATGCTGTTGGTGGTGCTAATGGTAGGTTAACTGCACGGGGAGGTAGACTGATGGGTGGAAGAGATGTTGTTTGAGTTTGAGAAGTTGTAGACCCACCACTCAGAGGAAATGCAATTCTTTTATTCAGCAAAGTTTTTCGTGTGGTATTCACATTCTCTTCAGGTTTGGTATCACCTTGTTGATAAGAAAATACGGGAGGGTCGTTCCAGGCTCGTTCGTGATTTCCTTAATACATTTAAAAAATTTAATTTTCTCAAAAAATTTAAAATAAAACAAATGGATATACCTGGACGAAAGGCCATAATTTTCTAAACGAAATGTTAACTTTAAAATGGGTCAAATGGCCTGGCTAAATTGTTTTATTTGTTTAGTCTTTTTTGGTGAGAAACGTCAAACGCCTATTGTTTGAGTTTTGTCTTTTTGACATAAAGAAGAATCTGTATTTCGTCTGCTGTTGTGTTGATATGAATATGATAGGTTCATCAGTTCGTCTGCTAGTACCCCATGAAGTCTGAATTCTGAAGTAGTGAAATTTTTGTTGAGCATTAATCAATTAATGCGTGAAAAATGGAACAAGTTTTAAGAAAGATTCCGCATATTCTATTAAACAACCACAACTTTACCAAAAGATTTGAATGGTGCTCTCGGTTCTCTTCAAAAAGCATACTGCCGAATATGTCGTTGTTACTCAAACCTGATGGAAAAGATAATTATCTTTCGGAAAAAGACGACCCATTTAACTTACTCTTAAATAACCAATTAATTCAGAAACAAATTTATAATAACCATGTCTCTGCTACTGCATCTTTAAATGATGCTTTAAAGCCATGCAGAACACAGTTTGTAGAGAAACAATTTTCCAGAAATGATTTCTACGATAAATTTATTGAGTGCATTGACAAGAATCATTTTGACCTAAAATCTAAAGAATTTAAAAACCTTATCAATAATTTATCCACAAGTTTGAATATCCTAAATGCAGAACAACTAATAACAATCATTGATTGTCTCAACATTATCCCAGAGGAGTCTGATCTAACATTAAAGTTGGATGAAGAATGCTGCAAGCGCTCAACTACATGGAAAAAAGATGTATACTTGAAAGCTGCTTCAAGTTTCTTGAAACTCAAAACTTACAATCATGCATTATACCTGCAGAAGAAAATTGTATTAGATCTAGCTGATGAAGTACAACAAATGACTGCTCAAGAACTGGTGATGTATTTAACAATTTTGAAACAATTTAGAAAATTTCCCAAGACAATTAAAAAGATGCAAATAGAACACAGAATTTCCGAAGTGTTAGATAGTCTTTCTATCGAAGATTTAGGCATTGTCTGTTTGGCGTTCTTTGAGTGCAACGAATCAATAGAAAATATTGAACTTGTTGGACGACTGGTTGAACGGTTACTTACTAGTGCAAGTTCCACCGATGACAAAACAGTGGGCTCTATGCTGAAACTCTTTAGGAGGAGCAGTAGTGATCCCGGAAACTTCGCCAAACAAGTTCTGGATATTCAGCCCATACTTTGCAATCTAGTTCCTAATTGGAATCTGAAAGTTCTTATACAATTAGTAGCGGTTGGTGGCAGCTTGCTTTTTTATCACCCTGTTACCATCGAGCGAGTTACACAAAAATTCCTCTCTCATATGAAAGAAGCTCGACTTAAAGACTTGGAACGATTGTCTATGGTTATTGCTATGTCAACTCACAATTCTCCCATCACTGACCTTTTCTGGGGTGCACTAGGGGAAGAGTTAACCAGAGAGGAGAGGAAAAATGAACTATCACAGTATCCGCATTCATTTATATCTCTAACCAATTACGCCGTTATAGCGAATCACTATCCCGAGCAACTGTTGCATATTGCTTTAAGTCCAGATTTTGTGAAGAAATCAAAGAGTACTCTGTTTTATTTTAAAATATATTTGGTTTTTAAATTAATAAATTTTATTTGGATTAGGCTATGTAGAGAAGTTTGTATATAGTACCAAACGCGAATTGCTGAGCATTGACTGTTCCGTGGGTATCGAGAGACCAGAGTATTGCGGACCAAGATTGTCTTCCAGCGATGCAAAAGAATTTGAAAAGGTGCAGTTAAATAAATGTTTTTGCCAAATGTAGTTTTTTGCACTACTATGCTGTTATTTTTATAGCTCTATAGGAAACCCTTGCCGAAGATGGATGACCGAAGTATGTTAAACAATTATGACTCTTTCCTCGTTTCGCTTTTGACTACGATGAGAGATATTCTTGGAGGAAACAATCGTGCTTCGTTGGTTTATCTGCAACCACATTTCACCACGCCAGGTTAGAGTTTCATGTAAGATATTCTTATTACGTAAAGTAATTAAAAATTTTTTTGCAAACTTTAAAAGATATTCTTTTTAATCTGGATGGCCAAGAGATGAACGAAGCTTATGCTTCATCGAAAGAGAGTTGTGGAGCTCAGCGTTGGGTTTTGGTGGGTGGATCCAGGAACATGTATTCAAGGTTCACTGATCGGCCGATGGGCCCGTTACGGATGAAAATTCGTCAACTTAAGAAAATAGGTTATCAAAATGTTATTCTGATCTCGTGGAATGAATTTTTAACTGTAAATCAACGTAATCGTTCAGCCCTACTAAAAACAAAAATTTTTGAAATTTCAAAACATAGGAAAATTGTTGATTTCTAATAAACTGGTACAACATATGAGTAAAGCCCACACATAAAAAGGTGATATTGGAAATTTATCTACGCAGGCTCGCGGAGTGTAGTCTGTTGCAGCCAAAATCTATCCCTCTGACGTACGTACCTAATTATAGGTCTCAATGTAGTCTCGATCTTGATTTTATTGCAAATTGGACAAGATCGATTAGAAAATAATCTTGAAAAATGCCGCGTTTTTCTTGAACTGAGCAGAGGCACCTAGTGGTAGAATTGAATATATTACTTATTACAATTATTTCTTCTGTTGTACGTGCTTTCATTGATGGTGGTCCGCGATCACCCATGTAGTCGTATCCTGGGTATGTTTATTAATTTCTTCAAGTCTCTATTTTTCATTCTTACTTCTTTATTTCTAGTCTACGAGTGAATTTCATTTGCTAACTTCTCCATCCATCATCCATGCCCTGCAGTGTCAGTGAGTCAATAGGCTTCGTCTGCTTATTAACATCTGTGTCGTGTCAGTGTTGTTGGCGTAGTGATAAAAACGTCTTTCTTCTACTTCTTTCTCTAAGTTTGCCAGTGTTTTAATTAGGAAGTTAGTGATAGTTTCTAATCGAAGATTTGTTAGGTGTTTTCAACTCACATATTGTGCGACTTTTATTAGGAGTGGAGTCTTTACGAAAGTGAACCAAATACTTTAAATTACTTCCAGGATAAATTCAGACTGCTATTGTCAAGTAACTTGCACGTTGATGTTTATTAGTTAGTAAACAAAGCTCATTTTTCAGATTTGAAAAAAACAGTGTCGTTCTGTACTTCCGGTTTCTAAATGTGATTAAGCTAAGTAATTAAGCTGACGCAAAAAAGAACTCGATTTTCGTGATCCTCGTGTAAATTCGAGTAAAGTTTATGTCTCGATAGAAAATACCCGAAAATCGCAAAATCGACGAACTGTAGACGTTCAGAGAATTTTTTTTGAGCCATGTCATGGAATTCGTTTAAAATACATCAGTTCCACCTGAAATTTCATGGGGATCACGAATCTGAAAGTTATTTTGATCACAGCTCAATAGCTGAGGAGATATCGATGTACTTCCGGAGTGTTTCCGGTAAATTTGAGTTTTCTAATTGCCTTAAAGTAAAAAGTGAACTTTGTTCTCCACACAGTTTCTATCAATTTAAGCATAGTTTAAGTAAAGAAGAAGTAGTCTATTTAAGATTTATTCGTGTCTAAAATATTGCTGGATTGGCAATCCAGTCTTAAGGATGAGTGTCTAATCACTGACGCTAGATGTCCTTCGCTGTTGTTGTCCTGGTCTTTGGAAAAAATGTCTTTCTTCCTCTGTGTTATTTTTTCGATTTATTTGTTGAATTCTGGAAAAATTCAACCATAATTTCGTAAGTAAGTTAACCCAGGGCGTTACTACATAATTAGAGTCTATATATATACCCAAATTCTACTCGAAATCCAAAATATTGTGTAAAATATAACTTGTCAATTCCAGGTCTGATAGAATTAGCCTACTTAATCAACTAGTGGCTCAATGTTCTTCGTTCCTGTTTCAATTTCCTCCTTCTTCGACCAGCAGACGATGACAGTGTAAATATCCAGCCCTACTACCAAGCAACATTCCAAAATGATTCCGATGTCTTCAGTGAAGATAGATCATTGCAGTTAACAGTAAGTTAAACTTGTTGTTTCAGTTATTTATTGAGTCCCTTACTTGACAATTTAAAATGTGTTTCAGCAGCCTTACCATTCAATACTTGAAAAATATTGTAATTTGGCTTAAACATTTCTCTTTACAACCAAATTCTTTGAAACTGAATAAAGCTGTGCATTTAAGAAATTGTCAAGTTTGGGAAAGCCATTGGTGCTGTTCTTGAATTCGTTATGGTTGCTGTTTGGCGTATCTGATGCGAATGTTATCCTATTCGTTCTGATTATCATCGTATCCTTTGTCTCCTAGCGTTCTTTGGGCCTAGTTAGCTTCGTTAGGTCTTGCATCTTTTTAAGTCTTTGTAGTAAAGAGGTGGACATTGATGCTCTGATGTTGTGCAATTGGGAGCTAGTATAGGATTGAGTAACGTAAACTGGTATGGCATGAAAGTGGTGATGAATAAGATGACTTAAGGTAAACGTAAGCCGTGTTCTGTGTAGTACTGTAGTAAGACAGGGGCTAGGTGTACGAAGAAGAGTTGTAATTCGAAGTTGGAGTACGAGAATAAGACGTTTTAAGGTAAACATCGGTAATTTGAATAGACAGGATAGTCAGATTATCAGTGTAATTTTAAGTTGATTCAAATGGGCCGTAAGTCTGCAGTTTTGGCACTTCAAAGTTGGATGGATACCGCTTTAGTTGATTTTCTTAGTTCTTTTTAGAAGGGTGATATCCGTTCAGTACGTAATGATAACGTAATTTCAAGTTTATTTTGTTTATTTTAACGATTCTGTGTAGTAAGACAGGCGATAGATGTACGAAGAAGATGACTGTACGTCAGTATTAACGACGTATTAAATAGATCGCAAAGTGAACTTTTTGTGGAGATTCTTTTCCGAACGCACTTGCTAATTTCAGAAAATGGCTGTCATTCTATTTCTCTCTTCCTCTAGTACTTGACTAGTAGCTTAACTTTTTCGTACTTATGATTCTATATTTTTCAGGGGAGAGACTAGTAAAGAAGACAACTGGCGACATACAACAAAGTTTCCTGAAATCTCCTGATGATGCCCATGTAGTGTTGCTGTGATTCCCCTTAACTTTTCAGCAATAAAAAGGTATTTTATATTTTTCAGCCTTATTATTGCAATTTCGATTTTGGTATTTACTAATGATTGTTACTTTTTAGAGACTGGAGTGTTCTAGCCAAACGGGGATGTTGTCCTCAAGTGACAACGATAGGTAGGTTATGTGGCGCATTTCATTACTCTTCTCTTTCTCTTTTACTTAGGCCAGGTAATCTCCCTGGCCGCTGTCAATCCCAGGCAGTGTCAATCAAGCTTGTGTCTCCCCCTTGTCTTGATTGACATTTCACGAAGTATACGATTGTGTCCAGATCTGATCCTATATGATCAAGTGTGAGCAATTGATAACTTCTAGATTACAAATTGGCGACCAGGGGGGTTCCTTTAACCCTGCCATGTCTGAAATGTCGGCCGTGTGGAAGAAATAGTGTCTCCCCCTATTTTCCGAAGCACGGTCGCAACTAAAATGAGAGAAGAGTCTTGAACCGGACGGTCTGTTTATTAAATTTAAGCAACAAATTAAAAAAATTTATCAAAAAATTTGAAAGGGTAACCATTGTTTATTGTTTTTTCTTGTGTTAGTAAATGGGTTAATAAGTGTTACTACATGGGTTAACGAGGGGTTAGTACATGGGTTAATTAATGACAGTAATTAATGTGTTAGTAATGTGTACAATGTGTTAGGATATGCTACAATTGAAAATACAATTACAAATAGAAGCAAGTTTCACATTTTTTTATCTTCTGCTCACTTCGCCGGACTTCGCTGCTAGCTGAATTAAAACCTGTAAAATAAAACAATACACTTCTGTTAGAATTTAAAAGGAATAAAATATTCAGATAGATTTGAAATCGACATCGCAACAATGAAAGGGACATTCAAGGTATTTTTTTAAAGTCTTAATGCAAATCAAATACATTGTCTGACTCACTCACTGCTTTTAATTTTGTTCGAAAAATACAAGAATGAATTTATTTTAACATTGACGATAAGTTTACAAAATTATTGTAAATTTAAAGCCACGAGAAACTTGTTTTTAACAAAAGCTAAAATAATTAAAATTACTCCTTTCAACCATTCATTTCTTTTTTTACCCCTGTCTCTTATAAAGCAGACTTTACAGTTGGATAATTTCAATGACTTACTCTTGACAGTTGACATGTGTTCCTCTTCGTTCACACGAACAGTAGCGTGGATGTCAGCAAGATAAGGACACGAATTGGTGGCAGACATCCATACGTTTGAAGGTCCGGTCTACAAAATCTTCCTTCTCCTTCCATCGTCGTTTTCTCATTGGCAGGGGGGAGCAAATCGAATAACCAGAACTGTAAATAAAAAAGAAAAGTAATATTATTAAAAGAAAAAGAAATATTTGAAAAATGTAAAATATTATTTATGAACTCAAACTGAAAAACAAAAAAAACATAGCAAGTCTACTCTTAAGTCTGATTTCTTCTTGAGAAACATATAATTTAGAATTTGAAGTAACCAATAAAAGGTAGCGTTTAAAAAAACAGGGTTAAGTGTTTTAAAAAATGTAATCCGCAATCATAATGCATGTGATCCAATGCACATAAGCTTACTCAAGGCATGGAGGAAAAATAGAGTTACCTGTTGTGGTTGAAAGACAGCAATAGAAAATGGAACAAAGACTAGAGGAGAAGAACTTCCCAACTTGCTGAATGGACTTGCTTGTAACCAGCTTGTAACCATCCTACTATGAAGACACGAAAACAAAATAGGAAATTAGTTGGGTCCAAATAGAAGTTACATAAAGCATTTAAATCAATGGCAGGCAAGAGACAAAGTTACTGAGTTTCTGAAACTTAAACTGTATAAAATCTTGAGAAAATTATCAAAAAATTTACGAGAGCATCTACAAACAAAGGAACATACATATAGAAACCCATTTTAAAAAACAAGAAACTTACAGAAGAGAAACTGCAAAACATGATTTACCTGTAGCTGTAGTCTTCCATAATCAATTGGCATTTATTCCAACACTGCTGAAATGTGGTACAACTTAATGTATAATAGCTTGAAATCATCTGACTATGAACACCTGAAAATAAAATAGGATATTAGTTGGGTTAATACATAAAGCTTTTAAATCAATTTCAAAACAAAAATACAAATGGTAGGAAAGAGGCAGGTTAACTTTGATTTTGAAACTAAAACCATATAAATCTTGAGAAACTTTGCAAACAAATTTACTCAAGCATCTATGAACAAAGGAACATAAATATAGAAACCCATTTCAGAAAGCTCGAGACAATGAAAAAACAAACACGTTACCTGTTGTGCAGTGAGTGATAGCAATGGTGATGGAGATCTAGACTTGAAGTGAAGAACTTCCCGTTTGAATGGACTCGTAGTAGAGAAACAACGCAACACTTAAGTTATTTTCAAGACATCGTATCGGGTGCCGGACAGTGGGCCAAAGCGAAAATAGGAATTTGCGACTCTAGACCACAAATTAAAAATTGCGACTTAAAGCCCTCGCGAAAATTTTTAGAACGACAAATGACCAGCGAGTCAATTGCTTTTTGCGACAGAAGAACAAAACCAAAAACGACATGGGACCAAAGCGTTTTTAATATTTAGGGACACGAGACCAAAAAGACGTGGCAACGCATAGGCATAGCAGACGCACTTTGGAAATCGAAATTCAAAACAATTACGTGCCGATTAAATATTCAGAATGATGTCGTAATTGTCGTTGACGTTGCTGTCACAGCAAGGTAATAAGCTTTTTACAAATTGTGATTTGTCCCGCACTTTACTTTGTTTCTGGGTAACCAGGCAACGCAATTTGGCCAAGGAGGAAAGCATCAAATTTCAAACACACTACATTGCACAGAAAAGTAATTTCAATTTGATTTCTCAAACTCCCTCATCTGATGTATCTACGGAATAAGTAGGCCTACATTTTTCTGTTTCTTTGTTTGATCTTACTAAATTGTAACTTTGCCAATTATTAGAAAACTCAAAGCATTTAAAAGTGTATCTAATGTGACAGCCAACATCAGGAAAATCCCTGATTCCAAATCGGCTGATAATAAAACTTAACAGATTTTGGCAATCTGGAAGAATAACTCCCTGCACAACAGTGTGGACCTTCAACTCTTTGACAAACATGGGAAAGTCTACACTGATAGTAAATTTGATTCATTATTTTGCTTACTAATTAAATTAATTATATGTGGTTATTGTTTTTAAAACAAGGAACTTTTGGGTGTTTGAGTTCTCACCCAATGAGCAGCATTTGTAAAATGCTGAAATGAGCAGCAAAACCAAAAACGACATGGGACCAAAGCGTTTTTAATATTTAGGGACACGAGACCAAAAAGACGTGGCAACGCATAGGCATAGCAGACGCACTTTGGAAATCGAAATTCAAAACAATTACGTGCCGATTAAATATTCAGAATGATGTCGTAATTGTCGTTGACGTTGCTGTCACAGCAAGGTAATAAGCTTTTTACAAATTGTGATTTGTCCCGCACTTTACTTTGTTTCTGGGTAACCAGGCAACGCAATTTGGCCAAGGAGGAAAGCATCAAATTTCAAACACACTACATTGCACAGAAAAGTAATTTCAATTTGATTTCTCAAACTCCCTCATCTGATGTATCTACGGAATAAGTAGGCCTACATTTTTCTGTTTCTTTGTTTGATCTTACTAAATTGTAACTTTGCCAATTATTAGAAAACTCAAAGCATTTAAAAGTGTATCTAATGTGACAGCCAACATCAGGAAAATCCCTGATTCCAAATCGGCTGATAATAAAACTTAACAGATTTTGGCAATCTGGAAGAATAACTCCCTGCACAACAGTGTGGACCTTCAACTCTTTGACAAACATGGGAAAGTCTACACTGATAGTAAATTTGATTCATTATTTTGCTTACTAATTAAATTAATTATATGTGGTTATTGTTTTTAAAACAAGGAACTTTTGGGTGTTTGAGTTCTCACCCAATGAGCAGCATTTGTTGTACTTGCCAGAGAAGAAAGAACCCAAAAAACAATCTTTTCTTCAGTTTGGAGTAAAACCTTCATCTGAAGGCTCAAAAGTGGTACTAGAACTATATAAAAATGGTTTTTCTTAATTCAATTTCCTTCTATTGAAAACTATCTTGTATTTTAAAGGCTCTGAATACGATTTTGTGGAAGACTGGGGTGAACAGCTCGTCGGTAAATCTCAACCAGTCATTTGCTTGTTTAAAGTCAACTGGGAACCTCCAGGACAAGTGAGACATTACTTTTCTGTCCTTTTTTCATAATCATTTCATAATTTTCTGGATTTCTATAGCTAGTTTGGTGTTCAAACAGTCAGCTGGCCGGTGTTGCTTGGTTCCACCAACCACGTAGATTGGGGATTATTTATTTTTCTAACCGGCCTAGTCAAATTTTCAAAGTTGACATTTCCTCCGGCAAATACGGTAATTGATTGTTGTTTAATAGAAATTTCATTCTTACAAAAACCTCTTTTGAAAAATAGATTGGTTTGACCTGAAGACCAACACAGCCGCGTCACCGCGGATACATTCATCTATTTATCGAGTTTAGCTTATGGGCCTCATCACAAGGAACAAAAGATTTCATCCATCTCTCCTGACGGGAGTCGGGATAGTTCAACAGATTGAAACTGAAACGACCGAATCGTATCAAGGAATGTACAATCAATCCTTCCCAGATCGGTGCTGGTCTCCTGATGGAAAATTAATCTTTTTCACAACACCTTGCAAAAGTAGCGTTCAAACCTACGCATTGAATTGGGGTAAGGGTCAAAATAATGCCTTCAATATAATTTCTTAATAACTATAATTTCATTTGCAGAGTCCTCCAAGATTTGCAAGCTCTCTCTTCCCAACGGTTGCACAGGCAGTGTCGTACTTGACGTTTTCGAAGATTGGATTCTCGTTTGTGGCGTTTCTTTAACCAGACCTGATCAGATTTTCATTGGCCGTTTCAATTCTGCCAAGATAAACCAGGAGCCTATCCAATGGACATGCCTGACAGCCTGACTGGTAACAAAGAATTACCATCGACCCAATCGCTCGTTGCTGATGTTGTCTCCTTTAAAGTTGAGGGTGACATGGAATATGAAGTAATCAAGTTGAACAAGTTGTTACTGATTTCCAAATTTAAGTAATCAATTTTAATTTAGGCCAGTTTAATCTTCCCGAAGAATCCTTCGAAAAAGACTCCTTTAGTCGTAGCCCCTCATGGTGACCCTCATTCTGTATCCACTGATCAGTTTAATGCGGAAGCTTACTTCTTCTGTCAGTTAGGTAATCGAATTAACAAGTTTCTTTTTTAGATTTGTAGTTGCCAATTTTAAGCTTCTTCTATGTCATACAAGGTTACGCCGTGTTGTTGGTCAACTACCGAGATAGAGGCCGAGATAGAGGCTCTAGAGACTAGTGATGAATGGAGCCCGGGACAAGTGAGACATAACTTTTCTGTCCTTTTTTCAAAATCATTTCATAATTTTATGGATTTCTATAGTTAGTTTGGTGTTCAAACAGTCAGCTGGCCGGTGTGGCTTCGTTCCACCAACCATAATCCCGTTAACAAGATGGAAGTGACTCTAAAGCTGGTTAAAATCCTTTATTGATGACACAAATATGCGAGAAAATACATTGCACAATAAACAACGCGTGAAAAATTCCAAGTCCCTGTGGAAAAACAGAAATACGGGTTTTTAGGGTAGGATGATTAAGGGGAAGGCAGTTGGGTAAAAATCCTTAACAGGTGAAACATGAAGAAAGCAATGGGCTTTTAAAACATTACATTATTTCGCACATGACTTCGCACTTCACACTCAAATTTGCACTCCGTTAATTTTGAATTTCCATTTGTTCTGGATTGATTAATGGATATGCAATTAAGAAATCTTTTCTGCAATAAGGGCATACACTAGCCCTGAGGCGGAAGCCCAACGCCTCCCTTTCTTGCGACAATTGCAGAACACAATTCCTGCAGAAGTGATGTTCACAGCTGTCGATGCCCCAGTCTGCTGGACGGTCAAGACATATGTTGCATATGTCGAACGGCCCCATTCTAGGTTGCTGAATTTGAGCGGCTGGAGGGCGAAATAATAAACGAACCAGTTCGTTCGGAACTTGTTGATGGGGTAAGTTCTCCCATAACAAAGGCTCGGCAAGGGCAGGTTGAGGGACGATGATTCTTCGCTCTTGTCGAAGGGCGGGAGCGTTTCGTTCACGAATCAGTCTGTTCCCCACAAACCTCCCCACCACCTCACCATTTCGTCGGCGGACAATGCGCTCACGTTGGGGGAGAGCGATGATCTCGGGAGCTAGAGGGGCGGCCGCGAGAGCTGGAGGAACGGCAGCGAGAGCTTGAGGAACGGCAGCGAGAGCTGGAGGAACGGCAGCAAGAGCTGGAGCGTCCTCCACGATAGCAGGAGGGTGGTGTGACGTGCGGTAAATCGTTATGCCTATACAAAGAATGAAATTCACGAAGTTCCAAGACAACAATGAATGGCATTAAAATGATGCACAATTTACCCGTCAATGAGAGGAACGCGCTCAAGAATTTTATGGGCAATGGTGAGCTCGTCAAATTCAATCGCCTTTGATACGTTTTCCGGTTCCGTTATTTGATTCAATGTAATTCCAACATTTTCCTCAAGGGACCTGTGAATCAATTTAGGATATCCCGACACTTCGGAAGAAACGATCATCAACACAGAAATCAAAGCAGAAAAGCTAAACACTCGCTCCATATCTTCAAATATTAAATAAACACAAAATTCTTCGTCATAATATAACTGCTGATTGGAGAAGAAGCCGGGTGAGCAATGACGCGAAACAAGGGAATACAGTTCACTAAAAAAAGCGACAACGTATGTAGAATATAAGGAGGGAGAGGCCAGGCTAAAAATAGTTTCAAGATCACGAAATAAGAGCCTTACCTGCTGGAAATTAATATACACTAACATCGTCAAACGAACATGTTCCATCGCTAAAAGGCGACAGCGTTATCAGGTGTATCTTAATCTTGTCGCCATCTTTCTCTCTCTCTCTCTCTACCTGGTCTGCAGCTAGTATAAAAACCCCCGGCATTCGAATCCATGCACCTTTGCTGTGCGTTTGACTGTGTCAAACGGGAAAAGTGACTCTCTACACTTATACATATCACTTCAAAAATGAAATTCGCATTGTTTGGCTTTTCTGTTTGTTTGCTGGTGTCCCTGTACAACCCGCTGCAGTTTTGGGTATGCCATATGTACATTGTTTGATTTATGTTCTTGTCGATTGGTTGATTTTTTATTGTGGCCTTTTATCCAGCATGTATAGGAATCGGGGGTTAGAGTGGCCGATGCCGCCAAGGCGGTGATTGATAAGATCAAGGCTGGAAAAGAATTTCGTTATAGAATATTTTTCGTCAAAAACGAGACAGTCATCGATATTGAATCTAAAGGTATACATTTATAACTTCAATTATAAAACAATAACTATTTGATTTTGAGCCTATATGTTGTACGATTCCTTCAGGTAGTCGTACCTCCACCTATGATGAATATCTGACAAATTTAAAAGTTGTCAAACCGACTGGTAGATAATGCCGTTACGGAGTTATTGACGTTGAATTTCAATGCAAATCTTCTGCAGTAAGAATATCATAAAATTCATAATATTCAATTTAAAATGAATTTTCTAATAATAATGTCAATTAAATAACTACAAAAGGACAAGAAGAGAGATAAACTGGTGCTGATGTCTTGATTCCCTGATGACGTTAAAGTCAGATCTAAATTCATTCATGCCGCGTCTGTGGACTTGTGGAGGGCATGAAAAAGGCTCTAACGGGAATCTCCGCTTTCGTTCAGGTGAGTGCATCCGGTTGAAATCGGGATGCTATTGCGATTAACCCATTAACTCCCCTTCTTCCTTTCATCACCATTATACTTTTCAAAAAATATAGGCAAGCGATGATGAGCAAGCGTCCATGGTAGAGGTTCAAGACTTCAAGATAAGCCCACGAGAACGGTGACTGCATGCTAACACGATTCCGGAAAATGTATATTTTTTCTTTTATAAATGTTGAAATAATCAAAACTTTATGCCTGTGGTAAGCTGTTGTGTAACTATGATGTCCAAGGTTGCGCTATATAGTACGGCATAAGGATAAATGAGATGTGTAGATTTATAAATGATTTCCAAAACTGAAGGTCAATTTGTTCACATAAAACAACAGTCAACAGCCAATCGTAATGTTTTATACTTTTACCAGCTGCTGCCTTTTCAGATTAAAACGCTAAAACTGCAAAATGAAATAGGTAGAATGAATCACTTTGGAGTATATAATAATCATCCGTAATCATCTGTGCTATGTATATTAGTAGCCTATTACATATTTTTAAATTCTGGAATAGAAAAATGTCACAAGACAAAACATCAAAAGCAATTAAATCATTCCTATTTAGAGTTTGAAAATTGAGAATTGCGGATATGTCTTTGGAAGACTGTAAATAATATAACGCTTGAACACAATGGATTTGGAATCAGAGATTCTCCCGATTGTTTTGCCGTTTTTGTTTCTCTCCTTCAAATGGCCGATGTGATTGACGAAGTTGTCGTTGGAGTCACTGCAGGTTTGGCAATATCATGATTCTCCGCCAATCTGACGCAGCAAAGTCGTAGAATAAATTTCATCGCATTAATCATCCCAAATACAGATGCTGTTAAATTCTGTTCAAATAATAAGAAATTGAAATTTCCAGCGATTTCATTCAAAATGATTGACACTTGATTAAATTTGTCACCTTTGAGCCACTGTTTGTATCCAAAGTCCTTGCCTTTTTAAAAAATTCAAAGTAGAATAAGATAGTTAATGAAGGAGAGATCAGCAAAAATCATAAAAAATGAATTACCAAAGAGTTCTATTTCTTCCAAAGTTTGTGGGAGATGCTGATGCAAAGTTTCAGGCAGCCACCATCAATCCACCCATGATCATCAGAGGTAAAACCATCAGACTCTCAGTTCCCTATTTTGTGAAAAAATAGATGAAATACCGTAGATAACTATAGTTTTTAAAAATGAATGACACATGAATGACTTCCTTCCTTGTTAATCACGTACTTAGAATCATTTGACTTCATCAGTAGGATCAATAACGATTTCCATCTAAAATTGAGAATAAAATCTAAATACAACTATCAAATAAATGTAACAATATATTTATAAAGTAAACGCTCACTATAAACTATAAATGAAATGATTGAAAACTGTATCATCAACCATTCTTCTTTTGATTTGGATTTCTAGAAACCCGTCTGCTATACGTTGCCACGTCTTATTGTAAAACAATTGGTTTTGTGTCATTTTGGTCTTGTGACTTCATGTTCAAAAGACGCAAAATTAAATAAGAATTGGACATGAGACGTTTTGTGCTAAAGACGCTGGGTTCATTTGTCGTTTTATTCTTATTACATCTTGGACTTTTGTCATTTTATTTCAAATTTTTGCGCCACTGTCGCATTAGTCAGTTGACGCTTTGGTCTTCCGTACCGCACTCATCGTATCACTATTTTTCGACAACGTGATTCTAACTGTGGGCTTGAACAAAAAATGCTGCATTTCAGTTGTCTGTCTTCAGTCACCTCGAATCTTCTCAAACATGGCCGTTTAGTGTCACGTGATAAATGACGCGATATTCATTCACCGTTGAGAGATTTTTATGCATAGCCAGCATGCAACCTGCAATAGCAAATGTCAGTTATCAAGATTGTCAAATTAAGAGAAAATTGTTAATTGATGCAGTACAAATGTACAAAGAACCATCAATCGAAAGTTGAAAAAACCACGCGACTATGTGGGTAATTGTTATTCACAAGTAGATAGAGTAGTACTTATATCAGCACTTCTGCACTTTGCTGTCTTGGACTCTTGGGAGTCTTGGCAGACGATGGATGGTTCTAATGAGTAGTATGAATTCTTCTCCTAGGTGTCTCTGCTTAGATCAACAAAAGCGGCATTTTTAAAATTGTGGCTCTAATCTAGTGTTCTATCGCTGGCTCGCTGCGTCATATTCAGTTATTCACTCAATCACTCATATATCACGCCCACATGCCACATCAAACTGCCAATAAATTCCTTTGACGAGGTCCGGTATTATCACACCTGGCACCGATGAGAATTAGGTGGGGTGATAAGTGAGACTGTGAGACGTATTGACGAATTATGTACAATACAGCGGCAGGATAAATTTTTAGACTACGTTATTCAATTGAAAAGAAAATCATCAAATTTTGACCGCAACGAAAATATGTAAAATCAGAATCAGATATACTATACACTGATATAGCAGCTAGTTAGCAACAGCAACAAGGTTGTTAGAAGAATTTTTAAAATGTTTCCCAAGGATAAAAAAAAAAGTAATCCAAACGCTTGAGCTTCATTCCATAATAATATTTCCCATCTCAAGGTTTTCTTAAGAATGTCAACGTATAAGACTGAATTTGAGAGATATAAGCTAGCCTTATTTACTACTAGAAACTCAACTTTAAAAAAAAAAAGATTATTTAAGGAATGCACCGGCTGGGCTCGGACAGGGCTTGTCCCGTTAACCATCGTCAGAGTCTGAGCAGAAATTGAGACTGGTGGCAACGAAGCTGGAGGCTTATCTGTTAAATTCCTGTTCTTCTATTTGCGACGAGGAACGGGCAAATCCAGCACACCAGTCTTTCTCCTTTTTCTAATTGGAGTGGAGTAAGCTCACTGATAAATTGTTGGACATTCGTGTGTAGCCTACACAGCACTATCAATGTCAAAGACAAAGTCTCCATACGACTGAAACTACCACTGCGGCGCACTGCGGTCACGGATGGATGCCCCAAAGTCTGGATAATCCGGAACTGGAGCTTTGGTTGCTGCTGCTGGCTTTACGCATGCAACGGCTGTGGGCTAATCGACGATTTTCGGGTATTTTTTTACTGACGCATGGAATCTATCCCATTTTTCACGGGGATCACGAAAACCTGAATCTTTTTTGCTTCTTTTTGCGATCAGTCAGGCCCTGAATGACCTCCATCCCTCATACTAACTTCATGAAGTGCCAAATTCCTATCGTTAATAGCTGATAAAAGTGTTAACCATTTTTTAAATTTTAGTATAGTTCACTTACTTGAACTAATATTAAAAGTTTAAGTGCAGCATTTGAAATGTAAATTTTATATTAGATCACATTCTACCTGACTTTACAAGTATGTATGAATGTAGTCTATAAAGTGCATCTGTAACATAGAAATTACGACAAGAATTAAGAAACAATTTCATTCAGACACATCTTCTTGTTCGTGAGCGAATTTGATGAATACTTGTTCTAAAGTTGTTTGACTGAAACTGTATTCCTCTATTGACAGTTTCTCCCGAGCTATAAGAAAAAAACAGCATTGATTATTGGGATTCTTTCCAAACAATTAAGAATTGTTTTCTAAGCCATCCATATTACTGAAGCAAGCCAAACAAAAACATATTTACCCTTATGTTCTAACATATTGTAAACAACAATAGACGAAAAATGTATACTTGATAAGTTATGAATAATGATTAACCTACCTTCTTCTAAAGCTTGAAACGTCTCAGAAAGAGAAGAAATATTGTCCTGTGCGATGCCAAATATAATTCTGTCTTCAAAACTTTCTTGGATGTGTGCAGAAGTAAAAAGACTGTTTATAAAGGTTGTCAAATTTTCTTTCCGCCCTGCTCGAGAGCTATCGACGTCCGCTAACGAAGCTGATCCACTAGTCTCTGAACCCAAACTTTTTAGTTTCAGTTCCAGCAGATAACCACTGCCATATCGATTCTTTAAATGTTGTCCTGTTCCCATACACCTACGCAAAATCCAAAATAGTATAATTGCATGACTAGAAATCTTGTCTGTATTACCTGAGTTCACCCTTGACCATAATTCCTAGTCGAGAACACAGTGCGTCAGCTTCTTCCATGGAGTGTGTAGTCAATATAGCACCTCTTTTACCCTTTAAAATCGTTTCGAAAACACATTAAATCTCTTTTTTCAAAATTGCTAAATCTAATTCATATTAATTGATTTGAATACTTGGAAGGAAGCGGAAATTGTATTCCAAAGAAAGCGTTTTGACTGCGGATCCATTCCAGTACTTGGTTCATCCATCAGTACAATAGCAGGTCGGCCAAGCATCGATAAAGCATAACTCAACTTGCGCCTTGTACCACCTGAACAATTTTTCGCGTACTTATCAGCATGGTGTTCGATTTGTAAACCACGCAGAAATAGGTCCACAATTCTGTGTGTAGCAAAATAAAATCCGATTACAACACAATGAATATGATCAAGAGCTTCAGCTTGTTGTATGAGCTTTACCTTGGAATGTGTGATGGAACAATGCCACGGATACTGGCATACGCTTCCATATGCTCACGAACGGTTATGTTCCGCCACAAAGCGTCGTGTTGCGGACAATAGCCAAGTGCTTGAAAGGCATCCGACTGATTGGAGACAATGTCGTGTCCGTCAACTTGTACCTTGAAGGAAAGAGATAATTTACAAGTTCTAATTAAGCCAGAAAAATAAGAAAAAGATACCCTTCCTCTCGTCGGTGATTCTTCAGCTGTAATAACTTTCATAGTTGTAGTTTTCCCAGCTCCGTTATGGCCTAAAAAGATCGTTTGATAGTATTATGATAACTTTTTCATTGAATTAATCATTTTGTTGAGAAAATACCCAGAAGACCAAACACTTCTCCGGAATGCACTGCAAATGACATGTAGTTTACTGCAGGAGTAATCGTTGCGGGATTTTTCCCACCATTTCCGCAACCCCCAGACTTGTTATACTTTTTATGCAGGCCCTACAAGTTGACATGACAAATTTAAAAATTGTCTGATCAAAATAGTTGTGAAGTAAATAGTTACGTGAATTAAAACCACCGGGGTATTGTCGCCTTTATTACGAGGTTCATATAAAATCTTCTGAACACGCAGGCTCTCTGCTTTCACGTCGCTGTCTCCTGCACCGTTGTATTCTTCCGCTATAAATTCACCGTTTCGCGTTTGGCTTTCCTTCAACTGTGATTTCTACAACAAGCAAAAAAGCGTCAATATTTAAAATTTAATAACATTGTTGAAATTTTGTTGAAATTACTTTGAAACAAGAAAATGCGTCTTTAGCCGACCCGCCAGCACTTTTTACGTCGATAATAATAAGTAGGACGAAGTAGACGGCAATGTGAATCAACAATGCCACGAAGATCGAGATGATTTCGGGAGTCATATAATCGGCCCATGCCAGGTGGTCGCAATATTCTGATAGATCCTTTGGTGCGAAAGGATAAATATACATAAGGCTTTAAATTCTTTGTTCTAATTAGTAAGCAAAATAATAACCGTTCCGATAGCGGCAGTCAAGAGACAACGATAGTAGATCCGGTTGACATAATACAAAATTCCATAAGGGATGTAAAGGACATCAATAAAGCAGAATCCAATGTGCAGTCCTTAACAAATCAAATACATTATAGTAATCAATCGATGTGAAAAATATAGCGTATAAATACCAGTAGCCAAATCCGTTGATCCTCCTAATTGAAACATATCACACATAATAACAATAAGGAATGGGATGAAACCGACGAAGGTCGAAACATTCGGAAAAATCTAAACAGGATTGCGTGATAAAGAAATGAAGATGTTGAATACTACCGAAAGATTTTTACCGATTGGGCTCTGTAAACAAATTTAAAAACAAAGTTAGATTAATTCCCATTCAGAGTAATTTGATAATCTATTACGATTCCAAGGTCTTGAAAAGATAAGAACAGCATGTAGCAAATAAAATGCCAGCTGGACAGAAAAGGATGTACAAAATGGCCAGTAGACTAATGGCAACTGGGGTAACTAGTGCCTGCAGATGGAACGCAAAGATGAGAAGAAGAATCAGTATGCAAGTCGTCACCATCATAGATCCCAACACAATGAAGAAGCTGCCAAAGTATTGTCCAAATGTCAAGCCGTTAACTCGTAGAAGATTCTTTGCATGGATCTATAAACAAATACGTAGAGACTTGGTTGCTAAAAGAGAAATAGTGGTTTACACGTTATTTACCTCCCGATCGAGAACAATTTCGCAAGCAAGTGCGGACGGAGCCAAAACGAACAACATGCCAATAAACATAGCAGATGTAAATGATCCAGGATCGAAACCACTTCCCGGTGGAGTCGTGTATGGAAGCGGGTACACTGATAGAGAAATGTTCTCCGCAACGCCGTTCATCCTTTATTTTAATTTTAAAAATCGATTTAAATCAAAATGATAAAGAATTTTTGAGAAGCATTTTGGGCGTTTTCGGGTATTACTACTTACTGGAAAAGCGTATTTGAGATAGAGTTGATCATCAGGGGTGGTGTATGAACCAAAGTATCATTAAAGCGAAGCCGGGTGTGCTTGTAAGGAAATGGATTTTCTACGCTGTCCGGCAAAGATCCGTTAAACCAAGTGTTGTTTAGCCTATCCAGCGAATAGGTATCCCTTGTGTCAATGGCTACCCAATGACTTGATTGATTCTGTAAATTTATTTTAGTTTCGTTTTGAAATGAAGAAGCAAACTTTAAAAATCTCTTGAACGACAAACCTTTAAATTGAGATCGAGAATGTCGGGGAAATCACCAGAATATTCCTCCAAGTTGAAGCCGTTAAACTGCCCAAATTTCGACCAGAATGATAGCATACCACTGTCATCTGTTTCCGAGTAAAGTAGTGACGACGAACTAAGTTGATCGCCATACAAGTCTGTGTTTTTCCAAATCAAAGAATTTCTTTTTAGAATCATTGCCATTAAAGAAAATAGTGGGAGACAGACCGAAAGTAAAAGAGCGCTTGACTTCGACACTCCTCTCGGTAGAGAGTGTGCCTAGCCAAATTCCCAAGGCAGCAAACAAAACTGGCATAATGACTTGAAAGAAGACCGCCATGGGGTCGCGAATCATGTTGATACTGCGAATTTTCAAAAGAGCTTTAAGAGTCTGGCCTTTATGGGATTCTCGGATCGGCACATCTAAATTATTAAGAAGCTCCCAAGTAGAATTGACATCATCCGCTTCATTGTTTTCTTGTTCATCTGTGTTGTCTGATTGAGGAATTGAATCAGATAAGGAACTCCTTTGTACAAACACCATGATGAGAAATTATAGAACTTTTGTTCGTAAGTTGTTTAATAATTTAATTTTACTTAGTTTCAAGATTTTTGCTTTTCTTGGCCATTTTCGTCGCTAATTCTTCAGCTTTTTCTGCCAATTCGGCTTCCTCTCCAAGTTTCAAGAATACCTACAATAATAACAACCATTTGATTAAAAGTCCCTACGGCTTATTACAGTCAGCAAGATATACCTCTTCCAGAGTTGTCATGGAAACACCATACGAATTAAATCCCATAAGACTAGCTTCACCTCCATTGACAAGGGATTCTAGTTTTGAGAACAGAGGTGGGAAAGAGGAGACGTGTTGGCGAGGTAGAACGTAACTT
The DNA here is from genome assembly GCA_030770115.1 of Daphnia galeata. Taxonomy (NCBI): domain Eukaryota; kingdom Metazoa; phylum Arthropoda; class Branchiopoda; order Diplostraca; family Daphniidae; genus Daphnia; species Daphnia galeata. The sequence continues at coordinate 10,690,814 of CM061117.1, forward strand.
AATTCGCGCCCATAATGACGATTCAATTTTGCAGATTTGACAAAACTTTCAACCACTTTTCGTATGGCATCAGTATCGCGAAAGGATTCGTTTAAAACGAACCTGCTCCTTATAACAAACCCAATCTATTAATTCGTATATAGTATTTTACACCATTTCTACTATTTTACTGACGTAAGATGATAACCGAGACCGAATCTGTTCTTCAGAAAGAGAGAGGAACCCATGCAACGCAATTTTCCTTTACTTACAATAGCCTTGCGATCTGCTAGCAGATCAGCTTCATCCATGAAGTGTGTCGTAAGAAGAATAACCTATTGAAGCGGAGTATTTATAACAATACTGTTTGAGATTTATTTATTTTGTTAAAGAGATACTACCTTGTCCGCTTTTCGCTTTTGTAGAAGGGACCACAGGTGGCGCCGTGAATAAGGATCAACACCAGCAGTAGGTTCATCTAAAAATACAATCTATAAGGAAAGAAACAAAATGAATTATTAATATGATGATCGACCGTCTCTATTGTAGTTCACCTTAGGATCTCCGATCAAAGCGATACCAATAGAAAGCTTTCTTTTCTGACCACCACTAAGCTTGCCGGCTAGAGTGTTAGCTTTAGAGATTAAATCAATGTCTTTCATAACCTTTTCCACTTCCGCATCCACCAAGTCCGCTCTGACTCCCTAATGTAAGAAAACATCGTTTTTATATTTCTAAAACATAACAAGACGTTTGTTTTCCCTACTCGGATTTTCGCATAGAAAGCTAAATGCTCTCCTGGTGTTAGTAAATCAAAAAGGACGTCATGTTGCGGACAAACTCCCGTCATACGACGGATTTCTTCCAATTGGTTAGAGTCACTGTTAAATTGTAGTATTCTGACTAAGGTTAATTATTCTCCTGATGTGGTTAATGTGACCGTACCTGAGATCATATCCGTACAGATAGGCCGATCCTTTAGTTGGAGCTGTCATACCAGTTAGCATGTTAAAAAGAGTAGTCTTTCCGGCGCCGTTGTGTCCCAAAATGGCTGTAATTTGTCCTTCGTAGACATCCAAATTCAAACCTGATAAATTTTAGCATATTGCTTATCGTTATTTGATACTGAATTTAGTCTTTGAATTTTAGGATTTGTACCATTTACAGCCGTTAGATGAGGCCTACCGAAAGGTTTAAAAGTTTTTGTGAGACCGCGAATTTTCAAAACCTCTTTACCAATCAGTGACTCTGGTATGGCCTCTATGTCTTCCTGTTACAAGAAAAATTATTATTTCAATTTGAAAAGGGTTTTCATTGTAACTTTGCAATTACGTTAGCGGCCTTGTCTTCGTATCCGCCATAACCGTTGTTAATTTGTCCATCCAGATTAGTTTTCTTTTGCGATTTTCGCCAAAATGATGGAAGCAAAAAGAAGTATGGAGCTCGCTTGGCACCATATTCACCTTAAAACCAAAAGAATAATAGTGATTGATAACGATTGTTGAATTGATTAACGTCTTACTTGGTAAAACGTTGTCTAGATAATACGCCAAAAAAAAGTAGAAGACAATGTCGAAGCTGAGCATGATATATGAGCCAGCAAGAGGAAGGCCCGGTCCGTCCCACAATGTATCTACGTTAACTCCAGTCGTGGTTGTTATCTCCAGAAGTAAAGCCTATCAAATAAAAATGTATTAACGTTTACGAGCTTATTTTTCTTTTCTGTTTCGTAATATATTCTTAAACATTTAATTACTTTGTCCATTCCTAGCGCAAATCCAGTTGGGGAGATCAATGCTAAGAACCAATAAAGCCACTTAGGTGTAGCATCTCCCGTAGCAACTTGGATATAGTAAAATAAGTTTAAGAAAGAAACCGCCATGGCTCCAAAGATTCCTGCGACCTGATCAAAAAAGCAATCGATTATATTCTTGCGCTCAATTAAAAAGAAATAAGAAAACGTTTTGCTTATACTCTAGCTTTGTCGAAAAAGGTTGTCATTAAAAAGGCTAGCATAAGGACTGAAATGTCGTAAAGAATGAACAATAGGTAGATGAGTCCGACATTTCTGATATTCATTAAAAGTAAATTAATATTAAAAGCCCATTTGATCATTTAAATGATGAAAATGGTGATTACGATTTCTGGAAAACCTTCATTCCGTACAATACACCAGTTGCAATCAACGTTAAGACAATCACGAATACCATGTACACGAGAAACCACGACAGCCTAGATAAGAAGGGAAATTTTCTTTATCGATATTATAAATGTTCTCATATATGGCCTTACCAATAAACAGAGTCGTTCAGTCCCATCATGCGTAAGCCTTCCTTGATCTTTTTCTCTTTCTCACCAACGATTACCGTTAGCAAATACAAAATGAATTGCGATAGCGATAGCACCATATAAAATGGAACTAAGTAGCGAAGAACAAGAAGTGAAGTCTGGTCAACGTACGGTCCTTTAGGAAATAGTTGCATCGTCATTTGTTTAAGGTAAACTGGAATTTCCACGTCTGGCATCCGAAGCTGTATAAACGATATAAGATTGGTAAATGAATAATATCAATCGTTTTTTTATTTTTAAAAATACCTTAAGCCACGTTCCCTCCACAAGGCTTTGCACAACCAAAAAATTGCTGAAGAAATACGAATTAATAGGACAACTCCCGAAAGCATTATATTCTGGATAAATAGCGCTGGAATTGGGGTTCCTGTAAAGCGTCAAAGTAAATAATCATGTTCAGCGACTTACTGTACCCACTACCCTGAGGTTTCCTATTTGTATACGTATTTACCTGCAAGCATCGCCAGTAGCGTAAATCCTACTAGGAAGTGCTAGTGGAACTGTATCTGGATGATTCCGGATGGTATACGACCTGATTTTGATTAAATTTAAGAAATTTTACTCTTGTTCACCCTGATCCTTTTTAAAGTTGGAACGAAAAAAGATGCTTGTAGTTTTCCCAAGTTTATTATTACTCACATATTTACGAATGGATCTCCATCGAAGACTATAGCCAATTCAACTGGAATGGTCAAACTTGTGTCGGCATAGATGGCCTCTAAATCTTTCTCTGTTTCTAGGAAAGCAAAACCCAATGGTTGAAAAGGTCCTTGCCCAGGCAGCGGCCAACTGAGTTCGGACCAGTATTCTTGCATAAGATCGGTGAAATCTCTGATTTCGGGCGTATTTGGAACAATGTAAATCGTGTAAGACGCGTTTTCTGCTCAATTTGTTAGAATGATTCAACTCAAATTAAATTAACTATTGGTAACAAACTGTTGTGTTGATTGACAAACTGAATAGTTGATCGAACAACTGTGCATTTACCGTTCAACTGATTCAACGCAAAATCAAGTCCTATCGGCGTATCGGCTGGCTCAGTAAGAATTGGATTGTAGTTGGGATCTGGGATCAAGGTTTTCAGTATCACCAAAAAAGCCAAAAACCAAATAGGTACGAGGCATTCCTAATTGTTAAACAAAATTAACAATACAAGTAAATATTTTCCAAACGGATTCAACTGAAAGATTAGGACGAAATTTGGAAAAAATAAATTGTCATATTTTTCAATAGGCCCCTACGGCCCTACCGTAGCGGGGGCTAGGGTTTCGTTCAGAACAATAAAACCAGACAAAAAAGATATACTCACGGCTACAGTTTTTCTTCCTGATCGCCTCTTCAGTGTGACATTTCTAACAATCATTGCCTTCAATTGAGAAAGTTTGCTGACTGATTCTTTGTTCTCCATCTTTAAAGCAGCTTTGATTCCTCTTCCCCGCAAAAAATTTATACTTCAAGTTCGATCAGTATAGGCCTATTTGAGCGTTGAACTCTAGACAGTCACGAATAGTTTGTACAGTACACCGCGCACTTGTAAAAGGACAACTTTCCGTCACAAATCACATTCGGCAGTTACATAATAGAGGTTAGAACGCTATCTTCCTAAAACCTTAGCTATCTTCTAATTTTATCTCTATTTCTATCTCGTAGTAAGATGATCACGCTGTCCCAACTACGATAAGATCGGGAAGAGTTAGTCTGTTTAAATGAAAAGGGCGATCCAACTATGCATGGACTACTATTCAACTTGTCCTTAACGTAACCTCAACGAAATCAAAGGTTACTTACCAAATTCCAAATGTGTGCACACAGATATATAGATGACGGACCTATTGTATCTCAAATGATTACACAATTCATAATTTGTCTATATCACCGTGCTAATAAAGACAATCGAAAAAAAATAGCCTCGTCATCGTGGACGGAGCAAAATAACGGCAATTTCCCAATATCACGATCAACATTTCATGGCTCTTAATTCAGAAATTTCTGCTTCACATAACTCAAATGAAATATTGAAATGTTCAGGGTAAGGTACTTAATTGGCCAATAAAATAACGCACATCGTTATGACTATACTTTTTTACGCGTATGAGTAGTGAACTTATTATATAAAATACATACGAATGAAGAAACGCGTTCGAAGGTTCCTCACGTCGTTTCTTTCCTCGATCGAATTATGTTAAATGTGTACCTGCCTAATGTACAAAATAGTTATTAAAGCAGACAAAAATAATCGAAAAAGATTTTGCATTTGAATGAAAGTAATTCGCCAATAATTTGTCAATACAAAGACATCTGCTGTTCCAATTTTTCACATTTTCAAGTGAATTAATTGGTAAAATTTTGTTTGCAAAGAACGCAATGATAGAAGGCAATAAACAATCCATCGCATTAGGGCTAAGCAGGTTGAAGTAAGAGGTAAATTTGAAAAGAAAAAAGAACTGGCAAACTGCGTAAGGTTTAACTCTCGAGCGGACTAGTCCCCAAGTAGTTGATGTTCCGAATGCGCACAATGCCTCATCAAGTTTTCATTTATTGATGGTTGGAAACAGATTCATCGAAACAAAATCATCCAAAACCTAAAGTCAGAACAAAACCATATTAACAATACTTTTTGTAGAAAAACTTAAGAAAACACTTACTTCTTTGAGTAGAAGAATCGTTGGTTTAGGAACACTAATTTCAAAGTTGGTTTCGTCTCGGAGTTTAAAGTTGTCAAGCCAAAGATTTCGTCCCGATATATTCTCCACCGTGCTATATGAGGGAATACTTCATAAATCTGAAATTGCTTTGCAACTGATTTCTTTTAAAGTAAAACTTACGCGTATGGGCTTAGAGGTGTGTTACTAATTCCATTGGATTGACAGATCTCGGCCCAAGGAGGAAGGTGCTTGTCATTAGCATCCTCCGCGGTTGCTTTTAAATCAAGCTATAGCAGGGAAGAAAAAACAGGAAATAATTTGTTTTCAATAATTAAATAAAATCGCGACTAGAAAATGTAATGAAATTATAACGATAGAATTCATACTTTGGCTAAAGTGGATAACATTTTTCCGACAAATTTGTATTTGATTTCGAACAAATCCGCTATAATTTCAGCTAAATCACCTAGTGTCGTATCGGCATCATCCGAGACGTGAAAGACTTGACCAGATGACACTTGATTAGAATTACAAACGTGCCAAATTGCCCGGCAGACATCAATAACATGAACAGTGTTGTTATGAACCTCCTGAAATAAGGTAAGATAATCAGAAACTTAATCCAAAATAATCAAGACACTTTTCATCGTACGTTATGCCAAAGCAATTGCAAAGTTTCTCCTAAATGACGATAGATAGCCCCGAGAATCAACCAGGGTGTAAGACCAACACGGTCTCCTGTACCATAAATTATCGCAGGTCGTAGGACGACGTAATTCAGTTGGTCAATTTTTTGTAATTCTTTCTCCACTTCCAATTTACATTCAGCAATCAAAGTATATGGCTCTACTGCATCTCCTTCTTGGGCTGGTTTCTAATTTTCAAAATAAATAAATAAACAATAAAACACATTTATTTTTTATTATCTCAAAATCTTTATCAATAATATTGCCTTTTTTCCAGAGTAGAGGTGACTGTCAGACAGTTCCACATATCTTTTCACTTTGTGTTTAGCTGCCAGTTCAGCACAACCAATACTTAAAGGAACTGTCCCTTGCTCATAAACAGCACGAGTTTGATTATGTTTTGTTTCTGCTGCAAGGTTAATAACAAAGTCCCAATTAGCAGCCTTGTTATTCTCATCAGTATAAAATGCATTTTCTCTGGAAACTTTGAGAGAAAGATTAAAATGTAAATTTGAGTTTAGATGAGTTATGTACTGTAAAATAGTTTTAAACCTGTGTTGAGAAGATTAGCACTTTTAAATTCAACAATTGGATTGTTAAATGACTCTAGTTGAGACTGGTTCAACCAAGCCATCGGTGGGGGAACTTTGTCAACAATTCGTACATGGCTTGCTAATTCTCCATTGACAAGATATGAAACAAGGTGTCTACCAATAAATCCACAACCTTTTTAAAAATAGAATTGTCATTCAACAACAACAGATTGACATATTAAAAAAAAAGTATATTTAAAAATAGGTACAAACCGCCCAAGATAAGTACTCGTGGTCTTTCGTTTGATTTCGACATGACGACTAGAGTAGAGAAGCAACAGGTGTCGAAATATTGTTTGAGAGTTGACACACACAATCCTTATCCCTACTGCTAGCAGTGGCAGCTAGTGTAAAGAATTGTGACGAGCATAGACTATGAGTCACAGTTTTGAATACGGGTATGGTTGACAATCCGTTTTTGGTCGAGTTGTGCAATGACAAGTTACTAACTCACTGACGTAACAAGAAATTCCCTTTAACCACCAAACTTAACTGATAATATCATTGAAGTGAAGAAACTGCGGTCATGCGTCTCGTTTGAAAAGAATACGGACGTAGTTAAAATTATTGCCACTAGGTGGATAATGCAGTTTTCCTTTCCTTTTAAAAAATTCAAAAAATCAAAACAAAAATTTCTTATTTGTTGTTAACTACTTTCTTGGTTCAAATAAACGGATTGCCAAAGAGCAGAGATTAATAATCTAAATTTTTATCACGCACACAAGACAAACATGCCGGAATAGGAAACCTCAAAACCTCGATTGTTGCCAACAAGCTTATATAATTCTGTACTTTTCTATTATTATGCATGTCATTACACATAATTAAAATTAAAATACTTTCAGAATTAAATTAAATTATCAATTATAATTTACACTGCGAGTTCGTCACTGCATACAGGACTAGTTAAATGCGATTTGTCGTGCAAAGCTAAACACTTTATAAGAGAGACCTCGCCATCATTTTCTAGTCGAATTTCAAAACTTGACAGAGCAGTATTAGGAGTAATTCTGCTAACAGCTTCCGATTCAGACGCGGCGAAAGAAGACTTTCCAGTCAGTGAAGCTAAATAGCTCATGAACTCGCTTAACCACCCACCGTGTCCGACTACATATATAAATAACAATAATGAAAATTTTTTTAACTCAAATAAAAATTATTTAAAAGAATACACTAGATTTTTTATATATTCTAACCTACTAAAACCTTGGATTCCGTTTCGCCCTTACGTAAGATTTGTCTATCGCACAAATCCTAAAAAACATAATAAATAGTGCAATTACAGCTAAAATAAATCAAATCAAATATACTAAATTTTGAGACAAAACCATTGCTTTACCTTAAAAAAAGATATGGCTCGTTTTCTCACATCTTCAGAGCTTTCAGCCTCCGGAGGGACAAAGTTTCTTATTTTGACTCCAGCTTCTTCTGCCATCTTCTTAAGATTTGCAGTACTTTGGCCTTGACAAATACCATAATGCTACAATTGTAATAACATTATTATGCTGACTATTAAATATTTAAGATTAAATTTACCCTTTCTCTAATCCTTATGTCAGATTGGATTGAGGGCAATGGTTTTTCTATCAGCAAGGCATCATTCTTGTCACTGTCATCACTGACAAGAAAATTTGCAGTCTGCCAACTTCTTTTTAAATCACTAGTCCAAATCTAGAAAGACATGGAACAAAACATAATACCAATAATTTACAAACAAATTCTATTTTACTTTACTTCATTCCAATGAAGATGGTGAATTGAATTGGCCAGTAATTTTGCTTGGTTCATTCCATTTTTTGACAATGGTATGTCAAGTTGGCCTTGAATCACAGATCCTTTGTTGTGATCAGTTTCTCCACTACAGAAGAACATGTTCAGTTGTATAAAAATTTGCAACATTCAATATTATGAAAATATAATAATAACATACTGCCTAGCTAAGAATAATCTGAACTCCATCTTTAAATAAGATCTCATAAGATGATCGAACCAGATGAACCTTATTAGCAAGTTCTGCTATGGCCGATTTCATATGTTTTTGAGTGTCCAACCTCAATAGTGCTAAACAATTTTCATTCATTTTAATAAAGGAATAAAGGAGTAGACCATTTGGATGCTTACTGTTTTGATTTTGCTGAAATTACTGATCAAATTGTGATAAAACACACTAGCAGACTAGATTTCTGCAATGGCGCTAAATTCGTTTTTTTCGTTCACGCGCACGAACGCACGATATGTTCGCTATGTCCACTGTCCAGCCAGGCAGCCACTCAGGCGGATAGGATTGCTGAAGCCATAACATTTTTAAATTCACTAATTCCGCCCCTGAGGCCCTGATGTAATACAATATAAATTTGAGCTTGATTGAGCTTGATTTGATGTTGCACAGTTTGTTTTTCTTCGGATCAGGTGTCATATGTTGCCATCTCATCGTTGCAAATTTTTAACTCAAAAAGTTAAAAAAAAAACATAGCCCCAGTTCAATTAAAATTAGAAAATTATTGCGAATAATGAAACTGCAAATAGTTAAAAACAATTAAATATTAGAAGTTTTAGAACAAAATAATAAAAAACAAAATATTATACTTTCGTGATTTCGTCTGCATTTTGTCTGAAAATTGCAGTCTGCTTCCATTTTAAATTAATCCACTAGCCATTGTTGGAAAGATAAATAGAACATAAGTTATTGATCAAGAGTATACGAGACTTTGACCTATAAGTTTATCAGTGAATTCTTTTTATTCGTATTTTATGCTCTCGGTCAAGCAAAATCCTTTTTTACTCCTTGAAATACGTTCTTTACATGGGTGGCCTCGGCAAAAGACGGAAGTGACAGACATGAGCGCATCATCGTTGTTGAAGAAAATTGTTTGCGTGATATCTTAACTTAATTTTAAAATGTTGAAACTGATTAGATTTACCCCTGAAGTAGAGGTAATTCGATTTATTTAGTATTTTATAACTCAATAATTTACTTTATAAAACTTCATTAGTGCCGCAGTCTTTCAGAAGAGGATGACAAATGCTTTTTCATTCAACATACAGAAGATTGCTCCAATGCTGAGGGCCTCATAAATTATTTAAGCTTTCTCTATTGTAATTCAGATGCTAGTCTTTTTACAGGAGGTGTAGTTTTACTGGTAAACTAATATTTTCCAGAGTGTTTTACTTCACACAATATAATTCTGTTAATTCTTTATTCTTGTAAATTTTCTTAATTTGATGTTTGTGCAGAGTGTATGGATTTTTTTTCTATTCTCTGGACTTGCCACAGCTGCAAACAGTTTGTAAGTTATGTTCTTATATCTAAAGCCTCACTATAAAAAAGTTAATTTATCTTAATTTATTCCAGATTTTGCCCAGCATTACAAATAATGGCTGAAAAAATGAAAATGTCTGATAATGTGGCAGGTGTTACACTTTTAGCTTTGGGTAATGGAGCACCTGGTATGTATTTTACTCATTTTTCTTATCAACACATTTCCATATGCTCTACATAGGGATGAATGGACTAATATACAAAAAAATTCTACCCATAGATATATTCTCATCACTGGCTGGTATCAGACAAGGCAGAGCTGAATTAGCTTTTGGTGAACTATTTGGTAAAACTATAAATGCAAATTCACAAATAAAATTAATTAATGTAAGATATGATTACAGGGGCTGGTATTTTTTGCACCACAATCATTGCTGGAAGCATTAGTTTCATTAAACCATTTCCAGTAATGCAACGCCCTTTCTTGAGAGACTGCGTTTTCTATCTAGCTGCAGTTTACTTTGTGTTTTGGGTCTTCTATCATCGATACGTTCACCTAGGACATGCAATCGGCTTCATTGCTCTTTACGTTGTTTATGTATTAGTAGTAATTGCAGGAAGGCTTTTGAATTCAAGAATGAGTAAGTTCTAATAATTACTCCCTCGCTAATTTACCATGTAGTAATGTCGTGCATCTATCAATTCATTCATTCCTAGATAGGAATAGCCGCAACATTCAAAATCCAACCGAAATTCTGCCAGATAATAGTTCTGAGACTCTTGATGACAGTGAAGCTGGAATCATCAATACGCCCAACGATGATAGCAATGATATCTCCGATTCTTTAAATCAAGATTCGTTGCTTGTAAATGACACGCAAGAACTGATTCCACAGTCTTCTACGAATCAAGTAACATCGGGCATCGAATCGGATGATCTTTCCAATAACGACAGCGGAGTGCACGGTACTTATTTAGACTTACAACTACTTTTAGTTTGCGAGACCACACTAGAGCGGTTTCTTTGGATCTAGCATAACTTAATTACATAAGCCATGACAAAACGATAAGATAAAAACTTATCCGTAAATTCACTAGTTTCATTAATTCTATAAATTATTTTAAAACAGTCTTACAGACGGTTTCCGTTTGGTCAAACATTAAAGAGGAACTTATCGATTTAAAAACAAATTTACAACCATTTTCGATTCAAGAGTGGGTAGAAATGAAGTGGTACTCTAGAGCGCTGGCTTTAGTTGAGGTAAATTCAAGGTTTCTTTAAAAAAAAATTTATTGTACCTTATAATCTCGTTTTATTTTTCTAGGCTCCTTTCTATATCATACTAAGGCTCTCAATTCCACTTGTGAGTAAGGAACATCCTCGGCAGGGCTGGTGTCGCTCTCTTTCCTGCTTACAACTTGCGTTGACTCCTACATGGATAGTTTGGGCTATCGGATGTAAGCTCCTAACTAAAATATTTTCTAAAATTCAATTTAACTGGATTTAAATTAGATGGAGATGTTGTTATAGCCAAATTCTTATCTCTACCTCTAATGATTTTTGTGATCGGACTTAGCCTCGGTCTGTTTCTAGCTATTTTTAGCAGTCGAAAAACAGAACCCAAGATTTATTGGGTAACCGCTGTTGTAAGATTTTCTGAGGTCATAATCTTTACAATTTTCTCCAGATCTTCTCTTTCTTGGCATTTGTGGTATCTGTGATTTGGATCGATTTAATAGCCAATGAGATCATGGCCGTGTTGTTCACTTTTGGAGTGGTCTTTCAGTTAAGTGATGCTATATTAGGCCTTACAATCCTTGCGTGGGGAAATTCGGTGGGAGGTAAGAGGGAAAAATATTTTATTTTCTTGCTGAAATGTAAAATAAATATTTTTCCATTAAACCAGATTTCGCTGCCGATGTCAGCATGGCAAAACAAAATATGCCAAGAATGGGATTTTCTGCCTGCTTTGGTGCTCCTTTACTGAGTATTTTATTACTACTTATTTTGAAATCTATTGAGCGCATTAAATATATTATGACTTTTAATTTTCTTTTAGATACGTTACTTGGCTTAGGAATTTCGTTCTGTATTGTCTGCAGTCAACTGGGCGAAAGTATCCCTGTTGCCTTTACAAAACTAAGTCTCATCATGAGCGTGTTCCTTGGATTAAGTTTAGTAACTGTTTTGATTTACCTTCCTATTAATGGGTTCCAAGCCAATAAGTGGTTGGGAATAGTCCAATTCAGTGTCTACCTTATTTTTGTAATTATAGCGTTGCTAGCAGAAGCTGATGTGTTATAACCCGCCGTCCTGTGATAGAAATCAGAGTTTCCTATTTGCAGCCTGTTTTTAAGTTAACCCGGTTCCTGTAATTACGCAATCGGCATTTAAATCAAGATGTTCTTGGCGTAAAATTTTCTCGATTCTCATTGAATCGTAGTTCCTATTGCGGTTTTTTAAATTGTAAAGATTTTAAAATTAAATAAACTTCTGAACTTTTTTCACCCGCAATCGTCCTTTGATTATTACGAGAACGTGATACCAACTCATGGCAGGTAGCTGTCTACGCTTGCAGGTGGTGGCCAACCGCCTTCTGTATGACTAGATGGAAAAAAAAACTCTGGGACTACAGGTTTTAGAATTTTGCACGACGTTTAAGTTTAATCGCTTTAAAGTGCTAGTGAACCTAAGAGTTAAGAGTTAAATCTAATTGAGTGAAACAGTGTATTTGTTAACCGAAAGTTATTTGTCAGACAGAATTAGAAAAGTCGACTCATCAGTTATAAGTGAAGAAGTGTTAAACTACAGTGCATTCTCATAACACAACATGTGACACGCAGCTCCCCTACTTAATAATAACAAAATGAGCAAAAATATAATCTAATCGACGAAGCAAGTAGGGAAACCCGATTTGGCTGCATGTGTGACTCTAAATATGTGTAGTGTAGTACTACATGTCTAATTTGGTGGATTGGAAAGGGAAATAAAGAAAATTGAGAAGAAGCCCTTATATGTTGCACTAGGTTAATTGACTTTTGGTTTTGATTTGGACTGGCGCATCAAGCTAGGTATATCAGAAAACACAAGCGTGCCTCCAAATACTAACACAGTACCAATCCAATGAAGTAGTGTAAACGGATTTTGAAAGTACCAAATGCTAAAGAGCAATGATACGAATTTTCTTAACGTAACGATTAACGTAACGGCAAGCGATGAACATTCCGTCGTAAGGACAAAAACAGCATTGATGCATATGGATCTAGATGGGGAGGAAAATAAACTTGATGTAATTCCTGTGAAATTTTTGGCAACCAAAAATTATTAAGATTTTTATACTTACTGTGTAAGAACATTTCCTAATAGATAGATCCACATCTTTGGCAGAATATTCAAAATAGGAACTAAACTCAAAACTGTAGAATCCAGGGGTGCGCTCATGTTTGCGATCCCGATATGCTTGGAAATATCAGCGAACAACAATAAAAATCCAGGCAAGGGTAGGGCATGCTACCAAGAATTATATTATTGTTATTAACTGATCACGTGCCCAACTTGTTCATAATTAGTCCGGCAGATTATTCGCTTCGGGAATAGCTTAATAGTTAATATACACTGAAATAATTTAATAATAAAAATGGTTGCGTACCGTAAAAAACAGTGCCTCACGTGGGTGTTTTCCAAATTTGGAATACATAACTTCTTGCATTATACCTTGAATAAAAATGAGATCTTAATTTGGTAACAAAATGCGCCTATAGGACATTTTAAATTATACCCATTCTGGCTGACATGAAAAGGGCAAATGTCAACAATGATATTCCTATTAAATTTTAGGGATTTTAGTGAATGATTCTTAAAAGCTTAGCTCCTATGGTGTTTTAACAAATATTTACCTACAATCCACCAAACAAAGTCACCAAAGGAAGAGATCTGGTTTTCAGAATCACTGTTGTTCTGTTTGAAGGAAATGGAAATTATGCTTATTGGTCTTATATCAATATTAATTTTAATGAAAAATTGCAGATCTCTCTTTATACCAGTTCTTTAGCAGAAGCTATGGTGCAAACACAAATTCCAACACTAATCATGAAAACTGACAAATATTTCATGATTGTGTAACGCTTTTTCAGGATTAAAATGCCTGAAATTAATTAACAGGTTGATTTTGAAATTGACATGCTGTCACCATATGACATAATAATCACCTAAAACCATGTTTGCCAAAAGGGAGCCAGCACGGAATATCATGTGTAGTGGCAGTGCAATATTAAAACTCAGTGCATAATTGTTTGTCACAGATACAACAAAAAACATCAACACCATTTTAAGGTATTCCCTGTAACATACAAATAAAAATTACTTTTATTTCTTGTTCTTAATATCATCATACACAAATTTTAAAAATGCATGTGTATTTTACTCTTACGTAAATGGAACTTGGGTTTTTTTTTGTCCCAAACCTCATTGTTGTGATAAATCCTTCAACTGCAATCACCAAAAACTGAGCAAAAGTTATGAGATTTCCAGAGCCAGGATCTTCTCTGCATTCAATAAATTAATTAAATTTATTAAGTTGATAAAATTAACTAGATGAAGACCTACTTGATCAAGAGTTCAAGAAAAAAAAACATTTGAACAACATCCGATGAAAACAAGTAACCCGGCAATAAGAGACTTCATTTTCTAATAAGTCGATAGTTTCTTTTCCGCGATCTCACAAGGGAATTTTAAGAATGTGCATGTCACGCTGTTTTGTTCACACTGCAATGGGTCAATCAAGAAATTCAGGTTTTGATAGTTCCATTTGTTGAATAAAAGTGTGTAAATAGGGCAACTGTACTTCGGTGTTCTGTCCGCCGCAAAGTATCGTCTGCTTTTCAATTCGTGTTTTCATTGGCTGTTGGTCCACTTGCCACGCAGTAGCGACTGCCGTTTAATCGAATTTGAAAAATGTAAATATTTTATTAAATCGTGCATTTATGAAATTATGATTAATTTTTTTATGAATTTTCTAGCTCTCACATCTTTCTAAAATCAGAAATAAATTTCTGTGAGTTTACAAGGCTCTCATTTGATTTTAATAAATAATATTTTAATCATTACTATCTGTTTTACTATAGGCAATCAATGTTGATGTAAAGGCTATACGGATACGCCAGTTAATCAGTTACGCCTATCGTGTAGGTGTAGGACCAAATCTATGTTTCGTTGATCATTCCTTATTCTGCTATTAAAATAGAACTTACACCCCAGTGACCCCACTACCCTAGAGAACAGTTAGTTTTGCTACAGAAATTTTAAAAATGCTGTTTTGTAAATAAATAATACAGCAGCTTTCAATATAAAAATTGAGTTCAGGAGTTGCTAAGAGGTATTAAAAATAAAGGATTGTTTTATGAAATCAGAATTCAAGAATTTGATGAAATAATTGCATTTTAGCCAAAAGATTTTATTGGTTTTCCCAATTAGAAAAAAATTACAAGTTACATCATTCCAAGTTGTCTCTCAATCATAACATGGGGCTGTCCCATGATTTCTGAGTCTTGCTGATTGTTCAAGAAATCTTCAAATTCAATGGTTGTATCTTTGCCTAGATAGAAAAACTGGTCTTGATTCTGATTGACATGCAAATAGTGAATTAGTTACCAGTAAGTGCATCAAGCATGGCATTATGACGATGAAGACATGGCAAATGTCCAATATCTTTCACAGCAAGTTTTTCCATGTGAAGGCGAATAGGAGCATGCAATCCTTGCATGGTTCTCAGCATCCTCATGTTGATTTCTTCTTGCTTCTGGGAGTGCTGCATCAACACAAAAATTACAAAAATGCAATGACATAATGTGAGATAGCTAAAACTTTACCTTAGCAAGAGCCGTTTCCAGTGGATGGGCAGTAGTAATGGTATCCAAAGTGCGACTTTTACTTACACTGCATTTTAACAGCTGTTAAATCAGTGTATTTAAAAAATGTGTTATAAAACATTCATACCCAAAAAGCATAGCATCTTTGACATCATAGTTGGCTTCAACTCCAATGAGAGAATCTTTGTTGACTGGTTTTTCCTACAATTAACAAAAATTGGGTTATCAAAACATCATTAAGTACAAGATAGCTTCATTTTTTATGTACAGTTAATGACATTACCATGGCGAAGATTTAAACTGTTTGAAAATTTCGACAACGAAATCAAGAATAAGAAAATGACAAGCACAAATGAGCTGACGACTTTTCTGATATCCGTCAATCCGTGGTTGCCGCACTGAATTTAGAAAATTTAGGAGCGGAAAATTTTGGCCGTTCTCGCGGGCCCGCGGTCCGTTGACCCCTACCCGTTCTGACTTCGGTTTTGAGGTCTGACATTTCTTCTTCCTAAATAAAGATCTAGGTAATTGAAGGTTGTAAGTTTATAAGTGGGAATTGTTGAACTCGAGAATAACAGTTTTCTGCTTTAAAAAGATGACTCTGATTCAGATAAGTTAAAAAAAAAATGATCAGATTTCTGAAAGTGAGTTTTTTTTTTTTCACTCGTAGGTAGACTTATTACTAGTCAATTATTCGCAAAGAAACTCTGTTGGAAATTGGTTAAGTTATACAACAGTCATATATTGCAAAGGCCTGTCTTTTCTACCCAAGGTAGAGCAAATTCAACGAAGGATTGAATGACTGTGTAGAACGCAACGGATCACGGATGAACGAACCTGCAGATTGCGACATCAGACACGCAAGCGTGAGTTGTCGGGCCTTAATGTGTAGTGGACTGTATATAAGGCTATAAGCAACATGAAACAGGATTGTCCTATTAGTTACGCACTTACGTCTAAACTTGGTCATTCGTCCGCAGGGCGCAGTCTATACACTCCACATAAAACTCCTCATATGCAGGTCGGTGGTGTTTCTATTCGGATGGAGAAAGCGCAAATCCTTTGAAACGAATACTGTGAACAAGTAATTCCCTTTTCTCCAATCGAAAAACAAACAAATCCCGAACAAAGTGACGAACCACTGGAAAACGTTTGTGTTCCTTATAATGTGAAAACCTACACGTAAGTTGACACAAATTTGTCTTTCACTACTCTCTCGATTGCTAAATCTGCTGAACTTATTTAACAGCATTTAACAGCATGATGACATGACCTAGTTAAAGAAGTGTTAGATTAACAACATGAACACTGACTTCTTGTATAGACGACGTAACTGTTGTAAACAACAGATTATTTGCATTTGATTGCCTGCAATATAATAAGCTGTTCTAGATAATTTGTGCTTATAAACTAAGATATTGTCAATTTTAATCTAGGTGCTCATCTTTAAAAAAAAAAAAAATGGACCTTCTGTTTGCTGGTTTAATAGCTTTAGGAGTTGCTGTGACGGTAGTTGTCATTCTGAAAAGCCTCTGCTTTCTGAGTGAATGCCTAAGCACACGGTGTAATCATCAAATGAGATCTCGGATGCCGCTAAACTATTCTCAGGCAGTTGCTAGTGCTCACCCTGTTCCTAGGATCACCAGTTCGGATGTACAACAGTTGGGTGGCATCCAACGTTATCCAGAAAGGCTCTACGTTATTTGCGTCGACTCAGCAATGAATCCTCCCAAATTTGTTGTTAATCGCGCGCCTCTGGAAACGAATGGACTAGATGTTGAATCACCTCCGACTTATGAAGAAGCCATGAGTCTTATCGATCCAAGCATCAATCCCGATTGCAATCCTTGTCATTCCTCTTAACATTTGTCTACACGGAAGAGAGGAAAAGTTTTCCTATTCAATTTTAAAAGATTTATTTTTTTTTTTTTTCTATATCATCTATTTTTACCCTAGTGAAGGGTAATTATTTCTCATTGTTAAACGACATTTTGAGTTTGTTTGTATTTTATTATGGAACACTCACCATATTTCCATGTAAATTTTTAAAATTTATTCTGAAATAATTAATACAGTCGATGTGTAGACTAAAGAAGGCATTTTACCAGTCCCGATTTGATCAAATTTAACGTGCTCTAAAAGACTGTGACGTTTCTCATGGTCTGTTGAATACTCAGCCAAGAAATTAAATCTGATTTTATCATTATGACGGACTGATCTATAATGTTGTATACATCAATATGAGCGGAGAATGAAAGACCTTTGAATGAAGATTTCTTGAGCGACATAAGAAATATCATGATTAGATGGCTTCTTGAAAATAAACAAAAACAAAAAACGGAAAAACCAGTTAATCTAGTTCCCATTGATAGCGGGTCTTTTGAAAACCTTTTCGAGCAGTTTTTTTTTAAAATAAATAATTCTGTTTTCTGGTTCACCCGGGTGCACCAGTTTCTTGTAACAAATATTTGTTGCTTAAATTTGTAAAATATGTGCAAATGTCAGTTTCATCATGCCAGATTCTTAGAAAATCGACCTGTACAGTGTACACATCATGTTATCGTGGTTTGAAGAGAAATGAAATATTTTGAAGTTCTCGAATTAATTTTCTTTTGATCTTGCATATCAGAATTTGATTAAATGTGTCCTTGATTTGTTATGAAATGGATCTGTCTTGCGTGCAACGAACTCAAAATGTAACTAATCTCCCTAATAAATAATTGACTGACAGCTACTGTTCAATGTGAGCGATGTGACCCGCCACAATCGCATTGACAGCACGTTAAAATCGTCGCCGTCGACGCTCTCTGTCAATCATTTTCTCGAAGGTTTTAGATGGCAAACGTTGTTTGGCGGCAAATGGTGTGAACCTTTCGTGACGATGACAAAAACACTTAGAAATCTGTCAAAAAAATTTGAAATTCTGAACGAGAAATTTACATATCAAGAAGCAATCAAAATACTGAAAATAGAAGATAATAACAGGTCTGTGGGCTTTCGACGAACGATTCTTGATGGATTTCCCAGCTGGATAAACACAGAGCAATCATACAAAATGCTCGGACCCTCATCTTCTCTCATGGAAATGCATACAACCACGCAAATCTGACGTCAGCACGAAACGCAGATTTCCTGCATTCTTGATAAAATTATACGAATTAAAATAATCCATTCCGATATCTGGATGATTTGAATCATGCGCGCACCACCGCTACATGTACAGCAATGTTGAAAGAAAAAATGATTAAGAAGCAAATCAGAATAACAAACAGGTGGCAACGGATATAGCGATCCTGCGATCCTAGAGAGATCTCCAACCTCGGGAGCGTAGCGTGAAATCAAATCAGAAATGTGAGGTATTATAATGTTGCATATCCTCATTTAGATTCACATGTTCTTGTGTAGACTTCCGCTCTATGTTCTTGTATATTATTTAGACATCCGGTTAATAGAATAAAGATTACAGTTGGGCAACACACATTTCAGAAGAGGCACGACCCTAAACTAACTACATATCGTACTACTTACTATTCTTTTTTGAGAAACTGTATCATATTCTCGATTCCTGGCATCTTTTTGAGACTGAGCTGTGACCAGGATGTAGCAGTAGTCTTACCCAATTTAGCTTCATCTTACCCAAGGAAACTGGAACGCTAATAGCTCCGGGATCAATTTGCGGATAGACACCGGGTTACAAAAGGGTCTAATTCCATTAAGAAACATTTGAGATTGAATTATATCAACAAATTTAACCGATTAAAGGCGTTTAATACGTACATCAGCAGTAGTTCAATGATAAAAAAAAAACGGCAAATTAAAGTCAATAAGGAGAGAGAGGGGGGAAAAAGGTGGAGTGAAAACGTCAACATCAACAAGAAAAAAATGAATCACGAGATTGCATAAGAAATTTCAATTATTACACAAGTCTTTTGGACGTAAACAGTCTCAAATGAAAACTTACCGTCAAAATCATCAGACAACAAACAGGCGACAGAAAAATGCAGGCGCGGTTTCATCTGACTAGGTCTGTACATCGACAAAAATTACAAATACAACAAAGTAAAAAAAAAAAAGGGAGAACCAAACAAAATCAAGCCAATTGTTTTTAAATCCTGTTTTGGAAGAGACATGATTTTCCAAAAAAAGAAAACAAATCCCAAATCAGAATGCATTGCTATCATATTAAGATTCGCATTTGTTTTAGTATAATAGCAACCTGGCTGTTGACCCCATAAATTTAAAAGGAAATTGAAAAGCACGTCAGACTTTTTGGGTTTTGCAAAAAAAAAAAAAAAAAAGAAAAAGAAATTTCACTTGGTTGGCGTTTAACCCAATTTCCCTTTGCGGTTTCTGCGCTATTTGCAATCACCAAGTCAATAACTCCGACGTCTCATTAAAATATACAAAGAAAGAGAAAGAGAGCTCCAGTTATATACTTCAGTGGCTGGTCGCACTCCACAATCAGTGAAGTGTGCACATTATTTAAGTCGAATGATATGGTGCTCCAGAGTGCTTTGTGATTGACAGACAGACAGACAGACAGGGGGGCTGGGGGCCAAAATGTTGATGACGGCAGTAGTAAAATGATTGTTTGTTTTTACAGAGACAAGCGACGAGAAGATTTTTCAAAAAATTGTTCGATTATTAAAAAAATAACAGATCGGGACGGACGGAAATGAGGCCGATTGAAAAATAAAGAGAAACAACAAACTGGGATGAGAAAAATACTCAGGCGATACTTTCCGAATGATTGCCAGTGGCGTTGGGTAAAGTGACGACGACGTTGGCCAGCGACGGGTCTCGGTGAATACGGACAGCTCCGTTAACCAAATGACGAGCGCCTTGGTCCGTGTCTGTAGTGTCGTCATCATCGGTCACGGATCGTTCCGTACTATCCGCTGGTTTGGCCACATTCTTGCGGATGAATCGCAAACTGTTGCGCAACGTATTGCGAGCGCTGCGGCGGAAGGAATCGCGCAAGAGTCGAGTCAATTCAGCGGCCGTCATTGGTGCGCTGCTGGTCGTATCCGAACTGCTAGAACTTGTTGTTCCAGTGCAATCGGTTGTGCTGGAACAAGCGCTACTACTACTACTACTACTACTGCCAGTTGTCGAGGCTTCAGTACTTTCACAGTCCACCAGTTGAGATAGACGGTCGCTGAGAATGCCCGGCCGAAGACTATCAGATCCATGACTGCGCATTTCCAGGATGACCGAAGTGTATGCCGGTGGCAAATGTCTTGCGGATGTTATCGACGTTTGATGATGATCATCTCTGTTTGCTCTTCCTAATTCCATTTCAGCCATGGCTGCCATACTCGTCACTGTATTGCCTGGAGTGTGAACAGGTGTGGTCATGTCGCGGATTTGACGGAAACTTCGCCGGATGCTCTCGCGTAACATTTTGGCAATCCTGTCCAAATTTAAAGAAACAAATCAAATTGAAAAATTTAAATTTAATTAAATTTAATTAAAGATGATGAATTACCGCGCTCCAGTGGCAGTGTTGTACGTCGGAGGCGGAGTGTACTTGGGTGGTGGATCGGGAAATGCTGCAGGACTAGGCGATGGTGAACGTGAACGAGAACGTGATGAGCGACCCGATCTTCTTCGTTCGCTCCTTTGCTGACTGCGTGACGATCTGGACGCAGTCCGAGAAGACGACTGGTTCGGTATGAGGTACGTTCGAAAATTTGGACGATAAAGTAATTTGATCCTCTGAAAACAATTGCACAAAAAAAAAAAAAATTCAAAAAATAAAATCTAAAAATAAAAAGTGACTCGGTCATCATTTTCAAGACTTACATCAAACAAGTCAGACGGACCGGAAGAGAGATATCGGATGCACTGGATAAGACCGACAGCTGGAATGATCAGGATAGGGATCAATTGAAGCATTGACCCAGCCTGACGAGCCCAAAGTGGCCAGTAAGCGTAGCCTTCGGACATACGCCAATTGAACATGTCGCAGAAATGACCCATTTTGAAAGACGACACACTCAGCACCTGTGAGAAAGTGAAAAAAAAATCACAATTGAAAAATTAGCCACAAAAAAAAACTAAAATAATGTTAACATAATTGATATTTATCTAGAGAACAACAATAATAATAACGAAAAGAGAAAGTATTTAATGTCATACCAAGAGTCCGACGGGTATAACGACGCTCCACGAGAAAGTGAGCATCGGGACGCACCAATTGGCCATACAGCCGGGCCCTTTGACGAGGACGGCCACGATACTTTCACCATTGTACGGCCGACCGCGAACAATCAAGACGGCCGCAATCTGAACGACGTAAATGATCATGAGCCACCAAAGTGAGCCCACGACGTAATCAAGGTGGTAAACGATGGAAATCCCCAACTAAATAATTAAAAAAAAAAAAAAAAAAAAGAAATTGAATACAATTTTATTCAGAATTTGAATGATAGTTGTTGTTAATAATGAAATGTGATCGCTTCATCGTGACTCGATGAAAAACAAATTGGCGAACATCAAGGTCGAATCAAAGTGCAAAATAAATGGCGTCATCTCATTTTAGAATATCTATATTTACTTCTTCCGGTTGCTCGATGACGTCTTAAGGACGTAACGAACGATCAATCAGTAGCGTGATTCAACTTTAATTTGTGTAAGCAAAACAAGGGCACGACAAGGTCGGCCGTGATTTGCAGTTTGAAAAACAAAAATGGCCAATTTCGTAGCTGGAGAAATCGGGTAAGGTGGTGGTGGGACATCAATTAACTCACCTCGGTTGCGAGTGGGAGGCACAGGAAGAATCCCACCAGACACGTACAGAAGGTGATGGTCGTCTCCCAGGACTTGAGGCAACACGAACGAAAGGCCACAATGCCGTTGATGACGCAATGCCAAATGGCCAGCTGTTGAGCGATGCCAAATGCCACTAGCGAGAAATAGAACAAGACGGCCCAAAATGGCGAGAACTCATTGGGTCCAATGATGGCCACCAGAGCTGGAAACAATTCTGTAGCCAATCGAATCGGCTGATAGCCCGATTGATCACCGGGTCCGTCGTCACCTTCACGCACGGCCACTCCCATCACCAAATTATTGTGAAATTCCTCTTGTCTGTATGGAAATGAAATTGATAAAATACATTTGATTAGATAAGGTAATTTTCAATTTGCAAGGGAAATAATTCACTTGTTGAGCAGGTGTGACTGTTGATGCTGCCGCATAAATCGCAAATTCTTCAGAAATCTATAACTCTTGTCCGTTTCTGTGGATTTCACAAAAAAATTAAATGTTAAATAAATTCTTTTCTTTAGCGGCATCAAATATTAATCATCAAATAATACCAAAAGAGCTCATGATGTATTCGTAAGGCCCTCTGGAGTTGATAATCTGAAGGCAAGCGGATGCCAGGAAGCCGGAAAGCATAAGGACAAACAGCGTGAGACCAATGACGACGGTGATGTCACGCCGCAAGCTGTGCCCGTACCGATTGTGCGACGTGATTTGCATGACGATGGCACCGCACATGCCCCAAGTCATGAACACTTCCCGGGCTGCAATCACCCAGACCTGCAACACAAGAACAACGGACATTTGGCCATTTAATAATTTTTCGGTGGAAGAGGAAAAAAAAAAAAAAAGAGTCAACGAACTAAACAGACCCCTCTATGCGCTTGTATAATAAAAATGCGAATATATATAACGGTTTTGTCTTTAACGTCCGGATGAAGTCAATAAATCTCTGTCCGTTTTCTTTCTTTTTTTGGTTTTCTTGTTATTATTAGTTTTTAAACTGTAGATTCACATGTTTTGACTCATATCGCGTGTCTTCCTGATTACCGATTGTTTCTTTTTTCTTTTTCTTTTTTTGTTAAAAACTTAACTTAAATACTTAAAAGCGGACGTTACTTTTGTGTCTGTGAAAAACTCGTTCCATGGAGTCCGGTCTAGAACGCCTCCAACTCCGCTGGACGGGACCGATGAGCTGTAGCCGAGCACTTTGACGCAGATGATGAAATAGCCGAGAATGGGCAACGTGCCGAAGGCGTAAACCACTTTGCCGTACGAACGAAGTCCTTCGAATAGAAACAAAACAAAAAGAGACACAATGTTAAACTCCATTTCCGAGCTAAAAAGGGAGGATTTGATCAAATCTTTCACATCAAAAACAACCAAAAAAAGAATTAGTAGTCACGCAGACTACATCCAACATGTGTCCGTTTCTCTATTTGACATACCTTTGCCGAGGGCTACGAAAACGATCATCCAGATAACGGCCAAGTTGAAGGCTAACTCGAATTTGAGAGACATGAAACTGAGAGGCGGTGACCAAGGAGCGCTGCGCTGCAACACTCGAGCCCTGTTGGGAAATGGTTCAAACAAGAACGATCAAAGTAAGATGACGTGTATCGACGACTTGTAATTAAGTAAATGAACGCCTGATCCATCACGATAAAGGCGAGGCCAGAGCATTTTTGAAAAGTCACGGAACCGCAGTTCATTCATTCAAATCGATCAAATCTTACTGGAAGTAATCGGGAATGGTTTCTTCCAGACTGAACGAGTAGTTGGTCGGCTGTGAGCAGCCGCGTATTTGTTCGTAGCATTTCGACCATTTGTAACGATCCTCTTGGGCTATGAACGAATCACGGAAGTAAAAGAACATCCAGGCCACTCCGACAATGCTGTAAATTCCGCTGATGGCCTGACCGATGAGCAAAGCGATGCCGACTCCCTACAAAGAACGAGAACGATAAAACCAAATTAACATCAGCGCATTTTAGAATCGGGAATCCCCCCGGTTGGGTTGGGTTGAAAAATACCTTGAATATGGGTGAAATGCGCCACATGTCGATGACGTTTGAGCCGAGAAATTGGCCGAGACAAGCGTGAAAGCAGAGAAGCGGAATGCCAAAGAGGAAAGACAAGAGCATGAACTGGACGATGAAATTGCCGCCGTACTCGATGCTCAATAGAGCGAAACGGGACACGTTGAAGAGTCCCAACGTAGCGGCCAACAGGGCGAACATGGGCGACATGTTATGCGGCCAAATGCCACCAAGTTTCCGTCGAGATTCCTCCTCCGGATCGACATTTCCATCCGCGTTCCGATTCCTCCTGCGTTTTTTTTTTTGTTTTGTTTTACAAAAGAAGAAAATTGTCAAATTTGCATAAATTACACACTAAGACAAGGGAGAAAAAGAGAATCGAAACGTTCCATCCTGGGCTTTTGTCTTTGAAAGGGAAAATAGACCGGGGCCGATGCTCTTTATCATTTCCCGGGTCTGCGGTATTTTTTATAGTATACGTCGGGATTTTCAGTGTCTTTTTGACGGTCATCAGAGCGTCTCGAATATATACTACACACTCTAATCCTGGGAATGCTTACAATCCTCTCCCTCTGACCGATTATCAAGAAACAAAGAAAATGGAATTTAAAACGCGATTCAAGGAGCCGTGTAACAACGGCCAGCAAGCTAGAATATTTAAAGAAATAGAGAGCCTGCCTCTGTCTGTGTAAGTGTGCTCTGTGTCTCTAAATAATGATTTTAACCTTGCCGCGGACGATGTTAGTCGGCGGACAACGGAACTCTTTTGTTTAGCTCTTTGCGTTCCAGCCCCAGTGTTGTTCCTTTTTTCATATTTTTCACGCCATAAGGTCATCAGACCGTCGTCGATCGCGTCGATTTCAAGTTTTTGTCGACGGTTTTTTTTTTCTTTGCCTCGTTAAACTTTAGTTCGGCGAACTGAATGTTTGTACATTTTTCCTTTATCGTTCCATCAATCGGCGGCGACGACGACACTTTTCCAGAAAAAAAAGGGTTCGAATTTCGTCCACGCTCCGTTGCCGTTGCGGCCGTCCGTCCGTTAACGGAGCGTGAGTTATTATTATACATATCATGCGATGAAAGAAAGAAAAAGAAAGAAACTTGTTGAATGTGAGTGTATACGGGTATAATATTAAACGGATAAACACGTCGAGAAGAAAGAGAAAGAAAGAAAAAAATTGAAAGTTCAGAGTAACGGGACTAAATGTAGAATCGAGTTCGTTTGTTGGCCCCTTTTCTTCTTGCGGTCCATTCGGTTTCCTTCGAATGCAACAGCGCAACCGGCGGCGGAGCTACGTGAGCTGTGAAATTCAAAGTTTGAATGATAAATGAATCATATGTTAGCCAACATTTCTTTTTTTTTTTTTTTAACTCCATCGTTGTCGAATTTCACCAGAAATTTGTTTAAAGAGAAGTCTGTGGGTTGGTGTATAATAGGAATTCCGCAAGGATACAATAAAGACTGGCGGAATATAATCCGATTTTTTTCAATTGACAGAGCACCAACGAAACGATAGAAAAAACAACAACAATTTTTAAGTCATTCGTTGCTCGTTAGAGAGAGAGAGAGAAAGAGACTTTCCTTATTTTTTTTATTTCAATTTCTTTCAGTTCACTTATTTTCTACGTGATTGCAAGCAATAAATATCGTTGATTGCGCATAGAAAAATCTTTTTTCTAATTTACTGGATAGGAAACTTTGATTTTCGTTATTTTGATTATCGTTTTGAAAAAAAAGGGGCAAGAAGAAAAAGAAATGGACGTAATCGACTCCTCTGTTCTTCGCGGTTTGTTCCCATGGCTACCGAAAAAAAAACAACGATTTGGGCAGCGGCCGTTTGAACACGTTTTCTATCCTTTCAGTGCCTGTTGTTTCCGTCCAATACTTTGAGAGAAGGGGGGAAGAAATAAAACAAAAAGAACAAAAAAAAAAATCCTTTCATTTCTTTTGTGTCCGTGAGAAAAGTTGGTTTTTTTTTACTTCAAGAACATCGGCGGCAATGGCTTCCCAAAAAACCCCCCCGAAAGGCGCAGCGAACTGTCGACGGTGAAATATATGAAGGTTAGACGTGTTGTATACATGGGCGAATCAGGAAGAAGTAGTAGAGAAACAAAAAAAGGAAGTCGACCTTAAAGACGTCATTTTTTTTTTTCTTGTTGTTTCGTTCGTGGAAGAACATGGAAATCAAGGAAGTCCATTGAGAAAAAAATGAAACAATTTCGAGAAAAAAGAGACTGACCTTCTTGTTGAGCGGACAATGGGCGTATCAGGTGACGAGACTGTAGATGCCCGTGAAGTCCCGGAAGCGGCGCTCATGTTGGAACGTTGGCGACGAGCGCGTGAATGACCTCCACCACCGCCTTCACGATTGCGTCCACTGCGTCCTCGTTGACGTCTATTCGATTGATTAGACGACGACGACGTTAAAGGACGATGATCACCGTTGGTGGCGCTGCACGGATCTCTCAACTCGCTACCACCACCACCACCAGATTGTGGATGATGTTGAGCTGATTCGCCGGGAGGAGCGACAACAGTCGCCGTTCCAGCCATCGATGACAATTGCTCGCCATCTAATGAAGTCTGCATGACAGAGAAGCGCGACACTTGACGCACTAACACTGTTCTTCCTGAAGAGCCACCACCACCACCACCACCGGACGATGATGATGAGGAGGAAACTGTCGGCAATTGAATTGGCACGGCAGAGTTACCACTTGCTGCACTACCAGTCCATCGATTCGTTGGCTCTTGTTCGGATTCAACTTGAAATGCGATAGACGACGATGGACTGGCATCACTAGCAGATCGGCAACCAGCTGATTCAACAGTAGACACGATTGGAAGTGAAGTTGAAATGGCGCCCGAACGTTGGCAAGCAGAAGAAGAAGAAGAAGAAGAAACAGAAGAAGGAGGCGGAGGCAGTAGCGGAGGTGGGCTGCTGTAGCTGCGGGTTGTTATTTCCTCTACAGCCAAGGGTGGCAGCTTATTCATAGGTTGCCATAGTAACGGAACCGCCGCCCGACTGGAACCAGAGGAACGTTCGTCCCCCGAACTGCTGGTGCTACTGCTGCCAACGTTGCCGTGACTTTTATTTCTCGACGAAGCATCTGCTGCTCCTTCATCGTTTGCTAATGGATTATTATAATGGCCATTACAATTCTTTGTCCCGCTAATATTGCTGTTGCCGCTGTTATCGTGAACACCAGCATCACCTGTCGTCCAAAAAAACCAAAGAATATTGAGATGAATTACAATTAAGATAGAGGAACAAGAGACGATCCAGCTAGGAGGCCGCCCATCATGGTATCTAATAAAACACACAATTTTCTATTTTCATCATGCACATAGTCAACATTCATTCCCCTTTTTTTTAAAAAAAAAAGGAAAAATAGATAGGCCCACCAGCGCAGTGTGGTGTATAACGAAAAGAAATTACTATGCATATTATAATGAGTAATAAAACAAATTTAAGAGAAAATCGTCTTTTCTTGTAGCGCGTCTTTAATTGGTCACGGTCAACGATTTCTGATAAAAATCCCCCGCCATACAATTTTTTTTTTACTTTGTCGATCCCGAATCCTTTTAACTACACATTTCATCACCAGTGTAGCTACTATTCACCTGCTGCCACCTGCTCCCCAAAAAATGGGAGGGAAAACAAAAACAACAAACGGATAGATGTGTGCAACGGTGCAACACCTGACTCATTTTTTTCTTTTATTTTCACATCCATACGTAATGATTCCATTTTCACCTGTTTCCCATTTTGGGTTTTTGTGTACGTGTTTCCCCCTTGCGGAGATCAAATTCACCCTACGGCATCATTATCCACAGTTGAATGAATTGGATTTTTCATTTTTAAAAAAAAAAAACATTTTCAATGTTGCGTGAGCGCACGAGAGAGAGCAGCACACGTTGAGATACATCCCGGCACACACATTTCCCCTTTATAATGTTGTATATGTGGCGTGCGTGATGTTGTTGTTGTTGTTGTGTTACCTGAAGGAGCGGCAGAGGCGACATTGATCGGGTCAACGTCCGCGGACGTGGAACCGGAGGACATTCGGAATCGGACCATCCGCCTCATCGAAGTGCGTCGTAGACGAGCCTGTTGTTGAGCCTGAAGTTGTTGCAGCGTGGCCACTTGTGGGTGGTTGTGAGTCGACTCGTCGGCCACCTGTTGGATTTCATGACATAATCAAAATAAAGAATAAATAACAATTCACAAAACACATGATGTCATTTTCTTTTGCGCAACAATTACAATCGATGCAATCAACCCAAACTTTTGTCACGAATGTTTGTATAATGTTCCCGTTGAATACTGCACGTTATTGGCCCATTGGATTTATAGTGAAAGGTAAAAGAATTTACAAAAAAAAAATTGAAAGTCACGAAATGTTTCTTTGGTGACGGAAAAAAAGGGATTTTTTTTTAAAACAAAATCCAGCGGGATTATTGACACGTTCAATCCATGTAGAATCAGTGAATTGTCAAAATAAGAAAAAATACAAAAGAAGATTCTGGGAATTTGTCGAGATTAATGACCGGCGCGTTAACGACCCCGAGGCCTTTGCGTTGGAGAAGAAATAAATAAATAGAAATTAAGAACGTTACCCTTAGAATGGAATGATGCTGGCCAGCCGTCGAATTCGACGAGGTGCTAGTGGTTGGCATGGAGTCAGTGATTGTCGAAGGATTGCCTGCGCCGTCCAGTCCGTCGTTCCAGGAAGAAGTGCGGGCCAATCGAGCAGCCGCTGCTTGACTCAAGTGACCCTTGCCCAAACTGGTCGCTCGCCGGTTACCACCGCTGCCGCCGCTCAACATCGTCGAAAACATGTCTTGAATTTCTGAAGAAAAAAAAAACATCAAATCAAATTTCAAATAACGATCGATCGAATTTTAAAAGAAAAGAAAAAGGTTTGAAAGTTGATGAAATCGGATCACACGCCATATGGGAAAAATTCAATTCAAAACACATCTGACCTTTTCTCAGTGTCCATATGACTGAGATAGACACAACAGCGTAGCTATAATATGCAATTGAGGCAGCATATTTATATTTATTATTATTCTATTATAAATTTTATGTTATATTTTATTTATATTTATCACGCGACCTCATCTCCAAGTCATACCACCACATGTGACATTCTCCTCGTGAATTTTAATAATAAATCCACAATTTTGTGCGGCTACTATTTACGTGATTTTGTTTTGATTTCGAATCGCCATCTTTTGGACTGTAGGTAACTTTTGTAATAATTATCATAACTGCGGAGAAATCCAGTTTAGCCTTGGTTCTCTACAACCAGAAAATGAACGCGTGAATGCGCAGTCGATCCTCTACATGTGTACGCAATGTTGCAAGTTTTTCATGCGCAGATTTTAAATTCCGATTTCGACTGTATACGGCGATTGAAAATTCAAAGATTCGGGGGTTCCGCATGTTGAGTACAACTCACATCACGACGTGTAGAAATGAATTGTGTGTCACTTTTTTTTTGTTCTTTCTGAAATGCACGAATTGAATTATTTCTCCTCGCAATCAAGAGGCAAGGTCGCACGTGAATAAATATACAACATTTTAATTCAAATTTTGGAGCTGATTCGGAATTTTTATTATCGGTCAGATTTTTTTGTAAGAGATGATGAAGCACACTTCACCGTGATTATCTCGTCAATTCTGGTTTTTGTTCTTATAAGACAGCCATTTTGAATGGGTTTGAATTTTTCAAAATTGCGCAACATTCGTATACAAAGTAACGGGGGAGGGAAAACCCATCAACAACTGGTCACGCTACAATTTTCTTCTTAATTAGATATAAAATTTAAACTACAAAATAACAAAGACAATTCCTAAACACAAGAGGAAATGACTTTTCAACGTCCTTCTCCAATTTTTTATCTCAATTTAACAAAATTTATGTCCAACTGGTTTTCTTTTGCTACGTGGCAACCGGCACACTATTACGTGATTCTTGGACGCCGTCCATGTTTTTTGGGGGGGAGGGTTTAATAGCTCTGTCGTCAGCATTGCCATATACATTCTCCAGTGTAGAAATAAGAAAAAAAAACAAAAAAAACAGACGAGTCACTGTGTAGAATGCTGTTTCATAATGGTACGTGCCCAACACAAAAGTAGTAATAATTTCATTTCTTTGTTGTTATTGTTCCAACATGTTTTACTTTGCGCCTATACTGATGATGAAGAAATCGGCCATCCTCAAGTCTTCCCCAAGCTGAGACCTTGACATCATCTTCTTGCGTGTCTCTTGTCTCTCAAACACACACAACACACAACAAGACAAGGATCCTCCTCTTCGTGATGGTCTGTTTATTAGCTACCGAGTAATATATAAAGACAAACAATTGCCACGGCGATAGACGACGTCACGTAATGTCTAATAAAACAATTCAAGGTCTTCTTCCCATGGATAGAAAAACAACAAATTTTTTGTTTGTTTTGCAGATCGACAAGGAAGAAGATGACGACAACAACTCGGATGATTTATCAAAATCTAAATTTTGGATTGTACAATCAAATTGTTTGACCCTGAGTGTAGAATATCCGCATATTTTCACGCTGTCCGTGTTTTTATTTTTTTTAAATGAAAAAGAAATAAAGACAACATTTCATATAAGGGAAGGATCTCAAACGGATATGAATAACGACTTATTATACTAGTATAGTATATAATACATAAATATACTACAGTCAAAAGAGTTACAGCCGAAGAGAGACAAGCCACACATTTTCTATTCATCTCGCTTCTTCTTTTTTTCTTTATTTAGGTGTTTTCAAGGTCGGAAATTTCCTTTAAAAAAAGAAAAGATCATCCTTCTTTTTAAAAAAAAAAAATAAATAAATAAAAAATCTTGGACTTGTTTGGGAACGGCTCCCAGTACGAAAACAAAAATAAACACGATCAATTTCCTTTTGGTTTTTTTTTTTGCCCTCCTGTGTTGGGTTCCTGTTTGTCGAAGGTGTGTTTCATTTTCAAGGTTGAGTTCTTAACAGATACAACAAGTACACACCAACTTTGGACCTTTTGGACCGTTCACTTTTTTAAAAAGACTAAAGGTGTTATTCCGACTTTGCCTCTTCATTGCGTCCGCTTATAGTTTCTTGTTGTCTACAGTATTTCATCTTGGGTAGAGACATATAACTCATTCTCTCTCTTATACCTGTACAGTATTTGTAAACCTTCTGAATGCAACCCTCCACCACACTCCGGCCGGTGGACCCTCAATTCGTTCTCCCCCTACCACTTTCACCCCTTTCATCGTTGAGACCTTGTCAAAATCCAACCCCTCAAAAATAACCCAAGAGTTCAGCGCTCGTCGTCCAATCTATTTTTTGTTGAATTTTATTTTCGAAAATTTTCTTCTTAAAATCAAATAAAAAGAAAGAAGACAAGGAAATAAATATAGAAGCCAAGTATGGAATATGCTAATGCCGATAGCTATTACGCACGCACGCATGAACGTTAAATTTTAAATTTCTTTCTTCTTTGAAAAAACTAAAAAAGTCTGACGCGAGTTCAAAGTTGCTTTTACAAGACGGAAGAGAGAGAGAGACAAGGTTATATACTACACTTTGGAAAAAAAATCAATGTGTATAACCTTGAATGTGAATTGGCTCCGGAGACGTGCAAGAAAACTCCCCCGAAGCTTAATCTGCATATCAATCAGGTATAAATGAACGAGACACTCACGCGCTCCATATACTCTATATTCTAATAATGTTGGGATCAATCACTCTGGCGTCATCACCCTTGAAAATTATAGGCAATTTATATCAAACGATCACGGAAGGAGACTCCTCGGGGACACGGCGGGAGTTTTGAAAGAAAAAAAACAGCGAAATTGCTTAGTCTAAAGTCATATCCGCTTCGTTATCCGGTTGGCTGTTCGTTTAACACTGTCCATCGTCGAAGAATTCCCCATCTCCAAAAAAAGGAATCATCGTTGAAATTCCAGACAACCGCGTCCAAACAGTCACGAACACATTCCACATCAACACGGCGCGAAGAAAAAAAAAACCAAGGTGAAATGTTTCAAACATTTTTTGGGGTTTTTTTTTTTTCATTTCTTTGATCACGTGGCATCTTCACTCAAACAAAAGTTCTATCGTTCGTGAATGGAGAAACATGTGGATGGAGGATCGGTCGGTCGGGCGAGAATAAAATAACAAAAAAAGATATGGTGCGGTTACGTTTTTTTTTGTGTTTGGCACACAAAATGAAACAAACTAATCATTTTCGCTCTGTAAATACTCTCTCTCTCTCTCTCTGTAAATACATTTTGTAAGTAGAGAGAGCCAGGTGTTGTCTCGTGTTATTTAGATAACAATTTTATGGAAATACGCTAACTGATTGTTTGTTTGTTTTTTGGGGGTATTTTTTGATCTACATTTGCTGTTTCTTTTGTTTCGTCACCTTAGCCAAATTGTGCTGTGTTTGTTGGGATCGTGACATTATCACGTCACTCTCTCTTTCACCGAGTCAACCCAGTCAACATAAACGCAGATGTAAATCAAACAATTGAGAGAGAGAGCGAGTCAAATAGGGACAAGCAATTATTATAAAGGTCCCGACAAGGTCGTTGATATCATTAAGAGATTTGAGTCTGTAAAAGACACAATGAAAAGAAAAGAAACGGGTGTCCATCGGTGCGTGATCAACCGGACGCTAATAATCCACAGCGTCGACGCCATCAATTATACAGAAATTGAAAATACAAAATGAATAAAAAACGTGCCCTTCGCAAAGCTAATGGTAAAACTCCAGTCAACACATATAGTAGTTGGCGTTGATTTTCCTATAGTTCATCCGATTAAATCGTCAAAAAGTTTTCTCATTTTTCACTAGGAGCTTAGAAATGTTTAAGATTGTTGGCGCGTGACAAACAGCTCTGGCACTTTCACGAAATTCGTAGATACTTTATACATTTGACTTTTCATGGTCAAATGAAAAGAAAATTTATTTTTAAAATTTTAACAACCTAATGGGGGTTGACTGAATTATACGACTGACCTGCGGTCGGCCTATTAACCGCTTTATTTGTGTGTCGCCCTATTTTGAGAAATGAATTCCAAAAATCAATGACCACTTTTTTATTTGATTGTCCGAGAGGGGACCGTTGTGAGCGATGATGAAATCTACGCAACCTAACACAAAATAACCCCCTTTGCAGGGTTTACCCGCTAGGTACAGGTACGAGTACTATACTCCTATTACAACGGATTTCCCAGAAACCCAAGAAAATTCAGTGGTTTTGCCCTGAATTCGTCGTCGTTCAGTTCAAAAACTATACAAGAAGAAAAAGAAAACGTGTGCACACAAACGTTTCTTCAGGGCACCGAATCCATCATGGTATAGTAGTCTAAAAGAGAGGGTCTGTCTAGTGTGTGCTGATGTGTCTATATCTAAACTCTAGTGGAAAGTTGGTTTCATTTCTTTCTGCATATATACTAGTATAGCCTATCTATCTAGAATATGTGGGGAAACCAAACGATTGCGATACATATATAGAGACAGACACAGTTCCTATATAGACTGAAGAGAATGGCTGATGACAAAACCGCACAGCACAATCAAGTCTCTATTATAATATAAGAACCAGTTGTGAATGAAAGGAGATAGGGTTGAACTATTTGTTTGTTTCTCCAGCAAGCCGTTATATGTTATTGTTGCGACATGAAACGTGCTTTTTTGGGGGGGTTTATCCCGCTAGACGTAATAATATGACATGCGTCTTTCAAAGAGGCCGTGACGAATATATAGAATTATTATTGCGCAATGGGGGGATGAAGAAAAAATAAATAAAAACAAACAAATAAACAAACAAACGACAGCTCCCGGTGTTGTTTTACAATGCATATATGGGAAGGAGTTGCTGTTCTTCACGCAAAGTTGACTGAGATAAAACTTGCAGCATCATTGCGCAACACGTTTTGAAGGTAGGGGAGAAAAAAAAACGACAACCAGTGGTCACACGAGATATACAACCGCACGAAGAAAAAACACGTAACTCAAGACACTCTATATTACATCTAGACAACGGCAACGGCTCGACGGTTATATTATTATTCCCCCTTTTTTCCTTCTTTTATTTAATGCACACAACAAGTGACGTACTATTTACGGTCAAGGTCCTCCAAGGAACTAGAAAAGAATCCTTAGAATCATCCAAACTCTCTAAAAAAAAAAAATCGCATAGGCAATCGTGATCCAGCAGTTCCCAATCATTTTTTTTTCTTTCATGTCGTCGTCGCTCGTTAGCTGGAAAAACTATTTTTTTTAATGATTTGATCGCCGCGTGTAAAACCGCAAAAATCGAACGACGACGATCTTAATCCAAACGCCGTGACAAAATGGCGTCCCTGAAAAAAAACAAACAAAAAAATTCGAAAATGGTACCGCGAAAAGAAGAACAAGAAAAAACAAATTGTTCAGTCCCGCCCCGGTTTAGTGTAACGTGAAAATATGAAATTCTCCGGTCTATCTAGTGACGTCATATCGCCCAAAACTGATCTCTTATTAAAAACAATAAAAATCCTAGATATTTATTATCTCCGTTCTAAATGGTTGATTTTATTTAAAAAGAAATAAAATAAAAAAAAATCCGATGGATTCCGATGGGAAAAAATGAGATAAGAATTTTGACTCTCGCGACTTTTTTTTTTTTTCTCTTTCTTTTGTCTTTCTATATACATTCGTTTCGCTCGACTGGTCACTTGTAAATTTCACGCCAACGTGTGTGTGTGTGTACAAGACCCGAATTCGTGCTATCCAACAGTCCGCTGTTTGTTGTTGTTGTTGTTGTTGGTCCTTCTCTTTTTTTCTCAATACGTTGTGCTGATTCTCTTGTCGTTTCGTTTTCTTTCTTTATTTTTTCCGTTCGGTTGGAACGCGTTTGCAAGGTTGAACTTTCACACGCCCGACACGCTTGGAGATTATAATATACTATACTATTGACTCACTCACTACTACACCCCACTGCTCTCTATATATACAGCAGCTCAGGCACAGTTGAATTTGTTTTAAATCAACTATTGTCTTTTGAATAGTGTCCAAAATGTTTTGAAAACGCAATATATAGAAATAGATACAAACAAAAGACATAAAATAGAGCCGAAAGGGCAAAAGAGAGATCTACATATTCCTCATTTGGAAATGTTATAGCTACCGGTGTTTTTGAGGGATTTTTTTATTTTCAATCCCAGCCACAAAATAATATTTAATAACGAACAAACAATTAAAAACAACCAAACTTCTTTTTTTCGAGGTGTTAATTCACTCACACAACAAATGAGTCGAGTGGTGCAACTAAATGAACATCTGCTGTTGCGACGACGACATAAAAAAACAACAAAATGTTGCAGTCACTCTCGATTGAATTTCTATGTAATTCTTTACGCTCTTGGTCTAACCGAATGCGATATTCTATATAGTATATGTATAACGACGTTGTTTTTTTATTGTTATCGGCACAGCCGAGAGTCCCCAAACATTTCCAGGACCGTGTCGTCCGGTTTTGTGTTCCAACTTCTCCGCTCTCTCTCTCTCTCTCTCCATTTCGTTCGGCTCGAAAAGAGACGGCCAACACGGGAGAATGAAAGTGGCCAGACTTATTTTAAGTTCACGGTTAAAAAGTTGAAATTTCACAATTTCAGTAGCGCGATGATTTTCCAATAAAAACAATCACATATTTGTTTGATTGGACGATATCTTTATAGGTAGCTATACGTTTCATGGTCAAACACACACACACACAGCACATGTTTATCCATTGTGTGTGTGTTTGGGGGCAGAGCAGCTGGGCATTTTCACGCGTTCCATCTGATAATATCGGGATAAACGCCTTGCCATCGGCAAAGTCGTCGCGCAATTATACTATATTTGCAGAACTTTGATTTATTGATTGAAAATCAAATGAAAATCGGTCGCTGCTTTTTATGTCGAATGTCATCCCATCGTATATTCTTCTTCTTACTGTTGACTTGTGTTTGTTTTTCTTTCTTTTTTTAGGTTTTGCAGCAGCAGCAGCAGCTGCTGATGCAATAGCGCCATCGACGTCGGTCGTGGTCATGCAACGAAATAACACGCCGACGAATCGTGTCAAGGTCCGTTTACTTTTGCAATCAAACGGCAGTGGCGGTGGCGGCGGACTGAAAGCTCAAGTCCCAGCGAGCACATGTGTAAATAATACACACAGACACACTAGAGAAGACTAGAGAACAGCGAAAATCAACAACTGTGTCCCTGTGTTTTGTACCTTGCTGTTCACGTGTGCAGCAACGAAACCAACCCCCTTGACGAGACCCAACCCAATCATCCTCCCCTTTAACAGCAATTACTCAGCAAAAAAAAATATTACCAACTATTATCTTGGTTTTTTAAAAAATAATTCTATAAACAACAACAGGTGTGTGTATAGATTCAAGTTAAGTTTTGCCAATTTATCGATCAACATTCTTCAGAAACACTCAAAATGTGCGGTTTTTTAAAAAAACAATTGCCATTTATTTTGGAGGTGAATTTTTTTTCGGGGCCGCTTTCGTGAAAACAACAACGAAAAATTTGGGTAGGAATTTTGAAACACGAACGAACGAACAAAAACAAAAGAAAAAAAATTAGGAGGAGATGTTTCTGCTATTTAAAATTAACTATTAAGAATAAGCTATTCAAAATCGACTCTGGCGCATGAGTGGCCACGTGTTTTTTTTTGTTTTTTTTTCAGGGAAAGGTCTAAAGGTCTCACCTGACTTGCCTGTCAATAATCGAGAAGAAGAAGAATAGACAAAAGGGAAAACAGCCAAACACTAGATAATAATGGATGTGTTTTTTAAAAACATTAAATAAGAAAAAGAAGGATCACTGACGAGCGTATCACGAGAGAATGTCGTGAGTCTTCGTCACCAAACCTACAAAAAGATGATAAGCTCGTGATGTCATTTCATGTTTTCTTTTCACGACTACGATGGTGGTGGCGGTTGGCGGAGTCTATTTATATGTAGATGTTGACGACGACGACGACGACGGTGAAGTGAATGGCGTTATTATGCGGCGTCGAACGGCCTCCCACCCAAAAACCCTCCAAGGGAAAGGAAAGAAAAAAAAACCCAACTCAGAGATGTAGGTAAGGTCTAAAAATGAATAAGAAAATGGAAGAAGAAGACGTCTTTTTCTTTCTTGGAAGATAAGAAGAAAGAGAACGGCGGAGGCCGGATGGCACCATCACCACAACATTGAATGGGTCACGTCACGGGATGTTGCACCTTTTTTTTTCTTCCCCTTTTTCTTATTATTTTCGCCTCCGGAGTTGTTTTAGAATGAAAAAAAAACGAGGATGACATTGGTTTAGAATGGAAGAATTTCCATATTAGGTAAACCCTTTCAAAATGTGTAATTCTATATCTTCTTATATTATTATTATCATTATTCGTTTGGGAAATCGTAAAGTTTTTTAAAATAATTATTTCATTTAAAAGGAAAATGTCTTTTACAATTGTAATGGTGTCAACATAGAGCAAATACGCGCAATTCATTTTCTCTTGAAATGACTCATTCTGTGTATACAACCGCGTTCAATCCAGAGCTGATTCTCACGACGTACGGACGCGAATCAAAAAATCCCGTCCGACTATTTTCAAAAACAAAAGCCGCTCTGATAAGCGACATTTTTATAGATTATAATTTCTGTATATTAGATAATGAAAAAAATAAAAACGCGGGAGGATTATCTTTATAAACAAATCGCCATTCATTCGGTGTAACCGTGGAATTTGAGCTGCAATATGGGTGTCTCGTAATAATTATCATCGCCTTTGGGGGGCCGAAGGTGGGAAGAGAGATAGTTTTTCAAGGGAAAATTCGAGAAAGACCCAACAAAGTTGCAATAGACAACGTCACGTGATGCAATGCGACATGGGATACACTTCGCCTTTTTTCTGTGCTCTGGTCTGTGAACTTTTGTTGGCGAACGTAAAAGGAAAACCCAGTCCCAGTTGGTTATTGGGTACCACCAGTGGTGAAATCCACACATTTGGAAACGAATGTAGACAAAAAGGAGAGAGAGAGAGAGAGAGAGAAAAGTTCGTGATGAAAATCACGAATACAAACAACAACAAAAATGAGCGAATTTTTGAGGGCGCGATCGGGTCATATAGAGAGGAGAAAGTCGCTCGTAATAAACGGAACAAATAATTTTATATTATGTTATCCTTTCTAACTGTGAAGGAGATGTGAATAAAAAAGTACCACCCCGGCAAACGATATCAACCGGAATATGATGACGACGATGGTTACGCATGATGTTAGACGAAAAGCCGAACAAGAAAGAAAACGAAGAAGGAAAAGATGGAAGAGAGAGAGAGAGAGATGAGGCCGAGTGAAAAGTTTAGAAAATAGGAGGGAGAAAGGTAGGTAAAGAGAGAGAGAGGGAAAGAATCTCTTGTTGGAGAAAAAGTTTTCTAGGCGTTGACCTCTTTGGATGTCAGTCGTAGAAAATGGAATGAAAGGAACTTGGATAATAATCTATTCCATTTGGAAAAGAGAAACAAATGACGAACAATCCTCCCCAAAAAAAAATTTGCAGAAAATCAATTTGACCTCCTATCCAAAAACTAAAAGTAAAGCCATTTTTTGTTTTGTTTTGGGGTTTATCGATTTGAAAAAGAGAGGAAGAACAACAACAAAAAAAATGAACCGATCAGCCGGAAGACAAGACTTTCCATCAAATTCAGCCTCAAGGTTTTTTTTTTTTTTTTTGCATTAAGAGAAAAAGGTTATAAACTTACTACAACTATGTCTACTTATCGTATATTCGTCTATAATAATATTATAAGGACATAAGTGGCCGCCCCTTCTCTCAGAACTCAACTAACCGGTTGATCCACATCCGGAGGAATAAACGCCTAGGCACTTACAAATCAAAATTCCGGTTTCGTTTTGCCTCTCTCTTAGTCAAAATTGTGATGGCCGACTGAAGGAGAACAAAAAAAAATAATAATAATCCAAAGTCAACACGGGTGAAACTTGGCCATTCCATTTACGTCGTTTTAGTCTTTTATTTCGCACACACAAGTTTCGAATGCAAACACATTCGATTTCATCATCGCCATTTTCTATCCTATTAATAATATCAAACACTGTGTTTTGTGTGTGTGCCGTACAAATAATACGAGCTCGCAAAATTTAAAAAAGATACACACACGTACGTACACCCAATAGAATGAAAGAAAGAAAGAGAGAAAGATATTAGCTCATGTCAGCACTCACCTTGTTTTCTCTTTATATGGCAAGAAAAAAAAATTCCGCACACGGACCCGGACACGATTTTCTCTCCTCGGAACACTTTTTTATTTATTTATTTTCTTTCTTCTTCTTTTCTCTTTGTTGTTGTGTCGAAGGCAGAGAGAGGAGAAAGAAGAAGATAAAAAAAAACAAAAAACAACACACACACGGGTGTGTGTTTTTTTCTTTCTTTCTTCAAGGAAATCTAACGGTAACACACGTTCACAACGAACCGTTTAATAACTTGAGATGAAGCATCAACGACAAAAGTAGCGGCACATTTTTTTCTATCCGAATTCACAATCGACAATTCTGCGGGGACGGCAAGATGAAACGAAAAATGTTGAACGGACGTTGAACTTCTCCATCCAGCAGCAATCGAAATTGTGTTTCAGCAAGGGCAGAAATAGATGTGCGGAGACTTCTTCATCTCCTGGAACATTTCAAACTCAAGCAGGGAAACAACAAACACGTCGTCGCTGGTTTTGCTGTTAAAAGCCCCCAAATTTACATTTACCAAATAATGAAACAACAACACGAAATTTTTCTGATTTCACCCTCTATGCAACGCACTTTTCTTTAACACGTAGACAACATCAAAGGGGAGACGCACTCTGTGAAAGGGACAAAGAAAATTCCTCTTCAACTTTTCTCTCTCTCTCTCTCTCTTTAAAATACGAAGAGAGAGAAAAAAATGTGAGATATGAGAGAGTATCTGAAGAAGAAGAAGAAAATGTTCTTGTTGTTTTTAAAAATGGATGGTGGGGGCTCCCTTCACTTGGATACCAGCTCCGAAGCTTGCTCGAGCACTACTAAGACCAACTCAACGTATCGCCTATACTAAGCGCAGCAGTGGCGACGATAGCGGCCGACTACACAGACCCATACCCTCAGGTGTACAGTCAAACGTGTATACGTGTATACACACTAAGAATCACCCGTTTTTCTTTTTTTTTTGTTTCTCCTCCCACCCCATCTCTCACCTGCACCCAGGTAGAGAGAGACCCACAAGTCAAAGCTCGACCAATCAACAATCGTCTTTTTTCCTTGTATACCTTTTTATTTTCTTTCTCTCTCTCCCCCTTCATCATCATCCTCCCATTTTGAAAAAAAAAACGGACGGACGGATGGATGGAAGGAGAATAGAGGAAGAAATGCACGGACACGCAAAGAATCCGTGCCCCTGTCTCTCTCTCTTCTCTCTGTGTGTGTATATTACCAGGGGAAATACAAGCGGCACCCAACATTTTGTAGTTGCTCCGGGGGGAATTACATGTGTCTCTGTCAATGCATATCGCGTATAGTTTTTTGTTTTTGTTTTTTGTTTTTGTTTTTTAAATAAATCAACTGTGTTTTATAAGGCCACGTCATCAATCAGGTGAATATTTTCATACCTCTGTTTCTCCTTGATTTTGAAATTCCCTGCGACTGTCACAAGGGACAATCATAAAGTATAACAAGGTCGTTAACAATAACAACAATCCAACACGCGCAGGAAATTGAGAACTGAACATTTCCGAATCGACGACCAATTCCTGATTCTTTTCGTAAGAAGAGAGAAAAAAAAAACCCACAAAAAACCTCCAGCAAATGAGATCGAAGGGCGAATCAAACGAAAAAAAACGTGATCTGAATTCCATAACTGGGTGGAAATTCACCATTTAAATTTCGTATCATGCGCGTCAAAAACTGACTGAATATTTAATTATGTCGCCAAAAAGAAAAAAAAGAAAGGAACGAGTTGTGTGCGCACATTTCCTTCAACAACAACTAAATAATTCAATAAATGACACAAAATGAATTGAGGGCAAAATTTTACAAAAAAAAAATGATCCTTAATCATTTTCTTTTAATCAACAAGAGATGGAGTCGGTCCCAATTCACTGTGGTGCGTCTGTACGCAAATCCCTTGAGCGGATCAAGGATCGGAGTTTAAGGCAGTCAACGACTTAACATCTTATCTAAATCTGTTAATACCGTGAGCTGATGATGAGGTCATCGAGAAGGTGAAAAAAGATAAGACACAGGAAGGAATTATTAAATAGGGACAGAGAACTGACGTTATCACCTGACGGTTGCAACATCCTGTGCGATGCGATGGGTGTGCTGTATAGATTTGATTTTTTGAACGACGACGACGACGCCAAGGTTTTGACCTCGACGTTGTACTATAACAATATCGAACATTATAATAATTGTCCCTGGTGAGAGAGTGGGGCATTCAGTCCGGAATTTTCAATTCAACCAATAAAACACGACGAAAAAGAAGGTGTAGTACGTGACTCAAAATATATCTACCAATAAAAGGCTGCCGTCCGCACCGCGGGATTGAAACAAAACCAAAAAAATCCTAATCTTCTTCACGATCGTATATATTTCGCCATTGCATGTGGGTTGACAGGTGTTATCTGTTGTATAAATGAACTCATTCTTTTTGCGATTCGAGCTGGACGATGTCGCAAGTTGAAACGGCTTGAATGACTCGTTCATTATCTCCCGTTGATGATGACTTATTACCGCACAATCTAGCGAAGCCCGTATCTCCGACGCCGAATTCTTCGCCTTCTTTCAAAGTGTGCAACAGCGGGCTGTCTCTAGTTTCGGGCAGGTACAGCTGGCGGTGCGTGTTTTATGATGGAAATAAAAAGAAATAAAGAAACCAGAGATCAGGATAAAATATGTAGGGCGAATAAACAGGAATTTTGTACTGCGCATTTTATACTAAATTAATCAAATTATTTCTTTCTTTTTTTTTTGCATACCGAGAAGAAGCCTGCGGCTAGTGCTACTAGACCGAACAAGACTGACGGCAATTTCGGATCCAATGAATCCTTCAAATGAAATGAAATGAAAAATAGGAAAACGTTACAAGGGCAGCAACTAAAAAAAAACAAACAGGGATCGTTTTGAAATTGCCGCTCGATTAGTTATACCAATAG
Source organism: Daphnia galeata (assembly GCA_030770115.1). Classification (NCBI taxonomy): domain Eukaryota; kingdom Metazoa; phylum Arthropoda; class Branchiopoda; order Diplostraca; family Daphniidae; genus Daphnia; species Daphnia galeata. The sequence goes on from CM061117.1 coordinate 10,733,245, forward strand.
GAAGATAAGCGGAGTCAGAGTGCCGGAAACTCTGGCGGAAGTGGATCCTATGCCAACAGCCGATGAACGAACCACCTGTTATATATAGGAAGACATTTAAACAAAAGAGGATAGACAAAAAAATATATATATGTAGTAAGTGTACCGTTGGGAAGAGTTCGGCCGTGTAATTGTAGATGATGGCAAACGAAATGGATATGAGGGATTTTCCGAGCATGACCAAACTAGTGGTCGCAGTCGTCCAGGCGAAGCTACCTTTACGTTCATCATAGAAAAACAAAAAAAAAACAACCGTTGCTGCGTTACACATGAGCTATCCATCAGGTGCGTGTACACTTGATAGACGTCATTAAGATCGTGTCATTAATTTCCTAGACAAAAAACAAACAAATAAAAAAAAAAAAAAACTCTTTTTTGATACTTTGAGGAAAGTATGTGGTGCAGATGCAGGCCAGACCACCGGATACGAGACAAAAACTGATGACTGGCCGACGTCCAAGTATGTCAATGATCTTGGCCGATAGAAGATAGGCCGGCACTTCAATGATACCAGAGATGAAGAGCATCAAATGAGGGTCGCCCACCAGCGATCCTGAATTCAACGTCAAGCCGTAATAGACCAAACTGTTGGCAAACCTGCAATCAGAAACCCAATAAAAACAGGTAGTAAAAAAAGAAATGAACAAACAAAAATCAAAGGGTTTTTTAAGGGCATTACAAAACAAGAGTAATCGATCCATACGGGAGGGAAGATTACAAAGGTAAGCTATACATCACGCCAATGACTTTCAATTGCGTATATTTTTTCAAGAGACTTTGATTTTTTTTTAATAAATAAATAAACAAACAAAAACAAAGAGTGATCCATCTCTTTGGCAACGGACCAGCTTCGTTCACTCGCCAGCGCTTTCAATTCTTCGTAATATGACCCTCGGGAGCCTTGACCAACATCGTGAAAAATTCAAATAAAAACACAAAAAAAAAAAAAAACTACAAAACATTGTTGTTCTCTATATCTCATATTTATGGTTCAGGCTACTCTTTAAGGAGCGACATGCAGTTTTTTAAAAAGTTATCAACTTAAAAGTTGTTGATATCTCTCCCATCCAAGTGTAAAATAAAACGTGAGACTGTAGAAATAATTCAAGTGGATCGAACTGATTGAATTCTTATCAAAATTCAAGCAATTTGTTTTAAAGTGCAATCCACTGATAGCTCCTTACGGTAATCAAATGTTGGCCATGAAATCGGCCTCTGGGGGTACGAAAGAACACAGTTGACGTACTTCTTTTTAAGACTTTGCTCGAATCGTTCGAGTCCATATACATTTTCGGAGATTGATTACTGTACAATTAAGGAATAGGGGGGGGGGGCTAACGGTTTGTGCCAAGTTGCTTACCAATTAAGAGAAATATTCAACGTTCTGCTTCTGAGTCGAGGTGTTTTGAATAGATCGACGATGCCGTATTTGCGATCGCTGCTACTGGACGAGACCTCATTTCCATCTTCCTGAACGCTGCCAGGATTGGATGACGTTAGTTGATTGGATGGTGACCGTAACGTTGGCTCCTTATCGTTGTCCGACGTCTTCGTCGTGCCTGTCAAGGCCTGTTGCAGCTGATCAAGTGTAAAGCCTTGCTCGGGGATGGCGTCGGCCTTGCCGTTCTGTATTAACATCTTGCGGATGATGGCGCCGGATTCTTGATAACGCCCCTGAGAAAACAACCAACGCGGCGATTCATCCACGAACCTGATAACAAACAAACAAACAAACCAAAAAAAGAAATTGGGCCGCTAATATTCTCTCAATGACATGAATTTATGCATATCATCAAACAACGGTGCGCAATTAAATAGTACACACACACACACACATTCACACAATGGATTACCACGGGGGCCATTTTTTTTTGTTCACATGATATAGACCTAGTTCGATGTATTTTTCTCTTTCTATCTTCCACATTACGAAACCGCCATTGCATATCGTCCGTCATCTCCATCATCGTGTTTCAGCTCGTTCTATCCACATGAAGCAAAAGGCGCCGTTTCCAAATGCCTTGGAGCAAGGTAGGCGATTGAACTCGCAGGCCAGCAATGCCGTAAACCGGTCGTAACCACTCACTGTCTTGCCTTGAACGTTCACGACCAGTCCCCCCCCCCCCACCCGCTTGTGTACACGAGAGAGTGGGGAGGAGAGAAATAAATAAATAAATAAAAAAACTAAGGAAAAAGAAAAGCGGAGCTGAACTTTCCAAGTCCTCTTTAAGGGTATAGAGACTGTTGTTGCTGCTGGCCCTGCGCTACGTTCTCTGTGTGTCTTTTTCCCCTTTTCTTTCTCTCTCTCTCTCTCTTTCGCTTGTTGTTTGTTGCCCATAAATACAAAAATCTCTGCAGGGCTGCTGCAGTTATAACTTTAAACTCCTCGAGGTCGAGACCTTGCCGACCGTGATTGCTGTTGCTGTTGTTGCTGGCCTAAACGACTTGAGGCCACCATTCTTCTCTAATTGAAACGACGGACGGACGGCCGGCCTGGGTAATGGCGCTCAAAGCTATTTGACATTGAGGCCGAATTAGGCTGCGTAGTGGTTTGTTTTTTGTTTTTTTTTCGTTGTTGTTTAGGCTTTTTCTTTTTTTCTCTGCCATGACCACCACCTTTCGCCTCGTTCCATCCACGGTTGGACAGAGTTACAAGTGGAGACGGGCGCCTTTCAACATGCTGTGGTTTGCACACGCAATCACAAACCAAACAGAGAGTGAGAGTGTATATGTAAGGATTGACGAGGATTATGTCATACCACCAATGAAGAAGCATCAGCGAACTGTGTAGCCCGAAAATGATTTGTAAAATGGGCCAGTGGCGGATTAAATAAGCCCATCCAGCCACGACGGCTATACCGAGTGCAAAAACCAATTGGAAGCTGAAACCAATCATGGTACGATATCGGTCTGGCGCCATCTCCATCGCTGTAATATAATAAGAAAATTTGCATAACAATATGTTAAAACCACCTCGTTGGCCATGACCTTAACTCGGGTTTCGACACAATTTTCTTATTACTCAATACGAATCCAATCATATAGGCACCGCTGACGTTCACGGCGATCAGGAAACGAAGCACAACGTAAATGTAATAATTCTGGACAAATCCACAGCCGACGGCGAAGACCATTTGAAGTGCTCCAGTTGGGACCAACACTTTCCAACGGCCGTACCTATTTTTATTTTGATTACAAATACATACGAATTGAGATAGTTGTGTGAGATAGAAAGATGAGATATTCCACTTCAAACCGGACAACTGGTCCGTTAAGTTTTTTACCTGTCCGACAACTGGCCAAGCAACGAGCTGGCAATAAGAGCTCCTAGCATATAAGATGATTGCGATACTGAGGCCATCCACCTCCGGTCACACACCAAGTCCCACTACATAAAGATAAACACAAAAGAATTTCAAAAATAAAAATAAAACAGATGATGGAAAGGCCAAGTAAAACGACTAGAAATTCTTGCATCGGTAACGATGGTCGATTCGTAATAAGTGCGATCATATTCCCACGCTTTGCAGGGCAGAGTTTCGTTGCGCACCGAGATGTAATGGCACGATCCGACGTACTCTAATATAGTGTCGTCCACCGCCAGACATCTGTGAATATAAAATCCAGCGGATATTAATGATTGAATAGTTTTCCCCCTTCATACATCGTTGGAAAATCCCATTTCAAGCGAATATACAACTGCATGACAGTTACTATGAAAATGAAGGTAATACAAACCTGTGTCTAGGCGTGGCACCAACTTCCACTTGTGACAGCATATGCACTCCACCTTAAATGAAAGGGAAAATAAAATAAAATCTCTCTCGCATGTTTCTAATTGTTTCCAAACAAAAGGAAAATTGTCTGCGATGGGAGTCGCTCGAAAACGATCTCTTCCTTAAAAAGTCTGATAGAATAACTCCACCTGTGAAGGCCGGCAAAAGGTGTAGCAAATATTGAATCCATTGATACCGTCCGAATTCACCTACCGTGTATATGAGTCATCCATTAAAAGAGAGCGAAAGTTAATACATCAAATTCTTTTTTTTAAATTACTCTTGCGCATTCACTTACCCGCCCAGAGTTCCGTCATGTTGGCTCCGAAATCAGCACTTTACTCTTCGGCAGGCCGACAAGAAGTAATAAATAACTGAAGCGACTCGATTCTATCGATAAAAATATTTCCAATCGCTTCAATAATAAATAATTAAAATAACAGGTTGGCGTGTGGAATCATCCCGCCCAATCCGACATGGTTTGGAATACAAACTCACATCTGTACACTCGAGTCAACGTTCAATGAATGTTTTTTCCCCGTCTTGTAACAATAAAACAGAGTACGATACCAAGATTTATTGTAAATCGGAAAATAGACATTCTGAATTGTATGGTAATGTTGCAACCGGATTGGGGTATTGAAAACGGCCAAAATGTTTAATCTTAGCGCTCGACCTTCTAACCACTGCGTACACATTGGCTGGACACTGTTTGAAGTTGCAACAACAATGCCACAGGAATTTCTATAGCTCTCTCGCCAGTTCGTACGGACGTGAAAAACGTTGTTTTTTTTTTTAAATCATGCCCCCCATATGAAAGGATGCGCTTCACTGTATATGCTGACGAGAAAACACATTTAGAAAGGGGCGACTATCTTGGAGATTTTTATTTGACCTTATACGCCAACGCTGTCCTAAGAATGGCGACAAAAAAATGAGAAGATGACTTGTAAGAAAAAAAAATGAAATGAAAATTTAATTCTTAGGGTGGCGTGATTTATGGCTGACTTTTTTTGCTTTTTCTTTCAAAATGCGAAACAAGGACATTTAGCTTTCACAGTGGGGTTAGAAGATTACGTACCAGCAGTGTGCCCTGAATGTCCGCTACCTTCGAAACCGGTTCACGCAGAATGTGTCCCCTCATTGTATCAATGCTGCAGCTGTGAAGGCGAAGATGATGCTCTGTGGCGAGGTCAAGTCAGACGTAAGCGAGAACCCGTTTCATAAGTCACGAATAAGCGGGTTTCTAACAGTCCAAACTTGGCCTCCCCGTTGAAAGTGAAGTCAACTACATACGACAGCTCCGTTCAAAATCGATGACAAATTTCATTTTATCGAAGAAAAAACATTGTGATGGAAAGTTGCTCCATCCAAAGTGATTTACACAGTACATCAAAGGAGGACAAATGATGCTGGGCGAGAAAGAAAAAGGATTGCTCAATCAAGCAAAAAGAAAAAATCATTCAAGCACTTAGACTTTCAAGTGGTTGGTACCTTTATGGGAAACTGTAGACATTTGTCAGGGCACTAAATTGCCTAGATGACCTCTACACGAGAAAAGAAATTAAATGACTCGCTGCAACTTGGATATGTACATGGGTCCGAAGTTGTTGACAATGGACGGAAGCGCCACCTGGCCGTAACGGAGTGAGGATGATGGGGCAAAACGGCATAGGAACTTGAAATGATTCATCGTCATCGACATATCCCTGCGAGGGAAAAAATAGCGGGAATTATTCAGCGAAGCAGTTAAGTAAAGAGAAAAAACGTGCATTACTTGACGACCATGTCGATTTTATAAATTTCTTTTAGCTGCTTTATTGCCATGTGAACGACTCCGTCATTCTGAATGGGCGAAAGGCTACACGTGGAGTAGACAATAGTGCCACCGGGCTTACACGCTCGAACTCCGGCGCTGAAACGGGACAGACGTTTTTAACAATCGGCAAGGATATTTGCAAGCTCACGTAATTATAAAGACATGCGACCGTTACATGAGAAGAGCTGACTGAGTTTCGGGTAAACTAATCCGTTCTTTCATACGATCCTTCTTGAAATAATTGTTGTCATCTTCCATAACTGAATGCCTGTCATTCGTACAAGGCGCATCCACTAGGACTTTATCGAATGCATCGAATTCAGACCAGTGTAAAGCATTGGATGCACGGACCTCTAGTTGGTGTTTCCAGGTAGTGGTCTGTCCAATATATTGCTTTAACACACTATTGAGTCGCGAAATCCGAGAAGTCGTAATGTCATTGCACACAATTCTGTCTATAAATCAAGAAATTGAAAAAAAAAGTGTTTTGAGCATTTAAGCTGGCCTGATAAATTGAATTACTTGGGTACAATGTCTGTAACATGGCCAGGGACTTTCCACCGGGTGCTGCGCATAAATCCAAGACAGATTCAGTGGCCTGTAGATTCAGCGCCAATACGGGAAGGAGAGAAGCAGCGTCCATCAAGTAATAATCTAGTATAAATATTTATAGTTAGCTACTTAGCTACAATAATAAAGTGAATTTATAACGGTTGAACTTACTGGAGGTACCAAGACTACTTCGTTTGGGAGATGGAAATCGGGAGATGTCTCCCCGGGGAAAAACAAACGCTTTGAGGAGAGAAGGGAAATCTAGACGTTCGTCTTTTTGCTTTTTAACGACAAAGTCGTAAGTTGGCTTGACATATTGAAATTGGTCTTCCTCTTCTAACCAATCTTCCATTCCTTTCAATTTTGTGGTTGGAACAAAATTCAAATAGGCAGAATTTGGCTGGCCAGGAGCGATGACTCTTTCATCTGAGAACATTTGCAAATCTTCACTCTCATCATCTTCAACACTTGTTTCAATGACATTGGTTGGCATGTTCACTGGATCCTTCTTCCTTTTTTTAGTTTTTTTCAATAAACGATTTTCTTCAAAAATTTCTTGAATATCAAGACAACCCATATTCTAAATGGGAAAAAAATTAGCTTAATTTAAATTGGAGCATAAGTACTTATACCTTTAGCTTGTCAATGGTTTCATCATAGTCACCATAGTAATTTACTAAAGCACAATGTTTAGGTGATGACAGCATTGCAAGTCTTGTCGATGGCCAAAGATCTCCATAAAATGTGCCATAAAAATCATCAAAGTGATCAAGAGCTCTGTCTGTGTTGGTTTTATTCCACAAATTCTAAACAAATGCATTCATTTCAAATGTTAGTAGGCTAATATTATTTATTGAAATGTTTAAAAAAAAAGTTGTGTTGATTCTTACAGCTTCTCTTTTATCGAACTTGTGTCGCTTGCTGACGATCGCTTGTGGGAAATTTCCACCACCTACAGCAATTCGCTGCAGTTTTGAAATTGAACGCCACTTACGAGCGAACATCTTTGCTAATTATTTGATGGGTTTGCAATTATTTTTTTTGCAACACCTTCACGTGGATAAATGAATAACAAGATTCGAAGCAGACGACAAACATTCGAACGCCATCTGTGTGTGAACAAATAAGACTTTAATATCAACAATTACTGCTGTGCAGCCTGTGCTACTGGCGTTTCGTTTTATACGTCATCGTAATAAACTCGACGTAACTCAGTCTGATGCTGATACCAAGTGTGTTGTGGTAATAACAATCGATTTTCGTGCTACCATTTCTGTTTTGCATTCCTTGAGAAGTGCACTTAATAATAAAATGGAAAACAAATACAACATGAAAAGTCCTGGTAATGTTACTTGGTCAAAGTTTTGATACACATTGCATTTGCAATTGTTACATCACTGTTTTCACTAATATGAGCATTTTTTATTGTAAAGCTGTAAAAAGGTTGATGAGAGAAGCTCAAGAGCTATCTCAGCCCACTGCTGAATATTTTGCCCAGCCGGTTGAAGACAATTTGTTTGAGTGGCATTTCTCTGTAAGAGGCCCAGCTGACTCTGATTTTGAAGGTGGAGTGTATCATGGACGGATCTCTCTGCCTCCTGAATACCCTTTGAAACCACCAAGCATTATGCTCCTTACAGTATGGCTTGTTCATTAAGTTCTGAATAGTAAACAGTCCACTAATTGTTTTCTTCTTTGCAGCCAAATGGCCGGTTTGAAGTCAATCGGAAAATTTGCCTTAGCATATCTGGCCACCATCCTGAATCTTGGCTTCCTTCTTGGTCCATACGGACAGCTTTGCTAGCAATCATAGGATTCATGCCATCTCCTGGTATGGGGGCCATTGCATCCCTGGACTACACACAAGAGGAAAGACAAAGACTGGCTAAAAAGTCTCTAGAATTTGTTTGCCCTGAATGTGGGAAAATTTTAAACCTTCTTCAAGAGCCCAGTCAGCTGACAAACGAAAACGAAGCCGTTCAAGCTGAAGCCCGAGAGATCGCAGCTCAGGTTACAATGAAAGGTGAATCGAACAACGAAAATCCCGTTGTAGAACCTGCCAACGTAACTGAAGAGCCGATTTCTGTTGTTCAACAACAACCACCGCAACAACAAGTACCAACAGTCAGCACTATTAATAATGATGTTTCCTATAATTACATAATCGCTCTAATCGTCGTGGCTTTGGCAATCCTATTGTTTCGTCGATTGGCTTCGTCGATGATGGCTGCCTAGGGGAATGAATTCACAATAATAGATAAATATTTTATTGATTTCCGAAATTTGACTTTGAGAGCTACGTATGTATGGCTTCAATCCTGGAGGATGCATATAATAGGACGCTAAATTCGAGAATGCTGTAATAATGTGGCAATGAAACTTGTGTATGATTTGTGTAATCACCATTATACTAAATTGAGATAAATAATTATAAATAATTTATCGCGGTTTTTGGTATTCTTCTTACTTAAAACTCTTGGGCCTGAGTCCTACATTCCTTACTAACTTGAACAACCTCAATGTAAATTAGTACAGTATTTCAATTGAATTGTTAATAATGCCTCTATGGAAGTAAGACTTCAATGCCGTTATCACTTATTAGGCTAATATGGAATTCATTTTCCGTCGTTTACGTATCACATTTATTTCTTTAAAAAATTACATTTCGTTTGTTTGTAGCTTCAGTGCATCGCATTGGTATTATACGAGATTACTGAAACAGAATAATGCAATTTTTTTTTTTTTTTAATTATAATTTACTAGTTCAAAATATGGTCGTTCATGTTACTTTCGATTCTGTTTTTAGTCCACTACAGGAAAACGCAAGAACCTGACTGCTGATAGTAGCCTAGTCCCTATCTATAAAATTAACAAGATATTCCCAACAGATATGTGATATGCCCAGTTGCCCACAGATATGTATAAGATACGGTCTCGTTTGGACTTCAATGCCCTCAAGTCTTGAAAAAGTGCAATACTATTAACGCAGATGTTCATCAACATGAGTAAAAGGTAATAAGAGTCATTTTTGCTAAGTTGATTTACCGTTTCTTTATAATCTAGTATTTCAATAACTGAATTGTAGCGCAAAAGACTATAAGAAACGATTGGGATTTTTCTGTGGCTTCATTTTCGGCATTCTCGTCGTAATATTTTATTACCTCCCCTTGTCTGGCTTTGGATTCGGCAGGAATGTACATAACATTTATAAGTAGTCTATTCAACAAACGACCATATTAGATATTACCCTATGACGTTCAAGATCACTTTTTAAAACCAGTTTCGTCTCTTATTGAACATCATAACAGGATGATTGCGCTCCCCCCTTTTACGCAGCCAAATCCACGGAAAGAGTGAAAACAATTTTGTTTTGGACGACTTGGTTTAAGACAAAGCTAGAAATCGATTTCAAGAGTTGCCCCGTTCAAAATTGTCGAATAATTCATGACCGATATAAGTTAAAAGAGAGCGACGCCGTTGTTTTTCACTTTCATACGAGTGACCGACTGAAAGGTCTTCCAACTTGCCGAAGGCCGGATCAACGTTACATCTTTTTCAACTTCGAGTCTCCCATCAATGTTGCTGCAAAGACTCTGAAAATCTACGACAAGTTACCTTCTAATTACTTCAACTGGACCGCCACATACCGGCTTGATTCGGATCTGTTTAGCAATAAATTTTATGGTTTCGAATTTAAACAAACAAACCCTTATGGAAATCGGCCAAATTTCAGTGATTATTACGGAATCAACATTACAACTAAGAATAAAACAGCTGCTTGGTTCGTCAGTAACTGTAAGACATCTGTGAATCGCGAAGGATACATCGAAGAACTTAAGAAGCACATCCAAGTGGACGTTTTTGGTAGTAAATGTCTAGAACACTCGAAATCCTGTCCTAGAAAAGAGCAAAACAAATGCGATACAATGCTAAAAAATGAATACTTTTTCTATCTAAGCTTCGAGAACTCTTTCTGTCCAGACTATGTAACAGAAAAATTTTATAGGGCTTTCGAAACGGGCACTGTACCGGTAGTGTTTGGTGGAGCCAACTACTCTCTTTTTGCTCCACCTCACTCTTACATAAACGCACGAGATTTCAGAACACCGCAACTTCTGGCTGAATATTTATTCCGACTGACGCAGAACCTTGATCTATACTCCCGCTACCTTGACTGGAGAGGAGAGATGAACATGTATCGACCTTCAACAGAGCCTTGGTGCAATCTGTGCAAAATGATGAATGATCCCAACCAAGAGACTAAAAGTTATGCGGACATAAAGAAATGGTGGTTTGATGAACACCCTTGTGAAAACTATAGCTTCAAAAAGACTTGATTTCAAATTGTCTTTTAGCATTATAATTTTAAATGTGCACGCATTTGATAATAAAACAAAATTTTCTACAACTGCTTATCTTTTCCAATATGTATTATTCATGAACAATATTAAATTGTCTGTTATTTCCAGTCAGCTGAGTTTTTTAGTTAATCAAACAAAGAGTGTATCACGGTAAAGAATTATCATTTCATTTACATCAAGAGTTAACAGCCGGGACATCCTCCGTGGCCACCACCGCCATATCCACCTCCGCCGAATCCGCCGTAAGAACCCCCACCACCAACAGCTGTGGCTTGAGCGGCTTGGGCGGCCGAGTATGCCTTGTTGGCAGCTTGCTGGGCAGCGGCAAGATCGGCCAGTGAAGCTTGTTGCTTGTAAGCCAAAGCTTGGGCGTTCGATTGGGCTTGATAAGCCATCTGGGCCTGAGAAGCCTGTTGAGCCTGAGCGGCTTGAAGGGATGCGACAGCTTGGGCAGCATGGGACTGAGCAGCCTTAGCGGCAGCGGCAATGGCTTGAGCCTGTTGCAAAGCCTGGACTTTTGTGGCTTCAGCAGCCTGAACGGCTTGGGCAGCTTGAGCGGCCTGTGCGGATTCGGCAAAAGCTGCGGCCTGCGCAGCTTGGGCGGCCTGTGAAATCTGAGCAGCTTGGGCCTGTTTGGCTGCAACTACAGCCTGGGCTTGTTGGGCAGCTTGAGTAGCTTGGGCAGCGAGAGTTGCTTGAGCTTGTTGAGCGGCTTGAGATGCAGCTCCAGCTTGGGCATTCTGCGCGGCCTTTGCGGCATTAGCGGCTTCCTGTGCGATAGCTGCAGCACCGCCATAACCTACACCGTATCCACCTGCTCCTCCTCCGGCTCCTCCACCGTATCCTCCTGCTCCCCCACCGCCATATCCTCCTCCACCACTTGCGAATCCACGTTTATCCTAAAAATATGAAATGATATTTGTTACATGCTGTTAACACTATTTTCATTTTTAATTGGTTCATACTCTAGACTGTTCATTTGATTCCTCGATCTTTTGGCTTTCTTTTGTACGGTCTGACGATTCTCTTTCCGTAACGGTATTGGCTTGCAATACAGTAATTAAACCTGTTTTATTAAAAATAGATTTTTAACTTAATATTATTGAAAACCATTCAAAAATGTTTAATTCCAGTTGATAATCATTTTTATTTAATGAAAGCTTTTTTGTTAATTGAATCTTGATTGATTGCTAAACTGTCTTACCACAGATGACAAGAGAGGACAAAGTGAATTTCATTTTCGAAGGAATAACAGTTTTACTGAAACACTTTGAAAAAGATCTGATGTAGCCTACTGTATGTGCTGGTGAACACTGTTTAAGCAACGACGCTTAGGCCGGAACTGTGGCTGATCGGTCTGACGACGGACCTTAAATATTCAGTCCAGCCGAGATATCTGCATATTCATTCACCTTTCTGAACACCTTCACAGACTTTGATGTAGTATTTTCATGTTTCAGTCAATAATAGCGCAGCTTAGAAAATGAATCCCTATTCAGCAAATGAAAACTAAGCCTATATGTGTCATTTGATTTCGGGAAGACAATGCGCTCAACTAGAACAATCATAATGGATTCTGATGATTCGTGACTTCTTTTATTCGATATCGTCCCTTTTCTCTCTTTTAATTCCGTGAATGAAAGGGCATGTCTATTATGAGAAAGTGGCCTTGCTGTCTTCAGGTAGATAACTGTATTGTTTTGTTTCGTTATGATTTTTGTTTTTTGGGAGTTAACAGGGCGCGCAGTTTTCAATTGGATAACGCCATTGCTTCTAGAGAAACAGTTGATCGAACCCTCTCAGTCCTAGGCACCATTTCATTGTAAAAAATTTAGCAATGGCAATTAAATTGGCAGATCTCCAGGATTCGAGACAGAGAAAATTTTACTTCCGTCCATTGAACACTGAGAACGGAAAAGAGAAATTGCTTTATTGGACGGTAGAAAAAAAGAGAGCACTGATTCATGATGGATTTTCGTAATTTATAGGGCAAAATACAACAGTGATCGGTCTTTAATTATCGATGTATTACCGCTTTCTTATTGTTATTGTTTGCATGTCAGTATCACTAGGTTATTATCTTTAAAAACATTAGAGTTTTGCCAAGGAGTGTACATGGTGGCCTACTATTTTTAAACCGTTTGATAATTCTTGCCAATTATCGATATACATTAGAGAAGAAACTGGTTAACCTTGTCTATCAATGTGCATCACGCCATAAAAAATGTTCTTTTTAATAACCTCGCTGTTCGTATTTGTTAAACTGCTATCTTAACCATGTATTTCAATAAGAACTGAACTTTGATGGGAGTTCTAATCTGGTCAAGGGAGGTTGACTAGCTGCTGATCAACTGATGGGAAATAAAAATATAACCTAGAAAAAAGTTCCTGTCTTGACTCTCTTCCCCCCTAAACATTTTCGATTTGCATTCTTATGGACAACTAAAGCGAATAGTGAAAAGAGAAAAAAAAAATAGACTATTGTCCACAAAAATGAAAGCCTTCCTTTTTCTTGAAGTTAACGGCAGCTATGCGGTATATGCCTAACCATGCCGATTGGCTAATTTTGACCGTAACAAAAAGGACTATTTAAGATTGGGGTATCGACGAAGATGACCATCAGTTGTTGTTTGGTGATCTTTAGCAGTTTTTAACGTCTAGACACAAATTCCTACTCTATTAAAAATGAAAATCGGTGTTAATTGCTTCCTGATTTTCGGTAAGCTTTATGAACTTTTAAACTGGATTTTTAAAATTTCGAGATGGGAACAAGGAGCAAAAGGAAATTCGAAATTCGTATGATACAATTTATAGATGTACTCTGATATCTGATTGTGTCTATAGGTTTCGTTGCTGTTCTTCACGCATCCGCTGTCAAAAAAGCTGAATCACTTGACGAGGTTCAAATAGACGAACAGTCCCGTGTAAGTCTATTCACACATAAGCAAAAAATGTATTAGTTTATTGCATTACACAATGGAATTTGCTTTCAATGCCAATTATCAGGAGAAACGTGGATTCGCTAGTGGCGGAGGTGGATATGGCGGTGGGGGAGCAGGAGGATACGGCGGAGGAGCAGGTGGATACGGTGTAGGTTATGGTGGTGCTGCAGCTATCGCTCAGGAAGCCGCTAATGCCGCAAAAGCAGCCCAGAATGCCCAAGCTGGAGCAGCATCTCAAGCCGCCCAACAAGCGCAAGCAACTCTTGCTGCCCAAGCTGTTCAAGCTGCCCAACAAGCTCAGGCTGTAGTTACAGCCAAACAGGCCCAAGCTGCTCAGATCTCACAGGCCGCCCAAGCTGCGCAAGCCGCCGCTTTCGCTGAATCCGCACAGGCCGCTCAAGCTGCCCAAGCCGTTCAGGCTGCTGAAGCCACAAAAGTCCAGGCTTTGCAACAGGCCCAAGCTCTGGCAGCTGCCGCCAAGGCCGCTCAGTCCCATGCTGCTCAGGCAGTCGCATCTCTTCAAGCTGCTCAGGCTCAACAGGCTTCTCAGGCCCAGATGGCTTATCAAGCCCAATCGAACGCCCAAGCTTTGGCTTACAAGCAACAGGCTTCATTGGCTGACCTTGCCGCTGCCCAGCAAGCGGCCAACAAGGCTTACTCGGCCGCTCAAGCCGCTCAAGCCACAGCTGTCGGTGGTGGCGGTTCCTACGGCGGATTCGGTGGAGGATATGGCGGTGGTCATGGCGGATGTCCTGGTTGCTAACACTTGACGTTATAAAAATACTTTATTTCGATACAAATTTTACCGATAAATGATTTTAGATAATTATGAAAACTCTGTCTGGTTACGGATTTAATACTATGTTATCATTTTCCTTGGATAAATGACCATCAACGATTTTTTATGTTTTTTTCTTCTTCGAAAAATCGCGAAAAAGATTTAATCTTGAGTCAACCGACCAATAAAGAGATTTGCTATGAATTTGAGCGATTTACTTTTTTTTATTTAATATTCATCTTTGATCACGCATTTCGAAATTTAGGAAATACGCCGTAGTGGTTTCTCCCCAGGCAACTAATCCGTCTAAACGAATGAGATTATCTGGACAGTGCCATATTAGCTAGCGGACGCAATAATAATTAGGAATATAATAATCCTGGCAAGACTTTTAGTGTGTTGTGTGCAACTTGTTTCAGTAGTATTCGTGGCTTTGAATGCCTTATACTACATAACTTGGGGGATTTTGCGGTTTTACTTTTTGTCGGTATGTTATCTCTTAGTTTGGTTTACCTATATTTTCCTGTAAGATAGCAAATTTGGTATAATTTTGAGTCACTCTCTTCTTGTACTGACGTTTATAATGTAACCTACTTAGAGCTAACCGCAACAAATTGTGTGCTAGCTGAAATGCGGGATGAATAACGTTTTTAATTGGAGTATAATCTTGGTACGAACAACATTCATATTTCAACCGACTGAGAGATTCAGAGTCTGTTTTTATTCCTATGTTAATCGAAATGTTCAATATGTGTGTTTAATGTACATTAATATCAACAATACCTTTTAAGAAACAAATTGAAGTGTGCCAATCCAAAACTAGTGTGACCTTCGCTGGATGATGGACAGATTTTATATAGCAGGATTCGTGTTGGTGTTATCCCTCTTGCTTTTTTTAATAATCTACTTATCTATAAAGCTTTGTTGTGCTCCTCGGCAACCCAATTTTGAGCAAACGGAAACAGCTAACTTCGCTAACGGTAAATTCACAATCACATTGTTTGCTAATACAGTAGGCTAATCAATAGCGACGAGAAACAACCACTATTTAAAATAGAGCCAATCATTTTTTTTTAAATAACCTTTTTTCCTATTCTTGACATCTCCAGAGTCCATCAGTTCAATTACTAATGGATATTATCACGTCAATGACGGCGTCGAGTTAGATTTGATAAATTTACCATCGACTGATAATCATGCGACGCAGCAGCAGCAGCCCGATCACAGCCTTCACAATGCCTTGGTTCCTTCCTATTCATTATGCATTAGAAACGAGAACGAACCTCCACCATCCTACGAAATGGCGACAGGACGAGAGTCCCAATGAACAGGTTGACTGCCGTTTAAGTGGATTGAGTGAGTAATAACTCTATATAGTCAGTGTCTGAAACTGGTATCATTTATTTTTGGTTGACAAATTCTTATCCATCTTTTCTTCAATAAATGAAAAAGAAAAGATGTCGCTTCATTTTTGTGATGTCTAATCGGTATAAATGGGACATTTCTCACCTAGCTTTGCGAACGTAAGAATTTACAATTTTCAACTAGTCACCAAAGGGCAAGTTAAGGAAATCAACTGTTGCGCAATGTAGCGTACTAGTGTGTGTTTATGGCTTTGAATTATGACCTTAATAACTTGGGAGACCTTGCTGTCTTTTACTGTTTCAAGTATCACTTCTGTATTATCTCTTATATTCGGTTTGCGTATCTATATTTGTAAGTTAACCTTAAAAAATTATTATGAGCCAACCATGCTGCAACAACATATGTGCCGCCATACGTGCAATATGCAATCGTGTTTGAAATCAGAGAATGACGTTTTTAATTGCAGTATATTATCTTGATACCGATAGCCTACGGACTGCATTAAACTCAACCACCTGAGACATTCAGAGTCAGTTTAGATTCTGGTTTGATTCTCAATAAGACAATTTTGTAGCAAATGCATATTTATTTGTCTTGAGAAAGTAAAAAGAATAACTGAGTTACTATTTAAAAAACAAAAAACAATTTCTAGTCGAGTGTCATATAGTGTTACTTTATAACGCCCTACCTCGCTATGGATGTCATTTGGAAAATAGTGGTCTTGGTGGCCGTCTTATTACTTAAAATTGTGATGTTCTATTACTTTGTTAGAAAACGTGCTGCTACTGTTCGTCAACGAATGGCTGTTGTGGAAACGGGAACAATTTTTATTGATGGCGGTAAATACTACAGTATCCAACCAGCAACAATTAATAACGATAAAATTTCATCATCATGCTTCTATTACTGTTGACATTTTCAGACATCGCAAATTCAAATACCAACCGACGAAACGTCACTGAACGTACCATCGAGATCGCTTACATAAATTTGCCATCGGATGGTCAACCAATGCAGCCGCCGGATTACTTTTCCCTCCATGTTCCTCCCTATGAAACATGTATTCTTAAAGAGAACGAGCCACCGCCGAGTTACGAAACTGCAATAACTCAGACAGATTAACTAACGTTTCCAAAATTGAGTAAAATCAGTGGTGTACTGGTGTGTACACTGAATTACCTATAATGCTTCAATTTCTGATTCAACAAAGATTAAATACTTTTTCTATCGAAAAAAAACGACATCACTTCTGTTTCATTAATAATGTAGTTTCTTGGTTACAACTAAGAAATAAACAAGCGAATATTGGCGTACTTAAATGTGGGGTTTGACGACTAAATCGGACTAAATAAGCATTGTATATAGTGTATTTTAGACTTTAATCACACGAGTGCTATGAAATAAGACATTTTTAGATTGATCCACAATCTTCACATCAGAAATAGAATTTAAGGTGGAAACTTTTATAGAATTTCAATCAACATGGTTGGTAATTAAGTTTTTCCAATGGTGAAGAATGAATGATGTATTGGTATATTATTAAACAGTTTCAGTAACTGCTTAACAAGCAGGGCATCCTCCACCGCCATATCCACCTCCGCCGAATCCGCCGTAAGAACCCCCACCACCGACAGCTGTGGCTTGAGCGGCTTGGGCGGCCGAGTATGCCTTGTTGGCAGCTTGCTGGGCAGCGGCAAGATCGGCCAGTGAAGCTTGTTGCTTGTAAGCCAAAGCTTGGGCGTTCGATTGGGCTTGATAAGCCATCTGGGCCTGAGAAGCCTGTTGAGCCTGAGCGGCTTGAAGGGATGCGACAGCTTGGGCAGCATGGGACTGAGCAGCCTTAGCGGCAGCGGCAATGGCTTGGGCCTGTTGCAAAGCCTGGACTTTTGTGGCTTCAGCAGCCTGAACGGCTTGGGCAGCTTGAGCGGCCTGTGCGGATTCAGCGAAAGCGGCGGCCTGCGCAGCTTGGGCGGCCTGTGAAATCTGAGCAGCTTGGGCCTGTTTGGCTGCAACTACAGCCTGGGCTTGTTGGGCAGCTTGAACTGCTTGGGCTGCAAGAGTTGCTTGAGCTTGTTGAGCGGCTTGAGATGCTGCTCCAGCTTGGGCATTCTGGGCTGCTTTTGCGGCATTGGCGGCTTCCTGTGCGATAGCTGCAGCACCACCATACCCTACACCGTATCCACCTGCTCCTCCTCCGGCTCCTCCACCGTATCCTCCTGCTCCCCCACCGCCATATCCACCTCCGCCACTAGCGAATCCACGTTTCTCCTGATAAACGACATAATTTTTATGCATACCTAAATGTATTACCGATTTAATTTACTTACACGAATTTCACTTTTATCTTGCTCGACATTGGAGGCAGTTTCAGCTTCATTGATTACTGCAGCTTGAAGAGCAGCCACGAATCCTGTTTCAAATTAAAACCAAAAAATACGTCATAATTTACAACTAAAATTATTTCGTACTACGGGGAAATCATAGATACAAATAAGACAAACAGGAGTTAAAATTGGTATTTACCGAAGATAATCAAACAACGAAGAGTAATTTTCATTTTCTTAATTAAATTTAGATTCAGATTATACTAGAAGAAACAACTGTTTTCGTGTCGATCGTCACCGAATACTGTTAAATTTTTCGACCCATCCGTCCTGTTAAATATTGCTTCCTGTCTTCCGATTTGCACTAGGACATTATCGTTCTTTACCTAAGAGTCAGGACCAGCTGTAACCTTCCACCGTTTCACTGATTGTGATTCGTTTCTGCTTTTCATCCAGTCGAATAATTGTTCGCAAAAGTCTTGACAATACATTTTCACTGTGTAACAATGTCACAATTGTTCCTCGCTGCAGTTCGATGAAGTCATCATTCTCGATTAGCAGCTATCAATATTTGACTTTTTCTTTCCTGTGGAGGCGAAAGTTTTTTTACGCAAAAAGAGAAACATTTTAAAAATGAAGTAATAATGTCTCCTTCTAATTTTATTTCTAACTATTTTTATTTGAGCCAATACTATCGTGAACCGATACAAAGCATAGATCAATGGCTTTGTTAGGGAACAACACAATGAGGCCAATACTACTTTTTTGTAATTAATAGGCCCTGTGAAAGTGAAGACGATTTCGTTAAATTGCATTTTTAACTTCGTTTATCATTTGCGTTAACGCATCGCACTTGCATATTTTCCGAAGCGCTAGTCAGTGAACAACAATTACTTAGTTTACTGTTCACTCTCAAATTTGAAAAAAATGAAAGATTTCTGTTATATTGATGCCGTCTAGTCCAAATTCCAGTTGAATGCTTTTAGAAATCAAATGAAAAAGAACTTTTTTGTCATAACTTTCGATCGATTCTTTTCATTTTCATTATCCCTGATACACTTGACAACAAATACCTGGCCAATTACCTCACGAACCAAGTTACACTATTGTACGAAAACTAGATTGCCTTCTTTTTATAGTATATTTCATAGTATGAACTTGGATACGACTTAGCTCAACTCGATGTCTATCCCTCCGATAGTCCCAGAGGTTGTTTAAAATAAATGCCTTAATGGTAAGATAGGATGTGCTAAAAAGACCCATGGTAACTCTTCCCCAGTTTCCATTGTGTCGACTTACATGGTCGAGAATTCTGTGAAACAGGAACGACCATGAGAACTGCATAGTGAATGTTGCCCTTGAAAAGGGATTGTAGTAACTCAGCAGTACATATAATATCCCAGATTTAGGGCGGTAAGTTGGACTTACGACGATCACGAATGCCTAAGCGATGAAGGTCGTTGGGTGTGTCAGTTATTGCTGCGGTAAGTGTTATAGAACCAGTTATATTAGTTCAGTTGAAGGGCGGAATTGTAGTTGTAGCTCAGTGGACATGTGAGCAAGATTGCAGTCACTGCAAATTCACTTTGTTGGAAAGTTGTTTTTGTTTTTTTCGTGAGCACTGACTGATTTATTCAAGATATAGCTACATTATTTGAATAAGTGACTGCGTAATACTTTCATTGGATACATAAAACCGAAAAATGTTGATGTCTCTTGACGGTTATCGACATCAAGGCGAGCTGCGTCACAAGTAAGAATTTCCCCTTCGATTCTCCTATATTGTCTCAACTAAAATGAAAAAATTTGAACATTTGAACTGATTGTGATTACAGCAGAAGAAGCGTTTTTCTTCGGTGGCTTACCGTGACGTTCCTTTTCGTGAATCTAGTTGCTTGCCTCGCTCTGATCAATCTTATTTGCAATCAAAATGAGATGCTCAATGGAACAACACCGACCGAACAACGCGTGCTATTAAACACGGAAATCAATGTATGGTACCATACTATATTTCAGTCAAAGATTCTTCCGGGGAAAAAAAATTTATATTTATATTTAAAAATATTCGATCCGTTTTGTAGGAAAAGCATCCGGGAATTATTATGACCGCCATTTATCTTTAGGACGAAGAATTTCTTGTTAAAATCTATACCGCTCGTTATATTACCTTGTAAATAGTTTAAGTAAAGAGGTCAACAGCGCTCAATAAACTGACATTTTTTTGCGTTATCCTATGTGGTTATTGGTAAACAAAAATATCATTTCTAATCACGATTTGCACAGAACTAAAAAATAACTGACCGCAAACTGAATAAAATAAAAAGTGTATTTTAAGGCCGCACGAAATAATGTGTGAAATACTGATGAAATACTTGTTTTACAGACATTTTTCGTTCTATATGGCCTACAGCAGGTAGTATAACATGTTATCCGTGGTATCCATAACCTCCACTGTAGCCTCCAGCAACAGCTGCAGCTCGAGCGGCTTGTGCGGCTGAGAATGCCTTGTTGGCTGCCAGCTGAGTGGAAGCCAAACTGTTGTGCGTCGAGAATGATTGGTATCCCGAATTACGATATCCACCATAGTGACTCGATCCGTACCCGCCTCCGCCATAATAGGAAGTAGCGGCAGTAGCCGCTTGAGCGGCCTAGGTAACGGGAGGTGAAACATAACGTAATATAATGAGAGGAAAAAAGATAAACGATATTTAATGGATAATAATATTAAAATACATACCTGAGCGGCTTGAACTGCAGAAATCGCTTGTTGCTGTTGGGCAACTGCAGAAATCGCTTGAGCCTATGGTGTTATGATAACAAAAATGTTTGTAAATTGATTTTAAAATTATTAGAATATGGATGAAGATATAGATGAATACCTGCTGGGCAGCAGCAGCAGCAGCCTGCGCAGCTTGAGCGGCCTGTACGGCTTGAGCGGCCTGTACGGCTTGAGCGGCCTGTACGGCTTGTGCTGCCTGTGCGGCTTGAGCTGCAGCGGCCGCTTGCTGTGCTACAATTACTGTGGATCCATACCCACCACCGTAACCACCATAAGTGTTCGCAGTGTATCCCCCATATCCCCCGTATCCGGATGCGATTCCTCTTTTATCCTGCAAATAGTTTTAATGTGATCCTCTAACTATACCAAGCAACGAGAAATGGAATATTACTCTCAACAACTGGGCAGAATCTTCTTCGTTTGTCCCCAGATCCGCGGAAACATTTAAGATACCTGCTGTAAATAAATCATAAAAATAGGAATACTATTAATTGTACCGTTTTGTACTTTGCCGGACAATTATAGAAAATCAAATTCTTAAATGGAGACCAATATGACAACTGCACAGGTTGGAAGTCTAATTCAAGGTAAAAATAATCCTACCTAAAGCGAAAACGAGAGTGAGAGTAGAAATCATTTCTTCGGAAATCCGTGGTCCAGTTATTACTACAATGTATTAATCTTTGAACTTGGATTTGGTCGTTGAGCGAGCCGATGATTCGACAAGATGCTTCAGACGTAGAGATGCTGTACTGACTTGTGAACAGAAATCCATCGAGGTTTTAAAGGGAAAAGGACTTTCCCTCTCTTTTCCGCGTTTACTTTCTCGTGAATCCCCATTCTATAGGCTCGTACTACAGTGCTATAAATACAAACAGAAATACAGTTTTGGACAAAAAGTAGTGACTGTGATTGTTGATCGATTCGTACTTTACGATCGGCCAATTGTCTTATTAATGAAGACACCTATAGCTCCATACAATAATGAAGTAAAAGAGTAACGCCGAAAGTTGACATTTTAAATTGAAATAATGTCTAGAAAAACGGTGCAATTGTGGTGTAAATAAAACCATTCCGAGTTGCTATAGTCACTATTGTTTTTACATTAAAATGTTATATATATTCCAAACTGGCATCCTATAGTTTTGTATGGGTGACTTTCATGAAGAGCTCTACAGCTGTCTCGACATTCAGTATTTCTATGGTTTAGAATGTCTTTTGTTTTTATTCGGTGCTGTTAAAAGATCTGTGTAGCGCTATAGACTGCTTCATCAGGTGGAATGATGATATATGGATAAAACTTAACAAAGTCTTCTTGAACCGTTAAGTGATGAAACTAATGTCTCCGGTGAGATGAAAAGATTGCACGACCGCCAACCTCGAATCCCTCATCATTTCCGATTTGCTTCGTCAAATAACATCAAGATTCTATGCACGGGTTTTCATAATTAAAATAAAATTAACTTTACTGAAGCAAATCTTATTCGGAAAAATGTTATGTTTTTCGGAGTAATTACCGATGAACAAATTTGATGATTTCATTGGGTATCGTAATAAAGCAATAAAATTGAGTGTATTTTAAGGATACGAATAAAATGCGTGAAGTATTGATTGTTCTACAATCTTTCGTAAATTATTGTTATAGCAATAAAGGGCAGCAAGTCAATTTTTAAAAGAAACTCGTTATTAGTGATATCCTCCATATCCATATCCTCCACCGAATCCGCCGTAGGAACCGCCACCACCAACAGCTGTGGCTTGGGCGGCTTGAGCGGCCGAGTAAGCCTTGTTGGCCGCTTGCTGGGCAGCGGCCAGATCGGCCAATGCGGCTTGAGATTGGTATGCCAATTGTTGGGCGTGGTGAGTGGCGTGACTCGATTCATAGCCACCGTAATGGGCAGAAGCGAACGCAGCCGCTTGGGCAGCCTGAAAATAAAACGAGGATTTCATTGAAAATTGATTCACCGAAGTAATATTAAATCAAGGTTTCTTATACCTGTGAGGCCTGGACAGCATAAGCCGCTTGATGTTGCTGGGCAGCTACTACTGCTTGAGCCTATAAAATGTTGATGATTGATGGTCTTAAGGTGAAATGTGTGCCGTATATTTGGAATATTGTATAGATTTTACCTGCTGGGCAGCTTGAACAGCTTGAGCTGCAAGAGACGCTTGCGCTTGTTGGGCGGCCTGTGATGCAGCAGCAGCTTGGGCATTCTGGGCTGCTTTAGCTACATTTGCGGCTTCCTGAGCAATAGCTCCAGCCCCGCCATAACCTATCCCATACCCACCACCGTGACCATGACCGCCAGAACTGTATCCATCATATCCTCCGTACCCAGAAGCAATTCCTCGTTTTTCCTGTGTAAAATAGTTTAATTTTGATTAACAAACTAAATAGTGACCAAATCAAACGTATAGGGTACTATGTTACTCTCAACAACTGGATTGAGTCTCCTTCTGCTTCCAATAATACCGAAGCAGCGTTGAAGATACCTGTAAAACCATGTATAGGAATTAAAAATGTTACATAATGAAAAAATTGCATAATAAAATTCTTATAGCAACTTTCTGGCGAGAAATATATAAGATGCAGCAGCAATACAAAAAACAGGTGGTCTACCTAAAGCGAAAATTAAAGTACGGATGCTAAACATGATGATGGCGTCGAAAAAGAGTCGTCCAGGATTTAACTAAAAAGCGCGTTATACTCTTTGTATTTAGAGACTTCCCGTTGAGAGCAGTTGCAAACCGACAAGTCAAAGGAACTAAGTTGTACTGATTGGATTCAGATCACTGCTATAGGGTTTTAAGTATACTTTCCCTTTTTTTCTCCCTTTACTTTTTCCGACAGATTGTGATTCCCATTCTTGAAAATGTATTATATTACAGTACATTCAAACAATAATAACAGTTTAGAATGTGCAAAATAAAGAAATATTTTGTCAAGTTGAATTGTTCGTCGAGTTGCAAGCTACATACGACCAGTCATTCCTTTTAAAGACTATTAATAGAGCTACTCAGTAAACAGAACATTATCTGGAATGCAACTGATTACAGAAACTGACAAAGAATTCAGTCATCGAAACAAAGTTCGATAAAGTTATATACTAACTCGATTCGCAACTTGCTTTGACGTGCAGGCTGAATAGAGCTATGTTTCGCAAAAGATAAAGAAATAACAACATGTTTATTTTTTTGGAATTCCACTTTCATTTCACAATATTACGCTTTATTCTTCCATCAATGAATGGATAGATGTATACAGTTAGCCTTTTGCATATTCTCAGTTAATCATCTAATTCTGTCATCAACGAGAGAATTTCGACAAATATTTGAAGTACTATCGAATTTAAATGGGAACTGTTAAGTATGATTTCAAATGAGTAAAAAATTTCATGAACTTATATAACATAAGAGCGCTGGTCGAGAAAAAGATTTCCTCAAGATCAACCAACGAATCGTCTACAACAGACAAACGGAGTTTTTTAAAAAAATAATAAGGTAGCCCGACAAAGAATTCAATTCACCACAAACGAATAGGATTTGTTTATTTTAGTGTCACAAGTACAATAATGTGGGTATACGGATTGGTCTACAATCTTCGTATAAAACCTTAAACATGTTTAGCATTTCAAATCTCATACGAGAGAAAGATGGATCTTTATAGGCCAGATTCGGTAACTGCTTAACAAGCCGGGCATCCTCCACCGCCATATCCACCTCCACCGAATCCGCCGTAGGAACCGCCACCACCAACAGCGGTGGCTTGAGCGGCTTGGGCGGCCGAGTATGCCTTGTTGGCCGCTTGCTGGGCAGCGGCAAGATCAGCCAATGAGGCCTGTTGTTTGTAAGCCAAAGCTTGGGCGTTCGCTTGGGCTTGATAAGCCATCTGTGCCTGAGAAGCCTGTTGGGCCTGAGCGGCTTGGACAGCAGCAACAGCCTGAGCAGCATGAGACTGAGCAGCCTTGGCGGCAGCTGCTAGAGCTTGGGCCTGTTGCAAAGCCTGGACCTTGGTGGCTTCAGCAGCCTGAACGGCTTGGGCAGCTTGAGCGGCCTGTGCGGATTCAGCGAAAGCGGCGGCTTGCGCAGCTTGGGCGGCCTGTGAAATCTGAGCAGCTTGGGCCTGTTTGGCTGCAACTACAGCCTGGGCTTGTTGGGCAGCTTGAACTGCTTGGGCAGCGAGAGTTGCTTGAGCTTGCTGGGCGGCCTGAGCTGCAGCTCCGGCTTGGGCATTCTGCGCGGCCTTTGCGGCATTGGCGGCTTCCTGTGCGATAGCTGCAGCACCGCCATAACCTACTCCATATCCACCTGCTCCTCCTCCGGCTCCTCCACCGTATCCTCCTGCTCCCCCACCGCCATATCCACCTCCGCCACTAGCGAATCCACGTTTCTCCT
This sequence comes from Daphnia galeata, assembly GCA_030770115.1. Lineage (NCBI taxonomy): Eukaryota > Metazoa > Arthropoda > Branchiopoda > Diplostraca > Daphniidae > Daphnia > Daphnia galeata. The sequence continues at coordinate 10,758,375 of CM061117.1, forward strand.
GATAAACGACATAATTTTTATGCATACCTAAATGTATTACCGATTTAATTTACTTACACGAGTTTCACTTTTATCTTCGTCAACATTGGAGGCAGTTTCAGCTTCATTGATAACTGCAGCTTGAAGAGCAGCTACGAATCCTGTCCCAATTAAAGGAGACAAATTTGACATGAGTAAATTAGAGGCATAAAGAAAAACAGGAGTGAAAATTCGTATTTACCAAAGATAATCAAATAACGAAGAGTAATTTTCATTTTCCTTAATTGTTAGTGAACTGCTAGAAGGTTTGACTTTGCTGAATGAACGTCGAACACTGATACTTTTTTCGAAGTAGTTCCTCCCTTTAAATATTGTCCTTTTTCCCAGTTGCACAAAAGCCATAATTCCAATTGAGTGATCATTCGAGCACCACCTTTCAGCGTTTCACTTATTGTTTGAATTTTTGATTTTGTCTGCCAACAGTACCAACACCTTTCTTGGGGAATCACGGCACTTCGATTGCGCACCGTAACGGGCATTGGACGATATTGGCTGTTATAATCGCGAGAAAGTCAACCGAAGTAAAACAATTCGCTTTGAATCTTCACCCACGATGATAAATACAAATGTTAGCAATAATTAATTTATGTTTTTCAGATTTTTGCGGATTTGTGCTTGCATACACGAGATTTTTTATGGTTCAATTTCTAATTTCATGCAAAGATGCAAAGACCATATTGCCGTGATCTGATGCTATACCAGACTCATCGACTGAACGCGATTTCGTTCTGATTTCACTTTCCTTTTCGGTGAGTTTGTGTAAATAAAAAATTGGTTCAGTTGAGCTTTCTCTAAGCGAATCAAAATTCAATGAGAGACGGGATTAAAGCACCAATAATCGCAGTACTCTTTCTTCTGCAAATGATTCCGGTTCTTAATAAGAGATTTTTTGTTATACATTGCTCAATTGCCTTTCAATAGCATGGTCATGGCGTTGGAGGAAATGGATTCCACTGCATTATATCAAACCGTGAAAGCTATTTATTTCATTTAAAAGTGAGCCATATCCATTGTTTCACAGATCATCCGAATCCAAATTTCTCGTCACGACGATTTAATAATGAACGAGAAAAAAAACGAAAGTTCTCATGACACTAACTAGGTCTATAGTTTTTGAATAATAGAGTGAAAATCTGTTTGTTTTTTAATGAAATGGCCAAGTCCAGTCTAGACTGAGTTAATAAGTTGTTTTTATGCAAAAGAAGGAAAGGTAAGAATCCCGGAAAAATGTTATAGCAATGTTAAGAAAGGAAGGGTACGCACGGTAACGAATAAAGGGAACAAATGGTTTTCTATATGTAGCCTACTCATCATTTTTTCCTTTATGTTTTGAATTTTACGCAAATTTTATCTCGCTAAAGCACAGAGGGATACATATACTGTTCGTAATCCTAATGTCAGTAAACAGTAAGTTTATTGTTACGTTCTCTATTACTTTAAGTGAACCATCAAGTATATAAACATTTTTTTTCTTGTTTAATTACATATTTAATTACCGTTAAATGCTCTTAGTGCTGTACTCTGTACTTTCTTTCGCATGTTTTTAATAATCAAGAAGTTGAATGTTTTTTAAAGTTAAGTAGTAACATGTTCCACAATCGATTTTTTAGTAATAATGTATTTCTATGTATCTCTCTTATAGTTTTGCATGGTGAAATCCAGTTCAAGTATCCGATCTTATTCATTATTAACCATATTGAACAGGTATCAAGTTACAGGAGATGCCAGATGCAAAGTTACAGTCAAATTTCCTAAATCAATTGTTATTTAACGACCATAGCTAGGGAATCCTTGGTAGCCAGCTACGTTGGACGGATATCCGGCACCTTTGCTGGCGACGGAATTGTATTGAAAACCAGCGGCTGCTGCACCGCTGGCCGCCCAAGCAGCAGCCTGAAGTCCACCTTGTTGGGCAAGATAATTGCCACGACCAGCGGAAGCCAAGAAGTTTTGGCTCGCCCGGTATCCGTTAACAAAGTTGTTGGCACCGGTACTGACGGCGTGAAGAGCGATGCCATCGACAACAGTGTTGACACCACCCAAGGAACCGTGGTAACCGCGACCACGTCGAACCTAAAAGTACCAAGGCAATTTATTAATTTCTAGTCAAATATTTTTAGCTAATAAGTCCAATTTACGCGATGAAGGACACGTTCCGGCTCCTCTACTTCGGAGAAGCTCAATGCAGCTCCAATCATCATAGCTGTTAATGCATTAACAGTCCAAAAAACAAGAAAATTTGGTTAGATTTAATTGCATGTGCTAATAAGTGGCATATTACCTAGAAGAAAGACAGTTGCAGCGCGTTTCATGGTGCTTGAAGTGTTGTCAGACGGATGAGGAATGATATGAACTTCAAGCTCAAAACCTCTATTTATAGTCCGAACTAACCCCTTACAGGTTTCACTTTCATTTATCAATTGTTACGACTGCTGCCTACACTATTTCCAAATTATGAAACATTCAAGTCACTTAGCAGAGAACCAAATGAATGCCTCTGTCAAGAGATTTTATGGATTAATTTAATTTTCAGATTTGTTTGAGATACAATCTTTGCTATTTACCTCATGGGTTGATTGTTGGTATGGTAGTTCAAAACTTTAGAATCTTCTCGTAATAAAATCCGCCGTGAAACGCTGTTGAATTTCAATCATTTTCTCGTTATTTTAAAATCTGATTTTTTAACTATGAATTTTGAATAATGTAAAGTTTTAATACAGCTTATCTTGCGCAATTTGTGTAATAGTTCATTCGACCACATATATTAGTTCCTCTCGTTAGATTTCCAATCTCTTGATTGACGCTATTATTTCATTTCAAATATAGAGGGTAACATATGTATATTTTCAGATAAAATGTGAATGCACGCAAATAACACAGGTCGGTTCAAAATCTTGATTCCGTGCATATTTTAGTTTTCTACAATATTCAATCTACTACAAAATAATCTTGCAATATAAAATATGAATTCAATTTATTATCATTCATTAAAATTTTATTTCTTAACGACCATAGCTAGGGAACCCTTGGTAGCCAGCTACGTTGGACGGATATCCGGCACCAGTGCTGGCGACGGAGTTGTATTGAAAACCAGCGGCTGCTGCACCGCCGCTAGCCCAAGCAGCGGCCTGAAGGCCGCTCTGCTGACCAAGGTAATTTCCACCACCAGCAGAGGACAAGAAGTTTTGGCTAGCTTGGAATCCGTTTGTGAAGCTGTTGGCTCCGACACTGACGGCGTGAACGGTTGAACCATCAACGACTCCGGTGACGCCATTCAAGGAACCATGGGAACCACGTCCACGACGAACCTAATAAAGGTATATAGCGCATGATTTTGATTTCCGTTGTTGGGAGTCTCTACATTTTTGTGATATATTAACTTACACGGTGAAGGACACGTTCGGAGTCGTCTTCAGTCGGGAAGCTCAATGCTGTTCCAACCATGATAGCTACTTGAGCAAATAAAATATGAAAACAAATGATTACAGTAAGACTTCCAGGGGATACACAATTTGAAATTTGTCATCGATAAGGTTCTCATTGTTATCATTATTACCTAGAAAAAGGGCAGTTAAAACAGTAGCGCGTTTCATGGTGCTGATGTTTTGTCTGTCGGATCGGGAATGTTAAAAATTTGAGGACTTAAACGTCTACTTATAGGAGCACTGGGTTAGTTCGTCCGTTCCTCATAGTTTTCACTTTTCTTGAATTTATCAAGATCGTGAGTTAGTCTAGCGTCATTGTAGTTCTTCCTGTCTTTTCTTATTTTCTCTTGCTCCGCGGGCGCCATTATATTCTCTAATAATTGAAAGTTCCGTTATGAGGAGGAAATAAGTAGATCAGTAGTCTACTACGGACATGACAATGGAATAGGATGATACCATTGTTCCGCTCCACCTAGACGTCATATTGTCTTGCAACGCGTCACTTTTTCTCTTCAAAAACTAGAGAAATTATTGCAACGAAATCGAATGATTGAAGAAACAAAGAAACAGAAAATTAGATTTGAAATGGCAAGTAGTTGCAACACGAAGTCAAACAATGTTGTACTATACAGACTATAAGTTTATATGATGACATTTCCCCCGGTCGTATCGAGAAATTCAAATTTCATGCAGATAATCTGTTTTATTGAATTTTAGATAAGCTTCAAATATCTCTGGTTTTCAGTTTATTGAAAAGATATATGTACGCCCGGCTGCCATGGTTAGTTCCCGCACGTAATATATGAAAAGAAGGAAATATCCTCTTTAATTTATTTGTTAAGTTTATTATTTAAAAAATATCATTCGTACCGTATACGAGTTCCCTAGAGACCCTTGTTGTTGTCGATTGCAAGAGTTGTTTTAAATTGTGTAAACCTTTATTGTGACATTTACTATGGGTTATAAATTATTATTCCCTTTCCTACCGGGAATTCATTGGTGATTAATGTTCGCCGATTTAAAAAAAACATAGGTAATAGCAATTTTGTAAACAGTGTATTTATTTTTCATATAAAATATAATATCCAAATAGATACGTAATAAATGTGCATGCTGTCAAAAGTAGAAATTGATTTCAGAATCAACGGCGACCGTAAGATAAAGAACTTCCCCCCTTGTGCTTGTTGCCAGCCGCAGCACCCGCAGCAGCTGCGTTGGCGATAGCTCCGGCGTAGTAGCCAACTCCGAAAGATCCTCCGCTTAGGAGTCCATCCGCAGACGCCAAAGAAGCCTGATTGGCGTTATAAGCCTCTTTAGCGAAACCTCCTGCAACGGCCGCTCCTTGGAACAGGACGGGGTTAAAAGAACTTCCGGTCAAACCAAATCCGCCGAATGTTCCACCGTAACCGCCCAAGCCCCCGTTGCCAGCTCCTAGTCCGTTAGGTCCATAGAAATCTCCTCGTTTGATCTAACACATAATTTCTGGGTCAATAATCTGTGTCGATTAAAAGAGTCCATATTTGTAAAAGTGATTTTACTCTGTGGTGCAAGTCCAAGTCGGCTTCCTGCTGCGAATAGACCTGTTGGCTGAGAAGAGCAACTGCCGATACCAGTAGACAAACTGTTAACACGCAGCAGGAAAAGATTGGTTAAGTTTTATTTCGTTATTCCGCGTGTATGTAATTGATAGAAATTTTCTTAGGTGCTATATTGAATAAAAAGAGAGACGCTTACTCATTACTGAACGAGACATGATGAAGATTCTAACAATTCTGTAAACCCAACAATTTCCAACTGATGGTTTTTATACTTCGGAAGTCAGCCTACAAGGAAAGAGAAATGTTTCCAAACTCTTTTGTGTTATTGAACATTGAAGTCGTGACGAATACAGTATTTTCTCCTCTGTTCAATTGTCCTTCAAGTTCTTTGTCACCACTGAGGTATAACGTATAAGCATCTTTTTCATTGATTCAAAAGCCCCATTTAAATTTAGGACAACTTTACCACCATGCACAAACTACTGTATTTTATTATTTTTCAACTGCCTATTACCTAATATTAGATTTTGATGCAAGTCAAGTCATTGTCCATAGATTACCATCCGTTATACGATGATTTCAAAAATACCTTAAAGATGACTTTAGTGGAATAATGTTTCCCCTGAGTTTGAAGCAAATTTCCTATAGAAATTTTATTGTATTCCGTCCAAAAACCGTTACAGATTCATATTATCAGATTGCGAGTATATATCTAGGTCAAAATCCTTTGCGATCCTTTGTAGGAGAAAAATTTTTCAGTGTAGGATTCTTATAAATGTGTTCAATGTGAAAAACGGACGAATAATAAAACTGGTTTCCAAATAAATGAGTTGTCAGTACGGAACCCCAAATACGACGCGTACTCCGCGTATAGTAATTGCGTTAATTCATAATAACATTTTCTTTTCGATTTCCTCTGTACAGTTGAACACATTTGCAGCCCACACAGGATACAATGTATAAGACGATTTGAAATAATTATTTTAGAAGAACGTTTAATGTTTATTGGTTGCCGCAGAGTACACTACACTATAATATTCATTTGATTCATCTTTTTTTAAAAAAAATGGGAATGTACAAATCGAGACATAAGAAAATAAGTGTTGGATAAATGTAAGGTTTATCTTCTTGCGGAACTGCAACTTCTTTTGTTTAATAATGGTTATTATATCCTTTTGAATTCTGTGCGAGTGCTTGGGCCACTTTTGCAGCCTGGACAGCTTGAGCGGCGTGTGCTGCTTGTGCAGCCTGAGCAGCTTGAGCAGCTTTGACTGCCTGGGTAGCTTGGGCGGCCTTTGCAGCCTAACGAAATACGAAAATTAAAATGTAATCATTAGGCGTGCCTAGAAATATTATATCTTTTTGGACCATTTGTCAACAGATCTTTATAGAAATTACCTTAGTAACCTCAATCAACGTTACATAAGTTGACTATACATATTATAGAAAAGATGCCATTGTGCATGCCGTTTAAGTCGTGTGCATAAGATGTGCAGTAGAGTAAACAAGAAAATTGTTTGTGAATGCGCATAATGAGTGATATTAAATCATGTAAAAACGGCATTTATACCTGTTGAGCAGCATTAGCGGCAGAGACAGCTATAATATATTGAAGAAAATAACGTTAATAAGACCGATCCAAATAGAAAACGAAAATTAACCATTTTGAATTGTCTTATTTACCGGAGGCAGCGTTGGCGGCTGCCGTTGCTTGAACGGCTTGAATGGCATGTGCCCCTTGAATAGCAGCTTTTGCTATATCGATTAAATAGGACACATTTGTTAGTAAAGATAGAAATTCTCCAATATTATTTTAGGCTTGATTTTAGGTGATTGATTAATGATTAGTATTTGTTACCTGCATACTGAGCTGCCTGGGCAGCGGCGGCAACATCTTGGATAATAGCTTGTACTTTAGCTTGATTCTGTTGAGCAGCTTGCGCGGCTGCTTTAGCCTATAGGATATTAACGAACATAATAATACGTTACACATGTTATAAGCGCTTTCAATAACAAAAAAATTACTTGGTATGTTGCAGCTGAGGCTGCTTGAGCTGCTTGTGCTACTCCATTTGTGACCTGAAATGGTGCACGCAAAATATTGATTTTAAAATCGAAATTTATTTAATAAATAACTCTGTGATAAAATTACAGCTTGGACAGCTTGGACAGCTTGTGCGGCCTGTTGGGCAGCCGCGGCGGCCGATGCAGCTGCTGCGGCACCTACGAAATTTAAGGATGATTGGAAATGATTTATTTATCAATATTCAAAACTGCTTTGCAATCTTTTCATTACCTGGGGCGGGGGCGTAGTGAACATGGGGTTGAGCAGAATATCCGCTCGTTCCTGTTGTCAATCCGCCTCTTTTTACCTGAAGAATGAACAAATGATAATCAAGGTAATGTACATCGAGTATAATTGTGTCTCAAACCAAAGTAAAAGATATTTTAGTTATATACTTACTCTAGTTTCACTGGCGGAAACCCCATTGCGATATTTCAACAGACATAAGACCGCTACGATGTCAAGTGAAGAGAGTCATAAATATTATCGTCTTACATTAATTTCCTATTAGTTTAACATTTCAAAATTAAACTTACCAAATACAACTAGGAAAGAAATCTTAACCATTTTGCATTAGTTTAAACGTTCTCTATGCTGACTGTTGAGCTGCTGAGTGCTGATACTTTGACGACAGAATGAAATCTGTTCGCAGCACTGCTAATGGACAAGAGTTTTATAGAGAAGAGAAAGAAGATCCCAGATTGAATCTCTTTTCCTTTATTCCTTGTGACATTGTTTTTGAAAGTTACAGCCTTGAGCAAAGTCGTCGTTTTGTCATGTATCGATGGCTACGGTATACACGCTGTTTCATCCGTGTTATTTTCTCAGTTTCAAATTCGATAGAAGAAAAGAAAATGAAACAGACTTTTGTATTATTGAAAACGAAGCGACAACTTTCTCTACTGTTCCGCCCACGCATAGACAACGGTTGGGGTTGACATGAATCAAGAATATCCGAATGACGATTATTGCAAGGATGATTTCATTTCTAAAGCGGAAGTATTTTCCCCGCTTTTCTCATGACTATTCATAATAGCGACGAATTCTTTTTTCATTATCACGGAGAAAGTTTCATCCATTTCAAATTATGGACGAAAAAAAGAATTCATGTGCATCTCTCATAGATGGGAGATTTAAAATAATTTATGTTTTATACATTTTTATTTTGCTATATATTGATCGTTGAATAATGCGCTAATTTCACTTAAAAAAGGACCGGCATAATTTTATTGGCGGTTACTTCTATTTTCCAATTCCTACTTAATTGTTGTTCCTTTGTTTGATAGCATGCGACGCACCTATGAAACATCATCTAATACAACGTACAGGACACCAAATTTTTCCAATTAGTTTCATAATTTTGAAACAAGACAATATACACTATTTTTCTAATAAAACCTTTGAAAGTTTGAAAGCCATACCGATATGGTACGTCATTATTTGGCGCTTCTTATTTATAATTTTAAACGATGATTATTATGAATTGAATTTCTCCTATATGTTCAGTTGGTTTTCTTTTTTCGAAAAATTGTATTGAAAATTGTATGGAAGCGATCGGAAGGATAAATGAGATATGCGAAATGGACAGGAAATATGCTGTGCGAAATTTCTTGTGGATAAAAAAAAATTGTGAGCAATAATGCAGATGTCACGACATCATGAAACTGGGTTGACTCCAATCCATTCCTTTCAGTTGAATACATCTGTGGAGATTTCAGCGTTCAATTCACCTACGTTTTCGTTCTTCTTTTATTTTCCGTAGTTGTAAGCCGCTTGAGCTGCGCTCGCCGCCTTCATCATAACAGGTTGCATGTGATTAGTTTTGTTTTGTTTTGATTTAATTCAAAAAGAAATATTTACAAAATAGTTATACCTGAGCAGCTTGAGCGGCTTGAGCTGCTTGAGCAGCAGATGCCGCCTGTGCCGCTTGTGCGGCCGTAGCTGCCTGAGCAGCCTGAACCGCTTGAGCCGCTTGAGAGGCTTGAGCAGCAGCACTTTGGGCTGCTTGGGCAATCTGAGCTGCCTGGCCTATGTCAGCGGCTGTGGCGGCCTGAGCAGCCTGAGCGGCTTGAGCGGCACCGGCTGCCTATTTAGGGACATCCATTATTGTTAACAGAGTTATCTTTAAATAATAAAATTCTGATGTTAAAGCTTACCTGGCTAGCAGCCGATTGTGCTGCCTGAGCTGCAGCCGCCGCTGCTTGAACAGCCTATCAGTGAAAATTATTATGTTAGTTTTTTTTTCTAACAGCTTAATTCTGTACAGGTAATTGAAACTCACCTGTTGGGCTGCGTGAGCTGCGTATTGAGCTGCTTGGGCTGCCTGTGCAGCTGCTGCAGCTTGGGCGGCACCTAATGAAAGGAAGATTGAAATATGAACAAACTCATTACGTATTCTTCTTATTGAATTGCTGTGTTTCTTAATTACCTGGAGGAGGACCATAGTAAGTAACTACTGGCGCAGCAGATGTTCCACCATAACTACCTTTCAACCAACCTCGTTTCACCTGAAAACAAAAAAATTGTGTTGTAGAACATTACATCCTCCGATCCAAATAATCTATTTGCGTTTTGAATGCTTCAACACTTACGCGAATGTATTCTTCATTTTCCAACAAGCTTGTGATTTTTGAGGCACTTTCTGCTGAGCTCGTGCTGTTGGACGAAGCCATCACTCCCACTGTAATGAAGAAATAAGGTTATAGCTCGTTAAGTTATATGGAACTTCATTAGGAAGTAAACAGCATTTTTGAATACCGATGCAAAAAGCGAGAACTGCCAGCAGCTTCATGACGTTGATGTTTGGTTAGTGTTCAAGACGAGTATGATGAGACACTTCCAAGTAACGCCAACATTTTATATTTTCCGCAAAATGAATTTCTGTCCTATAATCCAGTCAGTCCATTCTTTTCATCGATTCTCCAACCTTGCACAAAGAATTGAAAAAATTTGGGTGAAAATGACAAAGGGGCTTAGGGGACAAATTTTGGTGAAAGGAGAGAAAAGAAGATGAAACAGAAGAAAGCGAAAACTACCACGCAATCCTTCGCCTATTTGATTTCTCAGAATAGAGTCTGACGACGCGCTTGCTTGATTGACTTTCTCGGTTGCTCATTAAAATTCTATAGCTAAACTCGCGATGTGAAAAATAAAAACAGAGACGCTTCAACAAACATTCCTATCCCCGACGAAGACTATTAGGAAGGAGAAAACTTTCTCGCAATAAAACACAAAAAATAAAAGTCTGACTTTCTTCGGATGATGCTGGCACTCACTCAAATGTCCAATATTTAAAATGCTATCATTGAAATAATGTCAAGCTAGTTTATATTGTGCATTGTAACATTCATCTAGCCGATGAATTGTCATAATCTCTATTGTAATTGGGACAACATGAATACATGTTGAAGGGTCCATGACAAATCTTTGAACAGTTGCCTAAGGAAATGAGTAGGGATTTCAACGTTATGTATGCACTGCGGAAGTGACGGTGTGTTTGTTGACGCTTGGTATAGTCTAGTTAAAGATTAGAGAACATCATTCAAATTTTTTGGGTCAATAAATAAAAAAACCGCTTCACGCTCAAAATATTCAAAATTAAACAAACGTGTCATGCAATTGTACCACCTGGAATGATTTTTGTAATACTAGCCTAGTTGGGTATGAAAGAAGCGGAAATAAGTGGAGCTCTTAAGAAGAAAGTTTACGTTTGTTGCTTGATATTGAGTAAATTTATTTTGCAATGTATACATTTGTGTAAAGCTTATTGTTGGTGATTCCTCCTTGTTGGGCAATCCTAGAAATAATGTTAACGTTAGTGATTGTTTAATTGATTTTTACGAATAGGTTAGCGTATAACTTGAATTGCTGCTGCTATACATACCAAAATAAGGTCCTTTGGCCGAAAACAGGAGACTAAATTACCCAATAAAGAGGATCTGCATTTGTTCATCGATGTTGTTAGACCTTTACACATCAGTAGCTACATGTGCTGCAATTATAGAGCTATGCTATTATGTATGCTTGAACTATAAAAGGCTCGGAGTGACCAGCTAGTCTAACACTTCGTTAGCCTTACCATCAGCTCACACACTCCCTCCCTACAAAAGAAATAAACGTTTTCACCTCCTTATCAAATACCTTTTTTTCCCAGAGTAGCCAAAAAGATGCTTCAATTCAAATTCATTTCAGCGGTAAGTATATTATTTATTAGTAATATTTATTATTTTGTCTTATTTAAATGCAACTTAAATTTTGTTTCAATTTATTTGTATTAAGAAACGTCAAAGTTCTATTGTATTCCTTGCCGTCGTTGTAGTGGTGAACATTTTGAGCAGCAAACTACTGGGCGTCTACGGGGGTATACTTATTAGCAATTAAAACTTTGGTACATATTTAGGCCATAATTTAATTCAATAATTTCTTAGAGACTGATGAAGATTCACTTTTGGCACCACTGCGCCCACCCTGTCGTTATAATTGCACGCGACCGTACTCGCCATTGTGTGGATCAGATAGGAAAACGTACGGCAACATGTGCCATCTCTGAATACTAAAAATAAGTGTGATAACACACGCATCCGCAAGGTTCATGATGGTACATGCCGTCATCAGCGTTGCGTTCCCGATATGAACCCGATCACATGCAAATGCCCTTGTACTATAGCTTGTCTCGCTGTTATGGATCCTGTGATTGGGACCAATGGAATTACTTATTCGAACGACTGTGTTTTAGCTTCTAGAACTGCTTGTCTAGGGTATCCTGTGCGTGTGTGTCGTAAAGTTCCATTGGCCCGTGCTTCCCTAGAGATGGGCAAAGGGGCAGGTTCCGTTGCCGATGAATAGATCTCTGGATTCTCTGGTGTATCCGAGCGATCTATAACGGAATCTATGGACACTGACTTGAATTAAATCTTTTGTTATTTATTTATAATTATCTTTTTTATTATAGTTTCGAGTGCTTTTCGTATATTAAAACAGTATACATATAGTATTCAACCAACTCTCTTTTTTTCATTTTTATTTAAAAAAAAATTGTCAATATTTAAAGGATTGAGATATGTGTCAATATTCGGCGTCAGCCCGTGGGCATTTCAATTCTAAACGGTAATTTGTATTACCATCAATTTCATAATCTATTTAGACTTCGAAAAAAATATTTTTTTATAAAAAAAAAGGTAGGCGTAATTTAAGACATTTCTTTATTTTTCAAAAGCAAACACCGAGCATGTAAATAAGATCCTTTTGTTTGTTTTTTTTTTGTTGGTGGAGGAAAGGTTCAACAGTTGAAAAGTACAGGGTAGGGTTAAGAATTTATTTGTTAAATTGCAGAAATATACTCGGTCAAGTGTGATGCAGTGGTTTCAGTGGAAAGTGGAAAGGAAAAAGATGTCGATCAACGACGAACAGTCCACAGTGAGAAAATAAGAAGACAAATTGTGAGAATCCCGTTCTCAACAACAGGAGGGAAAACGCATCAATTATTTTCCGTAGTGACCGTATCCGTTTCCAAAGTTGGAACCGGCACTGTTTCCAAGAGATGTGATACCGTTCACTGCCTGTAGGGCGGCGGCGTCGATGGCGACGCTTGAAGTCTTGGCAGCCGAAGCGGCAGCCGCAGCCTGAGCAGCACTTTGAGCTTGAGCAGCCTGAGCTGAACCGGCCAACTGGACGGACTGCTGGGCAAATGCTGCCTGGGCAGCGGCGGCCAACGAACCAGACTGAGCGACCTGGAAAGCTGAGGCGAAGTTCGTTTGGGCGGCACTGTTCGAAGCAGCCCAAATGGCCGGACTGGCAGCGGCCAGAGCTGCAGCGATGTCACCTGCCGCCTGTTGGCTGGTCACAGCATTGAACGAATTGTGAAGCTCATTTGAAGTCACCGGTGCGGTGTACTGAGCAACAAACTGGGCAGTGGTGGCCAACTGTTTGTTGTAGTCGCTACGTACTACCGACGCAATTGCGCTAGTGGCCCTGCGAAACGTTTTCAATTCGCATCAATTTTGGTTGACTGTTATTTATTATAAGAACAACAAAAGAAGGTTTCATACGAGCTTCCGGCAACGCCTGCAGCGTTGGATAATTCAGCGGCAGCCGCAGCGCTAGCAGCTCCAGTGTTGATCCCGCCGTATCCTCCGCCAGTGCCCCCGTAAGCTCCGGCACCGGAACCAAATCCGAAACTACCTCCGGCCGCACCACCGTATCCAGCGCCTCCTCCTGGAGCAACAGCCGCTCCTCTTTTCTCCTATTTGATCAAGTTAGAAATGATTATTAAACTTCGCATGATTGCCAACATCCAACTTACGCGATGGAGCTCAACGTCATCGACGGGGAAGGCACTCACCATGGCAACACCTGAAACAACGGCGATAATTAATTGATATTCTGAGAATGTAATTCAATTAATTCAAAATACCAATGCACAAAAGTAGAACGGAGCGTGTCATTCTATAGAAAAATTAAGTTTTTTTATGTTTAACTGATTCAAGTGACGATTGCCAGCTGCTAACAAATTGCTAATTTGAGTGGAATGGCTTAGTCGTTTTATACCTTTGCGAGTTCTGCCCCCAAGTGGACAATTCTCCAACAACGGAAACAGTTTCCAATCCAATAGTTTATTTTCGTTTATCACTTTCCCTGATTGAATACAAAACGTGATTTGTTTTCCAATTCGAAATGAAAACTTCACACAATAAAGACGATTTGATTGGCCATTGATCTCTGCCCGCACTCGATAAGAACCTGAAATAGACAAGGGAATAAGAAGTAAAGTAGAGCAACGATCTTTATGCCGTCCCAGTCATGAACCAGTTGATTTTCAGGTTATAAACCAGCCAGCATAGAGTGACGGTATCCGTCTGGTATTCACAGAGAGAAAAAAAAAAGAACAATCGGTGGCTAGAACTAAGAGGATAATGAACTTTTTCATGGATACTTGGATACTTCGACAAAGGAAAACGGATTTCACTTTCGATCGAATTCACACTTAATGCATCTTAGCTCTACGTCAGCTTGAAGAGATATGGCCGGTTAAATCCTTGTTAGGTAGTTACAAGAAATGTGTCAATAGGGAGAACCTGTACTCCCCCCAAAAAGGAAAGTATCGCTAGAGGGTACTACACTATATCAAATGAGTTTGAGGAAATTGATATAAGGTCGATGATCAAGTGGGAAGCAGTTGTGTTGACGCACGGATTCTTTCGACACCCTGGAAAAACCATCTCTGGGTAAACCCACCTAAAACCTGCTTCTTTATTTTGGGAAGAGTGAGATGCGCATTAGCACAACGACGACGAACATGTGAACTACAAAAGTCAACTGAACTATAAAAACCCATCGGAATAATTCGCTTTGCCTCACATTTTGTGTCAAAGATTTGTAAGACGATCGTCGTTCTTCTTCAAGTTGCCTAGTCGACCCATAATGAGTCCAGTCGCTTTAACGGTGAGTCTTTTATTGCCGTCAGTATAAGTATTTTCGTTCTGTTTAATTTATATTGGGCTGTTTTGGTTTTTTTCAAGAAATATCTTGGATCTACTACGCTCCTCGTCGCATTTGCATTGAGTATTCTGAGTAGCAATCCTGGCGTTCAAGGAAGTAAGTCTATATTTTGCCATATAACATTACCAAGAGAAAAGGTTTCCTAATAATAGTCTATTTAATTCCAACAGAAAGCTTAAGTGCTGAACCTCGTAATTGCGAGGTTGGCTGCTTGGAAATTTATGAGCCCCTCTGCGGCACAGACGGTAACTTCAAGTTTAAATCACCAATCGTGTAATATTAACTGATTAACGGTTATATTATTTCAAGGCAAGACGTACTCAAACAAGTGCGAATTATTCGTGGCGAATAATTGCGACGACACTTCTCCCGATAGAATCCGTAAGGCGTACGACGGTGAATGCAAAGCAGTCGACTATCCCGATCGTTCAACTTGCATCCAGGAATTTCTTGCGTCCTGTATTTCCCCTCAAGTTTTAGTCTGTGGAGACGACGGTATCGTTTACGGCGACTTCTGCCAATTGGAAGCCAAAAACAAATGTGATGGCACTGCGATTGGCTCCCATATTTGCACAGGACGTGCCAACTAACGCAGTGGATAGCAAATATGTTTTATCATTACACTTTATTTTTAAATATGATGCTGTTATATAGTAACAAAAAACGATAATAATAAACGTATTAACCGGCCTCGTTATCTTCATTTTCAAAAATATAAAAATGAGCGATATCTTTGGAATTCTACCTATAGGTTTTCTGCCCCATCCGAAAGATGAATTTTCGATTGCTGGATGGAATTGTGCGGGCAGGAAGAATCGTACTGATGAAAAAACCTCTTTCTGTTAAAGATTTTATTTTAGTTGCTGTATATCAATGAGGACCATTGCGTCCTCCAGCTTCTATATATTCATTGATATGCATGGGAATATATATATAGATATCAGAGGCTGTGTGTTACTTATTATATCAAGACCTCGATATCTTTCCCCCAACAGTCTTAATGAAGACCTTGTATCAATTCTAATAAGAAATCAACTTGTATAAATTACATGTTTTACGAAATATCAACTCACCGTACTTTTAACGGTATTTTAATACTGCGGGGAGTTTACCAACATTGCCTTTTCTACATTGTGAAAACAGAAGAAAGGTATATAATTAATTTTATTATACAAACATACCTTTTATTATGTTGCGTAATATGCACGTTACTGCACGCAGCTTACGACTAAGTCTATCATTTCAATAGAGATACGGTCAACTGTATCTGAACTATAAAAGACTTCGATTGACCAGCTATTCTCACACATTTTGGTATCCTTCTACAGAATAAGGAACAACCGTCTCGTTTTCTACACTTTTTCCCCAATAGCTGAAAATGTTTAAACTCGCTTCAATTGTAAGTATTTTAGTGGATTTTTTAGTCTGATTTATAAATAATTTTAAAATTTCCCCTTTTTTTGTGTTAAGAAACATCAAAGTTCTATCGTATTCCTTGCCGTTGCTTTGGTGAGCATTTTGTGCCTCGTACACAGCGTCACAGCGCAAAATGAAACCGAAGGTATATGCCCCTCAGTTATATTTAATTTAATTTTGGTACATTTATTGACTACGTGTTAATCGAATAGTTGTAGAAGAGGCCGATTTTGAGATTGCTGATTATGAAGATCTTATTGTGGAGCAACCTCCGCCGGTGCGACGCTGCCGTTATAACTGCACGCGACCGTATTCGCCATTGTGTGGATCAGATAGGAATACGTACGGCAACATTTGCCATCTGAATACTAAGAATAGGTTGGATAACACGCGCATTCGCAAGATTCGCGATGGCACATGCCAGCGTTGCCCTGATTCGCCCCCCATGGTCACATGTGTCTGTGAAAATTGTCCGTTTAACAGGGTTCGCTGTTTTGCAACTTCAAGCCCGAATCGCCCAATAACTTGTAGCAACATTGACAGGCCCGTGTGCGGAACCAATAGAGTAACTTACAGAAACGCATGTCAATTAGTTTTTAGAACCGCTTGTTTTGGGTATCCTGTGCGTGTGTGTCATAGTGGTCCATGCCGACGTGATCAGGATGAAGACGAAGAAACAGGTATCGTTGATATCGATGAATAGATAGAAGAAGAAGTTTCATTTGAAACCTATCCGCAAATCCAATTCTGACAGTAGCCCCTGGCAAATGATTACACAATCCACATGGACACTTGCTTTAATTGAATCTTTTGGTTTTTATTCATTGATATGCTTTTTTATGGTGTGTTTACGGTTTTAAGGTATCGTATTTTCATTGTTTTCTTTCTTTTCTTGTATTTCAAGTGAAAATAACAATTAATAAGGAGAGGCAGTTATAATTGCTACGTAGCAACACACTGCTAAAAAATGTATCGATTTTGCGGTATGAATTTACCTAATTGGCAGACTGCCTATCAAGCAGAAAAAATAGCATTTGACCAATAGGACGTCATCCATGTTTAGACATATCAAATTTCTACCACAGGCGGCATTCCTTGCCCTTGTCGCAGTGAATATTTCCTACAGCAAAAGGAGGCATATACACCCCAGTTTATTTCTTTTTATTGGTACCTTAAATTGGGTATGTTTATTTTATCATTTCTAGCCATTTGGTGCTGTTGTGTGGATCAAATGATGAAACATACGTCATTTCATCTGCCATTTAAACACTAAGAATAACAAGTTCGATAACACAAGCATCAGTGAGGTTGGCAATAGTCCCTCAACAGCGTTGCGTTCCCGATATTTAACCAGTCAAATCCAACTTTGCCCCGCTATGTTAGCTTTGTAATAACTATGTTAGCATTTCCCCATCCTGTGTGTCTCTTGCGTAATCCAAAGATTGACAACGCCCATCGTCTAAAACCCGTTGCTTAATCAGTGTCACTGATGAGACCATAAGGCTTTTATCACGCAGATAGGGATGAGGCAACACAACATGAGAGTTGTCTCAGCACATACTCCATTATACTCCCGTCAAGCACAGACAGATGAATGTTCTTCAACATCCAAACCAGTCGACATTTTCAAGATTAGCTCCCAGATACAGTTTTCAAATTGAATAAAATGGTATACTATTAAGACTTTTTTTTGTGTTGACATCTGTAATAATTTTGTATTAATTTAAATTGCATCTTCTTTTATTTCTTTTCAGTCCCCTATTGTGGTGGTGTTGTTCGTCCCCTTCACGTTGCTCTTTCTGAGCCACAAACCAGGCGTTTACGGTACTATATAGTATACGCTTCAACATATTTTGTTATTCACTTGGATTACACAACACATAATTTCTTACAGGAGCACCAGGTTGCAATGTTATTTGCACGCTCGAGTTCAACCCAATTTGCGGATCTGACGGCAAAACTTACGATAATCTCTGCTTGTTGAATGCAAAAAACCAGTGCGAGGAAACAGATGGACATGGAAATGGCGTTGCAATCAGCCTAGTTCACGACGGTTTATGCAAATCGTGCGGAAATGACTGCACGAGCTATGAGGACACTCCGATTGTATGCGGATGTCCCTGTGCCATTCGCTGTTCGAATGTGTATACACCGCTATGCGGTACCGATGGCAAAACTTACAGGAACCCTTGTCAACTGGCAGTTGCAAATTCGTGTGTCGAGTATCCCGTGCGCAAATGTTACGACGGCGAATGCAGATCTTAATCAAATATTCAGCACTTAGTCTCTGACAAATGTTTTTGAATAAAAATAATACATGACAAATTTCGTGTTCACTTTTGTTTTCACGCTCCTATTTCGCTGTTTCTGATAAAAATTGAAAAAATGAATATGCAGCACTCAAATTGTACAGTAGAATTTTGAAGTTAATTTTGTCGATATTACGAAATACATAAACTATACAGTATATAGGTGATATTAGACGTCATTCATTTTATTCGTTTTATCAGGCCTTATTGTGAAATTACCTATTGTAAGGCTCATTGTGGATATTAGCTGCAAATTCCAATAAATTATTAACTTGTTCAATACCCGATAAATTTCATATCCTATCTAAAAGAAATTGAGATATTCTATATCAAGGCTAATATAAGAAATCCAATTCCACCTGTCAATTGCATTTTTTACGAAACATCAACTCAGCACAGTACTTTTAACGGCATCATCAAATGTTCTGCAACAGAAGATTGGTATATACACATGCACCTTTTCTTTAATATGTTGCGTAATATGTATACGTTACTGTATTTGCTCATCGATGCTTACAGCACAAAACAGAGTCTATCGATTTCAGTAGAGGTCCGGTATAGTGTGTATCTGAACTATAAAAGACTTCGATTAACCTGCTCGAGCCTGCTATTCTCACACATTTTGGTATCCTTCTACAAAAGAAAGTTCTATCGTCTCGTTTTCTACACTTTTTTCCAAGTAATAGCCGAAAATGTTTCAACTCGCTTCAGTCGTGAGTATTTTAGTAGACTTAGTCTGATTTATAAATAATTTAAAATGTTCCCTTTGTTGCGTTAAGAAACATCAAAGTTCTATCGTATTCCTTGCCGTTGCTTTGGTGAGCGTTTTGTGCTTCGTACAGAACGTCAAAGCGCAGGATGAACCTGAAGGTATGCCCCGCACCAATTTTCTATAAATTTGGTAGTTTATGAGGCTGTATGTTAATCCATTGATTTCTTCTAGATGCCTTAGAACAGAACGATTTAGAGCTTATTGCTGAAGAAGATCTTGCTCTGGCTCACGCGCGGAGCTGCCGTTATAACTGCTCGCGACCGTACTCGCCGTTGTGTGGATCAGATAGAAGAACGTACGGCAACATTTGCCATCTGAATACTAAGAATAGATTGGATGGCACAAGAGTTCGTAGGGTTAGCAGTGGTACATGCCCTCAACAGCGTTGCGTTCCCGATGTCCAGCCAATCACTTGTGTCTGTACTGATTGTCAGTCTAATTCTGCTAGCTGTTCTTCAAGTTCAAATCCAAATCGCCCAGTAACTTGTAGCAACGTTAGCAGGGCCGTTTGCGGAACCAATGGAGTAACTTACAGAAACGCATGTCTTTTATCTTTAAGAACTGCTTGTCTAGGATATCCTGTGCGTGTTTGTCATAAAGGTCCATGCCGACGTAGTCAGGATGAAGACGAGGAAGCACCGGAAGCAGGTAATGTTGAAATCGATTATATCGATGAATAGAGAGAAGCTGAAACATTTGAAACCTTTCCTCCAAATCCAATTCTGACTGTATCCCCTAGCAATCGATAACGAAATCCGCTTGGCCACTTACTTTAATGGAATCTTTTGGTTTTTATTTAATAATTAACGTATTTATTTTAGTATTTAGCGGGTTTTTATTTTATTAATAAAATATACCATTCAAGCTATTGTCATTTTTGTATTCATTCTTATTTTAAGAAAAAACTAATTTAAAAAGACCATTAAATATCTACCTCCGAGGATGTAGCGTACTATAGTTTCACTATCATGCTGCTCCGACAGTTCGTGGATGGGTTTGATTCCTTAAGTAAATTTAATCTATGACAACCTGCGATTAAAAACAGGTTTTTGCCGGTTGTACTCAGTGGGTTTGTGGAAGGGTGGGGTTAATTGCCATCCATTAATTGCAAGTATAAGATATGTCTTGCTTTGTGAGAGAATTTAAAAAAATCATCCCATTTAGTAGCACAAAAAACGTTTGGAGTATAAAGTTAGTGTTTGTTCATTGGTTTGTACGAATAGGTTACCGCTTCATAATTGCTACTGTATATTGTATTGCGGTCAATACATTTTTGATGCTGTCGATTTGTTTAATTTCATTCGTTCGCATTGAGTTCAGCATTGAGAGAATGAACAGAGTAACGCTATTTTTATTCCAGGAAGATATCGAGTGACCTTCCAAATCAGCCTTTGTTCCTTATATTTTAATTAAAAATTCGGAAGCAAACATGGATGTGGCGTGTTACACACTAATTTCACTGATGCCATCATCTGCCGTTACGTGCTATGTTTTTTACAGCAGTATATAGAGCAATTAAGAGCTATACATCTACCTCCTTTATTTACAAATTTAAAAAGTTGTAATCAGAAGATCTTGTAGTAGTAAGTTCTCCTCCCTTTATATTTCCTAATATAAAATGGTTCTGCATTTGTTCATCGATGTTGTATAGGAGACCTTTACACATCACATGTTGGGTTTGCGCTGTACGGCCCTAAGTAGTTAGAGCTCGGCTACTGGTATTACGGATGATTGTACTATAAAAGCGGTTAAGAGCGACCAGGTAGTGTCAAACACTTTCGTTAGGTAATTAATACAGTAAATAATTCCAACTATTTTCATGGTATAGGCTATTTATTCTTATTTTAAGAAAAATAATAAAAAATTAAAAAAAAGAATAATCTCTAATTAATATCAACATCCATGAGCTCTAAGTCTGCAAGTGTTCGTAGGCTACTTGTCATTGTTAACATAGTCTTGCGTAGTCAATAGAGCTACCGTTATATTCGTGAACTATAAAAGGCACCGAGTGATCACTTTGAGTCTCACACATTTTGTTTGCCTTCTACAAATAAGCGTCAACGTTTTTAACTTATTTTTCTCCACAGTACTCGAAAATGTTAAAATTGACTTCAGTTGTAAGTACTGTCGTTATATTGTTTCTTATTTTCCCTAAAATTTACGTATCGTCATCTATATTGAAAAATTGTTTCCTTTTTTATTATAAGAAACATCAAAGTTCTTTTATCGCATTTCTTGCCACTCTTGTCGTGAGTATTTCTTGCAGCAAATTGGGTGTCTACGGAGGAGGTATTACATGCCTCAATTTAATTTCGTTGGCTAATACATGTTAATATCGAATCATTTCTTAGGGAATGATGAAGATTACATTTTGGTGCCGCCCTGCCATATCGCCTGCACACTTGAATACATGCCAGTGTGCGGATCAGATGGGAAAACTTACAGCAACATGTGTCATCTGAATGCTAAGAATACGTGTGATGGCACACACATCCGCCAGATTCACGATGGTCC
The DNA here is from genome assembly GCA_030770115.1 of Daphnia galeata. Classification (NCBI taxonomy): domain Eukaryota; kingdom Metazoa; phylum Arthropoda; class Branchiopoda; order Diplostraca; family Daphniidae; genus Daphnia; species Daphnia galeata. The sequence goes on from CM061117.1 coordinate 10,779,950, forward strand.
GTGCCATTACCACGAACACTGCGTTCCCGATATGCACCCACTCGTATGGTCCTGTCCCTGTCGTATTCGTTGTAGTCATATTTTCAGGCCCGCGTGCGGAACCGATGGAATAACTTACCCGAACGCTTGTCAATTGGCTTCTAGAAACGCGTGCAAAAAGTATCCTGCGCGAGTGTGTCATAGAGGTCCATGCCAAAATGCACCTTATTTGACAGGTGTAGGCCTAGAAGAGATGGTCTGATAACTTGCATCTTTTCCTCTGCCAGAACAATCTTCTTAATAGACACTGCAGACACTGGCTTGAATAGAATTTCTGTTATTATTTTTCTTCATTTTTCTAGTTTAAAGGTGCTGCTATATTTACAATATAGCCTATACTAGCTGTTCTCATTGTTTTCATACAAATGATAAATAAATTGTCATGTCTTCGTCAGAAGGAAATACGTGGATTCTCTATAAATAGTTGCGGACCAGGTAATAGATGTGGTGGTGCTGTAGCTATCGCTCAACAGGCCACTATTGCCGCAAAGGCAATAGAAATCCAGAATGTCCAAGCTGGAGCTGCAGCTCAGGGCCATCGAGCAAACGCAATCAATATTCTCTGCCCAGGCTGTTCCAAGGTTCAAGTTTGGCAACAGGTCTAAGCGATTGCTACCACTTCCAAAGCCGCTCAGTCCTATATGCTGCCCAGCCGGAAGTTTTCGCACTGTCACTTGTCAAAGTCATTCAACGCTCGAGGTTTGGCCTTTAAACACTGAGCTCACTGATGCTTAGCAGATTTTCCTGCTGCCCAGCAAACGGCCAATAACAGGGCTTACTCGGCCGCTTAAACTTAGCAGCCGCTTGTCTTTAAGTCTCCGATTTCTGTCGTATAACTATACTCATGTTCATCCTTCCTTTCATGTTGTTTTTTCTGATCATCATCAAACTATAGGCGTTCAAGGTATAGGCTAATATTCTCGGTAATAGCATGTTTTAACATAGAATTTATGTCCTCGAATTGCAATTCGAAGAATTTCGAGTGCAAAATTATTATTAAGCCATGGTTTATTAATACGGTGCACTTAAGTTGATGATGCAATTGAATTTCACATATCCTAATAGAATAATGAAATTAAGGCTGCTTCTATATATGCACATTCGAGGATATATATACTGTATATATATCTATAATGTAATACAGTGCTCTGTTACTTATTATATCAAGAGCTCGATATCTTTTTCCCCCAAAGTCTTAATGAAGACCTTGCATCAATTCTAATTAGAAATCAACTTCTAAATTAAATGTTTTACGAAATATCAATTCAGCACAGTACTTTTAACGGTATTAATAGTAATGCAACCGAAGATTGGTATAATATTCACCTTTTCTTACGTTGCTTAATATGTTAACGTTACTGTATTTGTTCATCGATGCTAACAGCACGCGCCACATAGTCTAAGATCGATTTAAAGTAGAGGTCTTACGTATATCGTCTGTATGTGAACTATAAAAGACTTCGATTGACCAGCTATTCTCACACATTTTGGTATCTTTCTACAGCGAATAAGGAACTACCGTCTCGTTTTCTACACTTTTTCCCCAATAGCTGAAAATGTTTAGACTCGCTTCAATTGTAAGTATTTTACTGGACTTAGTTAGTCAGATTAATTTTGAATTTAAAATATTCTCTTTTTGCGTTAAGAAACATCAAAGTTCTATCGTATTCCTTGCCGTTGCTTTGGTGAGCATTTTGTGCCTCGTACAGAGCGTCAAAGCGCAGGATGAACTTGAAGGTATACCCGGAAATTATTAAAGTTATGAGGCTATGTAATAATTCATTTATTTCTTATAGACGAAGCAGATTTAGGGATTGAGTCTATCGATGACGAAGATGTTGCTTTGGAGCAACCGGCGCGGGGGTGCCGTTACAACTGCTTTCGTCCGTACTCGCCATTGTGCGGATCAGATAGGAGAACGTACGGCAACATGTGCCATCTGAATACTAAGAATAGATTGGATGGCACAAGAGTTCGTAGGGTTAGCAGTGGTACATGCCGTCACCAGCGTTGCTCTCCAACTTCGACCCCAGCAGTCACATGTACCTGTGATTGTCGGACTAATAGGGTCCGCTGTTTTTTGAGTTCATTCCCAAATCGCCCAATAACTTGTAGCAACGAAAACAGGCCCGTGTGTGGAACCAATGGAGTAACTTACAGGAACGCATGTCAATTAGCTCGCGCAACCGCTTGTCTTGGATATCCTGTGCGTGTGTGTCGTAATGGTCCATGCCGACGTAGTCAGGATGAAGACGAAGAAGCAGGTATCGTTGAAATGGATGAAAATAACACGCACACGCTTCTTGAAGAAGCTGAAACACTTTAAACCTCTTCCCAAATCCAATTCTGACTGTAGCCCTTATATCAATCGATTACGCAATCCACATGGACACTTTTTTTTTATTGAATCTCTTTGGTTTTTATTTAATCATATGCATTTCGATGTGGGTTTTTCGGTTTTAAGGTAAATTAATAAAAGGATACTACAAGCAAGATGTTGTGTTTTTATTGTTTTCTTTCTTATTTCAAGTGATGTAGGAGATTACATAGAATGTTTTTTACAGCCAGAAGGAAATTGACTAAGAGATCAGCGGTGCAGCAGTATAGAGCTATACATATCTACCCCCTTTATTTATAAAAATTTAAAAAGTTGAAATCAGAAGATTGGTAACTTTTACATTTTCTAATATACAAAAAGGTTCTGCATTTGTTCATCGATGTTGTAGTAGACCTTTACACATCACATGCTGGGTTTGCGCTGCATAATTAGAGCTAGGTTACTGATATTATAGTCTCAAACACTTCGTTAGCCTCTTGCAAAGTAAACTAACGTTTCTAACTCTTTTTCAATTTTTTTAAAATTTTCCTCGTCAGCAGAACGTAGCCAAAGATGTTTAAATTCATTTCCGCTGTAAGTATATATTACTTGTTAGTTGACATTCAATACAACTCAAATTGAGGTTCATTTGTTTATAAAACAAACATTCATAGGGTTAGCAATGGTACAGTATCCTGCAAAAAAATCCGAACGCGATAGTTTATTTTTCCCTCACTAGATATTGGAAAATAAACTATCGCGTTCGGATTTTTTTGCAGGATACTGTACATGCCCTCACCAGCGTTGTGTTCCTGATTCGCATCCATTCACGTGTGCCTGTGGAAATGGTTGTCGGTCTGATTCTGCTCACTGTTTTAACCCAGATCGCCTTATAACTTGTAGCAACGTTGACAGGCCCGTGTGCGGAACCAATGGAGTAACTTACAGAAACGCATGTCAATTATCTTTTGAAACCGCTTGTCTTGGGTATCCTGTACGTGTGTGTCATAAAGGTCCATGCTCACCTAGAGATGATGAAGACGAGACAGATGCCGTTGATTACGATGAATAGAGAGAAGCTGAAACCCTTAAACCCTTTCCCCAAACCCAATCCTGAGTGTAGCCTCTAGCAATCGATTACGCAATCCGTACGGAAAAGTAATTTAATCGAATCTTTTTATTTTTATTTAATCATATGCTGCATTTCATGTATAGTTTTAGTGTATAAAGCTAGCTGTTTAGTTGTTTCTATTTCAGTTCTTCGTTTATAGTTCTTCTTATTTCAAGGGGAAAAAAATAATTTAAAAGGAAATCAATCCGAAGGATCAATATCCGACGTGATGAAGCGCGTATCGAAATGTTTAAGTTGTCAATGAGAACTTAAAGAGTTGTTAATATACTAAAGTATTATCAGTCAATATCAGAATTCATCTAGGTTGTGCTACAGTACATAAATCCTACAGGAAGAATATATAGGGTGTGTGCATACATAGCTGTGCTAAAGTTAAAGCTCTATTTTTCTTGTGCGGTGACCTCGGATGACTTTTCCTCTAAATTTCTTCAAAACGATCGCCGACGATTGCTTCATTTTGTCAATACGGAAACAGTAATTGATGTCCTGTACATGTCCCAGGATCCCCAGTAGGTAAGGTGGCCCAACGACTGCCGTTATAAGAGGCTGACATACATACACAATCCTATTCCAGCAAAAAGGTCATCGATCTTACACCATAATTAGTTACAGTGTTTTGGATGACAATCAATTAATGCTTGGTGATATTTACACTAAAAGCCATTCCATAAAAGGCTCTGGTATACCAACAGTTATTCTCACATTGCCAACCTTTTCAGGACCAAAGAATTTACTGCTGACGTGAAAATGTGGCGAGTGCGAATTCCCTCAATGGTATTACATACATCTAAAGTGGAATATGTTATTCGGAAGTTTGTTTATATTCTTTAACTCTAAATTCAATTCAATTCACTTGATTTGTGTGTATATTAGAAAGCTCTGTGTTCAACCGCATTTCTCGTCGCTGTTACAGTATTGTGTATTCTGAATAAAAAAACAGATGTCAATGGAGGTATGTCACTCGACAAATAATGTTGAAGGTCTCAATGAATAAATGTTTCTTAATTCTTATTTATACGCAGCTGTCATCATCCGACAACCTTGTGGATTGCGCTGCACGCGTGAATACAATCCGGTTTGCGGGACAGACGGGAGGACGTACTCCAATCCATGTGTGTTAAAGGCCAAAAACATGTGTGATGGTACGAATGTCAGAAAAGCTCACAGCGGTAGATGCAACTATTATTTGGGAAACGATTTGGCTTTTTCCCCATCGCGGTTATCAACAAGAAGTTTAATTTTGAAAAATTATCGAACGATGTAGTACGGTAGCAATATCTGAAAATGATACATTTTTCAATTTGCTTATTGTCCTTGGCTCCTTGCGTTTTTTTGTTCAGGTTTAACTATACAACAAAAAAAGAAACGTCCATGATGGATATCAGCTAGAACTTAACGTTTACCTGTTTTATTTTGAAAATGAAAAGTGAAAACAAAACATGAGTTGAGGTTTGTGCAGAAAGGTCGCCATACAAAACCTTGTTCAAATTTATTTGGCAGCGAGAAATACAATAAATGTGTCACATATATTGGCACACCAACGTTGATCTAGTTAGAGTTCGATGGCTTTGTGAGATTTTAAAATACGTAGTTTGCAAGAGAATATTGGAGAAGGGCTTGAGAAAAACATTTGGAATGAGATACGGAATTAATTCAGCGCGTTAATTCAAAAGAATATTCCACGTCGCTTGTTTTCCCTGTGTCCTTTTGGATGTGGATATCTATAGGCTACGTTTGCTGAGAGATTCCGAGTTATTGTCGCTCTGATTATTCATTCAACTTCTGATGATGAAAGGCAAAGAGTTTCTAACAAGTAGCAACAGATTCCGTCTCTGATCTGAATCAAATTTTTGTAGTTGGCAGAATAATGTGCAAACTGCATGTCGATCTTGAGGTATTTGCTTTATGTTTACGGTTCGAAATACCCACCGTGCCCAAAATGTTATAACGTCTGTCATTTCAATTATCGAAACAGCAGCGAGATTGCGCATATGCTATATGCAAATACATTCCATGTGTAGCTATTCCAGAGGACAATCCATAAGTGTCCCCTGTGGCAATATGTAATAACTTCCTGATATTCGGCGGAGTACAAAATCAGTGTATAAATAGAACAAACGGCCAAACAATGCGGAATTATTATTTGCTCGTATAACAAGGAGTGTCGCAGCGGCACAAATATCTAAGAGGGTCCCCTTGGTTCCACGAAAAGGCTAATGGAAGTTTGTTTTACCCGTTTCTGATTGATATTAGAGTGTAGAACGACGTGCACAGAAGAATGAAAAAAGATTTGTATTTTTGAAGAAACAAAGGCACGTAGGCAAATACTACAATAAACCAGAAGTACAACGTATCTTCATTCAGTTAAACCGCCATGGATACGACGAAAATCAGGATATGTGAAAACCAGTTTTAATATTCAATTTTTTTTTGTTTGGAAAATACGAGTAAACGGATCAAGGCTAATTTGATTCACGTGTGCATTTCTTATGCGCTGAAACGACGCACCCAGCAGCAAAACTAAGCTTCATTTACGAATATAAATTTGACCGCTCCCATCACTCCTCGAGTCTCGAGGATTTCATGTTTTTTGCAACACTTTCCACGAGATGCATATAAATAGATTTCAAAAACTGTGATTTATTTTCTCTAATAGGACTATGGACTTGCCTTTTACTAAGATATACAAGTACAGTACAACCCATCAGGTAGCTGGTTGCTCAATCAGTCCAGCCATTTATCTCCAATTATGTGTAGTACAAATGATACAGCTCTGAAAAAGTCTTGCCGAGAATATTCCATCAGTAAAATGGTCTGGCAATTTATTCTTTTTCGTAGAAAAATGATCTCCTTTTGATGGAATACAACGACGAAGTTTATTTTTGTGAAAGAATTTTTACTGCTTGTGTAATTTTTGCTTTTAGCGGATAACATCCGCTTGTTTTTCTTGGTATTAATCGCTGCTGGAAAGTTTGGTTTAAAAACAAAATAATAAGATATACACAGTTCAAGTCCGAGAACTATATAAGTCTTTTTTTAAGAGCTTCGCTATGCAGCAAGTTTAAATTTAGATAGTCACTATAGTGCTAGGCTGCTACAAGGGCTGCTAGCTAATGCATACACACTTGACTAAACGTTCCCGAATAAGAACGTGACAAGGTCACTTTCCTGGAAGTTTAGAGTCGGGGACTCCGTCGAAGAATAAATTTTAATTGGAAATAAATTCACGGAGCTCACTCTTTTAAATATCAGTCAGCAACTTTCACAAGATTCCATGATGTTTTAAAGCTTTCAAATAACATAACAAGATCGTTTAACTTTCCATTCTGCCTATAGTTTCATCAAATTTAAATTTCTGCCGCGGTAGTGGTACACAACTTACCGCAACTTACCGGAGAATCGCTGTTCAATAAATAATTTGAAAGATAAAATAAATAATTGAATATAAAAGATAAATAAATAAAAGATAAATAAATAATAAAAGATAAATAAATAATTGAAAGAAGTTTTGAAAACAGTTACAATCAATATTTGCATTCGATTTCTTCGAATGTGCAGCTTCCACATAACAGGATTTGTTTTAGATAACAGTTAGTCTAATAAGAATGTCCCTTTATAAGCGATGGGAGTTGGCCCTGAAGCTGTACTATAAAAACCTTTGGCTATAACCCGTCAGTCGCACACATTCCTGCAACTTTAAACCGTGTGACGACAGAGAATTCTGTCGCTTCCAAATTAGTTCAACGTCAATCTATAGCAAATAGCCCAACTCTCTGATCGTTTCAAATGGTTGGAATTTCAATATTTTCTTTGTTTTATTACTCACACCCAAAAACGTCATATTTGTAATTTAATTTGAATTCCGCTGTTTGTTTGTTTTTAATATTAGACATCTCTAGGCTTGGCTCTGCTATATGTCTTTCTTTTGTTGTGCCTGTTGAATAGCAAGGCAATTGTCTACGGAAGTATGCATTTTCTTGTATTTTATTTGTCTTTACATCTTTACTTAATTATTTCTTTAAACAAAACAATTGAAATCCAACAGAAAATTTGAGCGGACCTGATCGTTGCAAGATTGGATGTTTACTGGACGATTATTATCCGCTATGTGGTACGGACAACAAGACTTATACAAACGACTGTTTCCTGTATCTCGAAAACAACTGTGAAAACCCTTCCTCAACAAAGATTCACAAGGCATACGACGGTGTGTGCACATATGGTCAACAAGGATGTGAAATTCCCTGTAATGGTCTTGGATACACAGTTACCCCAATTTGTGGAAACAACGGCAAGACGTATGACAATGATTGTGAATTGAGCGGCAGAAACAAGTGTGATGGTACCAAAATCGAAAAAGCTTACGATGGAGAATGTAAACTGAGTCATCCGGAATCCCCTTTTCTGTAAGGATGGAAAACGACCGTGGAATGTAACTCGCTCGGTGAGACGGTTACGTCGGGTGCATAGGACGGCAAAAAGTAGTACAACATTGCTAATTAACTGCTGTCACAAAAATCACGTGAAATGGCCGAAATGGCACCGGACTAACAAATTGAGCCGCTGAAACGCGATAAGTCTTGGTAATCACTTGGCTATCCTCTTCACCATTTCTCCAAAACAACAAACGAATCGAACTTGTTTTTTATTTCTTACAGTATGAATTCAAATTAATTTTATAAAAAATGTTATAAGATATCGTTTAAATATTGTTGCAAAAATCTAATTGTGTCAGTTGAATAAATCTAGTGTTGGGCGGGCCAACACCCCGGGCAATTTTGATACAATTCACTTTACTTTTCTTTTCGCATGTACAAAAAAGGACGAAGAAAATTGAATCGCAGCAATATTAGGTCACTATAGCGTAGAGACTGTAAATTATATTAGCATAAGACTTAGTTCCGCGTCAGTCTCTTATAGACGTGGTTAGATTTCACAACAATCGAAAAACGTCTCATATTAAATTTTAAAGAAAGTCACTTTGTTTTAATCGAGATCAACAATTTTAACAGTGACCAGCAAGAGATAATTATTTTCTTATCGTTGTTTTATGGTAAACTTTACCACCGAACACGAAAAAGTTTCCAAGAAAATACATTATTTTAAAGTAGGAAACTTGTTTCATTCACTTCATGGAAATATGGACTCATTTACAACAACAAGATCACTGACAGGTTTCAAAAAGACAACGGTTCTAGAAGATAGAAAAGCAAAAAAAATTTTTTAAAAAAGAACAATCTTCTGTTTGTTGTTTGATGCGCAATAAAATTTAGAATATTAGTATAGGTTACACAGTAATAGATGATGACTGGGGCAACTAGCGCTGTAGACAGAAAACGATGTGCAGTGTACGTACATACAATTTTTTAATCGGCTTCACAGTCTGAGATATTATGTTATTTCAGTCACGGACATCTCTATGATTCGCACGAAAAACTTCACGAGGATTAATAACAATCAAATAGCTTATGTCCCTTCAAAAGGTTTTTATAATCAATTAACTTTATTTGCCGCATTTAAACTTCGCCTTTTGTTTGTGATAGATAGAGAAATGATCCTTATTTTTGGACTGCGTGAGTGAACCATCCAGCGTTCCGAGAAGAGGAAGTATAGGCTGTGTTCAATTATCATTTTCAATTTGTTTCAAAATTTTATCGTGAATAAATTCTTAAAATCCGGATTGTTTAGATCATTGTGTATGTTGTGTGATGGGAAATAATCGTCCGGTATGTGGAGAAATAGTAAAGAAATATGCGAATCCCTGTCTAAAATTTTGTGTTAAATCGGTCATAAAACATTATCAAATTCATTTTTAATACGAGCTTTCTTTGAAACCGCAAAAATCGGGGAGCGTCCGTTAACCCAAATTGAACTATCCTGTCTCTTTTTAAAAGGAATTTTATTGCCAGTTCTGTGAAGTGCGAATTCAAATCCTTGTCTTGTTATTGGCTTGACACTGAATAGGAACTCAGTTCTTACTTCTTAGTTCTCAAAACACAACAATTCAAAATTGTTCTTAGTACTCAAAACACGAGTTGCGGCCTTTAGCCGCTTGGATTCGCTAGAAATAAAATAATAGGGTTTCGGTTAGGGTGCGGGTTTTCTCATTCCTCATTTGGTCATTCCCTCCTGAGCTGTCACCGTTCACTGTCTTAATTTCAGTTCACGTGGGACCTATTCAAATGTCAAAGTGGATTATTTGGGAACTTAATAGGTTCTGTTATCATTAATTAGATTTGAGTATTAATCGTGTTTCATTGTGATTCTCAAATAAAAATTCCTTTCCAAGTGTCGATCGTCAACTGAAAAATCCCAGTCAGGCATGTTTTCTTTTTATCTATTTAAAATGGCAAGTGACTATAATTCCTGTGTCTTTTTCTTACAGAATTCATATTCATAAGTATTGAACTAGAATGGAAAAGGTAAAATTGGACCAACTTATGTCACTGCAGTTTCCAATAAGTAGTATCGATGATGAAAACAAGACTAGTGTTTTACTAGAAGATGAAGCTCTCTCTATTCAACAGCCACCTGTAAGTAAAAAGTCTTTTCAAAAACATTTCAGTGTATTATGCTATGGTTAACCTTTGAATGTTGCTTTTCCACAGGCCTATCAGTGTTATAAGTCAGTATCAGTGCCTGCATGGAATGCATATGCCTTAGGGTTCCAGTTAAATACACCAACCAGTGAGGATTCATACCCATTGGGGACAAATAAAGAAAACATCAATACCAATAAAGGGATAGCTACTCAAGTACAAAACAAACAACACACACTTATTTTTTATTAAAGATGATATTTCTTGTTAGCAACAAATAATTAATTTTTTTATAGATAGCTCCTGAGGAGTTTTCTCTTGAAGATGTAAGGCATTTGCAAAAGCTTATCAGAGATCTCCATGCAGAGAACATCCAAAAAACACTGTCTTATATTAAACTGGAGCAGGCATACTACTGCATGAAAGGTCTATACATTTATTTATAGACTGTATGATTTTTTAAAAATCTTTACAAGTACTATTCTTATCAAAAGACGAGGTTAATGATTTAAAACGCGGAGCAAAAAGTAAACAAATTGAAGACACTTCAGAGAGATCAAGGAACCTCGATGAATTGGAGAATAATGAACGCGTACAGGCAAATTAAGCAGATCTGTCAGAAGAGACAATCAAAATCTAATTTTTGGTCTTTTTCTAATTAAGGGATTGTCTAACATAAAGGGAAAATGCGAGACCATGCAGAGCGAAAAAGCAAATATTCGTGGACTGGTTAACGTCTGTGAAGAAAGGTAGGTTTTTGCTCGTCAGTTACTCAGTACAATATTTACAATAAGTACAGTAAATATTATTCATCATGATTTTTAAAATGTTAGATTTGAGCATTTCAATGCGGTTGTCAACGATAGTAACGCGATTTTGACAGAGAATAGAAAACTTTTGGATGCTATGATGAATAAGATTCAGGTTTTAGAATCGGAACTTGCCGTGTGGATGGAACGTAGCAAAGAGTATGAAAGGAAACTCCAAGTCAAGTATTAAGTTCTTTCAAAAGTGTATGTTTTCTATTTTAAACCACACTTTTCTTACATTGATAATCAGATCTACGTTGGATAATGAAATACAAGCCGATGATGCGGATATTCCTCAACGTTCTGCGATCCTTAATAGTAGACACTTAGGAAGTAGTGTTACTTTGGAGGAAGATACAACCACGCAGAGGAGACGCCAGAACGCTCGAAACGTCAACACTTTTGTTTACAAATATCTAGCCCCGAAGGTGAGTTTGAAAATAAATCTTATTCGTTTGCTTCATAAATGATATTCCATTTTTAAAATAGGCGAATTCTTGCTTTTCCGGCTTAAAGGCTGTCCTGTGTCGTTGTCCAGTGATACATCAGACCACGAACATTGAAAGACAGATGGTCTCTATTCGTAAATGTGATTGAAATTAAGTTAAGTGTATAGAATTTCGCAAATTTTAAAATTTAGTGTTCGGTATTTTGGTTCTAAATCCGCTTTGAATTGATTTTTTTTACAGCGTATAGAATTTGTGTACAGAAAATCGTTTTTTGCGCTCAAATATAAAAGTTTTGCAACAATCTTAGCCCAGTAATCTAAAACAGGTTTTGATTGTTAGACGGGCGGCCCGCATGATTCCTTAGTAAACACAAGTTTATTTTATGACATAAGGTTGAAAGTAAGTGTAAAAGGGAAAGTTTGTAATATTATTTTAGGACGAACAAATTTTTCAAATAGCGTTTATCTCGGAAAAAGGGAAATATGTTTCACGCATGTGACGTTGAGGCCACTCAATGCTTCAGAGCTCTAGGTTAACACAAATCTACCGTAGAACCCACTACCCAGATGTATAAAAATTAAATATCGTTTACAAATCAGACGTGATTTTTTTTCCCCTCATGCGCTTTCTATTCCTTTTTGAGAACTGGCTCCATTAGTATGTGGGTATTTACATTATCGGTTGTGAATATGGGATATAATAAACGTAGAGTCCATTTATTTTGTATCAGTCCTTATAAGCAGTTCAAACAGACCTTTTCGAGCGTCGTACGCAAAATGATAATAATCCTTCTTTTGGTGAGCTTCTTAAATTTACTTGCCCATTTTTACTGAATAATATTCTTATTGATTTTGTTTTAATATTTATTTACTGTACAGATTTTGTCCTATTTGATAACCTTTGTCATCACCACTCCAATAGCAATCCCGCGGAAGGATTTAACATTGCTTCCCGAATTTACTATTGAGATCCTAAAGCAAATCCACAAAATTAATCGCGATGGTTCTTATAGTTTTGGCTTCAAGGCTTCGGATGGAACTTTTCTAATCGAGCAGAAGAATGCCGATGGATATGTCTCAGGGGAGTTCGGACGATATGCCAACCCAAAACAGTTTCAACTCGCGGGTACTTTTTTATCTTTAAATCAGTAGCTTTAGTGGGTATAAAATTAAGTGATTTATAATGTTTTTGCGATATCCTCTGTATGTTTTGATAACTTAACTTTAATTTTTTTTAACCAGAATATATTTCTGGCTCTAATATTGCTAGACAACTGATTGACTCCTGTTCCAGCTACTGGTACGATTACTGTTATCCATGTCTATTGTGTAAAATGTTGTTTCATTATTCACATATTTATTTTCTTAGTTTAGAAAACAAAGCATTTGAGAATAGAACCTCGAGTTCTGTATTCAAAATGCTTGAAGATAGCGGCACTGATTTATCGATTGATGTGAAAAATTCATCTGAAGTACAAAATGAAAAACAGAAAAATCTTCATAATCCCAATCGACCAAAATTTTTTAAATTTGGTGAAGCGATATTTCGCTATCAGTCGAACGATTCGAAATCTGAAATGTTGCCGACCTTACCAAGCCCAATAGATAAATTCATCCGGGATCTTAAAATCCGTAAATTGTATCCGTCCGACGAAAAAAATTCCGACTGAAGCATCATTGTATATAGCCTTGGCTATTTATACAAGCGAATTATATTTAAATTAAACGTTGATTTAAAGTGTTCACAAGCGCGTGTAATTAAAAATATTTAAGTTAGGCCTATTAAAATTCATCTTTTAGAGAATCGGATATTTTTACTCTTAATCTACTATCTTTTCTCTTCTACTTTATACATCACTATTTGCCTATTGGTGCTCCGGAGAGGGACTGTCATAGGGATGTTTCCTATGGTACAGGTAAAATTGATCAAAAATCAATTTTCAGTGTCAAAAGAAAGAAATTAATCGTGGAATTTACAACAATACCCCGCTGTAAAACCAAACTGTATACCGTACTTCCATGGCGCACCCAAAAACGTTAAGTATTTTAATTCAAACGTTTGTATTTATTGGATTTTATTACAAATAGGGAAATAGCATTATATAAACATTACAAAATATTATGCAACTACGACTACTTGGAATAATTTTCGTAGATTTACCCTACATCGACCTTATCCAACTTTACATTAGTTATGTTTGAATAACTCGCCGTCGAACAATTAAATGAAAAAATAAGAAAATGTTCCGTCTCGCCTATCTCCACATGTAACTTATTAATGAATGTGTTCTTTTGATTGGTAAACCGTCTGTAATAAACGTTGATGCTGGCTTGTGGGAAAATGGTCAATTAGGATTTTCCTAAAAGATTTTAAGTTGAAAAAGTATGATAAACAAAAATGTCGACTAAGGAAGACATTAGTAAAGTAACTTACTTTTGGTTTTAAATATTTGAAAATAGCATTATTCACGAAAGTTGGATCAAGCTTACTGTTCCTTGGCTGCTGAGGAGTGGGAAGAGCAGTTTTCACCAATTGAATTTCACTTTGCAATTGCCTGTCTCATAATAGTAAATTCGTAATTATAATACTGGAATCGATCTTTAATTGTAAGCAAAATTTATCCACGTTCACCTACTGAGTTGCTCGTATGCGAGGCAGTTATTCTTCCAGATTTCAAGCTCAGACTCCAAAATTTGGATTTTTTTAAGCGAAGCGTCCAACTGCTTCTTAGAATCATCCAAGAAAATCGAACTGTTGTGGACTACATCTTCAAAGTACTGGTATCTGGATCAAAAAGAAGGCATGATTGAATCTGATGAGTATGGGTTACGCTCACTTTCTATACTTTTCTTCATAGATTTGAACTTGACGACGGGCTTGAGATTCTTTACGCTGCAATTTATCGAACATCTCCTTCAAATCGTGTAGTTCCTTTAGGACAATATAAAAAATGTTAATGAAATAAATTCAAAGGGTGTTCAGAATTTTATCTGTTCTGCCAACTTGCCTTTAGGAGCATTTGTCTCTCATGAATATCATTTGGATCATGTTCATCACCCTTAGGATCAGTCGAATTGTGTTCACAAGCTTGGGAATTCAGTGACAAGCCCTTTTGGTGGGCAGAAATTTCATCCAGAGCATTTTGAAGAAGAAGATTAGATTCCTGTCTTCGTTTTTCATTTTCCTGTTTTAATTCAGCAATTTCGTCTAAAAGGTACAAAAAAGCATGAAGCATGTAATATGAGCATGCAAACTGAATAATGTGAAACAGTTAATCATACCTTTGTGGAGATAGTACTTCTGTTCAAGCTCGACAAAGGCCAATGTTTTTTTAATATTTTCTGCATGGAGGTCTCTGTTCAGCTTCTGCAAATGTTGCACATCTTCAGGTGAAAACTTTTCTGGAGATAACTAAGAAGTGGATCTCAATCAATTACAATTTAAGGGGAGCTAGTATGACCTTTAATTAATTACTTGATTTAGTATTCCCCGTATTCCCTTATGAACACCTATTTTCAACAAGTTAGAAAAATTATCACTGTCAGAGTAACTATTCTGCGGATTTTTCGAAACCACATTTAATTCCTTCTGAGAGTAATCTTTCTGTCCATTTTTTGCCTCTTTGTAATTATTCTCAGGCACCTCCCATGACTTGTACGGCTTATACTTGTCCATTTTTAAATGAGTTTGGCTTCTGGCCTTTCTTGTGACCCAGTGCTAGTACTGGTGCTATTCTTCTAAGCCAAATAGGGTAGTATATCACAATCACAGTATGAAATGTGAATTTTTTGCTAATATAATTAGAACTCTTCAAATTTACCTTTTCAAAGATCGAATATTAGTTAATGTGCTGTAAAGACTCCTTCAGTGAAGAGACTCAAGAGAGGGGGCCTCGAATCGGATAGTAAACAATAAAAGATGGCGCTCACGGAGACACCACACCACGATTTGAATTTTTGAATTCGTCAATTCGAGATGTTGATTAATTATTTTCTGTTTCACTGGATTATTTATTATTTTTTAAATAATTTGGCCCATAATGGTTTAATAAGATGATATATTTTATTTTAATTAAAAGAATTCAAACATCAAACGACCGTTTTTTCCCAACCTCAAATTTTGAATTTCGAATTTTTACACTTCTCTTCCTCCTCCGTCCTCCTCTTTAAAGCATATTAAGTCTTGATAAAATTTCCAGTTAATGAAAATTAAGTTAACTATTCACGCATCCCTTAAATCATTTAAATATTAGCCAAAAATTCCTGCATGAAAATTCCCATTCTTGTCTCGAACGCCATAAAATCATGAAGACATTTATGTCTTGCCTTCCGCCATTAGCTCCTCTCCATTTTTCCCTTCCCCCTTCCTAATCTTGTTCTGCGGTTGGTTTCTGCCTCGTGTTAGTGGTCACTGGTCAGTTAAGAACAATCTTCAAGACGGAGGAGGTCATCACTTCAGTGGTCTCAAGAAATAAGTGAATCAAGTAGATTCGATCGAAACTTTTTATATTTTTGTTCTTTTAATTAATTAACTCAACATGGGAAGCTGTAAAGAAAATGAATTGGATGAGATTTTGGCTATTCAGAAGCGAGAAGAGAACTTAATGAAGCTCATTCAAGAAACTGGTTGCGAAATTATTCAGGAGAACGGACAAAGGAAATTCGGCGGACCCCCTCCAAGTAATTATTCACTTTTCAAATTATCATTTGTGTGCTCATTATAATGGCGGGATTATGTTCACCTTCGACCATTTGCAAGAAATTATTTTCTGCCATCTTCGACGAAATGCCTTTAATTGTTTTTTTTGTAAAAGAACTGTTTAAATTCACCCTAGTTCACATTAATGTAGTTAATTTAATTATGCAATTAAGAGACTTAATGTTAATGATATTTTCGCCTGAATAGATTGGGAAGGCCCTCCACCTCCCAAAGGCACTGAAATATTTGTTGGGAAATTACCACGTGATGTGTTTGAAGATGAATTGTACCGAATCTTCTCTACGATCGGTGTTATCTACGAGCTCCGTTTAATGATGGATTTTAGCGGTTCAAATCGTGGTTTTGCCTTTATCCAGTATGCTCATCGTCTTGATGCCAATCGCGCGATTCAGTTAATGAACAACTATGAATTGAGACCAAGGCACCACATTGGTGTAGTCAAATCGATCGACAATTGTCGCCTATTCATTGGAGGTATACCTAAGAACAAATCTCGTGAAGAAATTCAAGGGGAAATGGAAAGGCTGACCGAAGGCGTAACAAAAGTCATCGTTTATAGGTGAGTCCGAGCTAATATGATTTTGAATCTAATTTAATCAAGGCTTTATATTTTTATTTCAGTTCCATCACAGACAAGACTAAAAATCGTGGTTTTGCATTTGTTGAATACATAAATCATCGTGCAGCTTCCAAGGCCCGTAGAAAGTTGATTCCTGACCGCATTCAACTGTGGGGCAAAGAGATAGCTGTCGACTGGGCCGAGCCTGAAAATGAAATCGAAGAGGACGTGATGTCACAGGTATATAAATTGCATGAATCGTATTAACGAAATTGAAGTAAATATTGTTCGTTTCTCGCTCGTTTAGGTCACGGTTTTGTACGTGCGCAATCTTTCATTGACAACTACGGAACAAGTACTGCGTGAAATTTTCAACCGAGCATCAGACGACAATGTGCAGAAGCTTAAGATGATGCGTGATTTTGCATTTATTCATTTTTCGTCTCGAGAGAAAGCTGAGCAAGCAATGTGCAGCATGAATCGTAAGTAGTTTTTTCTCGTGTTACGTACGTCAGTCAATTTAATGTGTTTTGAATTTTGCAGATGCAGAGATCAATGGTACGACGATTGAAATAACTTGGGCTAAACCTGTCAAGGAAAAGAAAGCGGCCAAATCAAAGCCGCCATCGAGAAAAACGTCATCTGTTTCGATGAATTCGGTATCTTCGACTTCGTCCTACACTCCTTGCAAACCGACGCCGAAGTTTACCGTTTCCGCTCAAAACAACTGCATGTTGTCACCACCACCGCGTCCAGTTCAGTATTCACCGGTCACTTTGCCGCCGTGTACAATGATGCAACAATTGCCGCATCCATTATCTGCTCAGGTTCCAAAGTAATTATTTAACTTAACAAATATCTTTATTTAAAATTTATGCTAATTACTTATTTTTCTATAGCGTCTTTACTCTGCCTCCTCCATTCCACGGTGGATTTCAGTCAAGTCTAACTGGAGTTCCTTCGAATCCACCGACAACAGTTTTCTCGCCCCAAGGAAATTTCATGCAAAGTGCAACTATTGATCTTAACGTAATTTTTCCTTTCTGATATTAAAAAAAAAAAATTCAAGTGACCGAATTTTATTTTACTTGTCATTGTTATTAGGGGAATCGTAACTACAACAATCTTGGCCCAATGGCAGATACCAATATCCGCGTGCGCAAAACGATTGATCCAGTAAGACAGATTATAATTACACTCAACTTTCAATGTTAATGCTACTAAACTAATTTTCTACAATAGATGATGTTCGCTAATTTTGGACCCCCGCTACATCCACAGCCAAATTGGGTAACTTGCAAACTACTATAAGTTGAGTTTTCGTTGATTTTAATTTATATTAATTCAGATGGGGGAGGAGCGCAGTCGATCTGGAATGCCTCGCGATTCATCAAAGTTTGCGTTTGATGGCCTGAACGCTCAGTTTCACAAGATCAGCTGCAACAACTTCAATCGCATGGGTTTTAATGGAAATGTAAATCCATTTCAAATCATCTCACCTTTCTCGTCCCGTCCAATGATGCCGTAGATTTCATACGTATCTACTTCTGGATCCTACGGGTATGTGACGCCACCTGCCAAAAAGGCATTTTTTAAAAAACACAGTTTGATTTCCACTTATTTTTATTACCTCAATTTAAGTTTCACACTGTATTGATTGTTTTCTCCAGTGCATATCTGGTGCATTTTTATGTTTCTTTTTCTTCTTTAATTTTTGCCCACAGAACCAATTGCAAACCTAAAACATTTGATTTTTTTTAAAGTAAAATAACCATTAGTGTGAACAAAAATCAACATTTTAATTAATAAGAGTAATTTACTACTAGTATTGCTGATTTATCTAAATACTTCAACACTGAAGGCTTAAAGATCTATCTACCTTCGGTTTCAATTTCAGAGCAGATCTTTTATTTTAATAGCTAGCATTTAAAATATTTAAACGTTCATCTATGAACGACAGAAATGCTAATTCTCAATTTAAAAAAAAAATTATAATAATCTTAAATTATTTCAAAACCATTTATTTTATTTTTTTCTTCACTTCCGATTTGCGTCCAAATGGATTTAAATATTTGTGTGAGCTTTCAATGGGTTCTGTGGGTTGCATCAATTTTTCCCTTAACTGTTGATTATTGTTTTGTATAATTTGCAATGTTTGTGCCTTGAAAAATATTTAATCCAGTTCTCATTCTCATTATTTATGGAAACTAAATGAAACATGTACTTCCTTTTCCATATATAAACCTGATTAAGAATATCTTGCTTCCGCGTGGTTTCTCTTTTCCTTTAGTTTAAACGATTTAGTTGTAATTAGCTCAAACTTAATTACAGCTCATTTACCATGATCGAAACATCATGGAGTGCGAAACGTCAAACTTAAGGATAATGAATAGAAAAGTATTATTTAGTGATAATTCACAAGTCAAATGTATTTAATCAAATGTAAACAAATTTGTCTCGCAAATAAGTATTAATTGATTAACATACAGTAAAGCAATTCTTAGATAGGTTAAGTATAATTAATATTATGCTAATACTTAGCAACTCCGGAACATGATAATCATTTTTGAACCGCTAGACCAAAACTAAGTGTTTTAACAAGCCGGGCATCCTCCATGACCACCACCGCCATATCCACCTCCGCCGAATCCGCCGTAGGAACCCCCACCACCGACAGCGGTGGCTTGGGCGGCTTGGGCGGCCGAGTATGCCTTGTTGGCAGCTTGCTGGGCAGCGGCAAGATCGGCCAGTGAAGCCTGTTGCTTGTAAGCCAAAGCTTGAGCGTTCGCTTGGGCTTGATAAGCCATCTGTGCCTGAGTGGCTTGCTGTGCCTGTGCTGCTTGAAGGGATGCGACTGCCTGAGCAGCATGGGATTGAGCAGCCTTTGCGGCAGCTGCTAAAGCTTGAGCCTGTTGCAAAGCCTGGACTTTTGTGGCTTCAGCAGCTTGAACGGCCTGTGCGGCTTGGGCAGCCTGTGCAGATTCGGCGAAAGCTGCTGCCTGGGCAGCTTGGGCGGCCTGTGAAATTTGAGCAGCTTGGGCCTGTTTGGCTGCAACTACAGCCTGGGCTTGTTGGGCAGCTTGAGTAGCTTGGGCAGCGAGAGTTGCTTGCGCTTGCTGGGCGGCCTGAGCTGCAGCTCCGGCTTGGGCATTTTGCGCTGCCTTAGCTACATTGGCGGCCTGTTGGGCGATAGCTGCAGCACCGCCATACCCTACTCCATATCCACCTGCTCCTCCTCCGGCTCCTCCGCCGTATCCTCCTGCTCCTCCACCGCCATATCCACCTCCGCCACTAGCGAATCCACGTTTATCCTTAAAAAAATGTTTGTTCACACACCAGTGTTCATTTAACTTTTCAGATTATTTGGCATCATACTCTTGTGACGTCATCAATTTCAATTTCCTTAGTTGCCGTTTTGCTCTCCTTTTCAGCCGTGACCATCATCACGAATCCTGCAATTAAATTTATTTGAATTATGTTAGCTAACTGATGAGTAATTATGGCTGCGTTTCTTACCAATTGCACAAATTAATGCTGCCTGAAATCTCATCTTTTTTTTTTGAAGGTTTGGACACTGAGGAGCTGAAGTTCAAGTGTTGTTGAGGACTGGCTAGTTGGTGATCTACTTTAACGTTTAAGGCACCCGAGCTGTCTTAAATAGATGACATTCCGGTCGGCTGCACTTTGGGTTCACTTTACTGCTTCGTCAATTGTTTTATTCGCCTCGTCATTCAACGCCTGCTTCGTCAGTTTAATCAATGAATACTCTTCCAAGCGACCAAAGTAGGGTAAAGAAAAAGACTTTTCCTTTTTTTTTTTATTTATTTTTTTTTGTTTCAGCAATGGATGCGGATATTATATTTTTCTTCCCTCAATAAAAACAAGTTTATTCAGAAAAA
Source organism: Daphnia galeata (assembly GCA_030770115.1). Classification (NCBI taxonomy): domain Eukaryota; kingdom Metazoa; phylum Arthropoda; class Branchiopoda; order Diplostraca; family Daphniidae; genus Daphnia; species Daphnia galeata. The sequence continues at coordinate 10,800,412 of CM061117.1, forward strand.
ATCGGGGGGTTCCCGTTCCCGATCTTTTGTTCAACCGAAAGTGAGATCGACTCAAACATTTCAAACTTCACCCACGCGCAAACGTGCTGTTTTCTTATGGAGAAAATACGTAGCTACAAAACAGTTGTGAACCAAACTGGCCCATCAAATGTGACAGTTCATCTTTTATTTCCTATTGAAAGCAATAAGAGAGAGTTTAATTTCCTATACAATGTTCTAGATCTATTCAAGTCAATAGAGAAAGCTGAATGTCAATTCTCAAGGAGTTATAGGTGCAACAAATGTTATCTCAAAAGTAAATTGACGCGTTTATTTCATAATATAAAAAAAAAAACACCTGAAATAATATTTTGTTGGCGCTTTCAGACGAAACGGTATTATTATTGTGTTAAAATTATTATTGTCACATTTTAAAAATGGGTAGCATAAAGTAATAGATTTCTCTACAGTCGATACAGATGATGGCGAAATAAAGCAACCAATAAAACAGTGATAACCAATGGAATTTTTTCAATCGTCAAAGAACTAGCGGACGCAGGTACGATTATGACATTGGAATTATCTCCGCCCGAAGCCATACTTTCTGGCGTTATCTCTGTCAGTCCGTCACCCACATTGCACAAGTCGGCGAAGTCACATGACTGGGCCCACACAACGATATCTTCTCCTGGATGTTCCCCGTTTTCAAGAGGTTCTTCTTCGCAACCGCGCAAGAAACTAGTAATAGTCCCTATATATTTTTAACACGTTATTACTTTTGAAGATTTAGACTGTAGTTTGCCTTTTGTATTTAATAAGTTTTTAGATTATACCTGGGTCCGATGCAACCTCAAGTCGACGAATCGTGCAGTATTTTTTTTTTTCTGTGCATTTCACAATGGGGGTACTAGTAGTTACTGCAGCAGGATTCTTTACGCAAGAGTCATCTGCTGCTCCTCCTTGATAGACGCAAGAATAACACAGTATATCACCTAAAAATAATTAACAAATTTAAAGATGACTGGATAAAAAGACCAGGTTGAGATCGCGGATTAGCCGTTGGCCACCTTCCGTCGTCTATCTGAGTGCTCAGTATTTTGATGGCAGAAAATTTGTTTGTACTTATTTACCTTTTGCGATGGAACACAAAGCAACTATAACAGCTGCAAACAGAAATCGAGACATCACTCTAAGTAACTATTGTTGTTATTCCTTACCAAACTGAATTGATAAGCTTTGCCTTGTCTGCGTCCTTATTTATCCGTTGTGATGATGCACTATTAAAGGTCGTGGCATTATCAGTAAAAGAATAAATTTTTCCCTTTTAGATAAAGATGTTTGTGTGCGACTACGTATCACATTATGACAACAATTTCAACAGCGCTTAGTAGGCCTATTTATGCATCAATAATTAAATAGGCTAATACGATGTCTTGCATTTTATATTAACTAAAATTTGATTTATAAATTAATGAATTATTATTTATTATAAATTTATAAATTATGGTGCGCCATTTACGACAGGCAAAAAAAAATGTGCCACCGCTTTCTAGCGGTCACATTTAGAACTACACCAATTAAAAATTGCCATGTGCATTATGCAACTCTATCAGTCTCTCTGTTTGTCTCTAATTCTAAATTCTACCAGAACTGATTTTGTTTTTCCCGTTCACGTCTACTCGTGCTGTAAACTTGCAATGCATTTTTTAAAGAAACTAGAATATCCAGTTAAAGATAAATAATCTCAACTTCTTCAGCAATTTTTTGGGCATTCAGATCTTTCTTATGAAATGAAGTTTTTAGGTTAATGGTGTGTACATGTAGTGTAGTGTGAGAAGTAGTTTCTTGATATGGAAAAGCATTCAAATTTTAGTTGTGATAATGGCCGACATTTTTATGTTGACTAATGAATTGTTTATGTGTCTAGGAAGAAATGTTGGCAATTTTACACTATCAGAATAAAATGGGAGTTGATGGCATGATACTTGAGAAACTGATTTGAGTTTCATGTGTCCTTTGGGGAGAAAGCGATAAAACTATCTCATTGTAAACTGGTATTGCCAACAACTGAATCAGCCTCATCGTGTAATTTCTTAGCCATGCATTGCTCAACGAACGGGAATGGTATGTTTGATCGTATTACTACCGAGAGAAATATTGAGTATTATAATTGAAGCCAATTTTAGGAACTGGAATGATGGCCAACAGAAATCCATGACAGATTTCTTTCATGAAATGAAGGCAGAGGTAAGAAACCAGCCATTATTACACATTTTTTTTTATGCAAGTAAATTTTCTAACTGGAGAACAGTTAAATGTTGGACTGCTCATTATTAATAATTGAATTGATGAATTGAACTAAAGTTTCCTTCTATTGTGTAGGTTGTGACAATCCTTCTCTATAGTAATAAAAAGACCCAGCAGACTTGTTCTACCATAGTGAATTCAGATTTCAGAGGCATGTTCTCACCACATTTAAACACCAGGTAATGATTTCTCTAAATGTCTAAAATTTTATTTAATGCTAGTTGTTTGCTAGGTGAGATCTACATCAATCAAAGATTTCCAATGCTGTTTAAAGGGCATCCAGGGGCTATTAAAAGGAAACGGTCAACAGCACAGACCCAACAAATGTCGAAGAGTGGCGATATCTATGAGTTTCTAGTATTTCATCCGCGTCTTCTACTTTGATCAGGAGATGATTGTCGGTCGAGAAGTTGCTACCTTGTCTTGATGAATCCTTATTCCTTCCTAGAACCATCAAGTTGTCTGATGGTAAATTTTATCTTTTGTTGTGGCTTCATTAACTGTTTCTTTTTAAGTGAGTTAAACATTTGTGACACTGATTTCAGGCTGGCAAGGTTTTACTTGCTTCTAGAGCGATTCTTCTTCTATTTCCTTGAGCTGCGAGATTTTGACACACGAAAAGGAACATGTTCGTCTGAAGGGGCTGTGGTTTCTTCTTTGTTGGTCGGTCCCCTAGTTGCTATTGTATGACAAATACAATAAACTACAGCAACAGGACTTATCCAGCTGACGTCGTTGGAGTGGATCATCTCATCCTGCATCAGGTACTTAATCCTATTTCATTAGGAATGTCGAACGTTTGCATTGGAAACTTTATCTTTTAAATTTCTAGTCGCTATCGTCTTATTGACGATTTGTTGCATTCAAAGAAGTAGTATCGGTTATCAATCTGAAACTTTTCTTTTATTTGGAGAAAACTCCAACTTAAGTATTAGAATTAAATGATAAATTAGATGGCCATCGAACACTGTCTTTATAAGCCACGTCCAATTTCCCGTGCAATTTATTCCGTGTTGTGTGGCGGGAAGTTAGTTTATTTAATTATTTTAATTTGTTTAAGAATCGGGGCATATTTTCTGATCAGCGCGAATGGTCGTTGCCATTAAGTCTTCATTCTAGTAGTAAAACCTTCCGGTAATACCCTGAGTGGAATTCAGTTTTATCGTGAAACAACCGGAAGATCTCTTCCAAAAATAATGCCTCTTTCCGCTTAACCAATAAACTAAGGGCTGTTCAATCTTGTAGCTCCTTTATCGGTTTCATGGTAAATTGGTGTTTTCTAAGTTGTATTTCTCTTTGATTTGGAATTCCTTTTCCCTTCTTTGTTATTTCTCTTAAAATTTTCAGTACACCACATTGTATCCATTTTTAAACAGAGCTAAAATGTAATTTTTTTAAAATGAAAAATATTTGTAATAACACGCTCAATAATAACCGATTAGACATTTTCATTTGCTGAACTATTCAACTTAAATAATCGCAGTTTGAAAGTAATACAATTTAGGCTAATCGATTCTCTTGTCAATGCACGTTCAGTTGTCGAATTTCACACCTGTATACGGAACTTTAATCCGAGGGATTGAAGATCCCTCTAAGGCGATCCTGTAAAACCATATATCCTATTGGCTGGAAAAGAAAATTTATCATTCAGGTAGCCTATTCGATTGAACTCCTGACATGCAGCCAGACGAAAATAAGTTCTTGTTCATCCAATTTAGAAACCGAAAGGGAATTTATTGTAGAGATCCTTCCGAACACTGAGTGTCACTCGCTATCTTCAGAAAATGGCCGTGATTTTATTTGTCTTGTCCTCTAGCTCTTGACTATTAACTTAACGTTTTCGTACTTATGATTCTATATCTTGAATATTTTCAGTGGAGAGCCTGGTAAAGAAGACAACTGGAGACACAACACAATTTCCTGAAATCTCACTCCATATTTCTCTGATGATGCCCATAGTGTTGCTGCAATTCCCTTAAGTTTTCAACAATAAAAATGCATTTGATATTTCAGCCTTATTATTGTAATTTCCACATTGGTATTTACTAATGACTGGAACACACCTGTTACTTTTTAGAGGTTGGTGTGTTCCAGTAAACAGGGATGTGGTCCTCAAGTGACAATGATACATTTTGGAAGGTAATGTGGTTCATTCATCATTTTTCATCTCTTTTTCTTAGGCCAGGTAATCTCCCTTGCTGCCGTCAATCAAGCCAGTGTCTCCCTCTGTCTCGACTCTTGATTGACATTTCATGATTACACAATTGTCATCAGATCTGATCTGATGATCAAGTGAAAGGATGCCTTGTTTATTAACCAATGTGAATAAAAAATTTCAATGATGTGTTGCCATTTTTTGTTTTATGTTAATACATTACATAAAGAGGATTTTTAATTTTTGAAACTTTATTCATGTCTGTTAAGTGTTAACTGACTGTCAGGTAATAGACCATGCTTATTGCTTAATTACTTAATTAGTTTAAAAATCAAAAGATGTTAAGTGTATATCGATATCGGAATGTTTCATCCATCGATTCCGTTGAGTTCGTCCGTTCGTCGTCTGCTGATGCAGTGATTCCGATTTCCGACTTTTCGTCAGCTCTAATAACTTTTAAAAACGTGGAATAACTGTGACATATTAGTGACTTTCCAAAATAACTTTGACAATTATTCAAGTAAATCATTCTACCTTCAAGTGAGTTTCATGCGCATTTTGCTTACCATGATTCCCACCAGAATTGTCGTGTAAGTATGACATCTTAGTAACGTCATCCCTACGGACCCTACCATCCTAAATACAAATTTACACTCGGATTTTATTCATGTTCAACACTTTAAAAAAACAAAATTTGATCGCTGATAGTGTTCGATGTAAGTCAAGTTTGATCAAATCAACTTATATTTGTAGTGTAGTATGCACAAAAGTGAAACAATTACTTACAGGATAACCTCAGGTTAAAATGTTCAAGGAAGTTTCATGTGATGATGTACTGATGTTTGTTAGTTAAGGAACACTTTCAACTTTTTAGCTCATTTTTTAGATTAAAAAAACAGGGCCGTTCTGTACAGTTTCACAAGTGTAAGGGGCACTACCTTTTTAAGGAATTTCGAGAAGTATATTGGAACTTTGAAAGAAAATGTATATTAGAAGAAAATATTGACTACCGAGTTACAGTCCATTTTGATAAAATTGCACAAAGATGATGATATTTGTTTTAACGGTGCCACCGAAGTTGCACAAAGAGAATTCCTAATCATACTCAGCAGAAGTGTATTGACAGTATTGTCGCTGTCAGAAGGAAAGGACTCGTCTGCTGGTCGTTATGGCAACATTCGTGTTGTTGTTCAGTTGTTGCCTTGTTGGTGTAAATATTGTTGTGATTAAAACATCGTTCTTCAGTTGTACTTGTCCAGTCTTTGATTAGAAAAATAGTAATTGTTTCTTAACGATAATTTCGTGTTTAACATTCACATACGCGGCTTCATTTGCAGTGTAGTTGCACGAAAGCGACGAAAGTGAAAACAATACTTTAATTCACTTCCAGAATAACTTTAGGCTAATTTTCAAGTAAGTTTCATGTGATTATCAGAATATATGTCTATCAGAAAACAAAGCTCATTTGTCATTTTTAGGATTTGAAAATACCTGCGCCGTTCTGTACTTCCGGTTTCTAAATGTGCTCATAGCTAAGTAAACATTGAGCTGATGCAAAAAAAACTCGATTTTCGTGATCCACGTGAAAAATGCGGTAAAGTTCATGTTTCCATCCAAAATACCCGAAAATCGTCAAAAATCGTCAAAAATCGATGGACTAATAAGTTCAGAGAAATTTTTGTTGGGCCATGTTATGGATTTCATTTGAAAGACATCTGTCCCACCTGAAATTTGATGGGGATCATAAATCTGTAGTTATTTTGATCACAGCTCAATAGTTGAGGAGCTATCGGTGTATTTTCGATGTACTTCCGGTAAATTTGAGTTTTCCAATTGCCTAAAAGTAAAAAGTGAGCTTTGTTCTCCACACATTTTCTATCAATTAAAGCATAGTTTAAGTAAAGAAGAAATAGTTTATTTAAGATTTATTCATGTGTAAAGAATTGCTGGATTGGCAATCCAGTCTTAAGCATGAGTGTCTAATGACTGACGCTAGATGTCCTTCGTCCTTCGTTGTTGTCCTGGTTTTTCAACAAAATGATGACAATGGAACGTACGCACAAGAATCGTAAAAAATTAAAATATGTCTTTGGAAAAAATGTCTGTCTTCCTCTGTGTTATTTTCGATTTATCACAGACTAAGAGGGTAAAGACTACGATCGGGCATAGGGCTGAGAGGAATGGTCAAAGCTATGCGCGTCGCTGCCGTATGGTGGCGCACGCTACGTTAGTTCTAAAATGAATTAATTTTCATCTTGTCCCTACTAATCCCAGTCTTCACACACCGCATTTTCCCACTAAACTATATAACATGAATTCTTTATCTTACTTTCTAAATTAAGATTAAAAATTCCTGATCTCGAATTAATTATTTCAGATTTTTAAATGCTTTCTATCCGTCATTGCAAAAATTTTTTAATTTCAGACGCTTCCCATGCTATTTCCCATTCCTAGGCACAGTTTACTAAATCGTTCAACGCTGCATGGCTTATATTTTCAAAGGGAAAAACTGGAAAACGAAGTATTTTTGGAATGACGGATAGAATGCATTTAAAAATCTGAATTAATTCGTTCAAGTAGGGGAATTTTTTATCTTAATTTACAAATCAAGATAAAGAATATATGTTACGTCGTTTAGTGGGAAAATGCGGTGTGTGAAGACTGGGATTAGTAGGGACAAGGGGAAAATTATTAATTCATTTTAGAACTAACGTAGCGCGCGCCACCATACGGCAGCGACGCGCATCGCTTCAAGGGATCTATAGTTCGTGGTCTTACCCTCTTAGTCTGTGGATTTATTTATTGAATTGAATTCTGGATAAATTCAACCATAACTTCGTAAGTAAGTTAACCCAGAGCGTTACTACATAACTAGAGTTTATATATGTACCCAAATTCTACTGGAAATCCAAAATATTGTGTAAAATATAACTGTTGTCAATTCCAGGTCTGATAGAATTAGCCTACTTAATCAACTACTGGCTCAATGTTCTTCGTTCAGGTTTCAATTTCCTCCTTCTTCGACCAGCAGACGATGACACTGTAAATATCCAACCCTACTACCAAGCAACATTGCAAAGTGATTCCGATGTCTTCAGTGAAGATAGATCATTGCAGTTAACAGTAAGTTAAACTTGTTGTTTCAGTTATTTATTGAGTCCCTTACTTGACAATTTAAAATGTGTTTCAGCAGCCCTACCATTCAATACTTGAAAAATATTGTAATTTTGGCTTAAACATTTCTCTTTAAAACCAAATTCTTTGAAACTGAATAAAGCTGTGCATTTAAGAAATTGTCAAGTTTGGGAAAGTCATTGGTGTTGTTCTTGAATTCGTTATGGTTGTTGTTTGGCGTATCTGATGCGAATGTTATCCTATTCGTTCTGATTATCATCGTATCCTTTGTGATTGCTCTCCTAGTGTTCTTTGGGCCTATTTAGCTTCGTTAGGTCTTGCATCTTTTTAAGTCTTTGTAGTAAAGAGGTGGACATTGATGCTCTGATGTTGTGCAATTGGGAGCTAGTATAGGATTGAGTAACGTAGACTGATATGGCATGTAAGTGGTGATGAGTAAGATGACTGAAGGTAGACGTAAGCCGAAGGTTCTGTGTAGTAAGACAGGGGCTAGGTGTACGAAGAAGATTTGTAATTCGAAGTTGGAGGACGAGAATAAGACGTTTTAAGGTAAACATCGGTAATTTGAATAGACAGGATAGTCAGATTATCAGTGTAATGTCAAGTTGATTCGAATGGGCCGTAAGTCTGCAGTTTTGGCGCTTCAAAGTTGGATGGATTTACCGATTTAGTTGATTTTCTTAGTTCTTATTCAAAGGACGATATCGGTTCAGTACGTAATGATAACGTAATTTCAAGTTTATTTTGTTTATTTTAACGATTCTGTGTAGTAAGACAGGCAATAGATGTACGAAGAAGATGACTGTACGTCAGTATTAACGACGTATTAAATCGATCGCATTTTTTACGAGAATCACGAAAATCAAGTTCTTTTCAGCTTCAGCTTAATCGTTATTGAATTATTACTCAATTCAGAAACCGAAAGTGAACTTTTTGTGGAGATTCTTTTCCGAACGCACTTGCTAATTTCAGAAAATGGCTGTCATTCTATTTCTCTCTTCCTCTAGCACTTGACTAGTAGCTTAACTTTTTCGTACTTATGATTCTATATTTTTCAGGGGAGAGACTAGTAAAGAAGACAACTGGCGACATACAACAAAGTTTCCTGAAATCTCCTGATGATGCCCATGTAGTGTTGCTGTGATTCCCCTTAACTTTTCAGCAATAAAAAGGTATTTTATATTTTTCAGCCTTATTATTGCAATTTCGATTTTGGTATTTACTAATGATTGTTATTTTTTAGAGACTGGAGTGTTCCAGTCAAACGGGGATGTTGTCCTCAAATGATTATAATACTTAGGTAATGTGGTGCATTTCATTACTCTTCTCTTTCTCTTTTACTTAGGCCAGGTAATCTCCCTGGCCGCTGTCAATCCCAGGCAGTGTCAATCAAGCTTGTGTCTCCCCCTTGTCTTGATTGACATTTCACGAAGTATACGATTGTGTCCAGATCTGATCCTATATGATCAAGTGTGAGCAATTGATAACTTCTAGATTACAAATTGGCGACCAGGGGGGTTCTTTTAACCCTGCCATGTCTGAAATGTCGGCCGTGTGGAAGAAATAGTGTCTCCCCCTATTTTCCGAAGCACGGTCGCAACTAAAATGAGAGAAGAGTTTTGAACCGGACGGTCTGTTTATTAATATTAAGCAACAAATTAAAAAAAATTATAAAAAATTTGAAAGGGTTTCCCACTGTATAGTTTTTTTCTTGTGTTAGTACATGGGTTAATAAGTGTTAGTACTTGGATTAGTAAATGGGTTAATTAATGACAGTAATTAATGTGTTAGTAATGTGTACAATGTGTTAGGTTATGTTACAATTGAAAATACAATTACAAATAAAAGCAAGTTTATTATTTTTTTTATCTTCTGCTCACTTCCCCAGACTTCGCTGCTAGCTGATTTAAAACCTGTAAAATAAAACAATACACTTCTGTTAGAATTTAAAAGGAATAAAATATTCAGATAGATTTAAATCGGCATCGCAACAATGAAAGGGACATTCAAGATATTTTTTAAAAACTTAATGCAAATCAAATACATTGCCTTTCTTACTCACTACTCACTAGGTATGCCCTGCTTTTAATTATGTTCGAAAAATACAAGAATGAATTTATTCTAACATTGACGATAAGTTTACAAAATTATTGTAAATTTAAAGCCACGAGAAACTTGTTTTTAACAAAAGCTAAAAATAAAAATAATTAAAATTACTCCTTTCACCCATTCATTTCATTTTTGACCCCTATCTCTTATAAAGCAGACTTTTAGCTGGATAATTTCAATGACTTACTCTTGACATGTGTTCCTCTTCGTTCACACGAACAGTAGCGTGGATGTCAGCAAGATAAGGACACGAATTGGTGGCAGACATCCATACGTTTGAAGGTCCGGTCCACAAAATCTTTCTTCTCCTTCCACCGTCGTTTTCTCACTAGCAGGGGGGAGCAAATCGAATAACCAGAACTGTCAATAAAAAAGAAAAGTAATATTGTTAAAAGAAAAAGAAATATTTGAAAAATGTCAAATATTATTTACGAACTCAAACTGAAAAAAAAACAAACTAACATAGCAAGTCTACTCTTAAGCCTGATTTATTCTTGAGAAACATATTATTCAGAATTTAAAGTAACCAATAAAAGGTAGGGTTTTAAAAACAGGGCACTTTGTTTTTAAAAAATGTAATCCGCAAGCATAATGCATGTGATCCAATGCACATAAGCTTACTAAAGACATGGAGGAAATAGAGTTACCTGTTGTGGTTGAAAGACAGCAATAGAGAATGGAACATAGACTTGAAGTGAAGAAATTTCCAACTTCCTGAATGAACTTGCTTGTAACCAGCTTGTAACCATCCTACTATGAACACCTGAAAACAAAATAGGAAATTAGTTGGGTCCCAATAGAAATTACATAAAGCATTTAAATCAATGTCAATGGCAGGCAAGAGACAAAGTTAACTTTGTTTCTGAAACTTAAACTGTATAAATCTTGAGAAAATTATCAAAAAAATTTACAAGAGCATCTACAAACAAAGGAACATACATATAGAAACCCATTTTAAAAAACAAGAAACTTACAGAAGAGAAACTGCAAAACATGATTTACCTGTAGCTGTAGTCTTCCATAAACAATTGGCATTTATTTCAACACTGCTGAAATGTGGTACAACTTAATGTATAATAGCTTGAAACCATCTGACTATGCACCTGAAAATAAAATAGGATATTAGTTGGGTTACATAAAGCTTTTAAATCAATGTCAAAACAAAAATACAAATGGTAGGAAAGAGGCAGGTTAACTTTGATTATGAAACTAAAACCATATAAATCTTGAGAAACTTTGCAAACAAATTTACTCAAGCATGTATGAACAAAGGAATATACATATAGAAACCCATTTCAGAAAGCTTACTCGAGACAATGAAAAAACAAACAAGTTACCTGAACTTGTGCAGTGAGTTATAGCAATGGTGATGGCGATCTATACTTGAAGTGAAGAACTTCCCATGTACTGAAGGGACTCGTAGTAGAGACACAACGCAACAATTCACTTATTTTCAAGACATCGTATCACTATTTTTCGACAACGTGATTCTAACTGTAAGTTGGCTGCACATATGCAACAGAAAATGCTGCATTTCAGTTGTCTGTCTTCAGTCAACTCGAATCTTCTCAAACATGGCCGCTTAGTGTCAGGTGATAAATGACGCGATATTCAACACTTGATGAAATTGAGAATATTCAACAATTGGCTTTAAAGTTATCATACCACTTTCACTATCTACAACACAACCCTAACAAACTGAGCTGGCTGCCTTCAAACCTTTACAACACGGAAGTCCTGCATTTCAGTCAACCGGACAGTGGACAGCGTCACTGAAACAAACGACTAAACGAGGATAAAAAATTAAAGGTCTAAAGGATTAAATGTTCATTCTCCTCATTTGTCAGATTTTTTACTGTCACTTCCAGTCTGCGCCTCCTGGTGGCCGAGAGCCACAGGAGGCCTCGGAATGGGATCCAATAGAGGTCCCTAGGACAACAATCCTGAATCACAATGAGCACTGGCCACTGGGGTCTGTTTCACGAAAAAAAGAAATATCACGAAATAAGAAAATAATATTTTTCAGCCTAATTAGTAATTACTGCTAAAACAATCAAAATGAATTGATAAAAATAATTTGAATTGAAAGTTTTCCCATGAAACTATGGCCGAGCGCGGATTTGAACCATTACATAATAGAACGTGATGAGATTGGGTCGATTGAACCCAAATTAATTTGCAATTAATCAATTATGCCTTTGAATGAAATATAATGGAAAAACCTTTGCAGATAAATAAAAAAAACCTAGGAATTTAACCGAAATTAGTCAGATATTTTCGCTAACCTGTTAATTATGACTTACGATTCATCGGCACTGTTTGAAGTCCACCGTCCCTTCCCCTTATGGTTGCATACGTAACGCGTCGAGTCCGCTCACCACTTGACCATGAGCGGATATCCTAAATTCGTTTTTTGTTGATGACATTTTACAAAAAGTTTTAGCATCAATGAAAATAGAAATTAATTTATGTTAAAAACATTGGACATTCAAATTGTCTTTAATCTTTGCCGAATATTTCAAATCAACCAAAAATTTATAACTACAACATTTGTTAATTCATTCAAAATTAATTAAATAAATTAAAAATACCTTGCAAGACTTTAAATCGTGAAATGATCATTTAACTTTTTAAAAAATAAAATAGACCAAGCACATTAACGAAGCCAGCTGTCAAGGTTCTACTAATTTACGAAAGCATCTATGAACAATGAAACAGGCATATAGAAACCCATTTAATCGTGAAAGCTTAAAAGTGAAAGCTTACTTTAATCAATGATAGAAAGAGTTACCTGTTATGAAGTAAAAATCACCAGGCGATGAACGGACTTGATGAAATCAACACAACTCAACAATCCTGAATCACATCGGGCACTGGGGTCTGTTTCACAACACGAAAATAAAAAATATCATGAAATAAGAAAATCATATTTTTCAGCCAAATTAGTAATTACTGCTAAAACAATCAAAATGAATTGAACAAAATAATTTGAATTTGATAAAGTTTTACTATGAAACTATGACCGAGCGAGGATTTGAACCATTATATAATCGAACATAATGAGATTGGGTTGATTGGAGCCAAATTAATTTTTAATTAATCAATTATGCCTTTGAATGAAATATAAGGGAAAAAAGCTTTACAGATAAATAAAAAAACCTAGGAATTTAACCGAAATTAGTCAGATATTTTCGCTAACCTGTTAATTATGACTTACGATTCAGCGGCACTATTTGAAGTCCACCGTCCCTTCCCCTTATGGTTCCATACGTAACGCGTCGAGTCCGCTCACCACTTGACCATGAGCGGGTATGCAAAATATTTTTGTTGTTGTTGACGTTTTAACATAAATGAATCTTGAAATTAAGTTTTGTTAAAAACATTGGACATTCGAATTTTCTCTAATCTTTGCCGAATATTTCAAAACAACCAAAAATTTATAACAAAAACATTTAATCAATGACACAAAGAGTTACCTATTGGGGAGTAAAAATCACCAGGTGATGAACGGACTTGATGAAATCGACACAACTCAGCAATCCTGAATCACAATGGGCGCTGGGGTCTGTTTCACGAAAATAAAAAAATGTCACACGAAAATAAAAAAATGTCACACGAAAATAAAAAAAATGTCACACGAAAATTAAAAAAATATCACACGAAAATTTAAAAAAAAATCACGAAATAAGAAAATCATATTTTTCAGCCTAATTAGTAATTACTGCTAAAACAATCAAAATGAATTGATAAAAATAATTTGAATTGAAAGTTTTTCCATGAAACTATGACCGAGCGAGGATTTGAACCATTACATAATCGAACGTGATGAGATTGGGTCATTGGGTCGATTGAAGCCAAATTAATTTGCAATTAATCAATTATGCCTTTGAATGAAATATAATAGAAAAACCTTTGCAGATGAATAAAAAAAACCTAGGAATTTAACCGAAATTAGTCAGATATTTTCGCTAACCTGTTAATTTTGACTTACGATTCAGCGGCACTATTTGAAGTCCACCGTCCCTTCCCCTTATGGTTCCATACGTAACGCGTCGAGTCCGCTCACCACTTGACCATGAGCGGATATGCTAAATCCGTTTTTTGTTGTTGACATTTTACAAAAAGTTTTAGCATAAATGAAACACAAAATAAATTTATTTTAAAAACCTTGGACATTCGGATTTTCTTTAATCTTTCCCGAATATTTCAAATCAACCAAAACCTTATAACTAAAACATTTGTTGACTCATTAAAAATTAATTAAATAAATTAAAAATACCTTGCAAGACTTTAAATCGTGAAATGATCATTTAATTCTTTTAAATTTAAAATAGACCAGGCACGTCAACGAATCCAACTGTCAAGGTTCTACTAATTTACGAAAGCATCTATGAACAATGGAACAGGCATATCGAAAGCCATTTGAGAAAGCTTACTTTAATCAGTGACACAAAGAGTGTTTAAAAGTTTAAGTCTGTTTAATCCTGGATGTGGTCACGCTGAGTCACTGCATTAAAAGGAAAAGGGATCAATCAAAGTCAAATTTTAATCAGTCTAAATAAGTAAGCAATCTATATGTTGTAGAATTTAAATTGAATTAAGGAATAAAAATACTGTAATGCCCAGGCATGAAGACTAATTTTTTACAAGAGATTTAGTTAGATAGGATTACTCTTTCTGATCAAAATTTGCTTTCATGCTTAACGAAAGTATAAATATCATGATCATTTACCTTCTAAACTGCATTTGGGCCATGAGTCGTAAGTTTATAACACTTTATATGGAGAGACCAGACACTTCAAAGTTCCACTGTTTCACGCACGACTATCAGACATTTTGTTTTTATAAGTTCTGGACGTTGCTGCCAGATGGCATGTTTCTTCTTGGACTTTTCACTTTTGCATGGACTTTTGATTCAAAATTCCAGTTTCACTCAGACCACTCCGCAAATCCGCATTCCATCCATCCACAACCAAAACAAGAAAGTTCCCCTAACCCGACCCCTAAAAATTCGAATAAAAATTACAAAAATAGCCAAGGTTAAGACTTAATAAGAAAGGGAAGTGTCGCGTTCAACTGGTTTATTCTAACTAGTCGTGACGGAACATTAAAATTCGAGGTTGTCCGTTGCAGCCCACGAAAGCGACTTTTTTAAAGAAATAAATAAATAAAAAATTTATTTACTTTTAATACGTGAACACTAATTTTAACAAAATAACGAATACCTTTAATTTAAATGTAATCTCACAAATTATTTTGTTAATATTTTTTTAACGAAAAATGATCTCTCTTTTTACCATAGCTTTTTCGATCCTCGTTCGGAAGTATAATCCAGTTGGCTACGCCATTTTGTAGGAGTAGAAGTCTCTCTCTACTCTACTCCTACAACTAGCCGACTAGGCAATGAGAGACCAGGTAGCATAGGGAATCTTTGATGCATAGAGATAGGTAGTTTTGGTTGAGTCATAAGAGGAACTAACTTCAATTAATATTGCGGAGCCATTTTTAAATAACAAAGACTTAAATGAAACAGTTAAAAGCAAATTTATGTCCCCAAACAATCCAATGGCTAGAAAAATTCAGCCATCGCCATTTTTTAATGGCATGCAACCAGTTATACCCTTCTTCTTGCAATTTGGATGAGTCAAACATGAGCCCCAGGTAAGCCAAATGAAACATTGCTAACGGACTGAAACTAAAATTACAAACTTACAACCCAGTGATTATCTTTCCATTGATGCCCACAGTTTAAACCGCATTTGCGAGATTGAATGCATGCGCTGAAAACTATAGCAAGTTTCTGGCGCATGGCATGCTCGGTTTACGTATAGAACCCAAGGGACAAAAGTACGGCTAACTGGAAGTGCAATCCATGAGGCAGAGCACTCAAGCCATAAGTTCCGATGATCGTGAAAAATGTTCCATACGGCCGAGCGACGCGAAAAAACATCTGTCAAAAATATGAATAAACATTAATAACATCAAAATTAATACATCTTAACTTCCAGCTAACAAGGTGAAGCAAATATAATTGACAGGTTTTGAGCACAGTGTGCATCGGGACACACCAATTAATCACAACTTCACAACCTAGGAGGAAGGCTCCTTCCTATTCGCTCCATGGAGAAAGTTTATCATCTTCAGTGAGGGCGTAATTATCAGGATAGAAATATGGATAAAAATCCTCTTCTCCATCTGGAGTCAGGACTGATATCTTAGACATAATCAGCAATGACAAACTGCTACAAAGTTGTTCCTACACGAGTAAGAAATGACAAGTATTCATAATAAATAGGTAAATAAATATAAGTGCAAGATTGAATCAGGACAGTTAAGTATTATAGCTGTCAATAATTATCACCACACAGTGCAAGCCTAATATTGAAACTTTCAAGTTACTAATAGCAGTAAGTTTTCAAACTGCTAACATGCCGGATTCTGTATTGAGCGTCTGTCACCCAAAAAATATTGACGCCGAAATTTCACCAGTCTCACGAAAAGTCGAAAACGTATTCGTCTATGCCATGGTCTATTTGAAATGTTAAGCAGACGACTTTTGTCATTTCCAGGGTGGAAATGTGAGTTATTTCTTATGTGCACACAATTCAAATAGATATATAATTTTCCTTAAAAATGGCCCTTTAACCAATTTTTAAAAGGATTTCTGCATTGCTCTGTCTGCCATATGAATTTTGAATAAAACTGGCTTTTGTTATAAAATAGTTTTTTTTTCGAACCGCATTTTTGTTTTGTATTCTTTGATTTGATTCCAACATCGATTGTTTTTTAGTTTCATCAATAGTTCTTTGAGTGTCATACAAAACACAGAAAATAATAGGTGAAGTCTACTTATCTTTCAAACTAAAAATGACATTTTGTTTCATGATCAAACTGAATTCCACTCAGGGGATTAACGAAAAATTTTATACTAGAATAATAAAATACTTGGAAACAAAGTTCACGATTTATAACTCGGTTAAAATTTCTTTACAAATTTAAAAATCAGCAAAATTCGTTTAACTTGATCACAAATCGAATGCAATCAGGTGCAAATTCTCACGTTATAGCCGCGATGTCCACATTATATGAGCGGACCGACCCACCCAAAGCAGGTAGGAGTAGAATAGTCTAGTATTTCCTTTAGAATTAGTATTTCCTATCTCAAATTGGATTTGATACAGCGCATCTATAAACAGCTGTGGGAATTCATCTCGTGCAGGCTGTCTACTATAATTCAATCTTTCCCGGTTCTGCATTAATTGGGCTTGTACACGTGAGTATCAGATATAAGTGCATGCTTGATGTAAACGAACATTCTGTGCTGATTTGGAAATATGCCCCTTTTTTGAAAAAATTAAAAGATTTTAATTTCTAACTTTCCTCTACAATACATGGACTAAATCGCACGGGAAATTGGACGTGGTCAATAAAGACCCGAAGGCCCCCCCCAGTCATGGTTTTAATTTTAATATCGAATTTCATTTAATTATATTTTTTAAGTTGGAGTTTTCACAAAATAAAAAAAATTGCCGATCGATAACCGATACTTCTTTGAATGCAACAAATCGTCAATAAGACGATAGCGACTAGAAATTTAAAAGAAGTTAAAGTTTCCAATGCAAACGTTCGACATTCCTAATGAAATAGGATTAAGTACCTGATGCAGGATGAGTTCCAATTGGTTCCAACGACGTCAACTGTTTAAGTCCTGTTGTTTATTGTATTTGCCATACAATAGCAACTAGGGGACCAACCAATAAAGAAGTAACCACGGCCTTAAGACAAATATGTTCCTATTCGTGTGTCAAAATCTCGCAGCTCAACAGCGTTCGTTTCAAGGAGATAAAAGACGAAGCGCTCCAGAACCCAATAAAACCTTATTAACCTGAAATCAGTGTCACGAATGTTTAACTCATTTAAAAAGAAACAGTTAATGAAGTCACAGCAAAAGATTAAATTTACCATCAACACTGGTGGTTCTAAGAGGAATGAAGGATCATCAAGACACGGTCCAGCAATTCCTCGACCAACAATCACTCCTGATCAGAGTAAAAGTCGCGGATGGAATCCTAGAAACTTTATGGATATCGCCACTCTTTGACATTTGTTGGGTCTTTGCCGTTGATGGTTTCCTTTTAATAGCCCCTGCCCCTTAAACAGCAAAGATCTTTGATTGATGTAGAGCTCATCTAGTAAACAACTAGCATTAAATAAAATTGAAGACATTTAGAGAAGATTTCAAGCATTTAGAGAGATTTAGAGAAAATCATTACCTGGTGTTTAAATGTGGTGAGAACATGCCTCTGAAATCTGAATTCACTATGGTAGAACGAGTCTGCTGGGTCTTTTTAATTACTCTAGAGAAGGATTGTCAAAACCTACACAAGAAAGGGAACTTGAGCTCAATTCATCAATTCAATTATTAATAATGAGCATTAAATAATTATAATAATGAGAACATTTAACTGTTCTCCAGTTAGGAAATTTACTTGCATGAAGAAAAGTGTGTGATAATGGCTGGTTTCTTACCTCTGCCTTCATATCATGAAAGAAATTTGTCATGGACTTCTGCTGGGCATCATTCCAGTTTCTGAAATTGGCTTCAATTATAATACTCAATATTTCTCTCGGATGATCAAACACACCGTTTCCGTTCGTTGAGCAATGCATGGGTAAGAAATTACACAAGGCTGATTCAGTTGTTGGCACCACCAGTTAACAATGAGACAGTTTGAGGGGTTTGAGGTGAGATTGCTTTCTCCCAAAAGACACATGGATATCAAATCAATTTCTCAAGTGCGATTCCATCAACTGCCATCTTATTCTGGTAGTGTAAAATTGCCAATATTTCTTCCTAAAACACATTTTCTATAACTGGATATTCTAGTTGTTTAATAAAATGCATTGCAAATTTGCAACACGTGTAGTCGTGAACAGTAAAATCACTAATCAGCAGATCTGGTAGCCATGCTGGTAGGTAGCTGGTAGCTAGCAGCTAGCTCTAATAAGCTCGTCATGCCTCATGCCGTGTGTGGTGAACTACAACTTTTCTACGTTTTTTTTCTAAGTCCCATGTCAAAATTAAAAATCCCCTAATTCCATCAAAAAACTTTAAAAAAAAAAACATTTCTTGATAGAATAATGTGATTTATCAGTTTGGCATTAAAAAATGCAAAAAAAAAAGAAAAAAAGTAAAAAAAAAATTATGAATTAAAACAGCAGCTCCACGGTATCGAACCTATAAATCACAGGTCTTCATGTCAGCTATCCGCAGCTCTACCAACTGAGCTACAATTCGATGTATGCTCCCTTAAAATTGCAATATATAAATTGAAAATTGAATGATTTTGGCCACTTTTACGCGTTACAGTGGCTAGATGGCAGCACCGTCGTGGTAGCTGTTCCCAAAAATGCCAAAAGTAGGAGGATGGGAAAGAGTTAAACGTGGTCTCAACTCGGTAAAACCGTGCCGCAGCCCAAGGGAAATTTTCTTCTGGAGTGAACAGACCTCCCCTTTCATGGCTCTGGCAAGACTGCAAATCTGCAATATACTTGATTTGGTCAGGCAAAGTTTTCATGGATGAGTTGCCGAACCCTATGTTTCGATTATCCGATTCGGCGATTCCCGAATTTGAATTGACCGGAAAATTGTTTTATGCTATACGAAATACTATGGAAATACGATAAATGAATTGTTGAATTTTTTTAAATCGTCATTCGTGGGTCGTGGCCGCATGCTGACAGTAGCCTATACTGTCAGTGTCTTGGTACTGTTAAACCTGGTTAAACTAAAGTTGTCGCAATGTGAATTCAATCACCTGGCTTCATAGAACAAAAATTTGGTCTGATCTTTTCTTTTTCTACTTTTCAGTTTTCACACGTACTTCATGATTTGAACATGAAGTACAACAGGAGAAGTCACTGTATACTTCATGAATAAAACGATTAATTTTTAAAACATGATTTTAAAGATTTAAATATAATTTTTGAATTTCGCCATCTAGTTGATATTACTTGAAGCTCATAAAGCGCCATCTTCTTTTTTAAAAAGTAATCATCAGTTAACTTGTCATTGTCATCGTGCACTTTCGGCTTTCGCATTATTGTCGCCACATCGAAATAAGAAACGTTTCGTTTTCATTTGATAATATTAGTGATAGAAATTATAATGGCTGTTCGTGTTTTGGGTGAAGATTCTCAGTATGCTTTAGAAATGAACGCTGCTGGAACTAAGTTGGTTGTCGTTGATTTTACGGCTTCCTGGTGAGTAATCAATTTGATACAATTTTCCATGCAGTGCAAATTTATTGAGAATCATTAGAATCATCATTATTACTGATGGTATAAGTAATATAATCATAAATAATCATCATGACTTTCAATAGGTGTGGTCCCTGCCAAAGAATTGCACCATTCTTTGATGAGTTAGCAAGGAGATATCCACGAGCTGTCTTTTTGAAAGTTGATGTTGACAACTGCCCTGAAACTGCAGCTAGCAATGGCGTTTCTGCCATGCCAACTTTCATATTTTTCAGAAATAAGGTATTTTCTCCTTGAAAATATTCTTTTTATTCCTTATATGTAATGAGACACAAATTTTCAGGCAAAAATTGATCGTTTGCAAGGAGGGAACCCTGATGCTTTGGAGCAAAAAGTTAAACAGCATTATGGTTCAGAAGATGCAGAAGAAGATTCCACTGTGCAAGGCTATGTAAATTTCAGTCTTTCAGTGTCATATTTTAATGATAGATAGCTCTTTTGAAGTATACAATGACATTTTTAGTTGGATCTGGCAACATTCATAACCAAGAGTGGATGTGAGTGCCTCAATGAGTCTGATGAGCATCCACTAGCAGATTGCCTGACCAGCAATCCTGGATACCTTGAATCTGATTGTGATGAACAGGTAAAAGTGTCTATTAATAGTGTTTGACTAAACAAATATTGAGACGTTTTTCGTTGATTTTTTAAATAGTTAATCATCTCACTCGCCTTCAACCAAACTCTGAAAATCCACTCAGTAAAAATCAAAGCCCCTAAAGATCAAGGACCAAAGACTTTAAGATTATTCATTAATCAACCACGCACTATCGATTTTGACTCGGCA
This sequence comes from Daphnia galeata, assembly GCA_030770115.1. Classification (NCBI taxonomy): domain Eukaryota; kingdom Metazoa; phylum Arthropoda; class Branchiopoda; order Diplostraca; family Daphniidae; genus Daphnia; species Daphnia galeata. Next base: position 10,821,204 of record CM061117.1, read on the forward strand.
GAGAGTACACAACCCACACAGGAAATTGTGTACGTATGATAACGCTTATTTTAAATGATCTACTTACAAAAAAATCTTCTATTGGCAGTCTGCAACCTGGAGATCTCGAAGGGAATCCAGTTCTTCTTCGATTCGTCAAATTTCAGACTGTTTCTAATTTAATGATATTCATTAAAGATAACCAAACTGGAACCGAAACAACTCGCATCGATCATTTGACAATCTACGGATCCCCACTTTCAACAACCAATATGAGTGATTTCAAACGGATTGCTGGGAAGAAAGGCGAAGCTCATTAATTTCTAAATTACCAGCTGTGTAATTCACCAATAATTACAGAGTTTCTTCATATAAATCTGCATATTTCAAATCATTTTACGCCTAAGTGTGACTTAATCAATTGGACGCACTCCGCTTTTCTCAGCTTAACGGCGCCTTTTATTCCTTGATTAGTAAGATAGCCTTTAAGAACATCGACAGTCATCTTATCAAGCTGCAAAACATAAGAACATAAATATAAGTTACATTGCTCTAAAACAAATGTAACATAAGCTGTAAGGATTATACATACCCATCCATTTCTCGCTGCATCCTCAACAGCAGCTTCATTTTGAGGGTTTTTCGCTTTTGAAGTTGAGGGTGTATACTGAGACTGGTAGCCGAGAGGGAAAACAAGGTCGTTGAATGTCGCGGATCTTTGGCCAAGTCTCTGTAGATGCACACAATTTTACATAACCTAAATCGTACTCGGATCTAATTAATATGAACAAAATTAGGCTTACATTATCAATTGCGTCAAAATCCGGCATGATTAAATCTTCAATGCTTTCGATATCGTTACGCTCTAGGGCCATCCCTTCCAAGATATTCCATTTAGTACGTAGGGCAGGATCCAAATAATCAGATGGAACATATCCAATTTTACTGGTCAACTTTTTTCTGATATAAAAATGCTTTTTTTAAAAGAATTTCTATCAAAAGAACGAATACTCTTTTACAATTACACTATTGCCTTGGCCGCATCAACCTGGTTTTGATCAGCTTTTAATATTTGCTGAACAGGTTTACGTTCATCGTTCAGTACTGTTGTCGATCCCACCAACTCTTCGTAATTAAATTTTCTGATATCGTTTCGGAATGGTAGTAATACTACATGGAAACCGAAGAGGGTAGCATGGTTTGGGTCTTGTTCTTCGTGCGGTAACAACGCTACTACCCGAGGTTTCATCGCTGCAGTGGTTTTTAAAACGCACAAAGGAGCAAACCCTCTTGCTTTACATCGATCCATTAGAGCTCCAAAAATCATGCGACTTCCTATTTTCAAAAAATCGTTAATAAACAGTTAAAAAGAATGTGACGGATTCGTACACAACCTTTAACTAGATCTTCGTCAGGGTAGATGAAACTAGCAGGACTAAGGTAAAAATGCAATTTCAGTTTTCCGATAGGCTTAAATCCCAAAAGTGTAAAGCCAGATGCAAATTTGGATTTCAAGCTTGCTAGATCGTTCTTGTCAAAACGAATTTTCTCGTCGCAAACTGTTGTGTATTTGACGAGCTCGCTTGGTAAAAGAGTTTCAGCCGTTTCCTACGAATTTTGGAATAAATAATGCAATAAGTTGAATTCCAAGTCCTATTAGATATAGTTAATAAAAGTTCTGCATTTACAGCGTTGAATTTAGTTGTAACTGATTTAACAGGTTCGTTTGTTCTTTTATCCAATGGCACACGCTTGGGCTGTGTCGCGGGTCTTTAACATAATTCAAAATCCAATTCATTGGTACTGTTTAATTAATAAAGAACTGAATCTCGTTTATACCTGATTAAGTTACCTTATTAAGTTGTATAATCTTACTCCAAATTTTGTGTTCGAATCTAGATTGAACGCCAAACTTGCAACAGTTCTTTTCTTCTGGCATTTACGGCAAATTTTTAAAAGTAGTTCATCGGTTGTCATACTGCCTGGAAGAATACCACCTTTGTCATTTGACACGAGCAATTCCTAACAATGCGTGACATTGAAATAAACACTTTACTGTTAAGGCGACAATTAACACCAATAAAGGACAAACCTGGTAAACTTTGGTTGTGTTAAATGCTTCTCCTATGGGGAAAAGGAATATTGAAACTCCGCCGTCTTGTAGATCTCCAATACGGCGTTCTGCCTGCTTCTGTTTGGCCGAAAATTTTGCATGAGGTTCATCATTGTTGGTGAACAGAAAAATCTGTTTTCTATCCTTCTTCGACTTACTGAATTAAAAGAAAGCATTTAGTATAGTTAGTATTTCTTTATTGATTGTTTGTTTGACTCTAACTAAGATTTACTTTTGATAACATGTGTTACACTAAAATTATGTCTTACTGCTTTGAAAATATTGAGCTGCACAGCCAAAGAGAATCTGCTAATGATAAGGATGGTGGATTGCTTACTGAAAACATGTACTCATCCATTCCACCATCCTTATTTAACATGTTATCTAGCTGTGTGATCGGCTCACAGTCTGGATTCTGCAAGTCTTGAAGCAGAAACGTATTTGCATAAACCCCATATTTCTCATTAGGGGCTGTCTTCTGAGTTCCAAACAGTACAATAGCAACAGAATCATTTGGATCTGTAAAAATCTTGCTACAAAGAGTATTGTAAGCACATTTGATGGCCAAAACGAATGGACAATCATTTCCAATTTGAGCAGCAGCATTAGTGTCATCAGGTGGAGTTTCGAAACTAGAAGCTGAAGCGTCAATCAGAAATACAATTGCATCCCTTCCCTCATATCCATCAAAAACTTCTTCTTCCACGGTATCGCGATCTTCCATTTCAAGTGAAAACTTAATTTAAGCTATCTAATTTCTATTTCTAAATTTTACTCGGGAATCTAAATCATATTGAAACGCATTGGAATTCACAACAAACCGAATGCAGCGACACTACGCGGTAAGAATATGATATGAATCAAAAACGCAATCTAACGACAAAGCTGAACATTTTTTTTAAAGTTTGAAAATAAGCAACCCGCTATACGGCATAATGAAATTCTATGCCGTTATCCGTTTGAATTGAACTTTACCAAAAAAATGATTCTTTTACTAGAAATCCGCATAATTGTTTTTATTCACATGACTCCCACAAGTCAATAAAGCTTATGTTTTTTAGAGTACGAAGGCTTAAACAGCGGGTTCAGTTTATTACTTGTTAAACCATCCATAATAAGTATCGTGATTTTTTGCGGTAAATTATATGGGTTTCATATCCGGAACGACAAGTCGTTAAACATCTTTTTCATAATTTCTTTTTGCTGCTGGTTCAACCCAAAGTAACCTACTGATAGATTTTCTTTTCACTTCTTTGAATTTGAATCTATTGTGATTGTGAGCAAATTTTTAAAACAAAAATGAAAAAAGGAACCGTCATATAAGCACATTAGTCTATTACATCGGTCAAATGTGACGTAAATGTATGTCAACTCATCTAACGGCACCAACACATGTGAAATGTTGAAAACTGTCACTACGGACGATCGGACATTCTCCAACTCTTATATTGATTGACCGTGGAGGCTTCTGCGAAAAGGTAGAAAAGAAATGTTATCACTTCAGTCTTTGAATACAGTTTTCTAATCACTTATCTCTATCAAATCGAACACGTCCTGAGAATTTAACAAATGAGAAGTAAACAAATGTATTGTTTCTAAATGCGAAATTGTGGCAAAGCCACCCGCACTATTCATGACACCTTGACTGTCAAGGCGATTTGTTCAAGATTCTAACAAAGAGCTGTCCTTTCGTAAGCGCTAGAAAAACTAGCCGGATACAACAAATTTGAAAGGAGTCGGTACAGTCACGTGAGAGATGATAGCTTACAGAGAAAAACCCTTTCCAAATGTGTACGAGTGTCTACCTGTCTTCATTTAACGACGGACCATGAAAATTGGGTATAAAATGATGGTGGATGACCAAACATCGTCACAGTCACTTCATTCTCTTCTGACTGTTCACTACCTGTTCTTCCAGACTCATCAACATGAATACCGTGGTAAATAAATAAGAAAATGAAGTGAACTGTTATATCATTGAAATAAAACATGCTTTGCGTTCTTTCTTCAGCTTCTAGCTCTCAGTTTGGCTTGTGCATTCGCTGCTCCGGCTCCGGAACCCTATGCAGGCACGTCATCTTATGATTCCACCTCAAGAGGAATTCAATTTTCTTCAGCCAACTCCAGAATACTTGGCCAGATCAATCAACATAATGAAGACGGCTCCTACACTTTTGGATACGAGTCTGAAGACGGATCTTTCCGAATTGAGAACAGAGACGTCGACGGATTTGTATCCGGAAAATATGGCTATGTTGACGCAAATGGCAAAACCCAAGAGTTTGGTAAGTTTCACATCTCGTTTCTTATTAAATCCCAAATTATTTGTTGAGTAAATTATCATTTTAGAATATGCTGCGGGATCGATGGGTGGACAATCTATTGGATATCAGGCTCGAGGAACGGCTCTCCCTGAAACTAACCGTGCCCAAGACTTCCCAGTCATGTATCCTGCTACATCCTCATCGGTGGATCAGAAATACCAGGACTATGAATACTCGAGCGTTGATGATGACCGCGATGGTTTCCCCGATAACATTTTCCATGGATCATTCGGCACCCGTAACACGGTACCAAACGTCGTCCGTTTGACCGGTACCCAGACTCAAACTTCCTTCGAAAATCCGCCGAATATTGTTCGCCTTACATCTCCGGCTCAATCATTCATCGAAACTCCATCCAGTAATGTGCGTCTGACTTCAACATCGCCTCATACCTCACCGAACATCGTTCCTGTTGTCAACACTGTCCAAGTTACCCAACAACAGAAACCTTCCGTGGTCCGTTTGACTTCCCCGGCGCAAAATTCGTTTGAAAATCCATCCAACATCGTCCGTCTCACTACTGCTGGCCAAACATCTTTTGAAAAACCAACACAAGCAGTTCCAGTTGTCAACCGCGTCCAAGTTTCTCAACAGAAACCATCTGTTGTCCGTCTGACCACTCCGACTCAAACGTCGTTCCAAAATCCTTTGAATGCTGTCCGCTTCGTCAATCCAGCCCAGGTTTCGAACCAGCAGCAAATTGTTCGTTTATCTGGACAAAAGAGGAAGACCGTCATCGGGCCTACTAGATTCTCCGGTGGCCGTTACCAGGTGGCCACTCAGAATGTTCAGAGGCAGCCCCAGTTTGTCCAAGATGCGCAATCCGTTTACCAGTCTCCATATTATTCCAACTACGGCGGACAGCAGTTTGTATCTCGTAATCCAGTTTCCGGAAGACTGAATTCTTTCCTCGGGGGAAGCTTTGTGGTTGGAGGAAATAACAAACCAAACACCTTCGCTCCATCAACCCAGCAGCAGCAGGCTGTTTTCATTGACAGTGATGACTTTGATGACTTGAACGAATTTGATGATGATTTTGATGACGACGATCAGGACGATGCCTTCGTTGCAGGTCGTTCGCCTGTTTTTATCGGTTAATTAAGCAATCAGCAGTTTGTCTTTTATTTTTTGAAAACATGAGCGACTTTGACGATGACTTGATGACGATTCCTAAACTTTCATAACTTTTTTAACAAAAATTTTTTTCTTGTATTGCACTTATATTTTTTTTTCCTTTTCTTGTGTGTAATCCAAGTGTTGAAGCATCCATGAAATTATTCATTCACGAAAATACAAGTAGAATGCAGAGAAATATCCCGTTTTATTTTTATTATGCACATTTTTTGTCATTTTCTTTAAGCCATTTTTATTCAGAGCGCTTGAATTCGTCATCTCTGTTTTCAAATAGCAAAGCCTGTTTAATTGAATTAACAACCATATACATACAATTATTTAAGTACAGTCTTTATATTTCGGACTATAATTGGCTTGTCCTCATCTCCAAACTTGTTGTTGAGAGAGAAGCATTATAGATTATATCCAACTGTCTAGAATGATTACTCATCTCTATAAAATCGTTTAAATATTCGTAAGGATTTATTATCTATATGCTTGTCTAACGCTAGTGACGTCTATGTGACCTGTTGTGTAACTCGTCACGGAAAATAAGTCGTTTTTTTTCCCCTTTTTGTCCTTTCATTTGCTTTTATTCGCTGATAGGTTACATTTTCTTATATCTTGGCCATATCAAAACGTAGCAGTAAAATTTCGATAATAGCATTGTCATCATTTGACGTAGTTTGTCATGAGTTCACACCAGAAAATCTTTGATTGATTTATTTCTATGCGGCATATCTTAAACATTACACAAGGCAATTCAATTTCAATCTGGAAACGCCCTCAATTGATTCTCATCGTTTTCAGTTCCTGACACAAGGCTAACATATAAGGATACGTATTTCATATTACTCTATCCGTTACCAGACCTCTCGCCCGTATGTTAGCATTCCAACAAATATCCGTACAAAAACTTTATTATTATTGCGCAAGGTCGTCGCCGTGTGCTAAAATGAATAAAACAATGTACTAACACAAATAAGTTCTCTCTAGCGCTGGATTGTTTGTATATACAATGCAAGGCTACACCATTTTTTTACGTCGAGTTAAGAGTTCCTTTCTCTCCGATAAAACACACCCAATTTGATCAACATGCTGGGGCAATCAGCCCAGCATCTAACAAAAAAAAAATTCGAAATAGAGGCTTCCTATTGCATCAACCCCCTTTTTTGTGTGTTTGATGAACGTTTGGCTTTCATTCCATACTGGTTCTATGATAGAAGTGTGTGACGCACTGCCCGCAGATTTTCAGTACCAGAAAGAAAAGGGTTTATACTGGATGTGGGGACCTCTTGCAAATAAGACAGCCATAGATTATCAACTCGTGAGTGAGTGAGAGAGAAAGTAATTCGAGCATCATGACATTATTCCACAGAAAAGCAGAGGGGAACGGATATATTTTATATAGGCGATAAAAAAAAAACCATCGGATGCAACAAGTTTGAAAGACGTTGGCCGTGAGGGACCGGCAGTTCGATGGAGAAAGTATAGTACCTTGTCCAGATCTTTCCAAGTGGACAATGGAAATAGAATACCCGCCCGTCATATGACAATGGAATATGAATTGAGTATAAAATGATGGTGGATGACCAACCAATATCACAGTCACCTCAACCACTTCGACTGTTCATCATCAGTTTACTCCAAGACACAATAAATATGAATACTTTGGTAAGGAAGACAGCTCAACAATCATTTGGTCGTTTCTACAGCTACAGTCGTTTTAAATTTTAACACGATAAATATTTTGGCATTTCAGATTTTAGCGCTCAGTTTGGCTTGCGCATTCGCTACTCCGGCTCCCTACGTTGTCTCTAGGTCACCGGCAATTCAATTCAACTCAAGATCCAACACTGAGATTCTCGGTCAGATCAATGAGCATAACGAGGACGGAACCTACACATTTGGCTACGAGTCCGCTGACGGATCCTTCCGTGTTGAGAACAGAGATATCGACGGATTCGTATCTGGCAAATATGGTTATGTCGATGTTAACGGACAACTTCAAGAGTTCGGTAAGTTCAAAATGAACAACTTTTTCTTCGATTCAGATTTGATAATATCAATATATATTTTGTAGAATACGTGGCCGGATCGACAAATGGACAAGCGTTAGGATATCAAGCTCGAGGGACGGCTATTCCCGAAACTAATCGTGCTCAGCAATTCCCTGTTATTTATCCATCGGCAGTCTCAGTGGACCAGAAGTTCCAGGACTATGAATACTCGAGCGTTGATGACGACCGTGATGGTTTCCCTGATAACGTTTTTGATGGATCTCTTGGCACCCGCAACGTGGTAAAACAGAACATCGTCCGTTTGACAGGTAACCAGGCACAAACGTCTCCAATCCTCCGTGCTGTCGTCAATCCTTCCAAGGGATCTGTTCAACCTTCCGTTGTCCGTCTGGCCACTTCGTCTCAGTCGCCATCCATTGTCCGGGTTGTCAATCCTGTGCGGAACACTCAACAGTCTGTTATTCGTCTAGCCTCTGGAGCTCAAACTTCTTATGGTACTCCATCGAATAGTGTCCGCTTCGTCAATCCGGCCCAGGTTTCTAACCAACAACAGATTGTCCGTTTAAACAGTCCAAAGAAGAAGACTGTTATCCAACCTGCTCGATTGGCAGCCGCTGGAGGTTATGAAGTGGTGCGTCAGAGGCAACCCCAGTTCGTCCAAGTTGGCCAGTCAGTTCTCCGTTCTCCGTACTACTCCAATTACGGTGGTGGACAACGGTTTGTTTCAGGCCTTCCTGTCCGCTCTTCCGGAAGACTGAATCCCTTTTTCGGAGGCGTTGCTGCTACCAACGTCGGTAGGGATAGTTTCGGAAACTTGATGATTAGAGACAATAACAAACCGACTGCTACCTTCTCTCCAGCATCATCTGTCCAGACTGTCTTCATTGACAGTGATGACTTTGATGACTTGAACGACTTTGATGATGACTTTGATGACGACGATTCCTTTCTTGTAGATTCGTCGGCTTTCCTCGGTTAATAATTTAGCCATTGTATCTTATTTGTCATAATGAAAAGGGTTGTATGGTACGATATTTGAATAATTAGAAAATATACGCTATCTAAAGAAATATGAAGTATGTTGAGCTTTAATTTAATTTTTTTTTTCTTTAAGAAATGGTCATCTCACAGAGAGGGGTTAGCTGTAGCTACGAGTGACTTTTGAACGGAAAATTTATCTTGCGCACCAAATCACTGATTGTCGATAAGGAAGTTATAGGTGTTCACCGACTTCTGGCGCATGTGTTGCACAAACTATCTGTCGTTATGTAAAGTTACTTGGATTATTTTCTGGATGTGAACGAAGCTTCTTTACTTCTGTCTCCAAATCTGTGGGTTAAAGTCACTGCAATTTCTCAGTGCGCAAAATTGACGTAATACAAGAAACAATTGTGCTTTATAGACCAAATGGATCCATTCAGCGTTTTGGCCTGGATCATATTCTATTTGGTGATTGTAACTCTGTTCTACTATTGTTTCCGTCAGAGCATGTCGTCTGTTGCGTCAACTCCTCCATCGACAGCATCCAGGACTACATCACCAACTCAGCATTCAGGATCGAATAATCAACGATCAAATGACAGAAGGATGGCTTACACAGCCGGTCGCAACGTTTACGTGATCACTGACGAGAATCATCGCCGGCCATCCGATGCTTCAGATATCAGATCTCCGCCAGAATACAAATGGGAAGACTTGCCCCCAAGTTACGAGGAAGCCGTAGGATCGTTCACAAATCCAACTTTCGACGAACAGCAACAACAACAACCCATCGGCAGCACAAGTGACGTTGTTGATTCAACTGTGATTGAACTTCCGGCATCGGCAACTGTAGTCGATTGAAAGTTTTCAATCAATTTGAAAACATTTGTATGTCAAGAGTGAAATATTGTAATCCAGTCTCGTAATTATATAATACGTCACGCCCCGCGACTAAATTTATTTTTCTAAAACGTAACGTATATGCTGATGTGCTTTAAAGTTATGTGGAGAAAGTGTCTTGTGTGATGGAAAATACATAATTTGGCTATTTTCTATATACGGAGATAGCCTCTGCGTATATCGTCAGCTGTGAGACGTAAGCATCATATCTTTTATTCTTTGTGTGTATTTCATATCCTTATCTATTGTGTACACCGAAATGTTTCACCACTCACACACACACACACACACACACCAAATATCTCTCATGGTCCAACGCGCTGTATAGTTATAGCGACACAGTTAACCAGCAGATTGAGTTCCAACGAGCCGGGGACAATACGATCTTTTAGTCCTGTGTTGAACCCTAATATCATAGTTCGTCGATAACTTAAGTAAACTTCATGTTACGTACTTCTCTTCAAATATAGAACGCGAGGTATGTATTAGACAATATTAGGTTACTAGCCTATAATAACATTGCTCCGATTGGTCCCTCAAATGTTTTTACTTATTCCAATTCATAATAACAAGGTACAGAGCATTGCAAATTCATTATCACTCGTTACCAAGGCTGATAATGAATTGGGCAATCATAGCAGAGTTATGTAATGTCGTGAACGCGGACACTTTCGTTCATTATTGCCAATTTTCAGCACTGACAACTAATTTTTGTATGATGTTACTTATACCGTGTGAACAGACAAAATTGATGCGGAATTTGTTACAATGAATGTTTACTCTTTCCTTCCAAGGAACAAATCTGGCGATGAATTCAATTGACATTACGGTGTTGGCCGTTGTTGTCGGCGTGTTGTTGTTAGTCTTCCTCCTTTGCGCGTGTAATAAAAAGGAGAAAATTCGCCAACAAGCTTCTAGTCTCTTTCCGTCTGCCCAGCAGTCAAATCCAACAGCAACGGCACGTAGTAGGCGACACCGCAGTCGTCCAAATGGCCGATCGGAGAGATCGTCAAACACTGCTGGCGGCAATAGTAACGTTTTTATCATTTCAGTGGAGAGGACAGCAAATAACGCACCACCACCTGAATACAAATGGGAAGAATTAGAGCCTCCACCAAGCTACGACGACGCAATGAAAATTGCAGGTCTCCAAGTGACCCGGTCTTCGTGATTTTAGTGGTCACGTCGTTACGCAACATATTTTGTAAATAATTTCATCTTTTTATTAAAATTGTCTGATGTACAATTTTATACATATATTACATAACCGCACGCTGAATCGTTTCATCGCTAAATACATACGAGCTCAATTTTATAAAAAGGAAAATGATTTTAGTCAAACTTGTTTTGGTTTCCATAGGGAACAAACACATATTCTTATCGCCAAAGTGATGTCGGCCGAGCCCCAAAAACAAAACAAAAAAAATCACGATGCGACTGCAAACGTCCGATAAGATGAACTCGATCGGCCGTTCCGTTTCATATGCCGTTCAGATTTTTTGTTCCTTTCACTCAACTCGTTCACTCGGAAAATTTTAAACTGTGCATCGAATACAAGGACTCGATCACGGTCATCCTGCATATCATAATTTAATGGCCCCATTATTTATTGTTTTTCGGAAATTTAATTAAAAACTATTCGAAATAAGGACGGAAATCGAATTTTGAATTTCTATCAAAAACAATTATGTCATTTGTAGGCTAGACAACACGTCGAGAGTGTATATTGCCAACATGAAAAACCAACTCAAACCAGTCTACGCAGCACGTCAACAGCATGAAAGTGCATTTTTGCTGGTCAAATGTATATATGTGATCGTAAATTATTTCGCTGGTGCCCTATGAATTTCCTCGGTATATACCAGCATCTTTTTTGTTTACGATAAAATTCAATTCCAATCATTCCATAGGCGACTGGAAACTATAACCAACGTCATATTTGAAATGAAAGTTTTGAATGCAAAAAAGATACAGCGACAGTCTAGGTGATATAAATGTCACCAAACTGGTCATACTATATGTGCTATTTAGTATTTACAAGGCACATATTCAGGATATTTTGAAAAAAAGCGGTAAAATATAAACTTGTGGACTTTTTCCCAGTCCAGTTTGATATCAAAACATGAGACTACTGCATTATAAGATGGAATTAAAAAGATTTACAATATACACACGTGATTTTCCATCGCCTTTTTGTTCTAATTTACAATTTAAAATGCGCGTCGTGTCTGCGAGACGCTTAGTGGAGATCAAATTGGATATTATGATGGCGACGACTTTTCTCTGCTTATGTATACATTTTCACATTGAATAGGACGTCTATACACCCAAAAACTAGGCTATATAAACCGCAAAGTATCGTTCAACACTCGACGAGAAGTCAACAGTCTCGTTCTCCGTTCAAAACATTTATACCAGTGACAATCAAGGCTCTGAAGTGCGCGTCAGCATCTTTGGAGATATTCGTACAAATTTTGAATCTAGGACGACAATTGTTATCAACATTTTAATTAAATGGAAAATGAAATCCTAATCGAAATCCTTGTTCCGATATTAGTATTTTTAACATTAAGCATCTTTTTCGTCATGATGTTTATTAAAAACAGTTGGTGCGCTTGTCAGAAGAAGGACGAGAAATCTGAAACGACTACTACACAAGGTAAAGTGAATAAACTATAATTCTATAGTAATTGACGATTTAACTCATTCAAATTTGTATACCACAATTCAAATATTAGCAACCGCACATCATAGACGCCATCACGACAGTGGTGAAAATGACGTCACATTTATCGACTTGCCGCCTTCCGTCTGCAGCTGTGCGCTGCAACAACAAGACACGGATGCATTGCACGCGATTCATCTGCACAGGATCAAAAGAGAAGACGATCCTCCGCCGACATACGACATGGCCATGGCTTATTTCAGGCACGATCATCATTCTTCTTTGCACCTTGTTTGATTTCAATTGACTTCAAACATCGTAAACTATGTCTTGAATTTTAAAAAATTTATCATTATACTAATTCATGTTTAATTGAATATGTGTACATATACATAACTTACAATCCTACTCGATGGGTGACACTAATAAATATAACCGTATTCCATCACGACACAACGTGAAGTGAAGGACGAAAAATCATTGCGCGTTGCTACCTTCATTTTTGTTATTCACAACAGCAATAGCGGAAGTAATAACGTGACTTGCGAGTATAAACTTGTCAAGTCGTCGTCGTACAGCAGTTAGCAACAGAAACAAATCTGCAACTGGGGTTCCTGCAAGTATTTATACAGCAATGATTCTCTGCTGATGCGTCCTGTAATACATTATTCAATTTGACGAGACGTTGGCTGTATTTTAAAAAATGAGAAGACAAAACTTAAAAACAAGAGTAAATATCCGATGAAATCAAATGATTAGATATTCTGTTGTCACAGACCATATGGACCATACGATTGACAAGTGAGGTACGAACTGAGCGCAATTTAAAATACTTTACTATACGTGCCTGGTAAATCCAGCTGATAATATCCTACATCGAGTCAAATAGAACATGTATTATCTACCGTAGATACCAAAATCAATGCCGTTATCAGCAGCAAGGCGATTTATTCAGCATCTCATGCATACGCAGTCAGAGACGACAAACTCACATTTTAATGAATCATTTCATTAATTCATAGTGTACCAATAAGTCAATCGTACGTATACTTGGTTCTATTTCTTCTTGTTAATTCACGACTTTGTTGTTGTTGTACAAAATATTGACGCAGCAGCTGAATTTTCAGCCTTGTAAATATTAAGGCAATGTTTTACGGTTTGTCCGGTTCAGAAACCTTAGTTTTAATCGTAATATCACTGCTACTTTTTATCGTCTGTGTCGCTCTCATAGTCTTTGTAATTAAAAGGCTGCAATATAACTTACGGAACAAACAAATGTCATCAGCGGCAACTACCGCAACTACTAACAGTTAAGTCAATTTTAAAAAAACAAACAAATGGAAAAATTTACTAAACTTTGCACACTCCTTTTTATTGATAATGTATAGTGACGGATACGAGTCAACGAGCCTATGGTGGTCAGCGCTCTAATACTAACGATGAAAGTCATCACACTGCCTTTATGAATAACTTACCGTCACTGGTCCCATCGCAAACACCTTCTCATCACAGGCCACCTAACATTTTAATCATCGCTCAGGCAGAGGACGACCACCCTCCTATTTACACTCCACCACCAGCTTATGACATTGCTTGTCTTGATATGTAGACAGCTTGCGTAAAGCTTAATAAAATACTCCTTTTTTTTTAAACTTATATATTTATGAAGATTATAGTAAACAAATAGAAATGGCTGGTTAAAGATATAAAACGATTGCATCAAGACACTGGAAGTCCCCGATCCCCCTGGCTAATTCCCGAATAGTTGCATCAATAACAGATAATAAAAATGTTGCGTTGCACAAATCCGCTTACGTGCTGACAGCGCTAGTCAACAAATGGCTTGGCGTCTTGAAAAATGTTTAAATATGAATTAGCCAACTCTATTTATCTATTGATAACTAGTCCACATTCAGAAACTATAAATTGACTTCTTGGCGAGTGAACATGGTGTTTATAGAATTTACAGTTCCTCCTGGCATGTCGAATCTGAAATTCTCGTCCATCTATTTCATTTCGCCCAACACCTTGTTTTTTTTTTAATTTGCAAAATCTAGTGCAGTGCTGATTTGAATATATATTCAATTTATTCTTGAAAGTGTTTTCAAATTTCTAATTTTGTAATGAATGCCGTTTTACATATTGTCATTGTTTTACTCGCTTTGCTATTTTCTATTTTCGTGGGAATCAGTTTTGTCTTTTTCATTTATTCGAAAAACAACTGCACGAAAGACAAAGCGCCAGCATCCTCATCAAACAGTAATTCGATTACGCAACAACCTTAATAAGTTAACAAAAACAATTTGCTGATTCGTACGTTGTTGAATTTTGGCAACAGTATCGACAGATGGTCAGCGATTCACTAACGATCACTTCGCCTCTGCAACGTCTTCATCATCGTCACCTTCGAGGTCTCTAACTATTCTCATCATCGCACAAAGAGAGAGCGATCCTCCGCCTTATACTCCTCCGCCAACTTACGATATTAATTGGCTTGACAGTCCATCAAACTCGTGTTAAAATATGACTCAATCATCGTTTTTGTAATATAACGATTTCTTTATTCTTCCTTTTAGCTTTTATGTTTCCGAGTTTACAACGTCATCTATAGGCAGAGCCAAAACAACTCTTTTTGTGTTATGGAGAGGAAATAATGGTCTCCCCAATCCTAGGTATTGGCAGGTGTGATTCAATAGTATATTGCCTCGAGTTAGAATTGCGTGTTTAGACCTAACGCTCTGCTGTATATATATGTTCTTGGCGCCCGATGCACTTCTGGCAACGGAAATTGTCCATCGACGATGGCAAATGACCGTAGTGCGCTCGGTAAAACTATATTTGAACGGACGAAAGAAAAATCGATCGGAAATACTACACGCAAAAGGATATAGGAAAGAGAACGAAAGATAGCGCTCTAGTGGTTTCCTATAACTAATATAGGAACATTCCAAAACGGACATGTATGTTGTGTATACGGAGATGGGCAGTTTAAAAAAAAAATAGATGGAAGAGAATTGCCCACCATTCCTTTTTAACGTACGTCATAAAGTGAGCAAACAGCTTCATTTGGCGAAATTTACGACGGTCAAGGGGTAAACAGAGTCGTTAAACTCGTCCTCTTCTTAAGACGCTTGCCCACACACATACAGAAGTTCTTATATCTATATGGAAGGCTATAGATCAAAGACATCAACTTCAATAGGTTTCCTTCATATTTCAAATTGGTCTGAGCATTATATACACACAAATACACGACATATAGTCTTGCTGAGCATTTTATTATTACATTAAAGGAGCCGAGGACGTCAACCTCAATTTGAATTTCTCGTGCCGTCGGAAACCCTATTGAGTTGAGTTGATTCATCTCGAATGCTCGCGTCCATTCCATTTTCTGTATATACCTGAAGGCCATGATTTGCTGGTGAAAGACATTTTGTGTTACTGCCGGCAGCAGCAGCAGTTGGGCGATGTTGAACCGACAAAGTCAACGTCATTTTCTATATACGCCAATGTCGGATGTTATATTCTTAATGACAAATGGTCAGTCCACGGTAAAAAGAATCATTCATCTCTTGTCTGTATACATCATGAGGAGGGATTGTGAACGATATCTATACCTTGTCAGTCCATACAACAAACTTCCCTCGATGTTCTTTTCTTCCGACTATAAAAATGGAAATAAAAATATAGAGAAGAAAAGGATCAAAACGTTGAATTGATGAATAGAGGGAGACGATGAGAAGAAAGCATTATTATATTTATAATAATAATACATCACCGAGGTTTGTCTATACGTTTACTGCGCTTCTGCTTCTGCTGCTGTATTATATATTGTATTGTCGAGTAAATATATATCGAAGTCTACAAGACGCCGTGTGGACAACTTTCTCGCGAACTTCCTCCTTTCCCATGTACGGCCGCTTCCGGACGACGTCGTTAACGAAGGGAAGAAGCTTTTCAATGAGACAAGGGACAACGAGAAATAAAGGGAAACTAGAGACGGGAGGGAGAGCGCCGGACCTAACGGGAGAGGGTGGAGAGAGAGAGAAACGTCATCTTCCTATATAGTGCAGTATATCTAAAAGCACGAAAACAAAATATGCACAGCACCATTTCTCTGCTCTCCCCTCCGAAGAAAAAAAATACCTAAAAGATGAGACTCTATATACATCGCATATCCGTACAATATACACACAAAACTGCGGCTGCTGCTGCTGGATCACAGCGAGTTGAGTGTTTCTTTTACTTGGTGTGTCACGCTAATGATCAATCCCGTGAGAGCAATCCATCACATTGGTTAGTAATGATGGTGAATTATGATAGAGTCATATAGTACATAGCTCTCGGCTCTCTCTCGGCTCGACTAATTAGAAACGAAAATAAATGATTATGACGAGACCTTTTATTTTTTTCTACGTTTTTTTGGGGGGGAGGGAGGGTGTTTTGAAAGACAACAACACAACAACCAATTGCTGGGAAACTCAACCTCCTCCTCCCCCGACAAAAAAATAGAAGCGGATGTCCATAAATCCGAGTTCGAAAAGTCGATTTAACTGGAGATGACTTCCGTGTCTTCTTAGAGAGACATAGAAAAAAAAGAAAGACAGCGCATAGAGTTGTATAGGCTACTAGGCTGAAGGATGAAGAGGTCGATCAGCTCTTTTTATGGGACTCTCTTATTCTCTTTCCACTCGATAGACTTTTGACTTGTACTCTTTTCTAAAGGGGAGAGACAGAAGAGAAACGATCTCGATGACGATGCAGCGGGACTCTCTCTCTCTCTGCTAGATCGAATTCGAGAGGGGTAGAAAAGAAAAATCTCTTCCATGACGACGCTTTTATATTATTCGTCGATGTAGTAGTAGAAAAAATAATATTGCTATACTATAGGGCATATAAACACACACACACACTGCAGAAGCGCGCACTAGCAGCATCTTGCTGGGCGCCTTGATCTCCATCAAATATATCTACGTCTCTCTCTCTGCTCTTTCTACACATTTGCTTGTTCTATATAGATTCGGGGATCGATTGGATATTTCTTCCACCTCGACTGTTTTTTTTTTTCACGCCATCTTTATATCCATCTCTGGATGAAAAATAATGGAAACGTTTGTTTGACTTTAGACAAAAGGCTGTTGGTATTGATTGCGATTGTTCTTCCATGTAATGTTACGTCTGAGCTACTACACGACGTCTTCTTCAAAGCGTGCGCAAAAATGAAAAGAAAAAAAGAGGAAAAAACTTTACTATTTAGGATTTTGCCGGATTAATAAGCTCCTCTTTCCGTTCTCTCTTCAAAACTCTTAAATGATGGTCTTCTCTTCTTATTCTCAGCTGCTCATGGAGCTTTTCGGTCGTGTCTTTATATAATATTGGAGCGAAGTAAGAAGTAAGAAGAGATGAGGTTCTATATATTCCTTCGGCTTTTATGACGACGATGTCAGGCCATGGCACGGCAGTCTCCTCTCTCTCTCTGTGTGCTCCCGTCTGTGCGGTCATTGTTCGTCTTCTCCTAAGTCTCGTCGTAATCCCCTCTGATGCATTTTATGAACCGAGTTTGTCACCCGTTATTGTCCTCTGAGCTCCTCCTCTGTCGTCTTTTGTTTTACACTTTCTTTTTCTTTTCCTTTTTCGTCCCCCATTTCCCTTATGCGTTCCAAATCCGGCCGCCATCGACCAAGCTGTACACACTACATACACTGTGTTGTAGTAGAGTTACATGAATTAAAGATGGGCAGCAGCATGTACGCATACATCCGCTATATGCTAATTGATTGTGATCCCATTTTTCTTTTCTAGACGTAACTGCATACCATCTACTACTATATCCTACCAGCAGCCCTGCATCATTTACATAAGATGGAGACTAGCAAATCCCCCGAAAACATTTCATCAATTCATTTATCAAATGAATTTTTCAATTTTTAACTTTGAAAGACCAAAAAAGTTGTACCGAAGAGTTGAGAAAGAAGAGAAGAGAGTCTCAAGATTTTGTTGGTAACGTTTGTAAATTGATCCTTGTAACATTGTCGACGATGTAAACATCGCCATGTGGTGTCGTTTGTTTTCGTTACTTTATAGTTGAAGATGGTTTGGCTCTGGCTGCCTGCTGTTCGGATAGACTGGAAGGTGCTGGAGGTGATGAGGAGGGGAGACGAAGAGATGCGAAGGAGAACAAGATCCTCGTTTACATTTCCTCGGCATCATACAAAACTTTAAGGGAGGTCTCCTTCTGCTGCCTTGCTGCTGCTGCTCTGTATATGTTGTGTAATAATAATAATGTTGGACGGACGCTTTACAACGAGAGGAGTTACATCTTTTCCTATTAGATGTGTCTTTTGACGTCCAACATGACGTTCTTCCAAGACACACATAGAACAGATTTTTCCATCAACCAGCAGAGCTCTGCAATCCTTATAAAATAAAGCGTTCATCGGAATGGCGCATAAAAGAATTGTCTCTCTCGTTCATTGCTGTTGTTTCCTTAGATTTTTTTTTTGTTTTTTTGCTGCTATTATTTCCCTCTTTTGCAATGGGGGATTGTATGCGGTTGAGATGAGACGGTCCCTCTCCGGCCCTTGTGTGAATAAGGGAGGAGGAAAGAATGAAAACAGTTGGCAGTTGCAATTTCCGCTGTCGTGTACAGTGACTCAATGCTACTCCGGAATAAAGTCACTCAATCCGAACGGAAGAAGAGAGAGCCCCCGCACAGCAGCAGCAGCAGCAACTCCGGCGTAAAGAAGAAGAAGTAAAAGAGACACACGGGCGGACCCGAGTTCCGGATGTTTTGGCACAGACGCAAAAAGGTTTTTCCAGCGACAACAACGTTCTCAAAACTGCTGGAGATGTGCTGCTGTATTAGACAGCAGTGTGTGATGCTGAGTCAGTTCTTATAGATGATGGCCGCGATGTGTAGCAGCAACTGTCATACGGTACTGTATACTATAAGATGGCGAGTTGTCTTATGTAGTATTATTCTTATTTTATCTTATCAGCTTGTTATTTTCTCACAGATCCATCAAAAGCCATCAACATGAGAGCGTCGAGCTCCGATGAGACAATGGAAACAGCCTCTTTTTCTCGTCGTATAGTATTTTCCCCTATTTTGACATTGACGACTTGGACTAATATACTTTTGGAATGGATTACAACGCGCCGAATGATGAAAACACACATAAGAATATCTGACATTTATTTTGGATATTTTATATTTGTATTTAGTTTTCTCTGATTCTTTTCGGGGCACATATCGTCATACAATTTCGACTGGCACCGATTGATGGACAATCACATTACACACGGAATAACACGGCCACATTCTACACGCTAACTGCATTCTCTCCCGCACACACACACATTCTCTGATAACTTTTGACTTTGATTTTCCCTTCCATATCGACATTCATTTATACACAAGAAACTTGTTTGTTTTTTTTCTCTCTCTTTTTTTCTCTTTGACGTTGTAATTTATGTTACAAAATGAGAAGAAGAATTCCATTTCAGTAGCGCGTTTCACCATTATCTTCTTCTCAGATTATTTGGCTGACTGAGTGACTCCGGCCTATCTACTGCAGTCCTGATGATCGCCCATGTTGTTGCTGCTGCTGCATATATGCGTATAGATGTTTTGGCTTCAGAGCAAAAGATAAGCTTCCCAAGGGTTGAGATCGTAGATGGGGTTAGAAACAAGGGTCGCCAAGACCGGGCAGAGGAAAGCAGCTGCGCTGGACAAACCGGCGACCAATGACGACCAGCCGGGTTGGCAACGTTCGTCGCAAAAGTGGTGCAAATTCTCTGAACGTAGACCAAATGGGTAGAAGCACAGTCCCAGTAACATCAACGAAGCTGAAAAACAACAACAAAAAGTAGAAGAAGAAAGATAATAATCAAACAATGATCTAAAAAGATTATTTCCGTCGATATCAACTCTAATCTACTGTGTAAATACAGCTAAAATTACAAGCTACTTTCTACTATATACAAACACATAGTTCCCTATGCTTTGTACATCCATCTGCTGCCACTAGTGCTTGTATATAGCGCTGATGGTGTCGGACAATGTGCAACGGCTCATCCATCACGGAGCAGCGGAGCACGCCGAGGTGGTGAACCCAGTAGCTGCTGTCCCGCTTCCAGCAGCAGCAGCAGCATAATGGATTCAAAGTGGTACTTCATATTTCTTTTGCTGGCTCATCCTCTTTCTTCATTTTTATTTTTCTCTCTCTCTCTCTCTCTCTTTCTCTTGTGTTGTTGAAAAACCAACAAAATAGTACAGTTTGGAGAGAAGCGCGGCGACCCCTTACACGTGAATAAATAGAAACGTATTACTCGTCTGCGTGCGTATTTAGTTGGGGGGCACATCACAAGACAGCAGAGCTCTTTCGTCGCCCCCAGTTGAATGGCCCTTTACCGCGGAACCGACGCGCTCCGGCATTGCATCGTGTTTTTATTATTATTGACAGCTCGAACGCATCTCATTATACACACCACCCCACAAAGTTTTTAAAAAGAAAGAAAGAAAAAAAACAACAACAGAAAAAAAAAATTATTCTTCTTCTTTTCTTTAAAAAAATAAATAAAGCGGAAGCCTTTTCATGGCGCGCTCCCGCTGTCAAAGCGAATCATAATGAACGCGGGAATTTGATTTTCTCCGCTTCTCTGCTTTATAATTTTTTGGTTCCCCTCTCTCTCTCTGTTCTTCTTCCGTCGTCGTCGTTGGGCGTTGTCTATCGATAATTGGAATTGTTTATTACTCCGAAGATTCTGTCTCTTATTTTTCTCTCTCTGTCGTAAACATTTCATGCAAGATGAAAGGTCCGCGAAATCTTCAAAAAATAAAAATAAAAAAGAACCCTTAAACAAAACGAAGAATTCGTCGCGTCTTAGATGAGCGGAGTCTAAGGGATGTTCCACTTCCTCTCGACACTTCTTCTCACCCCTTTTTTCCCGTCTCTCTCTGATGAATGATGAAAGATCGGATCCATCTTCGGCCGCATACAGTTTTCGGTTCGTCTGCAACACCCTTTTGACAGGAGGAGGAGGAGGAGGTCTTATATGAACATCCTTCCTTGAGAGAAGACACGCGCTAGCATCTCTAAAACCCGATGGATGACTGCCAACTTTTTTTTTTCTCCTTTCTCTCTCTTTAGGCTGCTGTGTATATGTTTCCCTTTCGGAAGGAGTTTGGGGGGGGGGGGGTGGACCACTTATTATATTCTATCCAACGTCTCAGGAGAGACTGTATATCGTCACTTGTGTTTTTGTCATCGCCGTATTATATTCTCCACCCCAACCGTGCCCATCACGCCGAGTGGAGCTATGCCTTATAACTATCTTTCAAAAAGTATAAATGAATACCTAATAGAATAGATCATCGACCAACAAACAATACGAGCAATCATTGCCGAGATTCTTCTCTCTATCCTTCTAGGAGCCAAAGTGGAGGAGCTCATCATCCTCCCTTCGAAATTCCACTGATTGTATTGTGTGCGTGTGTGTTAGCTCGTCTGACGACTCTCTGTGTGTGGCTGGCGCGGGAGAGAATTCTTCTCTCCCGCGGGAGGTTCAATCAACAGCTAATTAAATGTTATATACCACTGCTCTTGGGGGGGGTATTATTATATAAGCATAGCATAGAGAGAGAGAGAGAGAAATTGGAGAATGATTTATTTATACCAGCGGCTAGTTGAACGATGGCCGTGATTTTGATCAACTCCTGTTGCCTTTGGTGATGACGGACAAAGCCAACGGCGACCGAGGCGGCAGCGCAGGCCATGAGCATTACACAACCGCCTCCGCAGAGAACGCGTGTCACCTGAATATCAAAGACAAGAAGAAGAGAAAGAAGACAAGGACATTAATTCACGTCAGGGACACATACACACACACACACAATGAATAAGGCGCCGTGGTTTGTGTGGTTCTCGGGAACACACCCTTGTACAGCACGCTCCCGCTATTACATCGTCATCCGGCCCCATGTTCATATTTAAATGAATCTTACAGCACGAGCCTACATCACAGGGACGAGACTCTCCTAACGAGCTGACAGACATCCTTGTGTAGGGATTTAAAGGAAATATCGTTAAGCTCTCTTTCTTGTGTCCTTCCGCTTATTAACGCTAAGACCACACCTGACTGAAGCCAGTAGCACAACATCGAATTGATTTTTTCTATTTTTAGTCTACATCAACTTTAAATTGATTTCAATTCGCTACGCTGTCGCAATTTGAAAAACAAATTCGTTTTCGGATGCGGCTATTAAACTGACCGAAATATTTTTAACAGGCGCAGCGCGTGTTTTATTTATATTTATTAGATTTTAAAATGTGCTAGTATGTCTAACAACATGAATTATTAAGCGTATCAATCGATAAATAAATATAAACGTCATGAATTTAATACCTCCCAAGCGGGTGGAAGCCACTCGTAATCCAAATCGGCGTGACCTACACAAGTCACGGTATTTTCCGGTCTCCTTTCCGGCTGCTGTTGTCGAGTGTAGATGCACATGCCAAAAAGTCCAATGTGGACGAGCGGAATGGCGCTACGGCCGGGCATCATCATCATTTCTGATGATGTGGAATTGACTTGTTCGTTTTCATGGCTCTCCTCATCGTCTTCTGATGCCATCAAATGAATGTCGTCATCGTCCGTCGGGACTTGGATAGAAACGGACCGCTCCAATCTCCTTCGTATAACTGCACCGCCACCACTACCAGCAGCAGCCGTTACCGCCGGTGGTGCGGACAGATCGGACGCTGATGATGACGACGATGTGCTGATGATGCCCGTGTTGGACGACAATTGATGCTGGTCGAGCGATCCGATTTCGCTAGACGAACGAAGTGTCCACGCCGGCTGGGAATAGGACCAGCAACAGAGGAATGCCACCAAAATAGAGACGATCGACCATAAAAACAAAACGGGTCGTGACGTGACCGTCTTGATGGCTACCACGCTCGATCGCTTCTTCATATCGTTCAAATAGTTGCCTGTGATGATGTCAACACAATAACTGACCGAATGTTCATCAAATCCGATAACAAAAACTGAAAATCAATTATTTCTCAATCGATCTCATTACAATCAAGTCAGTGTAGCACTTTTTGTGTGTAATTTAGATAATCCAATAGGGGATAGACTACAGAGTACCGCCGAAGGTGACGGGACAAAAAAAAAACAGGACCGTTCTGTGCGGAGAGACAGTTGGGACTGACAGACAACTCCTTTGCGTCTTGAGGCGACCCTCTTGGAACAGTGGCAAACACACACACACGAAAAAAGGAGGGGAACCATGTGACTGTGATGGGCTCACGGAGTATAGTAACGCATGCGTACCGTTTGTTAAGTACGCACGAAACAAACACGCACGCACAAGAAGCGTTTTCTGCGGTCAGCTGCTGTGTCTGCATGGGCTGCAGCTACTATACTATACTACGCTCGATCGATGCTACTTACACACAATATAGACTTGTGTTGCTGAGCTGCTGCTCTGTCTCTTTTATGTGTACAAAACAGCGTGGACTCGGCAGGCAGCGAAAGATATCTTGCCCGCCTTTATCCACGCCCCCTTTTTCAAAGAAGACCATCTGTTCCAGACTTTCTATCCAGCAGTTTCTCTTTTAAAACGCATTTCTCTGCTCTTTAAGTCTTTCGTCTTATTATATTCGTATTTACCTTCTTATATATTGCGTTCCTGTTTCGCTAATTACCAGCTGACAACTATAACCAGTGGAGCTTCTTTTGGGAAACTCCTATATCTCTATAGTCGCACCCTCTACAGTTCAAGTGATAATGGAAATTCGTCTTTTCCGTTTGATCTTCAGCGAAATGTGTTATACGATACGATGTAGACTTGCCGGATAAGGGGGCGCCACATGTAAAGGGAAGTCTAGCTAGACTAGAGAGGTGTTGAAACGAGTTTTTCAGTTGACAGTTGACCCCCATTCACCCGGCCAGCCCCTTTTTCCTTCGTCCCCAGTAAAGTAAAAAAAAAAAAGCCTTAGTTCTTCTTCTTATATGTTACGTTTTGTTTCAGGATGAGCGCTACTGAATAAAATGTACACCGTCACGTCAATCTAATGTCAGAATAAGGACTTGCTGTTGCATTTTGTGCTGTTGGCCAATAATAGAAAAGTGAAAGTTATTTTCGGTCGCTGCTGCGGTTTAACAAGCGGAATGGATACCCAACTAATCGATTTGTGCAGCGCAGTAGACACATAATAAAAATAGCTTCTTTTTATAGAAATAAATATATGTATGGCTCTTTATCCCAGTTGGAGTGGTTTCAAGCTTTGCGATCGGGAACGAGGGCATTCGATCCGTCATGGATGGAGACGTCCATCAAACGAAAAACCGCGTCGAGTATCGACGAGTAAACACAGCAGGAGAAATGATAACAGCGCGCCCTGGCAGTATTATTAGGGCATGCAACCCAAAAAGTCAAGCAAATATACAACCAAATATGAGGGCGATATCTCTGACTGTGTCTATTGTGTTTGCGCAAGAGCTTTTGCCATAAGCGCGGATCTAAAGAGGGGGGGGGGGGATTTCAGCATCGAAGATGAGAGGGGGGCAAACATGTGGGCCATGACTCTTTAACTTGCCTCTTTAACCGAAATACGACCAGGGATTATGGGTCTTGATGATGACGGCCCATCGCCAGCCAACTGACGTAACACACCGCCGATATTATATAGATTTTGAATGTGAGTCACAAAGGCCCGCACAATAAGTACTACATGTCTACTGGAAATATTTCTACATCTGACGGAGTTTCTCTATATAGTCAGTACACTGTATTATAGTAACAGGAGAGATGAATAGTCTCTAACGTTTTCGGCGCAGTTGCTTTGGGGTTTCACCGTATTATTGATAATGGACGGTGTGGCGAACGACGTTCGGTCGCGTGCCGAGTCGGCTGCCAAAGTGCAACAGGATCTCGACCTTTCCCCCTCTCTATATACCCTTTTACCGAAGAGTTGATCCTTTTTTCGCCAAATCTGATGATCCAATCTATTTATAAGGTTAGATGTATTATGTGCCCTCCCTTTTGACAGACATGTTATTCCCTCCCTAGATAATATAACTGAACAGTCTTGTGCTAGGAAATGTTATTCATATACGTGTATATAGAGAGAGTCGATTATTACATCCGGAGATGTACTGTTGATATTTTTATAAAGACACGCGGTTCTCTCTCTAGGGCGTCGCGCGTGTTTCTATTGAAATTCAAATGATCGATCGTTGGCGTCCAATTTGCGAAAATTGAATTGGACGCGCAACATTGTTTAGCAATTTGAGCTGCCGCTTGTGTACGGCGTGTTGACTTCGTTTTCTCACAGCAGGTCAGCCGACAACACAAAACGTCTACACAATAAGAAAACAAAAATGGAGTTTACAGCTCAACAGCTACAGAAGCAGCAGCAGCATTGACGTTGACAGAACGACGGGTCTCTCTCTCTCTCTCTATTTAGTATTCAAACACTAACAGCAGACACACACAACAGAGACGGGGGATGTTTTGTAAATGTATGAAGAATAGAAAGGAAAACTGCGGAAATTTGTCACTTTGTCAGGGCTGTTATATAAACTATGTATACAAGCACAAAACGACATAAGGCGCTATCATTAATAATTTCATTTCGGACGCGCGTTATACGCCATCATATCGTGCGATGTCTAAAATATACATATTTAGATATTCATCTGATTTTGATTCAATTGCATTTAATATCCTATGCGGTTAATGATAACTCACGATGTATACACATAGAATAAGAGGGTAATAGAACGTATAGTATAGGACGAGGAGGGTGGCGACGAGCGAAGTAGGCGATTGCTATAATACGGATCGCTGATCTGCAAGTAATAAAGGAAGTTGCGAGATCAATGAGCGAGAGACAGCAGCGAGGGTTCGTTACTTACTATACGCAACCCCTTTTTCTTATTCTGATTGTTATATGTATATATAGCTTTATATGTATATACTGCTCGTTTTCCCGATGGTAATAATAAACGATAGTATATATACTATCTCTTTCCGGAGAGGCTATACAACAAAGCAGCCAAAATGTATTTCGGGGAAAATATTATATATAAAATCTATATAGAATATACTATAAAACGCGCTACTGGTGTAAACAAGATTTTTCAGAGCGGAAAGCGAAGCTACAATAGTATATAGTTATATTGGGTTCTTCTTCTTTCCCAATGTTGTTGTAAAATAATTTAGTTTGTTTACCCATGCACTTCTCACGAGATTCGATTTAGATTCGAGTGTCCTGTGTGTCACTCCATCCGAACGAGATGTGAATTTCTTGCCATTCACAATTTTGTTTTTCTCCCTATAGATAGTAACAACAAACGTTTCAGCCAGCAAAAAAAAAGAGAATTCTATCCTGAATAGGAACTTGGCAAGAGAACGAAGAAGAGTATAACGTACACATAAAAGAGAGCCGATAGGTGATTACCATATGAAGAGCTGGAGGCCTATAAACGAACGAGAAAGAAAAAGAGAATCTAAAAAGGGCCGAGAGTGTTATATGACTATAGGGGGGTGGGGGTGTGCAGAGGGGGTATTGGTTCAAAACGGGAAGGGGGGTAGAAATGTAATATGCAATATACAGTTGGGGTTGCGTGTAATTGTGAGGGCACAACACTGGGGGTGTGTGTAGGAGATTACAGAAGTTTGCATCAAGGGAGCAGATCATGGTGCGAAGGGTGTCGCTGGCTGTCGAATTTCTATAGGGAAAAAATAGAATGAGAAAGAGAGAAAAAAAAATCTCCAGAGGGAGTCCCTCAGTCCCTTTTCGTGGGCGAATGTGTGTTGCGTGACTCACGCGCGCGCCCCGCTCCGGACATTATATAGCAAAAGAGAGAGGGAGAGAGGGCGAAAGAAAAGACTGCTGATGCGTTAAATAGTCCCGGTCACTGATGGCAAGTCTCATGATTCTCACCGCGCTATATGTAGTACACATTCACTGTGTTGTTCACTCCGCCGTGTCGTTTGCCATTATTTCCAACCCCTCCGTTCATCTGAGCCCATATTGCACAACAAACAATATATAAAATAAAAGACAATATGAAATGTTCTTCTAGTATACTATACCCTCAACAGTATAGGACATATTTATATAAGATCCCCCTTCAATAAAAATATATCCCCAAAACTCAAAATGTCTCAGATGCTGTTTGCCCAAATGAAATGCATATTAGAAAGTTGAGAGTATCTGCTGCTGAACGTGATATGGTTTTTCAAAATGATGAAAAACGTTTCATTAGTTAGGCTCCGCGTATAATATCCCCCTTTTAGACAGTATAGTTTCAATGTGCGGTAGTGTGGTGATGATGACCATCTGGTTGTTTCTTGTGGTGTGAGGGGTTCCGATTGGTTTCGCTCCGATTAAGGGACAGAGAAAAAAAAAGGAGGAAATGTAAGAGGGCAACGCAGCTCCACTTTAGATAATATCCTCCCCCCCCCCCCCTCCTTCTCTTTATACCTATTCGGTTTGTGTGCTGCTGCACGATGATGAATGAATGCCGATCATCGGATACGGCACACACTGAAATGACGAGGGAAATATCTTGACAAGTTGCGCTTTGATAAATGATCGGATCAAAAGAACATCTACAGGCCGAGCAGAAAAAGAAAAGACGATCCATCAATGCGAATGCGGAAGAACCGGAGCTCTGCTGTCCATTGCAACAGGAAATGAATGATTTTAAGGCTATTGATACAGCTGTGTGCTATGGTACCAATATACAATCGGTGATGTATAAAACTAATGTACATTCAAATATGATTCAAACAGTCGTCCATATTACACCGACTTATAGTTGTGTGATGAGCAGAATATCTACCGAGGCTTAGATTTACTGTCGCCCATTAAAAGAAAAGTCGACAGGAGACAACATGATGTGATCCCATCACACATCTCACGGTAAATGAATATCGTGGATGCTGCAGGAGATACATGTAATCCGTTGTAATTCCATCATGGCAAAGCACAGCAATTTTGATTGACGCGCTTCTTCTGCTGCTGGATCGCTCGCTCTCTTCTATAAATTTGCCGCGTTTCAGAAACGCATCCGCCGAACGTTTATATCAGAGAATTTGATTGACTTTCCATTTAAATTCGAAAATACAGGGCGCGGTGCTGCAGCACTCAAATCATCAAGCGACCAACTGGAATAAAGTGGAAGATGACGCCCTCTGATGCGTGACACACACCATGCCATGATGATGCAGAGTTCAAAGCAGCTGAAAATGCCATCGCCAACATCCAATCCGATTACTACAACACGAAAGCGCACAGTATATAGTTGATCTAATCCTTATAGTATAGCGCTGCCGCTGTTCACAACGTCACAGATGACAACGATTCGTATACAGCACAAGTAAATGTGGCCCTAGAGGTATCTCTTCCGATTTTTACCGGTACCCGATGGATTTTGGGTGGGTGCTGGGGGACGAGAGCCTTTGCAATTCGCGCGGGATCCCTCATCGGCCACGTCATACGATGCAGGGTGATGCCGGCGTTCGAATAGGAAGTTCACCCTCTCATGAATTGATCTCGAAGAGTGATCCCTCTTGCTCTTTTCTTCTTTTCTTTTCTTTCTCTCGCGTTTGTTGCATATATACAGATGACAGTCCATATATATACGAGAACTATATAGAATATAGGAACAGGGACATTCATGTATTACTATCAAAAACCCTGATGCGTGATTGCCTCCACTCTCTCCCTTTCCCTCTCTCTCTCTCTCTATACTGTCGTATACATAAATATATTCGACTATACCAGGGGTGGAGGGTGCGGGGACTTCTTTTTTCGTATATATAGAAAGAATTTAGAAACCTTTTCATTTATTGATGAAGAATATATAAAAAGGACGATCGGCGTGACTCAGCCCGCGGCTGCGGTTTGATCCATTTTCTATAAACTAGCAGCCAACTCTCATGTAAGAAAATGGAACCAGGGAAAAGTGCAATAGACTTGTTTCTGTATGTATTGGAGAAAAAAAACAAATTAAAGAGAATATAATGCATTACAATTGATGATGTGATGCACTCTAAGAGATGATGTGAAATGAAAATATTCTACATTAACGTGAATTTAATATTGATCAATCAATCAAATTCAGAAAGGGAAAACTGTGGTTTTCATTCTGAAAATGATCGGTATGCCCTATCATTTTTAGCACTAGATGTCGTTATAAGCCGAAAACAAAGTGGCGATCAATTCAACTGCGGTTGAGGTTTTTTAAAATGTGAAATACAGTATTTAATCAAGGGAAATTCTCAAACCAAAATCCCCACAGAAATTTAACAAACCGCGGAAGATAAAGTAAATGAGCGATAATGATCGTTTCCACCATCATGGATAGGCTAATATATTTCGTTTGACATGAATCTAGAATAAGTTGCGGCCGTTCAGTCTCCGGCTTTCGTTTATCTTCCACTTCTCAACTTTCCTGTTGCCGCATATTTTCATTGCGACCGGAAACTCTGGTTTGGACCAGTTTATAATACATTTACACACTGCTACTTGTATCAATTTGATCATCAAGAGGATGGGCGTATAACTAAGCTTTGTGTCACAAATAAATAAAATACTTAGTGGAATAAAATCTCTACGTATGGGGTATTGGAAGCCAGGACCCAGAGCTAAATCAGGCCTTTTTAGTTTTTGTAGTCGAGGACTATTAAAGTTCGAGGATGTGACGCATCTAGTAGCAAGAATTTGCCACTCTCCTGGAAGCTTAATGGTCGAGGTAAAAATTCTAACAGGGGGGGTTGGGATGGCTCTTCCATCGGCCTAGAAGTAGACTAATGAGTAGGCCAAACTAGCGAAATTTTTGCCGATAATAAAATGTCCCTTGGGAATATTACCCAATAATAGGCGCTTGGCCCTAGGATTTCGGAGAAATCTCTCAGGGGCAAGGCTAATATAGTATTTTCTCCGCTGCAACAACTAAGGAAGTGGATGAATGATTAAGCGCGGTTATTTTATCTTGTTGAAATGCGGAAGAGGTAAATATAATCTGACTATTTCTCTCTAACCAACGCCAAATGGCATTGACCACAATAAATTTTAGGTACTATAAAAGAACCAACCATCCATTCCTTCTTCTCCAAACGTAAAACAGAAGACTGAGCTGTTCATTCTAGGCTCCATTTGATTTGAAAATGTCAGCAACTACTTTCGTCGTTTTGCTCTGCCTTGTCGCTTTTGCCTCGGCTGCTCCTCGTGACACTCGTAAGTAGTAGTTCTTTTTGTTTTTATATCTAAGGTTGTAAACAGTTTAAAATTATATTAACGGACCTCGTTCATTCAATTTTTGAAACAGGATTTAACCGATTTGCACCTTTAGACCCAGTTTGTCTCCAGCCACCCATCAGTCGCGTCCCTACCAACAAGATCTGTACTCCCCACAGATTTTCCATCATGTATTACTACGACTCAAGAACAAGAGACTGTGAAAGAATCTCCTACAATGGCTGTGGGGGTTCTGGAAACTTATTTACCAGCGAACATGAATGCGAATTTCGTTGCGACCGCGATAACAGTTTTGAGAGCTTTGAGAGGTTCAGCGACGAGAAAAAATAGTTGTTGAATCTTTAAATTTATCATTATGCTCATTTTCATTTGACTTCTGCTTTTTGCTTGAAATATTAAACATTTAATACAGCATGTTTCAAAATTCATCTCCGTCTCATTTTTCTTATACAATCAATTAAAGGCTAGTGTTTAACAGTTTAACTGTTTACACTTGGACTTGACAACTGAAGGATAGAAATAAAGTTCATTTAAAAATGTTTTATTAACAAGTTGTTTGTGGTGAAATGTCTAATTTGACTGGACTACAAAGAACGGAATAAATAATATAAAAGAGTCGAGAGTGGAAAAGCAAGCATACATCATACCGACGTAACGATTGGCAAAAATTCATCCCACAAGTGGTTGGGATCTGCCCTTGTAATCTCTAATTTGCCAACGACGTATTCATCACGACAGGCCATAGCTTTTTCTGCATCCCCAGGGTTCCGAAATTTCACCAGGGCAGCTCGGCTGCCTAAAGGTTTTCTTAGGGGACAGATTTTGAGCCACCAAATTTCTCCAAAGGAGTTAAACAATCGATGAAGGGTTGCTTCGTTACTTTCCCCCAAATTTCCCACACGTATTATTTGCACGCCGCATGAGGAGGTATTTAAATCAGGGGACGATTGATTAGAGGCCTGTTGACGATATTCGCGCACTTTAGGTTGACTAGCAAGACCTGCCTGTGACGGGTTTCTTCCTTTGCTGCTTTTGCGTGACCCATGCAACCTTGTTCCCGCATTTATTCCAGGAGTGAATGCTAGCAATCCTTCAGTGGGCACTCTCGATATCTTAGTCGGGGGTTCCCAGTCGAGTGAAGGTTCTAGATTGCGGTCGGTGATGAATCTTTTCTGGCAGCTCATCATATGGCGTGTTACTTTGGACTTATCACTACTATCAAACGGGCAAAGTGGGCACGGGTGCGATGGCATATCCGGTTCTGGCCACGACTTCATACCGTGATCTGTCTCGATGTGCGACGATACCATATGCGACTCTTTGGCCTCAAAGCAACACCAATGGCATCCATATCGTGCAGATGATCCAGATCCAAGGGCTAGAGGAAGGCTCCAATGGTGAGCCATCATTAAAGATGATTCGCTCTGGAAACTGCACCGGTCGCAAATGCGCCAAGGCAATCGATAAGGGTCATTTTTCGTGCAGGCAGCTTCAAGCCCTATAACAAATAGAAACAGGAGGTTGATACACCATTTTTGAATGGCTTAATAATTATTTTACCTTTGGTCAAGGCGTTTACAGACAGGCTGGAGTCAGTTGTCTTTGTTTCCTTATAGAATTTCCTCTTCTGGACTTGAAGAAGATCTCGTTGAACATATTCCTGAACTAATGACAGGCCAATATCAAGAAAAAAGCTTCCGATTGGCTGTGTTAAATAATTATCCTCTTCTTTTTTCTTCTCAGATAGCGCCACCGATTTTTCCATTTCCGATTTCATCAACGACTTATCCAGCCGAGATCCTCCTGATCCTCCTATTGCACCAGTGAATATGACGTTATCTTTCTCTTTCTTCTCCGAGTTATTCGAATCTTCCTCACTCAGAACTCTGACGTCTTCTTTCTTTTCCGTTTTGGGAGATGGAACCATCGATTGGATTGTCTTTTTCAAATTTTGAGAAGCCGATTTCTCTATCAGGTACGGAACGACAAACGACGGGGCTTCGACGATGAAGGAGTCATCTGCCAAACCTGCACAAATTAAACCATATACTTATTAAAATCAAAGATAAAATTCAATAGGTAAATAGTAAGTATACCTAATGATTCAAAAGGATCTGGAAGACTGGTTGAGTTAGAACTGGATGAGTTGGTGCTCTTTCGGTTTGCACTCGAAGAAACAGGCGGGGGAATAGGCTTGGGCATTACTTTAGGTAATGGAGGTACAGCAGAAACAGTCGCAGATGCTGGAACATTGCTGAATGGTACAGCATTTTTCCTTTTCAAAATGGATTCTATGTCCACAACAACAAATCCAGAACTGGAATCGTTTTCTTTAGACTGTGGCATTGAGGTCACACTGGCACTTGAGATGGGAATTTTTGACAAAATGAGAGATTTGATAAACTCTGGTGGAGGTCTAGTCACTTTGGTCATTTTATCAGGAGAGACAGATTTGGGTGTGGATTTCACTACTACTGCTGCAATTGGTGATTTCCTTATAAGCATTGTTGGTGATTTTTTTTGTAGGGGGATTTTCAAATGGTCTTTTGCAGAGACTAATGGGTCTTTTACATCATCATCACCACTCCTGTCTGCCTCAGCATACTTTTTTGGTGCAGCTTGATGTCTTAAGGACATCGATGTGCAACTTCTTTTGTGCAAACTCTCTTCAGAATCACTTGGAACATCTTCTAACAACAATGATGGCACAAAATCTGGATGCCTTGGGTAGATACCTTTTGCGGGTTTCCCTAATATAGCATAACAAAGTATAGTAACAATAAAAGTGCTATGTAATAATAACATTTAGTAATCATTTAATATAAAATGTACCTCCATAGAAATGTTTCGAGCATACCACTATGTTTTCGATTCTTGCATGACGATTAGCTTTCCTAAATTTTAACTTGTCAAGCCAGAGCTGACGACGAACACTGTTTTTTGGCAAAGGAAACAATTTCACACCATCACTTGTCTTACGTCCACACCTAGCAACATGACAAATTTTCATTTTAGCTAAAAGAATAGAAAACAAAACGGGAGACTTTCAATAAGGATAAAAACACTTTAGCTGACTTTAGTCAAATAAACAACCTTTGCTGCGTTGCCTGATAAAGCGGCAAAATAAAACAGGTCCCGAAATTCCCGATTTCCCGAAGAGCGAAATTCAGTGGAAATTCGAAAGTCTGGCAACTAGAGAGTTGAGACTTAACAGAAATACTTCTGCTTGGGAGACAGCTGTGTTTCTGTTTGTAAGCGATTGAATTTATTTGTCTTTCGATCTTCTTTTCGGAATAAAAATGAATCGAGCAATACAACTACTGACAAAAAGTTCCAAGATGCTAAGGCCTTTAACTACAAGAACTATCAGTACCACTCCTGCCATAAACTCAGGAGCGTAAGTAACATCTTAATGTTGGAACACAATAACCTTTATACCAGTCTGGTATCAACTGTTGTGATGGTAAGGAGGAATTGTAATAATTTTTTATTACAATCCTAGTTGGGCATATCGCGAATCTGGCGCTCATCATCTATCAAAAAAGCATTTTATGGTTGCTGAACTTATTGGAGCAGTTATGTGGTACTGGATCATGATTCACCTTTGGCACGAACCAGAACATATTTTGGTAACCTTAAACAATAAAGATTCAATACTCACTTGCCAAGTTATTTATTAATCATAAACATGAGCCAAATTGTTTAAAATTTTGATTGTATTGATAGGGTGATTTCCCTTATCCTGATCCATCAAAATGGACGAATGCTGAACTTGGAATTCCTGATGAGTAACTTGTATAGATTTGATTACAAGTTCAATGTATAATGTAAAACCAGATATTTGGTAGCAACAATAAATTTAAAGAAATTAACTTCATCTTTTTACATTTTTCAAATAATGGAAACTATATGGAGTGTGTGCGTGAATAGCTAAGCCAGTAAGATTTATGGTTGCCATGGTGACTCTTTGTTTTTATGTAATGTTTACAACTTGGAAGTGATCAGTCATGGAAAACTGAGTTCTTGAGTGATTTAATTTTATAATGGATAAGTATAACATGATGACAACTTATGATGAAGATGATCTTTATTCTGGATTTAACGAGTTCCATCCCACATTGAACACATCCAGCCTTATTCAAGATTCCCTATCTAGAGATGTTAAAAATCAACAGTCAATGCTGCAGATGCAGGTATTGTTGCTAATAAGATGTGTATAACATCTTTAATTCAAAATATAATACATTTCTTTAGTTTAAGTGTGCGCATTATATAAGCTAATCACAATCATAATAATCTAATAGAATGATGCTACATGTTTATTTTATACAAAATGTTAATACTGGATAAATAATTTTTAAACCAGCAATCGAGAGGTGTTACAGCTTCTCGTGCTGGGGCTATTCCCACTGCAGTTGCCAGACCAGTAACGGCAATTCGTGGAGCAGGATATACATCATCAAGATTAGCAACAGCCAATCAGGTCTATGATCCCTTGAATCAATCTGGAAGGGTTACAACACCATTTTCAGATCCTAAAGCAGTTGATCCGTATGTATTAATTAATTCCCCCTTAGAGAGGAAGCTTATTTCGAATTATTATTAATTTATTCAGCTTAGAACTGTATAATCTTTAACATTAGGCCAGAAAAGCAGATAAAGGTGCTGGAAAGTAGTATTCACGAAATTATAGAGGAATCAATTGTGGCTCACAGTAAGGAGGAATTTAGGGTGGCGTTGGATAAAGCAAAAGAAGCGGTCAATAAAGAACGAAGTCTTATTCGCCAAAGGGAACAATCTGGCATGGGAGAATCAAATAGCGACCTCGCCTTCATGGTATTTATATGCAATCTGCTCTTTATTTAATAGAAAAACGCATTTCATTTGCTACATTTATTCATGTAGGTGCTGTTCAATCTAGCGAACCAATACGTTGGTAACGGCCTTTTTTCAGAAGCCATGTCCTCTTATCAGCAGCTGATTAAAAATCGTTCTTTCGCCAACATCGGTCGACTACGACTCAATACCGCCAATTTGCATTTTCGTTTGGGACAGTACGCGCTCGCTCTAAAACAGTATCGAATGGCTTTGGATCAAGTTCCGGCTCATTTTACAACATTAAGGTAACAACTTGTCGCATTTTCATTATTTAGCTGAACTATAAAAAATTTCATCCTCGTTTATTCTTCCTTGACGGTTTGCTTATTATAGGGCAAAAATAATGCAGAACATTGGATTGCTATTTATCAAAATGGGGCAATACAACGACG
This sequence comes from Daphnia galeata, assembly GCA_030770115.1. Lineage (NCBI taxonomy): Eukaryota > Metazoa > Arthropoda > Branchiopoda > Diplostraca > Daphniidae > Daphnia > Daphnia galeata. Next base: position 10,856,857 of record CM061117.1, read on the forward strand.
CCTGCACGTCCTTTGAATTTGTTATGCAAGAAAAGCCTGACTTCAAAACTGGCAAGTCTATTACTTTTTTTTTCCGATTATTTATTGCTTTGACCTTTTGCTCAAGCTGCGCAAATACGTCACATTCAAGGTTTACACATGGTGCTCAGCTACTACGCCTTGGCCGATCGAGAAAATATGCGCAAATCATTTCTACGCTTGTTGGATATTCATGCCGAGTTGGACGATTTTGATAAACTGGTGCCGGAGGTTAATAAGATGGCTCTGCCTAAAGTCTAAAATTTTTGAATAATTCCGTGTGCTCAAATAGTGTCTTTATTTGTTGTGTTTTTTGTTCCCCTCTCTTTCTCCTGAATAAATGATGTTTGCTCAGGGTGACGCCCAATGGAATTCTTTGCGTGAAGCGTTGAATAACGATTCCTTACACCGTTTGGAGCGCCAGGCCAAATTTGAAGGTGAAAGATGCATATTGATGGCCGCCAAGTTAATCTCGCCTGTGATCGAAGATACTTTTACTGTTGGCTACCAGTGGTACGTATAAATAAACACGGTAACATCATAATTTATTCAAATTTCGTTCGGGGGATATGTTTGATAACGAAAAAATATAGCGAATGATTTATGCCCAGGTGCGTCGAGGCCATCAAAGAGTCAACCCACAACCATCTCGCAGACGATTTGGAGATCAATAAAGCTGTTCTCTTTTTACGTCAAAAGGATGTGGCCCTGGCTACTGAAACGCTCAGGAGTTTTGAAAAAAGAGCCAGCAGAATGGCTACCAACGCAGCTGTCAACCTGTCGACAATTTATTATCTAGTACGTGTGTGTGTGACGATGACGCCCATTGTATAAATTTAAATACGATAACGAGAACTAACAAATTCGTTTACTAACGATACGATTCACAGCAAGGTGACATATCCAGCGCTGAAAAATACGCCGAAGTGGCTCGAGACTCAGATCCATACAATGCGGCCGCATTCGTCTGCTTAGGCAACTGTTCACTCCGCAGAGCGGATTACAACAAAGCTCGGGATTTCTTCCTCTGCGCTTTGGATAATGACGCTGCTTGTGTAGAAGCATTATACAATCTCGGTACGAAATCATGTGTTCAATTCATCCTGCCTTTTCTTTTTTCTTCTTCTCTAAAGAATAGGTATTATTATTTATTACTTAAAAAATATATTTATGTGTACATCAGGTTTGACGTACCGATCGACCCACCAACTTGACAAAAGTATGGAACAATTTGTCAAACTGCAAATGGTACTGCGACATCAACCCGAAGTCCTTGTTCAGGTCGCTAGTCTCAACGAGGAGCTCGGCAACGACGAACAAGCCATTGAATGGTGAATTTGAATTAGTGGATCACCGATCTTCTTTTTCTTCTGAAAGTCTTTTATAACATCCAGGTATTTACAAGTTCATACAGTCGTACCGTCTGACGAAGGCGTTCTACAGAAACTAGGAGAAACGTTTGATCGTCTAGGAGACAGGCAACAGGCTTTTCAATACTATTCCGATGTAATTTACGTTACGTGAACGTCCTATGCGCTTAGTAGTTCGCATAATAACTAAGCAACTTTTGTTTATGCTATTCAGTCGTATCGTCACTACCCGTCGAATTTGGAAGTCATTCGTTGGTTGGCATCCTATTTCACCGAGATGCACGTCCCTGAAAAAGCTATTGCGCTGTACGAACGTGCCGGACAAATGCGACCCAACGAAGCTCAGTGGCCTTTGGCAATGGCGAGCTGCACTCAACGAGTTGGAAACTACCATAAAGCACTGCAGCTATTGAAGAGCACTCGCTCCAAATTCCCTGAAAATATCGAATGTAATGCACCAATATTCATTTCATTTCCATATTCTTTTTACGAGTTTTTCTCTCTTAAAAATAATAGTAATAAAATCCCCCAAAAAATAAGAACGCAGCGAGAAAAAGATATTCAAAACTGCCTCATCAAATCGCTGTTTTTGTAGGTTTGAGGGCTTTGATCCGCTTGTGTACCGACCTCGGTTTGAAGGAGGCAGGAGACTATGCATCCGATTTACGTAAACTGGAGCACAGCCAGAGCGAAGCGTCGAGTCAGGAAAATAATAACAAGCGAACTGGCACAAGTAAAAAAAGACGCCAATTTTTTTATTGTATTTTTCTAATGACATCCCAATTTTTTTATATCTTTTTTTTTCGACTTTCCAAGGCGTGACCTATAGCAGCGGGAGGGGATCACGATTGAGTTCAGCGGCCAGTGGAATCGACGCTATTTTAAAAAGCCAACCCACTTCGGCGGAATCGCTCTCTAATAAACCGACGACTAGTTCCTATCAAACTACACAAATCGGTATAGAAGCTTATAAATTATAACATATCCATTTCCTCGTCGTCTAGGAAACTTTTTTTGAAAAATCAATTAGATACGAGTTACCAGGATCAATTGGGACCATTGCAGGAGCGTCCGAGAACCAGCCGCCGGCTGATGAATGTGGAATCCGATGATCTGGATGTAGGCAGCGATCTGTTGCCTCTCTAAAAAGTAGAAGAGTGCACTCTTCCTGATTTATTTTCTAATCGGAGGAAAAAAAGAAGGATCCTTATGCCTATAAAGTATTTCGTCTACACTGGCACTCTGGTCGATTGGTTTCCGGTCCATTGATTGTGTAATCACCCGGCACGACTTAATACACGTAATAAAAGTTTATAAAACCCATTTTTTCTTTTTTTTTTTTGGTCTTCTTTTACGCTGGAACGTCTTGTGTACTTGCATAACGCTGTACAAATTTACAACAATCAAAAGAAATTAGGTTATAACACAATTTTCTCGCTAGTTAATATATGGAAATCATTTTTAAAATTCCTTGTTTTAATTGTTGTTGATTTTTGACATGTTGACACGGAATTTAACGACTGGTATACAGTTATAGTAATAACATATCTATGTAAGACTAAAAAATAAAACAATAGTACCTTTTTTCTGGAGTAGGGGGGAGGATATTAGGAAAGTGGTACACACGTTTTTGAAACAGACATTGAATCAGAGAAAAACAAACTTGGTACGTTAATACTGTTTTCTTATTTTTAAATATTTTCCTTATTATAAAGAAATCACACTGAAGTTGTGATCTGTTCGATCACGTCGACGTCTCGCGTGAGGACGCTGACATCGTGCCAGGTGTTTTGGCGTCGCAGCAATTTGGGCGGCAGACGAGGAATGCCTTGCTCCCGGTAATGAACGTAGTCGCAAGCGCCGGTCTTCTGCAGCAATTCAGGATCGCTGAGACTCATTTCGCGTAGAGATTGCTTCAACATCCGGTATCTCTTGACCTTTTTCAAACAAAATGAAATCAAACATTTCCTGTATATTCATTTTTCATTTTCATTTCAGAACGTAATAAAAAACAACTTTTTTTTTGAAATTCTCAAGTATAGTCAAGAATGACAGATGACTGGCTCTCTGCTACATTCGTTTATACTCTCTCCAGCAGCTCAGGCTTTAGAAACTAAAGTTTACTTTAGCAGTTGGACCCTCAAAGACGTTGGGGGTAAAGGCACTTTGAATTACTGTACTTTTTCTGCATGACTACGTACAGCGGAGCATGCGTAAGATTCTCTATATAACTTAGTTATTATATACCAGCAGGAGCATTGAGTAGTCTCTATGTTCATCTAAATAACGTCATTCCATCTTGATACACATCATCCTCCTTTGTTGTTTTTCTATATATTATAGAAAATCAAAGCTAAAACTCTATCGTTTCCCAACTGTACATATCACGATCCTGAGAGATCTATTCCATTTATAGTTTAGCCATGTCCAACTTCCGGCTAGGTCTCTGCTGGGAGGTGACGGATAACTTGCCGAGTTGGGTTATATGGATGAGCAGAGAGTTGGACTTGATTAACAGGCAACCAGACACTAATATTATTATTGAGAAAATGAATTAGATCTATACGGCTATACTGCTGCTGTGTGTACCTCTGGTGGAAGTTCTGGTATATCAATAGCGTCTGGTAGTTGCATTCCCGAGTGAATTTGGCAGTCGTCGTCGATGTAGTCTTCGTCGTCGTCTAGCGGCAGTCCGCAGTCGGCGCAACTTTGACAAATGTCGCATTCACCTTCCATGGCCAAATGATTGCAACTGCCCAGGCATCCGTTCCAATATTCGGCGTCCCACTCGATGTCGAATGGATAGCCAGGATTGGAAGCCGATTGTTTTAGCGGACAAGACGATGACGCATGATGGAAATGTTGTCCCGTCATCGGTTGCAAATTCATTTCGGCTCCCGTTCCGTTGAAAAATTCCGTGATTGGATTCCGTTTCCACGGGATGGTATGCAGACCGAGTTTCAGGGCGATCCGGCGGCCGAGATTCTTAGGCAATTTGAGCGGATCTTGTTGATTTTCCATGTGAGACGATGGCGGTGGAGGCGGTGGAGGCGGTGGATGAGGACAAGTGCAAACGTCCTGATGAACTGTCCTTATATTTGAATTTCCCGCTTGTTGTCCTGCTACGTTCCCGTTGCTCATTTGACTCCGATAAATCAACGGCTCCTGACTGCATTTATTCGATTCTTTACTGTGATGGTGATGATGATGGCCGCTACTGCCGCTACCAGCGCCGCCGCCATCCGACGAGCGATGGTGAAAAGACGGCGGAGAGGATCGACGTCCCAGGAACAAATTGGGCGGCGCCGCTCGTCGGTACATTTTCGATAGGAAGAGCAACGAAGCGCCGATGACGGTGAATGTGAAAGAAAAATAATACCCCGCCCGCGGAGTACTTTGATTGATGTAACCTGTCAATAGCCAAATGTTTGAGAAATGAGAACAAATCCTTCTTAAACTTTCTATATATTATGCGCTGCCCACTATTACTGATGATGATGGCCTCTGGAAAAAGTTTCTTTAGTTATATATAATCATTTACATATCGAATTATAACTGTATAAAAGGAGGCCCTTGCGCTGAATCTGAAAAGTTTATTGTCTCTATACCCTCCATTTACTGTGTGGTATGATGAGAGTCCATTTTTTTTTTGGCTGTGTGTGTAACTGCGTCAGAGACGGAAGTTATTACACAGCCACACACAAAAGCAGAGCTCTAAGACATCATAGGGTGCGGTTGAATAGCGCGGCGTATTTTTCATGGGAAAACACAGCCGAAACGTCTAATGACGTAGCTCACGAGTCTCAAAATGGTCCTATTTCTCATTTTGCAAAAAGGCTCAGAAAAACAGTTTACTATTATTATGATGATGATGATTATTATTATTCGCTTTTAACGGTTTATTTTTATTAGATATTTCTCTCGTCCAGCAGTTTTTTCCTCACTCGTCGCAACAATTGTAGAAGAATCGCCGCGCGCCACTTGCTGGCCGACATTTTTTTGGGTTGTTTTCTCTCTTTGTCGGCCTGGCGCACAGCCGGACGTTCATTCAATCGTATATAACGACGTGTGGTATTCCCAAACTCTCTCTCTCTCTACTATTTTACTAAAGTATATATTTTCTGGGTAAGAGGTCGTACAAAACGGATTGCGCCGATGGGTAGAAGTGTTCCTCATCGTCCGCTGGACGGTTATTATAATAATGGTTATATGAGACTATTCCGCTCAGAGTTTTAGCCTTAACTCTCGATCCTCTATGATATTATTTACAGTATATATACAGCAATTAAGGCACACATACTTATATAATAGCCTACAACTAGCTCATATTAAGCCAGCACGCCGTCGGCCATTCAAATCGATTGTCATAGAATACACACATGGCCTATCGCGTGACTGTATTTTCTTTCTAGAAGACTTAAATCTAATGTGCTACTGATGATGTGTCTCGTTTAATAAAAAATCACTTTGCCTGCCTCTCTAAATTCTCACCACTCCGGCGCGGTTCTATATGAAAACGCCATTGTCGTGTCCACTTGAAAACATGGCAACTGTTTTTTTTGTATTCTTTCCCTTTTAATTATTTTTTCTTTTATAATAATAAAAAAAAAAAAAAAAAAACAGGGTCGAGTGAGAGACGGTTGAGTGGCGTAGGCCATTAGCGTTTTCTCTGTGATATGTACGCAATCCAATCCTTGAGAGCTGTGGATAGAACACACACACACACAACGGTATTAAGAGAAAGCAGCTCTCTCTAACAGCTCTCGACCGTCATTATCTATAAATCTGGATCACATTTAAAGACTCTATGTGACGTGAAGAAAATAAAACATATAAAAATCAAATGGTCGAGTTTTTTTTCCAAGTGTCTGCGCCATTTAATTCCTTATCTTGACCTGACTTGTCACTCAACAACTCCTATGTATGTAGCTGCTGGACGCGCTTGATAAATAGTAGACCAGACAAGTCGTTTTTTTTTTTCTATTATTTAACACAAGAGCTTCTTCTTCTTCTTAGAAAACGTTATTCATATAGTTCAATTGTATTAGAGACTATGAGAGAACTAACCTGCAATGGGGACGCCGAAAAGACTTGGCAAAGAGCGTACAGCCAAAACGAGACTCCATCCTCTGGCGAATTGTCTTGCACGAACTCTGTCGAGTGTGTACTGATGAACGGCGTACTGATAACCGCCTAAACAGAATCCGTACAGCCAAGCGAAGAGGACATAGCCATGGTAACCGTTGACCGTGGCCAGAGTCAGCAGAGACAGACCTAATATAGTACAATTGAATCATTCAAATCCAAATATACTAAATACCACACAATACGACACAAAGTTGTTGTTGTTGTTGGTTGTATTTTACCTATTCCGTAGAGCGTTGCCTGACATAAATACTGTAGTGAAATGAGGCATTGTGGGCTAGGCCGGAGGACGACCAAACCGACGATGACTGTGCCGGCCGCCATGGCCAAACCCATGAAGGTGTGAATCAGCAACAAATCGCTGGCCTCCAAACCGTCCTCTTCTCCTTGTAACGCCTGTTGAGGAGGAATAGATGAAAGTGTACATCATCGTCAGTAAACATATATATCCTAGAGAGCTCCTCTTTTTTTTAAAATATGATAGACTCTATCGTCGTGGAATGAACTGGCATATAACAAAACAATCAACCATTTCGTGTAGCAGCTAGATATAGTATATTGTTTGCTCTCTCTCTTCAGCCCATCTTTCTCATATATTCCTTTTTGCTTTTGTTCTCGCACCTGAAAAAGGAATTTTTATTTATAATATGTTGGTGGAGCTGTGGGTTTGCGTGAGTCCATGTATGTCCATCTGCCTATATAGTGAAACCAAAAGGGGGATGGATGATGAGGGAAGCACATTACAACAACAGCGTGAGTTAATCAACTCTTCGTTTGTTATGTATTATACTACTACACGACGCTCTTTTTTTTCTCTTTCTTTCTTTCTTTCTTTCTTCTGATTGTATAATATTTTTCTTTCTATTTTTGGGTGTCGGATAGGACGGAATTCATTGGAGAGAGACACGTCACACACAGCAACCAGCTGACTCTTGACAGATATACCACGTAACCTTATACTACCTTCACTTCTTCTTCTTCTTCTTCTTCTTCTTCTTCTTCGTGCTCGTCTATAAAAACTCACGGCTCTGCTGTCTCCTTATAGCGCATAGACCCATCTCCATTCGTTCCACGGGATTTATGTAAATCGTTTGAACGAGCCAAAGGGGCACTAGCACAACCACGCAGCTTTAAGTATATGGTAGTACCGCAGCCGCAGCCTAGATAATACAAGCCACACTCCGCCAACGGTCATAGAGAGAGAGAGAGAGAGCTTGGGCATCTCGTACAGCTTTTATCTTGTCACTGCAGGTGACTGGCATGCGGCAGGAGCCCAAAAAAAGAAAGAAGAAATTCTTTCTCTTTTTTGTTGTGTGTGTTTCGTCGTGTTGTGCGGGATTTATATATAAATAGTTCGCATGCGAATCCACCAGCAGAGAGGACATTGTGTTGTATATTATAGCCAATATTTCTTTTTAAAAAATGGGTTTTTTTTTTTTTAAGTCATCCTATTTATTATTGCACATTCGATGATTCTTTATTTCTTTTCTGTGTGTGCTGTGTGTAACGGCCGCGCTGGGCCGGGGATATGGGGTCTAACTGGATGGAGGGGGGTCGCCCAGCTTCAATATTATTAGACGTAACATTTTGATTACCAGATAAAACAGTGGAGTGTAGGCGCCGATGGCTCCGATGCCGGACGACAGGAGGATCATGCGGAGACTCTTGAGTCGCAGAACAGAGAAATCGAAATAGGGCGGACGGTCGTTGCTCGGCTTTCCTTTGACTTTGACCTGTCATCGTGAGACCGCAGAAAAACAAACAAACAAATGTACATACAAACACAACGCAACCACCGAAAAAAAAAAAATATACAGAATTTCTAAATAAATATCAAGATAAACGAAAACGAGTTGGTTTCTTGACAAGAGGAGCTGCTGTTTCCGCTGTGTCCCGAATAAACTTTTATTTATTTTTTTCGGCTGCTCCTGTTAATGGAATTCGTTTGAACTGTGTGTGTGGTGGTGAAGTTAACTCCGTCCGACCTCTATGCGCGAATTGATCGTCGTACGATAAAATTTATGAATAAGAAGAGACGATGAATCACGGCCTCAAGTACAGAACGACAAGAAGAAAACACGCAACGGCAGCAGCAGCACATGACGACGACGAGTCTAATGGCCGGAAACCGCAGTTTTCGCAGTTTTCGTGTACACCGCAAAACTCAGCGACGACATGCTCACAGCTCACGAAAGAAGGAAATGCAATTTATGAACTTGATGAAGACGAACAATTCACATCTAACAGGCGCGTTATACACCGCAAGTTATAAACATTTCTTTGCCTTTCTTCTTCTTCTTTCGTTTTTAAAAATGATGTGATATCATTTATCCCCCTCCCCTAGAACAGTTGCGCAAGAATCTACACGGTCTAATACGTTTCTTTTCTTTTCACTTCAATTTGAAACGTCGTCGAATAAGGAACCGCAAAGAAACTGAATCTTCTTCTTCTTTCTTTTTTTTTCAACTGGGTTATAAATTATACGGCAATAAATTATATTTTTGACGTTGTAATTCGACTTCCGGTTGAATGAGACACCACCCACCTTTTTTTTTTTGAGACGACTAGCTCGCGGGGGTCTCTATATCTGATCCAATTTGGCTCGTCCTTTTATTCTTTTTTTTATTTCACGAGTCAATAAAAATAAAAACAGTTGACTCTATATATATTGCTCAAATGTCACACAATCCCTTCGTTTCCCACGTTTTCACCTTTTTTTTTTGCGCGTCGAAATGAAAACTGGCCCGACGTCCAAAGTATTTCATTAAGTTTAAATGTTTTTTCGTGGTAGGTTTTTTTCAACTGATGAAAATGCGCGTGACCACATATAATAAGTTTCCTGACAAGTTTTGTTTTTCTTTTTTTTTTCTCACACAGACAGAAGGAGATTGCGCCAGTTATAGAGTCAGTCGCTAGAAGTGGAGAACTAATTAAAATTAAAAAAAAAAGGGATCCCCGTCACGCCCGTTACAGAGACGAAAACGTAAAGAATTTCAAACAAAAACACACACAGACCCCCAAAAACCAAAAAAAAATAAATAATAATAATAAAAATACACGCACTTTTTTGCGCTGCGTCTTCAAATGAAGGATGGCTCTTCTTTGCGGGTGGTAGAGACTAGCCGAACGATAGAAGGTGCCCAAAAAGAAGGCCGACAATAGGAGACCGGTCGCCGCTTGAAGTCCAAGACGCCAGCCCATTTGACTGTAAATATAAAAGCAAGAAGACAATCGTCGCAAAAAATAAAAAAAAGGATCCAAGACAAATAGAAAATATTTCACAATGAGCGCCAAATTCAAAAGACAATAAACAATCGGAGAATCAACAGGGCAGCAGAGTGCTGCACTTATTATGCTCTCGCCATGACGCAATAACACAGTTAAAACTAGAACCAAGAGAGAGAGAGTGAGGGGGTAATATTTGTACAACAATTCGTGTAGTAATGAATAACCGCATCAGCGTTGCGGTGGGTGGGAAGAATTTCCCCGTCCGCCGCCAGAGTCCGAGCGGCTCATTAGTCAAAAAAAGAGAAGAAAAACACCTGGGAAAACAACAGAACAGCAAAGGGAAAATACGCACGCTTTGTCATCATGAAGTTGTCTCTCTCTCTCTCTCTTTTGGCGCGCGGGTTTTTTTGAAAATAATAACATTTTTTTTTAATTTGTGAGAATTGTTCAAATAACACAAAACAATGAAGCAGGTGGCATAGTTATTATATTATATATAGACGTAAAAACCCATCACCCAAGCAGCTGCCCCCCCTAGCGCAGAAAAATTTCTTTTCTTTCCCCTTGTCTCTCATCAAAAATGGAATAAAAACTATCAAATAATTATTAAATAAAAAAAAAAACGAACCCGAGCGCTTCTTTGAAGAAAACGGAGAATAGAATGACTCCAATGCCGGCGCCCATTTGAACGACGATTTCTACAAAGTCCCGCCGACGTTTGAAATACTGGCCCACCATCAGGGCGGACGATTCCCTCACCAAAGCAATGGCGATGCTCATTAAGGCTCCGTAACTGTAACATTAGACAGAAACAAAACAGTTTAATTTATGTGTGTATACACATTATTATTATTAGATAACATGATGCTGGTTGTTGTATATAGTCGAACGAGTTAGACGATAAAGTATAGAAATGGGATGATAATAGCGCGGCGCAATTTTACAAAATATAAGAAAACAATCCATCATTCCACATCGTCGTTTCAAAAAAAAATTTGAGAGTAGAAAACTCGCTTGTTCTTCTTGGGTGGCGTTGGTAACGGCCCCCTCATTACCCCTGCCTATTCATAGCGCGCCGGATGAGTTATTAGTCGTTACAAATGAGATTCACGAACGAACGAACGAGAGTCAGACGAGACACACTGGTGATGATGAGGACGAAACCTTTTTTATGGAATCGTCTACACGCCTACCGTTTCCACTCCTCCCCTCTACGTTAGTTGCAACATTTCTTGGTTGGAGAACACGAACAAAAAAAAATGTTATTACATTGGCTTCTGCTGCTGTTATATAGGATCGCCCTCGTCCCGCTCTTCATTTATCCTATAAACGGGAAAACGGTGATGATGATGCAGCGCCGCCAGGAGGCAATATGTAGTTAGGGAGCTAAGCTCATCGCATCTCTAACCACAACAACTATCTCGTCCTCTCCTTTGGCTGTTGCCAACAAGCCCCGCAATGGAAACGGCCCGTTTTGTATTTTTTGTATTTTTTTTCCCCGTTTTCCATCGTTCGTTCCATTTCAGTTTTCTCTTCAACCGCCGCATTGGCGCTACTATAGCTGCATGAAGTGGAAATTGTTTTCACGCTCCATCTCGTCGTTCATTTTTCTTTTCTTTATATTTTTTTTTTTCTCTTTTGCACTAAGCGTTTGAAACGCTTCCGACACGACTGAGTAGACAGACAGACAGCTCAAAAGACAAAAAAGAAAAAAAAAAGGAATTTACAAGACACTTCACAAACTTATTTTTTGATAAAAAAGGACATGAACGCTTTTCAACCGTGTCCATAATTTGTTTTCTTTTCTTTTTCTTCTTCCAATAATTCACGACGAACGAACGAAGAAGAATTCCATTTTTGACTTTTCTACAAAAACAAAAAGACGCTCGGTCAATTTTCTATTTTTTGCCTGACACTCGTTCTGTATAGAAGAAGAAAAGATAAGATAAATAATGTGAAATAAAACAGACGTTAGCAGAGCCAATCGCGGCGACTGTACGGAGACTCTTGGACGTCCGTCGCCCGTTTGGTGGCTGGGGAGGATAGTTGATGGGAGATTTTCCCGGGACATGCGCACGCTGAGCCCGTACGTCCGTGAAATCGATTCGTCATACTCCATCTGGCCGTCTACTAGTCTTCTAGTCTATATTATAAGCTCCCGCCAACGTCTTTTTCTTGCCCGTACGTCTTAACCTATATTAGACAAACATCCATTCATCCATCCATCCATCCATCCATCCATCCATCCATCCATCCACTTTTTGTTTTCAATTTGCTCGCCCACGCGGCAAGGGAAATAGAAAAACAAAATCTATTACGGAATAGCTCTCGTGAAAAAGAAGGTATAACCCAGCGGTAGAGACCTGAGACGAAATTCCGATGGATTTATTATGAAAAACAAAATAAATCAAGTTGGGGATGTCATAATATTCTTTTCAGAGGTGAAATATATACAATAAGCGCCCGTCGATCCCTCGCAAAGGATTTTCTTTAGTTTTCTTATTTTTTTTTTTTCGTTTCCTCGTATTTTATAATAATAATAACAAAAAATAAAGCAATTTCACTTTTAACATTCTGCTGTTGAAAAAGCTGAAAACACACAAAAAACCAAAATGTGTTATCCTCTGGCGCCCCCTCAAAAAAAGGGCGCCGTTAAAATGTTCGACTATTTTTCTTAAATTTGAAAGAAAACTTATGTAATATACCTCCGGTATATAAGTTAGATTATGCACGAATAATGGAAGTAGCGCACCCAGCAAATATTTTATTTTAATATCCATAATCAATTCTTGTTGTTTTACATGTTGAATTGTTCGTGATTCATGTTGTGCCATCAAATGCACAACATCTCCCATCACTAACCGCACTATATTATAATACACACATTGCTTCATATATAATATTTCTTTTGTTTGTTTTCATTTCAGGTTCCATTTTGTTTTCGTTTCTTGTCATCTTTTTATCATTGGTCTTATCTTTCTACATTATTATTCATCCCGTTTTTTCGACATTTTATTATATTCAAGACATTTCTGCCTCCTGTTTCCTTTTTCATTTGTCAGCATTTTGTTATTTTTCAATGGTTTTATTTGAAAAATAACAAAAAAAAAAGTGGCTTTCAAATCAAAATTGGTTTTATTGTTTTTGTTACTTTGATATTAGTGTGGATCCTGCGGACGATCCTGCAGAAACACAAACTCCGAATGGATGTAGAACACAAGGATCGCAATCTCTCTAATGAAATATTCAATTTCTATATATATTACCTGAGAAAGACTTGGTGAAGTTGTTGGGCGAATGAGGCGAAGAGAGCGGCCAGCGCCAAGACGAGACCTCCCAGGACGGCCGTCAATCGGGTCGACTTGCGACGACACAGGGCCACGACCAGAGGTGTCCACAACCAGCTGCCACTTAACTGGATCACGCCAATCCACACTGAGGCCGGCCACGAACATTTTGCGATAGTATACCATAGCAGAAGATAATTGGACCGTGTTGAACGACATGTGTGGGTAGAAAACAAACACACAAAAAAAAAGAATGAAAAACACGCAATTATAACTGACCGACGAGTCACACACGACAAGCGCAGAAAAAAAGCGCGAAAAATAATTTAAAAAAAAAAAAAAAAAACATTTGAAAATTGCGATTTTCGAGCAGCTGCTGCTGCTATTGCGCACTTATATTAGGGAATATGTGCCAAGCCAACGAATAATAATAAGAAGACGATTATTGTCACGTCAGCAATTGCTGCGGTCAATGTCCCTTTTGAAAACTTTGTTTGTGTATGTCGATGACGAGAGCTATGTTCTCTCCTTAATGCATGGTCTCTCTCTCTCTCTCTCTCTCTCTTATTTTCCTTTCTTTCTAAGTAGATGAAAGGCTGCGTGAATTTGACAGCTTTGACTGCACGCGGCAACACACACAGTCAACACACCCACCGACACACGAGTCGTGAAAGAGCTCCAGTCCATGTAACCCCCAAGCACAAGTCCTTTCTCTTTTTAAGGTCTCCTATATCCGCCTATATCGTCCTGTTGTCCTGTACAAGTGGCCCAGGGCTCAGCAGAAACATCGTCCCACCCACCCAACCTAGGGCCATTCATCATTCATAATGGCTGATGGTTGGGACTATATAGGAAAGAAGATGAGAAAAGAATGGCGCACCAGCTAGCAGCAGCAAAGTCAAGTTATTTGTAAATAGCTTCTCTATACTGCTGAACTGCTGCTCTCATATCTCGTCTATATATCGCAGTTCAGCATCTTCTTTGCCGATATAGAGAGCGAATCAAAATGTGCGTGTTTGTGATGTAACCTATATCCTAGAATTCTTTGATGGCAATCGAAATCTATATCGTGGAAACTGCGATATACTATTAGACGAGTGCGCCCTTCATCTTTTCACGTCATGCCAGCAGTTAAAAGACAAATGGCAAACTCTTTTTGTCGAGTGTCTGCGTGTCGTAAACAGCTGAGGTTATATCTTGTGGGAGGTTTCATATAGAAAAAGAGGAAAATGGGTTTCAACATCTTATAGTATTTGATAAATAATAACACAATAGTATCATACGATTTGTGTGATTCTATACAATAAAGAGATGATGGTGCCGTGTTTGACGTCATCGCTTTTTGTTGTTTGATGATTTATTCATCACTCGTCGTCTCGCAGGAAAAAATGTAACAACAACAACATAACAAACACGAAAACAAAGCAAAGAGATGGATGCCCTCGACCGCACCTTTTCGTTTGTTTTGGGTATTTTCCGTGTCACCGCCCCACATGGATCAAATATCGTCTAGTACAGTAGATTTTAACGTAATCAAATATAATATGTTATCCCAGATGTATATGCGCTTTTAGGAGGGATTTTCGAATCAATGTGCCAATAATTCCGCGCGCTGGATTCACGTGAATATGACACACGGACGTGCAATCAGCCGTTGGGCGATGTAGTGGCGTTGGCCACTATCTGAAATTGATTGATGTGTGGCCAGCAGAGCGTCTATTTCTGGCGATTTTCTCTGAACTGCCCATATAACTCCAAATAGCCGCAAACCAGGTCTCGTGAGATGATCTGCGCGTGTCGTGTACGAGCATTTCTGAAGTTGTTGGCAATAAAAGTAAAGAAGAAGAAGAAGAAGAAGAAGAAGAAACTTTGAACGATGGAAATAAAGCGCGAGAAGAAAAAATAACAAAATATTTTAAAAAAGTTTTGGCCAAGGGGTTGCAACGGGGGGAACCTGTTGGGGTTTCAACTGATGGCCCTCAATTTGTATATTCCGTTGCCGACGAGGATTTTCTTATTTTTTGTTTTTTTGTTTTTCTTGACGGGTTGTAAAAAGATGAAGATGACAAATACACGGACATTCGCCTAGCCCGTCCGTCCGGTCGTAAATCAGTCAGCGGTTCTCTGACGACTGAGAAATGAACGGCCTAGAAATTAAAAAGAAACAAACTTTTTTCTTCTTATTCTTCTTCTTCTGATAAGTTGGAAAGGAGCAAAGTTCCATCCATCCTCCAGCAGCAGCAGCAGCAGCATCTCATTTGCATGCGACAAATGAGGCCCATCCGCAATGCCCAACCAAGCGCATCCATCCTCCAAATGGTTTTGAACCCCAAAAACACAACGACGAAAAAAATATAAGAAAATGTGGGATATATTCATTTTGATTGTTATCCAATTTGTTGATGTTAAGTTTTATTCGGAGGCAGGAAGGTTTTGAAAATATCTTTGAATTTCCCGCCGTTACACGCAACGATGTGGGGTTGAACGGTGTCTGAATAAAGTGGGGAATCGTGTCCCCTACCCTACGTCGTGTTTTCTTTTGTTTTCCCAACCAAACAATCGCCCATAATAATAACAACCACCAGCCCCGTGGTCTTTTCTTCTTGTCCATCTTTTATGGATCCTTTTTGGGCTTATCTCTACGGTGTCCATTGAAGATTTTCCTCGCAGACGATACGATACAACCCGCATTAAATAAACACCCAAATGTCGCGCGCAATTTGAACATTTTTTTTTGTAATGAAATTCTTATTCTTGCGTGAAAAAGAAGACAACACTAAACAAACTTAAAAAAAAAACCGCAACGGGAAAATTTGTCCTGTCCCGAAGCGCAGCAACAATCCAAAAATGGGGGAGGTAAATTTTTATGATGATTGTGAAAGAAAGAGCCGCTTCTAGCGCAACAAACATTGAGGTTTCGATATCCGTAAGGTTAAAAAAACAAAAAAAAAATTTAAACCAACCAAAAAACAAAAACAAAAATATAAAAAATGATCTTATGCAAGAAAATACGTAGCGCGCGCGCGCACAACATCAGCGGGAGGTTATCGATTGTAAATCAATTTCGGACGGTTGTAAATTTCCCGGTAACACACACACACAACACAAGAACGTGAAGCCTAAAGCCAATAGCCATATAATCTCCATTGTGCAATTTAGTTGTTGTTTTTTTTTTCTTCTTCTTCTGGAATTCTTAATTTTTTTCCCTCTGAAATTCAAAGAGCGCGCGCTTGATTTTTTTTCAAAAAAAAGGCAAATCAAAGATGCAAATCAGTGAAGGAACCACATTTTTAACTATTTGTCTGGCTGTTTTTTTTCAGTCAAAGAGTTAATTGGGGTCCAGACGTTAAAAAAAACCAAAAATCAAATAAAACCGAATGAAATAAAAGAAATATTTTCAGGAAAAAGGAACACAAAAGGGCGTGTACTATGCACACACAAAGTAGTCGTCTACGAGTGTGTGTGTGTGTAAGTGCTGCTGAAAAGGAGAACAACAACAACAACAACAAGAGGAGAAAATGATGATTATAGTATACGCTCTCGTGGTTTGGTTGTTGTTTTCTTTTTGCTTTGGCTGGAACGTTTATAATTATTGCCACACGATTACATCCAGTTTATCCGTCTCGACCTCCATCAAGACTCTCGTTAAAATAATCAAGACCCGTGTTTTTTTGTTTTTGTTTTTTTTTTTACATTTCACATTTGAAATAAAAGGGGGGGGGGCGGGAACAACAAGGAAATTTTGAAATAAAATAATTTTTTTGTTTCTTATTTTATTTTGCTTGAAAAAAAAAATGCATTCGGAGATGCATTTACTCGTTCACAAAGAAATTGCAGAGTGCCGGATTGAATTAGCATTTTTTCCATAAATTGAAGTGTACATCTATTTACAGCGGCAGCGCCTGCAGTCATTTGTGAAATTGCGCGTTGAACATTTTATATTTTATATGTATTTTTGTTCTTTTTTTATGTCTATTCCACGGCGGCGATTGCGACAAAAAATAAAAAAATATCAAAGAAATGTGAAAATATCTTCTGCGATGGAGCTGTGCGCACCCATCGAGCGCGCAAGTCTAAAAAGTATAAGAGGAAAAACATTTCCCTTGTTATATATTTTGATTCTTTCACGTTTAGTTTTTAGGGAATTTATTATTTTTTTTTTTATAGTTTGGCGCGCGCGTGAAAAAGGGACCGTTTGACACGCAACGGCCTGGCAGCAACATTATCCAAACACGCGAACGCGCTCATATCGCCAGTCGACAAAAAAAAAATATATATATATTCAAACTCTCGTCGTCTTATATATTTTGTCCTGTTGTTCGACTATTTTAATCTTTCCCGGTCATATATGAAAATTCTTCGTTCGTTTGTCAAAGTTACCATAACTATCAACACATCGTAATGTAAAAATATTTCACTCTTCCATCTTCTTCTTTTTTTTTATTATTTTTACAGAAATGTTTTTTAAAAAAGTGAAATAGACGAAGTGTCATTCAAACGGTTAGACTCTCTTTCGTCGATTGGTCTCCCGTTTGCACTGTAGTGTATACATTTCACGCCGGCGTTTTATTCTTCAAACCACTTGCTTTGAAGACATTTGGCTGTTGAACTGGACAAGACTTTCATCGTCGTCCAATTGACTTCATCATTTCTTTTTTTCTTATTTTGTCGAAAAAGTTCTAAAAGGGGAGGGACCAACAACAAAGGGCAGATATATTTCTTTCTATTTTATCTTCGTTTCTTTTCATTTTCTCTTGTTGTTGTTGTTGTTGTTGTTGTACAGCAGCTTCCAATTACACGTAAAAGCTTTTGTCGATTCGACCGTCGTCACATCTCAAGTCCGTCAGACTGTCCTGTCTCGTCAACATCGCAGACAAATGGAATCCCAACGCAGCTGGACCTGTTCCAGCCCCTACCAGTCCTCACTGTATTATGACCCCCCGTCACCCGGGTTTTTCTTTTTTTTCTTCCAGCAAAGTAGAGAAGAAAAAAAATCAAAGAAAATCTTAGTACATATAGAGTAGGACTGTATTTCCATAGATATCTTTTTCTCTTTTTTATTTGGTTATTTCTTTATTTTATATCACGGCTGCTGCTGCCTGGGTGTGTTTACCTCTGTGTGTGTGTGCAGCACTGAACTGGCGTCGCCCATAACTGACGTCATTTGGCAACTTGGCCTGAGGAAACGACGAGTCAATATTTGCCCATTGCTGCCACTCAGTTTTGTCTTAATATTCTTTTGCTTTTCTTTGACTCTCGATCGTCCCGAAAAAGAAGGAAAAACATTGGGACGACGGCGACCGCAGTCAATGTATAAACAACAGGACGTTCATGTCATCAGACTGATTAATGATATTATTACTACCACACAAATGGGAAATCGACAAGAACAATCAACAATAACACAGAGAGACCAACCGCTAGTACAAGAGTGCAGAAGTGAGGAAGAACAAGGTTCAAATGCTGCGTCAAAGAGAGAAAATGACGTCACACTTGACCCACATTTTAACTCGTCATCGACTCTTGCTGTGTCCTGTTCTTAAGATTTTTTTTGGCAGCACCTGAGGGGCCCTCAATTCATGGAACCTTTTCGAGCTTGAAAGAAAGAAAAAAAGATGGGACACGGAAAAATGCTTGGCACACCGTTCAGCACGAAAAAACAAAACAAAAACGAAAACGAAAACTTGAACGACAAACAAACGAACGATAAAAATAAAAAAGGAGCCAGCAGCGCACAAAAGACAACAAACAGCCAAAAAAAAAAACATACAAAAAAACCGAGAGAAGATAATATTTAATGTGAACGCGCTGCCCGTCTCTCTCTATTGGTGAAACTTTGATGGCGTGAAGAACTAAACGAGTAGTATATCTATAGAGCTCACAATGAAAATGTTTTCTAAATAGTCTTTAGCGCCGACCAAAAAAAAACCGATAGACATTTTTTAAAAAAAACGCTCATCAGCCCCTCATCACGACGCTGACTCGGAGGACAACAATAAGTGCATCCACCAGGAGCAGCACTTCATTCGCGGTCCGTTAATGTTCTTTTATTCGTGTCATTGTTTTGGGTTTTTCCTTTTTTAAATTTCCTATTTGGCTTGATGGGTGTTCCGCTTTTTTACTTGTTGTCTATCGTAAACAGAAAAAGAAAAAATTTTTTTTTTTTGTTTTTCTTATTTGTTATGTATCGATTGATAATTTCTGATGAGAAATCTCTCAAATTGAACAGCATCGAACTCTTTGTAAAATCGCAATTTTTAAATTTTGTTGAGAGAGTTCGCGTGGGTTATGCAATCAAAGAGAAAATCGATAGACGCCCCCCCCCCCCCATCCATAGACAGACGCTGAATAATGAACAAACAACAACAACAACCAAATGAAATTCACCCATGATATATAAAATGATATTGCGTGTCGAGAGGTGGAGGGCAGCATATCACTCGGTCGGAGGTCCCGTCGTTTTGAATAGAGAAGATGAACTAGAGGCGAGTACTGCATCATCACATTCCGATATTATTATCAAAGAAATATATACCAATCGAATATTTAAATAACCGCACGCTGTGCGTTTATGACTCCCGCCTCGCTCTTCTTCTTCTTTCGTTTCGAACGCGCCCCGTTAGAAATAGAATAGGAAATTTGAAAAAAAAAAAACCAATCAAAACTGTTGGAGATTGGAATTTGAGTTTTTCTTTTCTTTTCTACCGAGCGGCTGTGAGGAATTTTTTCAAAGTAATGGCAAGACTTGACGTGGTTGATTAGCCCAAAAAGAGACTTATGTTTTCAAATATTTGACTGACCTGCTTCCATGTGAAGTGAAGAAGCGGCCGTTGAATCTTGACGGGAGAAATGACGAGCTATTTGAGCGGCCATGACTCCAAAGGCCAACTGTAAGCCGGTCGTCAACACCTGGACAAGAAAGGCAGCGCCAACTACTAGCCATCCCCATCCGCCCTGTGAGACGAGACCATAAAAATATAAAAATCAGCCCAAAATAAAAAATACTTTTAAGATAATAAAATGCTAAAGTTTTTTTTTTTTTTATAGAATTCAAATCAGCATGAAGTTAAAAAAAAACCCACTGAAAAATTTCAAATATTTGATTTTTACAATAACTTTCTATATTTTTTTTCTTAAGTCGAGGACAGCAACAATCAAAATGACGAGAAAATTGAAGTCATCGCGATAATAAATGAATGAGCGCAAAGTCACGAAAAAAAGACGCAAAATCATAAAACGCTCATCCCATCGCACTTTTTTCATATTACAACATAATAATCCGCCTAATAGAACATAATAGTCGTATATTATTATGACTATTTCCCCAGTTAAATATATTGAGATATACGCAGTGCGCTTATTTTCATGCTGCTGCGTACAATCTAACAAACAGCAAGAACATTTTTGAAGCGTCACTTTTTCCTGGTAAAAGAAAAATACAAGTTTTCCTATACTCGACTAATATCATCTTGTAATAATATCGTTTGTTCCTCTTCTCTCTTGTTTGTTGTACATAACCCAACTTTCTAAAAATACAAAATAAAAGTTACATATAATCCCCCTCCCCTCATACACACACAGGGAATAGGAGCAGCTTCATCTTAACCGGAGGGAGAAGATCCTCCAGTTGTATATTATAAAATAAGCTGAACAAAAACAACATTTCTACGTAATCTAAACAATACGACAACATAGCACAAACTTTTTTCTTTATATTATTAGATTTTACTATTCTATAGAGTAGTGTACGTATATATCAGCTGTTTGTTGATGTTTTTTCCATAAGGACGACTACATTAAATGTCCCCCTCCACGTCAACACAACGAATTAAAAAATTTTTGAAATTAAAAATAAAAATATTTTGACTTTTTTTTTTTTAATGGACTTTATTCGTTCATTATACGATCGTAACGAAGCGCTACTACCAGTGTATAATATACATCTGCTGTCGTCATAACATTTCTTTCATTTTTTATTTTCTTTTTGTTATTTTGAAAGAGTCAAAATATAATAATAACAATAATCGTAAAATATGTCGCATTGTGTATACAAAACAACACACAGAACGTATATTATATTATATTATATTATATACCTCTGGGTAGTAATGTTGCCGGATGGTCGATGTCCGAGGATCGTGACGACGCAATCCGGGGACGGCTCTGTGAAGTGACCAAAGTTCACGTTCGTTCAATCCGGGACCGCCAGATATTTTGTCGTCGTTCAATCCTCCAAGGCCGGACAGGGCATCATCACCAACATCGGAATGATTGTGATGGCCACCGCTGTTTGGATTCGATGGATCGCCTCCAGCGTTACGTCCGCAATGATGATTCTTACCACCGCCGCCGCCGCCACCTGCTGTGATCCAGCCAACAACAAGAAAAATGAATAAATAAATAAATAAATAAAAAGAAGAAGAACAAGAAGAAAATGATAACTTAAATGGCGCCATCAAATATAAACCAAACGACATTTGATAAAAGATAATGAAATATCTAATAATAAAAACAAAAAGAAAAAAAGGGCATATGTGATGGAAATATTACATGCTATAAATTTCTACAAACATCTTTTTGCTGATAAAAAATAATGCACAAAAAAAAGGGGTACTATTTTTGTTTTTATTTATCATCGAGATAATAGCTCTCCTAAAATATGATGATGATCATAATATTTAAAAAAACAACAACAACATCAATGTTGCCAAGGTGCGTCATTTTATCTGATAGAAATAATCATTTCCAATCAGTTTTTTGTCTACATACATTTACATAATGGCGTGATGTAGAGACACATCAATTCCATTTGATGTCTTTTCTTATTAGATTTCGCTATATAAACCACCGTATAGAGTGTTAATCATAGTAAAGAACCGGATATTGGAATTAGAGTTTCCTTCCTTCCTTCTATCCCTCGCTAGTTCCTGCAGGATCGATATAGATCGAGGAAGGCAAAAAAAACTTAGTCAAAAGAAATACTCCCACTCAACGTGTAATTGTAATACGCACAGTTCATTATAAGAAGACAATTTCAGCGGAGATGAGAGAGAACAAGGAATATAATATAACAGAGCTCTAATACTAGGACTGATATGGATACGGCTCCTTTTTCTTATAAATATTTAAAAAAAAATTTCTTTCTATTTTTCGGTTTGAGGCATCAACCGCCGACGTGGATTATATAGCAGTGGACGGAATGGGAAATTCTTTTCATAATCTGTTTTTTGTCTTTTGTTGATGATCGTTTTGATGACGGATTATGTGGAAGAAGAAGAAGATGAAGAGAAAAGAATGAGGGCCTGGAATGAAATTGAATATAGTTTTCACAAACACCTCGAAAAATACTAAAATATACAGAAAATATGTATAAAAACAGATGCTGCTGCTGGCCTGCAGAATGACGAGTCTTAAAAAGGAATTGCTGTTTTTAAAAAAGAAGAGGAAAGAAAAAGACACGAATAATAATCATATAATCTGCTTAGACGAAGAGCTCAAAAGAGATAACTATCCGCCAGAAATCTAAATAAAACGGGATATTATATGGAAGAGAACGATACTCTCACCGCAGATCGTGACGGTGACTAAATGGTCAAGCCCCGCTCTCAACCCCGCAAATGGGACGACGACCGTTTATTAGTACATTTAACATTTACTACACAGATCGAATAAAAAATAATATTTAAAGGTTTTGATCACGCGAGTGCCGACTGAAACTATACAATAAAAGAGTCTCTCTGCCATTTATTTTTCAAAGGATTTGCTGCGCGTGTAGACGCGTCTGTCTGTTTGAAAAAGTGGCCAGACACACATTGAACAAATCGCTCGAGCTAGGCTATTTTCTTTGTATATCTTCAGACTTTTGTAGTTTATTCCCCTCTTTTGTTGACTCTATTTCCCGTCGTCTATCCGCACGCAAACAGAGTCGCTTATTGTTTGCCAAATGTCTAAAATGTTGTTTTTTATTTCTTTTGCGTTGGGAAAATCTTTAAGATCCTTATAGACAACTTGTTCTAGATCCTCATCCATTTCCTTATTGAGACGATTTCATATTATATATTTGAAAGGAGCCTGCAGATGATGGGCTCTACATAAAAGAAAAAAAAACAGGAATTGGTGGATGAAGTGGGTGGTGGTGGGTGGGTTACGGGTGAGAAAGTAGGCGGCGGTTTCAAGTGGTCGTCAGGCCAAGTTTAACGAGGTAGAACGAACTTGGTAGATTATACATATCCCGGGCAACAACAACAACCCAAAACGTAACTATACCATACTATACAATACACATGAAAATGTAGACTTATATGAGCCTCGTCGTCGTCGTCGTCGTGCGCATTTTCTTCTTTATATATATCACCAACAGCAGTTATCGTATCTAATCTCTATAAATCTAGGGCTCGAAAAATAAAAATATATTTTTTCGCTTCGATTCGTAAGGACAACAACATTGAATTGTATTATATACTGTCTGTTGTTATTTGTTATATTATTTCAGCGTCGCCTTTTTCATTCAATTTGACACGAAAAGAGTTTTTTTTTTTTGGGGGGGGGGAGGACAAACAAAAAACACCTAAATGTGAAATAAGAAAAATAGAAAGTCACGGAAACACACAAACACTTGAAAAGTGGAAGTGGGGGGATGATATGTTGGCAAACGGAAAACAATTGGGAGATCAACCATCTAGATAATATATATACACATCTCACTCGTCTGAACTATATGATAGAGTTGGACGGGTATAATAATAATAACAAACCCGTGAAAAGAGAGACATTTTTTTAAGGGTTTCTCTCTCTCTCTCTCTTCGGATGTGTTGTCATCCTCTTGAACTATTTCAACTTCGGTTTTTATCTGCAGGGATTCACACACATGATGAGAAGAGACTCTTATTCTAGTTGTATATGCGGATCGTATATAAACAAAATGTTATTTGACTCGCCATGCGGGAGAGGATTCTTATTTTGATTTGAATTTACAAAAAGAAAAAAAAAGGAGGTTATTGTTTTCAATCGGATTACGTAAAGTGATATCAAAAAGTTGTTGTTGTTCTTTCTTTTCTTTTTTTAAGAGAAGGTCGTACATAAAAACAAAAAAAAAGGAGAAACGACACGCATAAAAAAAAAACAGAAAAGAAAAAGAGATCACGATTTGTCCTCTCTCTCTGCCGCTATTAAATCCCTACAATATAAAAACAACAATAAGAAACCAAACGATCGTGTCTTCTTCTTCTTCTTCTTTTTGACTATTTCAATTCAAAGGACTCAACAAATGATTGATTGCCTAACGTAATATTGTTTATATAAGAAACGATAAAACAACAGAGCAGAGCAGTACAGTCACACACACAACTCTATACACACAAAGTTTCGGGCCGCCGCGGCCGGGACTTGACGCGTTCCTCTGCCCGACCGTTATCTATGTCCCTTTTCTGCTATTCGACAGACGGACATGAACGGATGATATAAATCCGCCAATGTGCAATACATCCTCGGCCACTTCTTGTGTCGCTTATAAAAAGACACACAGCAGCAGAGAGAATCTTCCTCCTATCTATCCGTGGCTCTAGCGCTGGACTTGGTTAGAAAAAAAACAAAAATGGAGGATTGATGAACTTTGGCGACATGCCGGGACAACCCAAAAAGAAGAGAAAAAAACATCAGAACCAGCCGTTTTTCTTATATAATATACCGTCCACATTATTAAAAGAAACGCGAATAAGAAGAAGTGGAGGGGCGGAGTGGAGATGGATATTTTATTGTATACTACACACCCGTATAAGGGAACGGTGAGCAACGACCAGGAGCATTGGTATTATAGAATTGGTATAGTATAGCTAGTAGATTTACTTGACTCTCCTCTATATACAAACGTGCGTGCCCATCTTCTCTTTCTTCTCTTTCCAACAGAAATCCATCCATCTATTGATTTATCTACTCGGGTCTCAAAGTAAACAAATCTATTGAGAATATATATATGGATCTCTCTTCTCTGTATATCGCAAACGCATCTAGGAGCATCCAACATTTCCAACAGCCTGTCCGCTCTCTTTTCAGCTGATATACTGTCCAGCGTTTCGTCTTTTTGCCCGCCTACTTCAACGACTGGGTTATTATTCTTCACCGAGTCCTCTATTCTTTTTTTTTCTCTTAGATTTGCTCTCCTTTTTTTCTTTGAGAGCACAAAGTGGCCGATCGAGAGGTATCCACACATATAAAGATGGTGGTGTGCGGTAAAAAAAGGAACGAACGATCGATGACGATCCGAGACTAGTCGCACCCATTGGACAGCTGAAACAATAAGAAACTTTTGCGTGGGGAATGAAAACATTGCTGATATACCTCGACTGGTGCTGGACACGTAGGATCGCAATGTCGTGGCGCTCTTACAACTTTGCTGACTGCCGTAGCGACGCAAACACGACGGCTGATGCTGCAAATGATGAGCGGACGACGAACTGCCGCCGCCCACACCGCTGACGTCGATCGTGTTGTTCCAATTTTTACGGGACAAAATCGGTTTATTGCTGCTGACGATCGACGCCACTAATGACGACTCGATTGGCTGATGATTGGTGATGCCGCCAGTGCTCCTCGATGACAAACTGCTCACGTTGTTACTCAACGTTGCCGTGCTGTTGTTGTTGCATCGATTCAATTTGACGCCGTTATTGCATCCACCAACGTGAGGAGGAGCCGGACGTCCGGCTGTAGCTCCTGATGTTGGCAGTACTTCAGTTGAACAAGAATTGGTCCTCGACACTTGTCCACTTTGTTGTTGTTGTTTACTTCGATGCTGCTGCTGGATGGGTCCGACCACTTCGACCACTTGAGGAACAAGATGAGGAACAACCGTGGGCTGTTGTTGCTGGTGATGGACACGCCGATCGATGGACAAAGTCTTTGTGGGCGTGGCACCACTGTACGTCGTCGTTGAATTGGGTTGTTGTTGTTGGCCGACACTTTTGGGTTTCTTTAAAGTCGGTTTCAATAGCGGCAATGTCGCACAAGGAGCTCCTGTTGACGAAATCGTGACATCGTGTCCCGGCGTCACTACCACCACCGATTTAGTTGTTGTTGTTGTTGTTGGGTCAGAACAATTTGAATTCGCCGCCGCATCTTTTGCGCACAAACAACGGCCGATTCTCTGCTGTTGGTTGTTAATGTTGAACTGTTCCCTATTGACACGTTGGCCGGACGTTACACTAATGCTGGACAGATCGACAACCGGTCCGTCCATCCACGAGACTAGAGCCAAATCGACTCCACTGACAACGGCGGCCACACCGTCGGCCGACATCTTATCTGCTGCTGCTGCTGCTTGAAATGCAGCATCAGCAACAACAACAACAACAACAACATACCATCCGTTTGTTGTTGTGGATGATCGAGCTCCTCCTGCTGCTGCTCATCACACTAGTATAAACACATTTCATGGTCTCGCATGAATATTTCATGAGATGACGGACACCATTCCCGGCATTGGCTCCTGATGCTCAGACGATCCGTATTCCAGCACGATGTCCAGTCAATCAAGGAATCCATGTCCTTTACTATGACCTGTCACAAGAATATAATATAATATTGTATTATTATTTCAAATGAAAATAGAAAATGATAAAAATTCTTAATGATACGACGTTGTTTCTGAGGATCTAATAACACGGCCGGCCGGCTCTGTTAGTTTATGGCTTTTAATGCAGCAACAGCAGCACTAGACTAAGACTATAGCGTGTGCTGTGTATTACTTTCTAGTACTGGCTTCTCTTGAGCTGAATAATATTACATGAGCTTTTGCGACTCGACTATATACGACGAGATTGGCTGTCTAAAAGGCGTTCGGTCGCCAGATTGTGCCGCCGTCGCCGCTTTCACAGGATTGATGGCCGTGTCTCTCTCGATCACACCGAGTTGATCGCGTCTAATGTATAGAAAAGGCAGAGGACCGTGAGCCAACGATGCCAATGCAATTGTCCGTGTGTGTTTTTTTTTTGTTTGTTTTAATTTATTTATTATAAATGCGAATGTAGCATAGAGATACGTTATCTTATATGTGTACATAATTAACTGTAATTCGATCATTTTTTTATGATTGGTTGATTGGAAATGATAGGACGAAACACAAGTGCAACAGGCGTTTAAAATTATTAAAAAACAAAATATTTATGTCAACAAACAACTCAATGGCTTTAAAACAATGATGAGCCAATGATTTGTCGATCGATCATCAATGAATCGCTTCAAAAAATTAGAAAAAAAACTCTCTATAAAATAAAACGTCTTCAATATAGTAATTCTTCTTTAACTTTCTTATTCTCGATATCATAACAATAAGAATTATTGTAAAAGAGAATCGTCGATGTCGTCGATCCATTTTCTCTTGCGCAGTGTATAGCACACAGAGCACGTCATACATGTGTGGATGGTTATATAGGCCAGCGCTGTGTAGATAGGGGCACAAGATGAAGGAGCCTATTGGGGGAAGACTTGCATCCCCTAAGGTATTTTTATCAAAAAGAAGAATCTTCCACCATACCGAAAATCTCGATCGTTGCTTGACTCTGTCTGTTGTGTATTTAGCGGATGGATGTTGTGTGATATCTCATCGGCTTTTGTGGCCGGCCGCCCATCAACGTTCGTCTCAAAATGTTGAGAGATATTATTCTCAGCTAGATTGTCTTTTGTTCTTTGGTTTTTGTCCCCTTTAGTTGATTGGGCCAAAAACAAGGTGATGACGTTGACAAAAATAAAATGTGAGGAACATTTTGCCTTTTGAAAACAACCGCGTCGCCTTTGATTTACTTCTTTCTCTTCTGCTGCTGCTGCTGTGACAGAACAGACAAGTCAATAGCTATAGAGACATGCGTCTATTGATTGACTCAACTTTCTTATATAACTTCTATATGTCAACCGGCATACATGTTCTTCTTATCTTTCTATATAGAGGCGATGTCTACATATTCAAATTTTCTCAAAACATTTTCCCATCAAAAGCGTCAAAAGCCAAAGAAATCGGTTGTAGTACATCCGCCGGAAAATAAATTTTAATCAAAAGTATTTCTCATATCATCGCCATTTGTGTCAAGTGTCAAAAATATTCAGAGTCTACAAGACTTTAATACTCATCAGAACTACGTATAGCCTATCAGCCAGCTAAATAATAAATTGTGTGCTGTTGCTGTTACTTTTGTGTACACAATAGAACTGCCTATGATGAGGAGGATGGTGGAAAACTCCATTTCGATCCTTTGCTGTAGGAGCTAACCTATTTATCCACGCCTTTTCTTCGACAGCAGGAAATCCTTTCTTGTCTGTTGTGTGTACACAGTGAAGACGAAAATCCCAAGTTCTCTCTCTCTCTCTCTAGATATATTAAGTAGAGAGAGAGACGATAGTCTTTTCCCTTATTATATAGACAGTGCACACACAGAGCCAGTCAACAGCAGTGTACATAGAACGGCGGCTTCCTCTTATCTCTTACCGTATACTTAGTTGATGATGGCCCGTGGATTTGAGCCAGACATAATAAAGGAGAAGCTTTAAACTTTATTTTTTCTTTTTTTTTTGTTAAATGCTCCCCTATACGTATGTCTAGACATGGGCAAGTGATTGGTTATTACGTGTATAGGGATGTATTGTTGCATCATCGACCGTCTAAATTCGTATTTCTTTTCTTTGTGTCTTTATCAAACAATTTGTGCTGCGCTGACTGTTTGCTATTCTATATCCGTGATGGTGTCCAACCGAACGTTCAGTTCCGCGTCTGTCGATTGTTTGTGACATATCAATAAAGAGGCGAGAGAAAAAAAGAATAAGAAGGACCAATATCAAGAGTCCACTCATCCGCAAATGGGAAAAAGAGAATCTCACGACATGTGTCTCATCGCCGCTTTTCCATCCAATTCGTCAAGGAAAAAAAACAAAACAAAAACGAGGATACAAACTTTGATCGTTCAAAAGAAAATCCCAAAGTCAAAGAAGAGAACAGTGGGAGAGTCAACATTCGTTAGGATCTAATTCAAAATGTTCCCAAATGAAAGACGAAACTTTGCCCTTTTTATTAAATTTCTTTTGCTCTTCGTCGTCGGATGAAAAAAGAGTTTTTAGCGAGAAAAGAAACGAACTCGGAGGCCAATTAACAATCAAAGTATTACACATCGGTTGAAAAGAACCGGATTTTGATTTTGTCTCAACTCCATTTATCTTTTTTTTTAAAAATAAGAAATACATTTTTTAACCTACGATATAATAATAATAGTGTTTGGCTTTGATGGAGAGACTCTCTTGTTTCGTTGGCCTATTATTACTTATCGGTTGCCGTGCCGCTCCATAGATTTAAATATCCGCCTATTTCTTGAAATGCTTTCAAGAATATTATATCTAAGGACGATGATGACGAGATGATGATGGCCGACGCATCTTATAACCGTTTTCAACAATGAAAATGCCATAAGCCCCCGCGGGAGAGTGTCTCCTCCTCCGCGCTTTATGCAATACATGACGAAGCAATTTAAAACAAAAAAATCATTTTTCATATTTATTATTATATGCACGGCCTTAAAATAAATATTTAGAGAAAACAAACTCGTATATAACTCAAGTGTGTCTCATTAATCAAATAACGATTGCGATCATCATCTGAATCGGGAAATCTTATCATAGACGTGATTTTCATCACGATCAAATTGGCTGTGTGGGGATGGATGGGATGTCTAATTAGACAGTTAAACGGCTCCATTTCTATACGCTTACGTATATATTTAGACTTGCACTAGAAAAACAAATAAAAGTTTCATAATATAGAATTTCCAAAATTCAAACCGGTTCTCTACGAAATTGAACTCGTCCCATCGACCGATGGTTAACCCAACAAACAAAAAAATCTTATTAAAAAAAAAACGTCGACTCGTGTTATTACATCCACCATGTATTATATACGGTCGGTATATCGGAAATAAAAAAAAAAAAAAGGAAACAATTCCCGGAATGGTCGCTGAGACACCCGGCGGTCATATCATCCCACGAATAAGTAGTCTGTTAACCTCTCTGTTCATCATCTCATTTTTAGTTCTCCCTCGCCCTTATAGAGAGATGATTGCAGTTGACGGTTGGTTAAACAAACCCCAACACAACCGTATATGTTATAGCGAGTCAATTTCCGCTAGTTCCCCATGAGAATTTTATATACACAGTTACACACACACATATACAGGAGTTATATTATATCATACACAGAGCAACCGTATGATGAGTATAACATATTCCTTTTGAATGTGTATTTTTATCTATATATAGAGCGCTGATATGATGATGGCGTATCACTTGATTACAACGTCCGCTCGACAGCTAAGCGAAAAACAAAACAAAAAACTAAATTGGGAGGAAATATTTCCACGCGACGGCCTATATATGAAGCTGAGCTTGCTATTCTTATGTGACACAAATTTGCGCACTATTATATCGATCGAACGCGGCCGAACGCGTTCCAAGTGTCAAATCAATTCTTTTTTCCTTCTTATTATACGTGCTGAACTGATATAAATCTAAATGATCTCTTAATTATTTATAAAATGTAAAATTTACCTGGGCATCAGCAGAGAGCTGCAACGTAGCTGGAACGAGTTTTGCACACAACGCTAAAACCAACCAAAATTCCAGTAACGACACACGAAAACCAAAAAAAAAAAAACGAATATCAAAACGAATCCACTTTCACTTTGGAAAACCATCAATTGTTTTGTTTGTTTTCTAAAAACACTTTATTCTCTCTCTCTAACATTTAGAGCCAACAGCGGCAGCTCAATTTTGGGACGGTGTTGCTCGTACCGCGTCTACCGGTCGACTAACGGGATAGAGAGTGCCGAGTGTGGCTTTTTGTGACTCCCGCAGCTCACAATATACGAGAGAGTCTCTCTCGTCGTATATTTTATTCAATTCTTTTCCTTCTTTTGGTAGAAATCGGATGTTGTTCGTCGTCGTGTCACCCCCAGACCCCCGTGCCAGTCTCTCATTGGAACTTCTTTTATTCTTTTTGATTATTGTAACACCGTCGAGTATATCAAATTCAATTTCATTCGTCTCTTTAGCCGTCTGAAATAATTTTTAAGAAACTGGACTATGTGAGTCACATGGTCATATCCGCTAGATGTTTCTCACGTCCTTGTTATTCAATTGAATCAAGGGAAGGAGTACTCCTTCTATTAACATCAAGTGTCTAACGATGTTCTCTCTCTAGCTCTTTTTTGGCTATTTATACGCGCATAAATTTTATAAACACATACAATTGGCTAATCGGTTGAATGTCTAACCCGCCCCAAACTTCCGGCATGACTACCTAGTAGAAGAATCTCCCGTGAGATGTATAAATATAAATATCAAACATTTCCCTTTTTCGTCATAATCTTGTGTCTGCGCTATATACTACTGCAGTAGTAGTATTTATATTCATAGACAGAAAAGGCAGAGATAGATAGTAGCAACTGATGACGCAAATACGCTGCTGCAGATGTTTGAGTTCTCTCTTATAAACAGAGCAACTAACACACCGTCGTCTAACAGGAGCATCAGAAAAAGAGTACTACCTCTATAATAATATGAAAATGGAGATATCTTTCTTTTGAAGTTTTTTTTCTTTCGTTGAATTGAATGGAAAATAGAAACAAGTTTGATCAGATGCGATGGATACAACAACAGCACAGCACATGCCTTTTGTTATTATTGTACATTCTCTCTCTTACACAGGATATATGAGAAAAGGGGGAAGAAAAAAATGTCTCGACTACTTTTGTCATCACTTTCTTAGATATTGTAGAGTTCCTTTTCACGTACTATATATTGACCGTTTCGAATGAATGAAAAAGTCGATGTACCCAGCACCACCGTTCCATCTTCTTAGATGATATGATGGTCCATCCCTTAAATCAGTTTTATTTTTTCTCTCTCTGATCTGTGCCGGAATTTGTTTCCTATTCAATTTCCTGACGGATTTTTTTTATATTCCGGAAATCTTTATCTGATTTATTTCCGTAATTATATTAAATTCTTAAGCTTAAAAGAAGAATCAAATGGATGACTTTTATATTACAAACGGGGCTCAAAAATGTTGCCCAAAAATAGAAAAATAAAAGGTGAGAAATATAAGAGAATGAATCTTTCTATAAAACGACATCGTTCATTCATTTCTCTCCGGTTTCAGGATGACGTTATAATATTCAAGAAAAAGAAAAAAAAAACAAAACAAGACAATCATATGTATAAAGCCCCTTTGGGAAGCGGGACCAGCAACCAAAAAGTCTAAGACCAAAGATGGTCCTGTTGCTGGAAAACGAAGAAGAAGAAGGAGTTATGATTATTGCTATTATATACATATATATAAGAAGGTCATAGTCGTCATATTAAGGTATTATTATACACATATTCTTTTATAAGTCGCGCAGCAGCAGCAGCGTATTATACAAATCTATTTTTGCCATTTCTTTTTTATATGCCACAGCATTTTGATTATGATAAATTTTCATTTATATTCGACGTTGCTGCGTTTTATTTTCGCTTCGATAATGTCGTCCATTTACAGACGCTTTCAACAGGGCCATAGACCAGCGTCGGATTAGTTGAGACACACAATCCCCCGCCTGACCGAAAAGTCCATTTCGACCAATGGGAACCAGACAGCCGCCGCCACGTCCCTCTGTTCGTATTCTAATGTATCTATACAGTATATATCACTTAAAGCCAAATGAAAATGTAAAAAAAAGGGGAATCGAATTCTAACCATTTTTCATTCTATTCTACATTTAAATTGAAACGTCGTGATGGTTCGTATATATGAAATAAGAAAATTCATTTCCCACGGAACGGCATTCTTTTATATGTTTATAAAAGTCCCCGGGTTTTTTCAAATGAACTTTTGGGAATTTCTATAAACATTTCGGGTAAAGTGGAAATAGTTGAACATTTAAAACATCTTGACTTTCATTTTTAGCCGAATTAAAAATAAAGGGAACTGAATGGCCTTGTTTTACACTTGGTTTCACGCAGCAAAAATTTGTAAAAGGGTTGGACATTTCTCCCGATTTCATTACAAATCCAAATTTCGATATGCTGCGTCCAATCAATAGGCGCCATTTATTCATGTGTCTGCTTGATTGATAATTGGCATTACACAATACAACACAGGACAAAAATTTAAATGAATACACAAAAAAAAGTGTGCGGAACAAGCGGATTTAAGGCGGACCTAATAATTTAACGATTTGCGTTGCTCTGCGCTCCCCATCCATTTGGGAAAAAAAAAATTGCTGTTCAATTGTTAACTGCAGCAGTTCTCATCATCATCATCTTTTCCCTTTTTTTTTTCTTTTCTGGGAAAATCTTTGACTCGGCAACAAACGGATTCGTTATGCGACCCAAAAAAATAAAAAGAAGAAGAAAAATTTCAATAAAAAAAAAAGAATTTCTATATTATTTTTTATTATGCAATATAGTATACAGCTATATTATAGACACTATTATATTCTTTTGGTCATATTCTTTGTTAGAAAATATATCGTACTTTTGTCGGATTTCGAGAGAGAGAGAGAGAGAGAGATCTCTCCGAGGCAACTATATATTATATAAGATGATGGGGAAAAAAGACCGGCGTGACTCTGTGTCCGGGAGTTGCTGCTGCTGCTGGCAGTGATGGCGGAAAAGAGGATTATTGATCGGACGTCGAAAGGCACACAAAAACCGCACACTACAGTGCGCGTACAAGAGGAGGAGGACGACGACGAGCGGGTGACGTATATATTATTAGTTAGACGCTCATGTGCATCTATAATATGAACAGTGATGATGTCAGTCCAGGCTGCTGTTGGTCTTGTTGTTTCACTCTCTCGACATGTAATACACTCTATCCCTAACAACAACAGATGAATAATGATCTCATATTATATACGGACGAGGTGTGTGTGTGTGTGTATAGTATAACTTCGTCATAATTTATTAGTCTGCGCTGTTATATTTCTATACAGAATTCTTTATTCGTGTATTATATAATCATATATTAAATCTCATTATCTGGTGTGCGGGGATAGTATACGTATGTCCCACGTGATTTTCCATATGCACAACTATCAACAAAATAGTTTGATAGTCTCCAGTCTATAATAATGCAAGCAGGAAATATTCCCAGCTGCGCTAATTTTGTTTTTGAGTCTATTATAACAATAATAGAATCGTTTGGCCGCAGCAGTCATCGCAATGGAATATAATATAGAACTTTGGGGATTTCTAAATATAGGTAGTATTCGATCGGCGGGACGGGATTTTTAAACTTCCGCGTTTTTCTCTATCAATTTTATATACGACCGAGCGCTTATATTATATATAAGAAATGTGGCTGTGCACTTCCGCATCAGATTGTCGATTTTTATTCAAATTTTTTATTCTGACGACCGCTACGCGTCAATCGAATAACAAATGAAACGTCCATCGTCCGCAGGCCATCATTTTTTTTCTTATTTTTTTTATTTTTTATTTTGCGGGAAAGGATTTCCATTCTGAACCAGGTTGGGGGTTCAGTCGTGAGTGAAAACAGTCCAATCATTTTTCGTCCCTCCTTAACTTATAGAGATCTGTCCAGCAGCTGCTTTTCGCGGCTGTCATCCATTGATTATTGGCGTGGTGCATGCTGGCCCTTTGTAATCGCAACATCCAACACGGTCCATGGCGTATAATACGTAAATTATATATGTCCAGTATAATAACCGATCAATTTACCCGCGCGTACTATCGACGACTGTATAGCGGGCGAATAAATTATTGTTCGGAGCGATCAATTCAGAGCAGAAAAAAATAAAAATAAATAAATAAAATCTGTTTAGATAAATATATGGATGTCTATAGTCCATCGGTTTGTTGGCCGGATTCTACAACAATCGGCGGCATTGGCAACCAAACGAAAACAAAAAGACGGACAACAATCAAATCAAATAGAAAAAAAAGAACCTTTCCAAAGAAATAAGAAAAAAAAACTCGTGTAACAACTTGTGCACTACGTATCATATTCAAAACAAAACATAGAAAATAAAAAATAAAAAAAAAAAAAAACGATGACAATGTCACATTAATTTTGAATTCAATTCTCTTGACTCTCGGCCAAAATACAACGTTATACTGTTATACGTTATAAGTTATCAAATGTATAAAGAAAAGAGACGAAAATTTTTTTGTGTTTTTTTCAACATTTCACAACAAAAGTGAATGACACACAAAAGAGTGACAGTGCCCTGAAGGTAGATAGATTTGAATTATTATTGGAGTAATAATATCGACTTGTCAGACAGCAACATGACCAATGATGGAGCATCTCATTCTACATAATAAAATATGAATAATTCAATACAAATATGAACATCAAAAGTATAACAACTCGTTTGGTTATATCCTTGTGATATAAACTCGATGGGATGAACCTGATTTCCAGTTTATTTAACTTTTAAAACAAAAAAAAAAAGAGAAAAAGAATAAGAGATTTCAAAACTATCAGGTCATTATTATAATAATACGTTCGAGGAAAAAAAAAGAAACACGCAAACAATTTTGTTATTTTGTGTGTTGTGTGTGTTACGTGGGATTATTAGATCCTATTAACGCTGTCTGATGAACGTTGCCTGTATACACGGTTTTACCTCGATTGGAATGACTGACTTCATATAATGTTTAGCGAGAAACTATTAGACAAAAGAGCTCTAGTCTGCTGGGTTGATTTGAGGACCTCCCGTGATTTTTTTTGTTTGGTTATTTTCTTTAGCTGCCGTGTGCTATGTCCTTATATATCGCATCGTCCTATTTGATGCAGGTAAAAGATAATTATCCAACTTTCAAAAAAAAAAAAAATAAAATAAAAATACAAGGAAAATAACATTCGGGG
The DNA here is from genome assembly GCA_030770115.1 of Daphnia galeata. Classification (NCBI taxonomy): domain Eukaryota; kingdom Metazoa; phylum Arthropoda; class Branchiopoda; order Diplostraca; family Daphniidae; genus Daphnia; species Daphnia galeata. The sequence continues at coordinate 10,892,811 of CM061117.1, forward strand.
TTCATTTGTCTTCAGTACATATTTATAATAGAGTCTATGTGTTGATGATTTACAACTACAATAAAAAAATCAAATTAATAATAATTATAATACATCGTCGATTGTTTTTCCTTATTGATTCGTTGCTCTTATATATTTCTAATAATAAAAATTGACAGTTTTTTTATTATCTTGCGTGAATATGAAAATAATAACATATAGGATCCTGTATAGTTTCTCTTGCTCTGTGCTGGTGTAGTCATTTCTGATCTAACGATCGATCCACTTGCTTGGGGTAGCGTAATTGCGCGGTCGGTTGCTCTCAAGTTGCTATATGCCCTCTGTCTGTCTGTCTGTCTGTGTGGGCATTTCCTTCTTTTGCGACCGCAAGAAAACCTTCTAACATCTACGCAGCAGCAGACACAATAGACGAGTAGATCCTCCTCTATATTATATCGTTCGCTTGATTTATTTTCCATCAGCGTGCAACTATGATACAGCTCGCTGAGGGACAGGAAAGAGCTCAGAGATCAGGTGGTCGACTGGCGTCGTGTTCGGCTGTACTTTTGCGGTCGACTTGCTATAATCACCAATAGACATGTACATGTATAGTATTATATATCCATAGAAGTAAAACTCTTCTTTCTTATGCGTATATCATTATCTGTAAATATGTATGATAGCGGAAAGAGAACCCAGTTTTTTTGGGTTGTTGGCTGCGTAGATCGCGTGGTAGAATCCGGTTTGGTTTGTTTAAAAAAAAATAAAAATAAAAATAAATAAACTTAACTTTCTCGGGACACACATATGTTTCATATTTTTCATATTTCTTCATCATATATATATTATTGTAGAATATAATAAATTGTTTGATTTTTTTTTTTCGTTTTTTTGTTTTTTGTTTTGTTATTATGGTATCAAATCATGCAACCCATCATCTTATTTTGGCGTTGGCATCGTCCATCAAACGTGACCCAGCAGATCGGCAGAGAAAGATGTCATGTGAATATTATGAAGTAATATGTATTCAAAATCCGGTTTTTCTTATTTCTCTGCTATAACTAATACACAAAGGACGTTTAAAGTTAGACGTTATTACGAAATGGATTCATCAAAAATTGTAGCTATCTATTTAAAAAAAAAATAAAAGCAATGAGTCAAACGCGGAGAATATGATTCACATCTCTGTGAATGATTTTCTATGATGAATTACCAGCCCATAAAAAAAAACAGCCTAGAAATGAAATTTATCAATGATTTTTTGTTTTTTAAATCGGTGGGAAAACAGGTTTTAAGAAAATCAATCAACATTTCAATGTGATTGAAATGAATTTTTTCATTTTCTTTCTTTTTAATTTGAACGAATTTTTAATAATATTAACGAATTGAATAATAAAACTCCGCAGCGCTTGCCAATCTGTTTCCATTTCTTCATCATCTTCATCACAAATGAAACGTGAATAATTTCTTTGTGTTTTTTTTAAATTTCCGTGTTTTCTTCGTTCGGGATTGCTGCGCGTTCATATACAAAGGTGCTGATGGGGAAAGGCGTTTTGTTGTATAGGTCTATATATCAATTTCCTCGTCTTTCCATTTCATTTCTTCGATGATTGATTCAATTTTCCAAACGTCTGACGACACAAAACAGCAGCCCAGCAGCCGGTTCCTCTTTTTGTTCTCACTAACGATGACGTAATTCCAAACTCTGTTGAAGATGCACTTTTTTCTATTTCTCTCTCTCTACTCGTTCCTTTTTAACGATCGTTCTCACAATTCAAACTTTTTATCAACTAAATAGTGACATGTTTCCCCTAGCGGCCAAATGACGTCAATCCACTTATTATATAAAAGAGCCAACAACAACAATCAATAAAACTCTAAAAGTCAATCTCATTGTGTCGCGAATTTTTGAAAATACAATTTTTCTGATAATTGTGTATAGATCAAGTGAAAAACTGTTCTTATTACATATAAAGGAATGTATCCTACTTTAGCCCTTGTTTGGTCAAATGGCGAAAAGGCAGGGGGAGTTTGGATTGCGCTGTGCTGTTGAATTGTCGTCGTCGTCGTAAGGTGAAAAAAGAACAAAATCCGCGTGTGACACGCCAAGGTCGCATGATATACACATACAGCAGAGAGAGAGAGAGCTAAAGGCCTTAAAAATCAAAGAGAACAACAGGTTTTTTTTTGTTTTTTAAGAGAGAGAGAGAGAGTTCGTGATATGGCGGACGTCCAACATATATTTTTTTAAAAAAAAGCCAAAAAATTTCTCTCTAAACCTTAAAATCAATAGGAAAAATATCAAATAAAAAGTTGGACAACAAACAAATAATGACGCCGTGTTTTCTAATTTTTTTTTTGAAATTCGCAATAAAAAAAAATGAAAAATTAGAAAACAAAATAGTTGACATGCCAAAAATCGTCGAAACTCCTTTTTAGAGTCGCTACTGTTTTGCGTCTCAACATTTCATCATATCCATATTACAGACACACACATTCAACTTGTCCCTTATATATGATGAAACAAACAATGATCAAAATTTAATTTCAAAATCATTTTTAGTTTTCTTTATAATTTTAAATTATTGTTATTCTCAATTATTTATTTACGAAACATCCAAAAGATTTTCGTCGACATACAAGGTAAAATGATTCTCATACGTGTGTGTCATCGTATAAGGAGACTCTTGTCCGCATCGTCACAAATAACTAAAACGCGCATAAGAAAAAAAAACCAAAAAAAAAAAAACCAAAATTCCCAAATGGAGAAATTTCAAATATTTCTCTTTTAGTTGTTATATACAAACAGGTAGACATTTTTGTGTGTCTGATTGCGTCGCCTGACCGCCAAAAAAAAAAGACGTCGTCGTCCCAGCAGGAGCCAATTTAGGTGCGAAACTAACCAACAAATTCGTTGCGCCGACTGCTGAAAATGTCAAGGTAAAAACTCTTTTTGCTTGCGACGACGTCGCTTAAAAAAGATAAACCAGAAAACATGTCTCTATAATTGAAATAATCAACGATCCTATCCAGCATTATAGAATCCATCGCCAAAAAAATTCAGAATTTTCAACCAACAAAACAATAAGCGTATTTGGCTATCCTACGTATGGACATTCATGTCTTCAACACGCTTTTATATATAACTGCTTTTGTTTTATTTAAAAAAAACAAAAAAACCAGTGTCACTTTCGCTCCTTCGTCTTGATCAAATCCTCGTTATCTCTATTTGGTTTTCTTCTCTTTTTATTGATGAGCAAATATGGAACTGCTGGAAAACAAATACTCGACGACATATGGGCGTACTCAAATTTAAAAAAAAATCAAAATGTCAAATGTTTACTATATACATCTCGCCAGCACGATCATTTCATTCTTATACATATAACTCTATAAGTGCGTATGGGAGATATATTATATATCACATTGTATCATATAGATGCGGACGAGTTATTCTCCATTGGAATGCTGTACGTGTGAAATATCTCCCGCGTGCCTTATACCGCGGGACTGCCCGAGGCTTTTTTCTTTTCACACCCTTTCAAATGTGTAGTAGTTCGCACCATTTCTTTTTCTTTTCTTTTTTTTTTAAAAAAAATGCTACAAATCTGTTTCAGATGATTGCTCTCAAGGGCATCAGGCCAATGTGATTGGTATTCCTCTTAAGGATCGTAGACTTTTTGTGTAATCCCCTCCCAAATCCCAAATTTGGAACGAAAATGTCCATATCCCTATATATTTATTTATGTGATGTAATATTATTTAAGGATAATATAGAGAGAGATTGACATTGGTATCACGTCTGATTTAGCTCTACACACTCGATCTGTGTGTGATGAGATGGTGTGTCTCTCTACGATGCTGGCCAGCGTTTTATTGATCGCTATATAACCTGCGGGGAAAAAAGAAGATAAAACGAGAGAGGATATTATATCCCCCTGTGGGCATGCAGGCCAGCTTTAATTAGTTGCCCGCGTCGAACGGTAGTACACACAGTCCATTTACAATCAACATCAATCATATGATATGATATGATATTATCCAAGGCAATCTGATGGTAAATATTTTATTCCGTATATATAGCCAACGGGATCGACGGCTAAAATAGACTTGGATATGAAGACATTCCCCGTTGTTGTTGTTGTTGTTATAATTTAGGAAATGAAATTTTGTGTCGTCACAGCTATTTATTGGTTGAATATCATGACGTAATAATAATAATGATATTACATCATGTTCATAGAACAGAGTTGGGTGCCGTAAGCTGACGAGTCCAATAAAGTCGAATTGATATTTTGATAAAAAAGAACCAGCAGTGAAAGTCATTTATTTTATTCATTCCGCAACATTTCTTGCTGGATAAGAGCAAATCTAATTATGCGCGGACGATCCCGTCCATCTTCCTAGATCATTCACCAATTGGATTAATAATCCCAGTCGCAGTTGGGGACAGCAGGACACAAGAAAATTGAATCAAAGTGAAATCTTTCATCATCATCGGCATCAAGGTACTTTGACAAGAGACTATGTATAGTATATATTATAGAATATGCGTGTGGGTGGGGAAGAGAATATTTCTGCATATTATTTAGCGATGACGTAAAACACACACATTTCCCCGCGTCCTAAATCCGCTTTTGGATACTGGAACATTTATATATAGATGGTTCGATATAATGTATATAGAATATATATTGACATATAACCATCCCCATGCAAAATGTGACTCTACATTTTCATCCATTCAACCAGTAAGTTTCTTCCAGCGGAATCTATACTCACACAGACGTTTAAAGAATATATCTTTTCACCCATTTTCCCATTTTATTCTATGCGATTCTATGTATTATAAATATTTTGATAGTTACAGTATAGTAGACTATAAGCTCCGCGGGGTTCAGGAAAGGCAGGACATTTTATTTTGTAAAAAAAAATTGCCAATGAAGTTGGCGGGAAGATATTTGAATATCTCATTCGTTCATCTCAAATCTAATGCGCATAAGAATGTTTTTAGATATAGATTTTGTTTTGAGCGTGTTCAACGTGTCACGCTCTATAACAAATAATGAATTCAAATATATTCCTTTTTTATATATATACAGTCGGACAAACGGCAGGAATTTGTCGACTTTGTTTATATACGCGGAAATCAGTAAAGTAAATTTTTTTAAAATAAAATAAAATAAAATGTTTGGAATTTAGGCCAGGTCGTCGATTTTATTCCGTTACAGACACAAACAAAATTTTAAAAAAATATCAAAAACAGTTGGTCATAATAAACAATTCAATATAGGCGGGTAGTACGGTATAGTATTTGATGACGTTGGCCATCATTTTGGCGATCAAATCGATCACTTTCTGCTGAATAAACAATTGTGAATATCGTGCTGAGGAAAACCCTATATATGCTGTCAGATATATATAGCCACCGGGGGTTATCCTTATACTATATTTGAGCAGCAGCCGGACTGTATGGACGCATCCGTTGACGGATTCATTTCACAGGTTTCTTGATATCGTCGTCGTCGTCTATATCCGCTGATAGAAAATTGCCCTCCATCAGGAGATGAAGATTTTAAGATGATGATATGGCCAACCACGAGCGATCATATCGGGTTGTGATGTTTATGTAGACATCATGAAAATGTTTGTTTTCCCTTCCGCGCTGGATCGTCGTCGTCGTCGATCGATAAATAAATCCGCAATGCTTTCTCTTCATCTATACAAACACACGCATTTAAAATTTTAAATGTTTTGGCGTCTAAATCAAAATATCTTTAAATAAATAAATGAAATTCAAATTTATAAGAAAGTTTTCTCGACTTTTGGAAATGTTTTTTTGTGTTTTGTTTTGTTTTGTTTTGTTTGTTTTTAAATTGTATCGTCGTGACTGGAGAAAACAAGAGACACGACACGACACAGCGGGTATCTTTCTCCAACAATCTTCTGCGATGTGTATAAGATGGCCGACGATTGGAGTGTAGTACATACGTATATCCGTCCTTACAATATATGTATATGAACTGATGAATACGTTATATAGGAATAAGCCAGCAAACAATTTGACAGTCTATTTAAGTAAAAAAAAAAAATAGAAAAAAATGGAAAGAGACATATAGCGTCTGCGGTTGATTATATAGGCCTTCTGGCGAACAAACGGGTCGTTGTACTCTCTCTCTGTTGTAGACATGGGGCAGCAACAGCAGTTTGTAATAGAGGGAACAAACAAGAGATAAGGAAAAGAAGATTGAGACGACGACAAGAAAGAAAGAACTGACACAACACAACACAATGATGAAAACGAGGAAAAGATTTGCCAAAGGAACAAGAAGAAGTGATCATCATCATCATGTTGTGCAGTTTATCCCCCACTTGTGAGCAGCATCAGCATTTCATATTATATACAAATAATATAGACGGGAAAAAGAAGAAGATTGTCTATAATATTGCATATACAGAAAAATATTAGAAAAATAAATAAAGAGAATAATCTTTAAATTTATTTTTTCTTGTATAGTTATATTATAATAGCAGCAGCAACAGGGACGGAAATACATTGAAATGATTTTGTGTGTCGTCGCTTTTTATGATGTCTTTTTGCTGGACACAGCGCAACATCAGACACCATCAACAAATATAATAAAATAGAGGCGGCTCGGGCGGATCGTATAAATTTATCGAAAGACATTCGCCATATCTCGACGCACATCATATCGCTATTAAACATTTTCAATTATTATTATTTCACGTTATATATTAGGACTATGATAGATATAGGCCTAGTCGATTGAAATATAAAATTCAAGTAAAAATCACGCGGGTATTTATTTGACATCGTCCACAACCGGATACGTTGTAACCATAAAACATGCGCAGCGATCATCACACACAGCATGTTATATAGTTATTGTATATAGTCAAATTCATACCCAGCAGAATGATGTAACTGTATAGTAATATAGAGCAAGAGCAGCTGAAAAAGGGATGCTACTGCTGTTGCTAACCTATAAATATATATACAACGAGTCTAAACTGTTGTCGTCATACTTCTATTTGAATTTCTGAAGAAAAAAAAAAAAAAAAAAAGTGTTGATGACTATTTTTATATAAATAGAAAAAGGATGAAATGATGAGAGAGGAAGAAAGAAATTTAAAATGAAATATATACACACCAAACATTTGAGTATAGCCGTGTGTGTCATTGGGAACGAATGGGACGAGCTATATAGTATATAGAAAGAATGTCGGGCATCAACATCCTGTCCGTCATCAGCAGAACATCCTCCGTTGCATTCCACGTTTCACGCGCGCAATACACTGTGGATAATAAAAAAGATGCTCGACTTTTTCGTGACTGAAAAATGCATTGGGTATAATAGCAGACGTTTCAGATATTTAGTTCACTTCCTATGTTGAAAATGAAATCTAATGTAAGCTGCTAAAGTGCTAATACTTTATTCCGAATTGAATCTGATGAACTATTTACTAAATAAGTTCAGATGCTGTTTCCAAGGAGACGTTGACTTGATTATCATTTCATTAAATTTCGTTTTATCGATCGTTTTGAAATTTTATTTTATTTTTTTTGGTTTTTCTACCTTTTGACGACGCAACAGTGTTGTCTGAATTATTTATACGTCGTGATAAATAATTTATTATCTCTTTCATCTGAATATTCTTAAAATTTCAACTAAAAAATAAAAGAAAATTCCTTTTGTTTAGTTTTTTAGTTGATAGGATCCACGATCGTTTTTCATTTGTCATTTTGTCTCTTTTTGAATTGCGCGCGTTTGCTGTGTGTGAATGTTTCACGCTCTGGTGCTCGCAGCACCGTCGTCATTCTCTCAGGGGCCAGCGACGCTAATCAAAGTATATCCCGCACGCTCGTAGACGCGGCCAAAAAAGATATTTTCTCTTTGGCCTCGGGGCGTGGCCGAACGCCGACGCTGGATGAAAGAGACAATACAATGCGACATGTTAATCATTGGGCCGCGCGATTTATCGGTCAAGATTCAGACGCCAGATTAGTTTAGACACGTATTCCATCGGTGTTTGTTATTCTTTTGTTTCTCCTTTATTTTATGGATATATCCTTGATGCTGGAGGGGAAATCAAGACATTCAGATATGCATTCAAAGACTTGACAGTCGAGCAACAGCATTTTCAATATAATTTGCCCAGTTGATGCTTGCTGATCGATAATTTAATATCAAATCACTCGATTTACATCTTTTGCTGTATAGGTAATAGAGAGACTCTTAATTGGGGATTGGCTTATCAAATTCATTTTAAAATTCATTGAATTTATAAGAATATCAAAATGTAAAGTTGACATATTTTTTTTTTCTCCTTTTAAATTTAAAAAAAGAAGAATATAGCAAATGCCATCACGTTCATCTTTTTTGTTTGTTCTTTTTGAATATTATACATATCAACCCGTGTTGACCCCTAAGGGTCTTTTTATTCATGACTTGAGAAAAACCTCTTCTATGTGTATATAACTCTTTCACTAACCCACCACAAACAACTCGTTTCCGTTTGTCTTTTTTTTTTTTTTTTTTTAAAGAAATTTTTTATTTATTTTTTGTTTTTCATGTGATTTGTTGGCGAACCGAACCCCAACAGGAATAACATAACAGTTGGGAGTCTTCTCTCTATATGTAGGGTACGATATACATATAATGCGGATGCCCAGCATAAATGGATGGAAATATTTATCGATATACTTTATATGTCGACTGATGTCCCGGTTCTTATTTTTTGTTTGCGGGGTTATTTCTCTTTGGTCTATCATATCATCTATACTTTATTCTGTCTCATGACTATACAATGGCTAATACAATCCAAACGTTTTTCAATATAGTCGGACCTTTTGTTTTAAAAATGATCGTTCGACCTAACCGGTTCAGTTTTTTGTGTTTTTATTTTTGTTTTTAAAATTCATAAATAACCTGATGCGCATTTATATTAAGAGCCAATACATTCAAATGACACAAATATTGCTGAAATAAAAAGTATATTTTCAAAAATTTTATTTATAAAAGAATATGCAAATATACATTTTTTCCGCAGCTGCTCGAGATTTATTTGAAATGTGGTTATCATATCATTTTCACATAGTTGCGTGATATTAAAAAAAAAAAGGAAAGAAATGAATGTCCATCAGGACATGTGTGTCGTCGTCGGGTCACGACGTATACAGACGAGTCGCCGACCGACGGATATACCGAAAAAACACAATGAAAACCAGAATGATGACGACGTACCATGAAGAATGTGAACAGCACACAACAATACAATAAAAGAAATGAAAAACATCTCGCCGTCTTATATATACACACACACGTATATATAATAATAATTTCTATTATTATATTGTTATTACATATTATAGCACTATATACATACCGAGCTGCGCTATTTAGTTTTGACTTATTTGGCCAACGGCTATATACACAGTGCAACTCTCCTTAGTATATTGTTGGCCACCAACAGCGAAAAAAAGTGAAAAATATCAAATGACGACGACGACGACGAGGTCATTTTCTGTTAGCAAAACTTATTGCGCTATATATAGCTATATTACTATTTATATATATAGTTATAGACCATCCCTATATTATTATTATAATGCCTAGTTGAATTGTAGATGACAAACCACCACCATCCAGCAGCTGGCCAGCTGTATAGTAGTTATTCAGTCGTCCTATTATTATATTAGAGTTGTTTGTTGTACAACTCTAATATAGCGGAGGAGTTGTATTCTCTTTTGAACATGGTTACATACACGGGTGACGCACGTTTGTCAAGTTATACAGCCCCAAGAAGAAGAAGAGAAAGCTTGTGTCTATATGTGGGAAAATGGTGTACAAGCAGCTGACAGTCTCCAACAACATAGAGTTCCCAGCAAAAGCAACAACTTCTATTGCTGATGTGCTGTGTATTGTCTAATTCAAAGAAGCGACGTGGACGTTCACTTTTCCTCGTCATATCTTTTGTGGCAGTTCTATTGTAGTTTTCTGTGCTATATGTACATGTTCAATGATTATAAAGAATATATACACGTAGTATATATATACAACAATTATTTCTAATATTCAACAATTTTGTCTAATATATAAAAATTTGACATTTGGTGATGTTATATAATACGGGACGAATGTTGACAAAATAAGAGATGACGCACCACAGCATTGTTCTATTGACATTCAAGGTAAGAAATATAGAGGATTTAACGCCTACACACACACGTCAGTGCCTTTTTTTTTGGGAGGAACCGTATACGTGATGTCTGAGAAATATTGAAATTTTGCCGGCTGTTTTGAATAAATCAAATTCACATATATAGTCTGCCCGCAATATAGATGACAAATATTCGGGACACAACTGTCGTATATACCTTGCGACTCTCCGCATTGAAACATAGTACATAAAAAAACGTAGGCAAAATAATAAAAACAAAATTTCTTTTGAAAATACTATGTAGCCTATAAGAAATCGATAGGAAGATAAATATAAAATAGGATGTCGTTTCCTTCCCGTTTTTCTCACACACACATTTGTGTGTCTATAGATATATACAGAGATGTGACTGTGGAAAATCCAATCAATTCACACGTCAACTATTTCCTTGTATATAGTATATAGTAGTTTTTTTTTTCTATTATCTTTATATAGGGATGACGTTGGGCCAAATGTGGGTGGTTGTCTTTTCTTATTATCAAACCCCAGGAATAAAACGGAAATCGAATATTTTTAAAAGAGATAGGACGACTATATAGGCTATGTAAAGAATGTGACCCAACTCGAATTTACATACAAGTTTATACATACACACACAGTGAAACTTTGAAAACATCCGGTACATCAATAACTATACAATTTAAAAAAATTTGTTTTTAGATATTTGTTTAGTTTTACTTAGGGTAAAGACTTGGAGTAATACCTCCAGTACACATTGAAATATTTATTCCTAGAATCTCGACTTTAATATTTAGGTATGTATTTTCAAAGCCGACGAAAACGGTCCTTAGGGAAATATATTTGAATAACTGTAGAAAACCCAAGATTCATAAAGGTTTATAAGCCCGTTTTCAAAAGAACCTATACGGTATATATAATACGTTGAAGAGGTATCTTAGGTAGTACTGTGTAGAATGTGGGCTGTAATAAGTTCACAAGTTTTCTCTGTACTCCACAAACCGAATATTTATATAACGAGACTCGAGACTCTATATGGAAAGTTCATGGATGATATTGGAGCTTCTTCGTCGTTTTCGCTTTTGAATGAAAGTATATAAAAGCGGACGATCTAATAATACGTGTGCTGATGATGATATTCTTTTTTTTTTCATCTGAGCTTTTTCCTTGATGATGACATTTCCGGCTCCTCCCCTGCGCAGCATACGGTACTTAACAAAACCACCACCCACACATCATCACGGTCCCTTAATAAAGGAGGAAGAAGAACACGCGCATTTCTACTGTATAAACCGCCAGTATATATCCGGATGAGTGGGTAATGTTAGACAGAAAGAGCAGAGAGTATAGTATAGCTTATAAGGAAGATGTAATAATGACTCTGGCTCTTCAACCCACATCAACACTCCAGCAAAGCTAATCAGTGAAGCTCTTCTCTCTTTTCCCCATCAACTAAATATACAGGATCAAAAAATGAGAAAGCTCAAAATCATTTCAACTTGAAGATGGAAGGATATTATTCCATTTGGATGCAAACGCAGACAACAAAGAGAGAAATATATTCACTTTGCTAATAAATGAAATAGGAAACTCTCAGAAATTTCAGGTGATTTTCAAATTTCCCGCCAGATTTCTGGGGACGCATTATACATCTATCAGATGAAAGAAGGGATGGAAATGACACGACGCGCGTATGCAGATCGAATCTCAAACGACTTACATCTGGGAATGAGTTACATCGGTGAGCATATATATACTGCAGAGAGAACGTCTTTCTTTGATTGGGAAAACAAGTGATGGAAAATGGATATGGTATACGCCGTGTATAGATTACACACGCACGAGCTACTTTTTGATGACATTTTAGAGTTACAAACTGTAAATGGAGAGCTGGAAAGGCCGCAGAGTGAACGTGCGATGCGAGGGAGATATATCTCGCTCATTTTATGTTGTATAGCGCAGGCAACAATAAGAGAAATTTCAATTATAATTGAAGAATGGATAGTACTATATAAAAGGAAAGACGACTTGTCTGCTGGGTTTTGAATTCTAATCAAAAATTTGGCCAAATATGTTTTCCCGTTACTTGTAGAGGCTCATCATCAGAAAATTCCGACTAACTCCTGTGCGTCATTCAAAAGAGAGCTTCCAAAAAAATTGCATGTCTATATAGATTTCGTCGATTAGTCAATTACACTGCACGGACGGATAAGTTTCACACGCAAATGGGACGGCGTTATAGAGAGCGGAGACGGTTCGAATATAGCGCGCTGTCTGTCATATTATAGTTTTCTCGGCAGAGATCAGCGTTGCTAGACGGAAATAGCAACTTACCGCGACGTCGAGTTGTTTATGTAACATCATATACTGTATATATGTCTGTCTTCATCCGTCAGCATTAGCCATCGCCAGTTTCCATATGGTGGTGGTTGGTTATTATTATTGCACAACTGCATCCGGTTTGCGTTTCTCTGAGTCGTTTCATTTTTGTTTCCCCCTTCTTCAAAACGTCGTCGTTTAACCTCATCTAAGAAATATATACTATATTAGAATATTATTATATTATACGTCTTTGTGCTGATGCAAAATTGATGAAGAGTTGACGTAATGTCCGCGCGCGTTATCGGAGAGTTTTAGCGCATAATAATAATAATAATATTAGCAAGTATAAGACATCTAAAACTTTCATTTTAGACGATTAGGAAAAAAAGTCATCCAAACTTTGGCCAAGGTGAGATGCAAAATTGAATTGAATTGCAATTTGAATGAATGAATTTTTGTTTGAACAAAATAAAGTTAGTGACATCTAGTCTTCAATTTTCCAACAATTTGTCAACAATTTTGTTATTTTTTAATCAAATCATAGGGAATTCTTCGGATGTCATCACCTTAAAAATTATAGAAAAAAATTTACTGTCATCGTACTATTTTTTTAAAAATGTTGTTTAGGTATATTTTAAAAGTATTTAAAATTCGTGCCAATAAATCGTCAAATTGAACCGGATGAAAGAAAATGATGGATTATAAAACTAGAAAAAAAAGTGTCGTAGACACTTTAACGCACTATACTCTGCTTTGATCACATCACTGAACATTCACTATCTTTTTCTCTCTTGCATAGAGAAGGGTATTTGTGACCTTATGGGCCGATACCAGTAGCTCGGGTATTTGTATTATATCACGGCCGATGTGATCAGTCGCGAACGCTTCCCATAAGGCTAGTCGGCGATTAGGTTAATCGCCCCCATTGACCCCCGTATGCCTTAACTGTTTCTCAGTATTCAGGCATATACAGAGCTTTATCCATTTCTCCTTTCGTTGTTGCCCTCGTAGTATTCTCGATGAAGTGGTTGGTTATCCAATATCTTCAATTTTCATTCTATTCACCAATTCACTGACCTGAGATTCGAACCCAGGCCCCCCCGAATGGTGTGATTGATCGTTAACCAATCGCCCACGCGGGGGTAATTAATTAAGCCGCTAGGTGTTTAATTATTCTTTGTAGGCCTGTTGAGTTTTGTTTCCCGTAGGGATTCTGTACAACTTTGGTGATACAGGAGGAACAAATGTTGCAAATTTTTACCAATAGATGGCGTTAGGATATTGTTTTTGCATTTGAACTGCGCGCCTCGAATTTTGATAATTTTTGAACAGCGCGCCTCGAACTGTAATATTTCCATTTGAACTGCGCGCCTCAAATTGGAATTGCATTTGAACCAGGCGCCTTGAGAACGTCATCTGTGGCAGAGTCATCCTGATCCTGGATGACTCTGTCTGTGGGCCAAAGTTATTGAATTGCCTGCATTATTTTGCGCTTATTTTATAGCCCGTATAAACACAAAAGCTATGGTATCATCCAATTTTTTTCTATGGTTGCTGTATTTGGGTCCCCTAGTATGCCCCAGAACCATTATTTGTCAATGATACCATTTATATCATATAGATAAAATCGAAAATACAAAACTCCCTGGTCTCGATTTCAATGAAAAAGTTTGCAAATTTTTATCTCAATAACTAACAAATGAATTTCAACGAAACTTTCACCAAAGCTTTAAAATTGGTTGTCCTACCCGACATAATTTTTTCGTAAACTTTTGATCGTTAGTTATGGTGAAAACTCAAAAACATTGAAATTTGGATACTGGCATAGCTTCGC